>CM055119.1:24923976-25523976 GCA_029206835.1 Rana muscosa
TGTCAATAAACGACTCACCCCAAAGGACGCGGTATTAGTGGGACGGCTTTCCTCACTGGTCTGCGGACGTTGCTGCATTACTGCTTCCATCTGTTGTTGTAGTCTCTGCTCTTGCTTCTGCAACAGGTCTATGAAGCGGGCCTCAGATTGCTGCTGGGCTTGTTGCTGAGCCTCCAGACTCTGTTGCAAAGTTGCGTTTGTCTGCTGCTGGGCTGCAAGGCTCTGTTGATGAGCTTGCTGCTGGGCTGCAAGGCTCTGTTGATGAGCTTGCTGCTGGGCTGCGAAGTTCTGTTGTTGAGCTGCAAGGCTCTGTTGATGAGCTGCAAGGCTCTTTTGCAAACCTGCATTTGTCTGCTGTTGATTGGCATTTGCTAGAGCCAGCTGTTTCAGTATCTCCTCCATGCTGGCTTAAAAAAAAGACTGCCTGCATTCTCCACCAACTGTGAGGGGGTTAGCTCGGCAGCGGGTGTGTGTGACCCCCGGGATGGGCTCCCCACACAAAAACAGGCCCAGCAAACGGAGGTTGTGGTTTTCAAAATCAAAAAGGTGCGGTTTATTTTCTATTTACAGTGACAAAACACAGCAAAGCAAAAGAAACATAAACAAAATAAATCCTGGTCAACTTGACCTCTGACTAAACATACAGGTTTCCTAACTAACAACTGGGATCAGCCTAGTGCTGTCCTAGTCCCTAAGTCCCTGGTTTTAAATGTCCAAGCAAATAGCCACACAGGCTTTGTCTCACCGCACAGGGGTTCACTCTCCCTAGACAGTCCACACAGGTCTGGGTCCAGGCATGAGCTAACATCTAATGAAGCTGGGAGTTCTTATAGAGGCCTAAATGAGCTGACAAGCTTCAGCTGGTCTCATCAACTCCCTGTCTGCACGACGCCCCACACTCTCCCTAGAGGTATGAGTCATCCATGAGCCCACTAGCCCCAGCTGGGCTTATACAACTCTCCACCTAGTTGTATAAGTCGGCGTAAAGCCTGAATCTGGGCGAAATATATCTACCCCCCTGGATGCAACCAGGTGACTTTACCTTCCTGCTGTCACAATATATATTTGTCTGTACTGATAATGCAGCTATCAGAATCAACTGCCTGCTGTGGTATTAGTATGGGAAAAGCAGCAGCAGCAGTTAGTTTTAGGTGAAAACTGTGCAGAGAGGGACACAGTACACTAACTGAAAAAAACTTGCAGCTCTCTGCTTGTGGTTTTATTATGAGAACACCACTATAATAATCACTAACTGTATTCAGGTAAGCCTTAGGTGAATGCTATGCAAAGCACACAATGCACTAAGTGAAACACTGACTGTCTGCAGCTAGCACAATCACCTGCCTGCCTGTCACAGTATAGAGAAAACCAGGAACGGATCTAGCTAAACTGAATACAGTGTATAAATCTATATACAACACCTAGGATGCATAAATATCCTCTACACACTGTAACTGCAGCTAACTGACTCTCCTGCCTGCTCTATCTAACTCAATATAAATGACACTGTCTGTCTCTGTAAACTCTCTCTTTTCACAACTCCAACACACTACACAAGGCCGCCGAGCCGGCGGCCTTCTATAGTGAGGGGCGTGTACTAAACCCCCTGAGCCAATTACAGCTCTCCGTTTTTTCTGCGCTGTGATTGGCCAAAGCATGCGGGTCATAGTGCATGCTTGGCCAATCATCAGCCAGCAATGCACTGCGATGCCGAAGTGAATTATGGGCTGTGACGCGCCACTCGAATTTGGCACGAACGGCCCATAATGTTCGATCTTCGTTGAACAATCGAACAGCCAACGTTCGACTCGAACATGGGTTCGACTCGAACACGAAGCTCATCCCTATAAAACACCTCATTGATGAATTTTTGCTCGAAAACACTATTCTAAATAATAGTCAGTATGTGCTTGTGTAAGATTGAAGTTTTCAAACAAATCTGTGGAAATAAGCAAAAACTTAGACGGCCCACTGCTTAACAACCAGCTATTCTTCACACAGAATTACAATCGTCAATCATTTTTCGACCGATCCTAATTCAAAGCGTTCCAATTTGGAATTTGTTGGAAAATTATTAAACTAAACAAAATTTTATTAAAACTAAACAAATTCTGAAAAAAATCAATGAAACAAAAATTAGTAACATAACAAATCTATCCGAAACTAAACAAAGCAATTTTTTACGTTCTGCACATGTCTAAGGAGCAGGATAAAATGCAGGGGGACAACCAAATTGATAAAAGGCACGGAGCAGCTTGGCTGAGAGGAGAGGTTTTCAGGCACTTTAGCGCTGGAAATAGCCTCTGCTAAGCGCCTGAAAACCGCCTCTCATTCATTTCAGTGTGACTTTTCACACTCGGGCGGTGCGCTTGCGGAATGTGAAAAAAAGTCCGCCAAGCAACATCTTTGGGGCGGGTTGGGAGTGAATGGGCAGTGCTCTGAAAGCACCTTAAAATCGTTTTTAAAGCACTGCAAAATGGGAATTTTTAACCAATTTTTTGGGGTTAAAAATGTCTGGTTAGCATCTAAAAAGTGACACAAAAGCACCACTAAAATGACAGGTGCTTTAGCGATAACGTGGCAGCGGCCCCAGTGTGAAAGGGGTCTAAGCCTGGATGTCAAGAGCACCCCATCCCCTCTTCCATCAGATGTCAAGGCCCCCCCCATCATCAGAAGTCAAGAGTCCCCCGCCCTCCCTTACATCACAGTGCACCCCCTTAACTTGTGCTGCTGCTGGGAGGAAACTGGGGCAGAGCTGGAAAGCAGAAAGTGCAGGGGCTGGAGGAGGACCAGAGGAGGGCTGGAATTAGTTGCCAGAGTCTGCTGAATGTTAAGACCAGGGGAGAAGGAGACAAGGGGGTGCTGTGGCTGCACAGATGCTTAGGATCAGGTAGAGGAGTTCATTCCTCCTCTCTGCTGCCAATTGCTGAGACATGGTAGGGATAGAGCTAAGGGGGTGCTGCAGCTGGAGGAGAGATGCAAAGGGCCACATAAAATGGCTTGGTGGGTCACATTCGGCCTACAAGCCTTGTGTTTAACTCAAGTACCTTAGGGGATCAAGAAGGAATTATTTTCTCCGGACCATGCGTTAAGTTACATTTTTGGATTAACTATGGGTATAGTTGTATACATAGAAGTTTTAAATGTAGTCATTCTTTTTTCTAATGATTTGAACTAGATGGACTTTGTTTTCAACCTGACCAACTACAGTATGTAATCCTAATCCTTTCCTATTTATCCTTACCTGGGCAGCTGTTAGTAGGAGACTCCCACAAGGCATACTTTGAAATGACCTCTGACAGTGCTTAAGACTAGGGATGAGCCGAACACCCCCCCGGTTCGGTTTGCATCGGAACCTTCGAACGGACCGAAAGTTCGCGCGAACGTTAGAACCCTATTAAATACAATGGACGCGAACGTTCAAAATCTAAAGTGCTAATTATAACTACTAATATGCATGTTATTGTCCTAAAAAGGGTTTGGGGACCCGGGTTCTGCCCCAGGGGACATGTATCAATGCAAAACGAAGTTTTAAAAACGGACGTTTTTCGGGAGCAGTCATTTTAATGATGCATAAAGTGAAAAAAAAAGTGAAATATTCCTTTAAATATCGTACCTGGGGGGTGTCTAAAGTATGCCTGTGAAGTGGCACGTGTTTCCCGTGTTTAGAACTGTCCCTGCACAAAATGACATTTGTAAAGGAAAAAAAGCCATTTAAAACTGCTTGCGGCTTTAATGTCATTTCTGGTCCCGGTAATATGGATGAAAATCTTTGTGAAAAATGGCATGGCTACCCCATCACCCCCCCCTACCCCAGCCCATTACCAGCCCCTTTGGGTCTTGTATGGATATTATGGGGAACCCCGCACCCCAAAATAAAAAAAGGCCCTATATAACTCTGAACAGCAGTATACAGGCGGTGCAAACAAGACAGGGACTGTAGGTTTGTTCTTAAGTAGAATCTGTTTGTAATTTTGAACAGGTACATTGTTGAAGTGTAGCTCCAGCCAAAAAATATATTTTTAAGCTTTTTGGAAAACATAGGGAAGGGTTATCTCCTCTGTAACATTTGTTTTGCTGTCTGTGCACCTGTTCAGAACATTTTACCTCACTTTCCGTCCCAATGACAAATGTTTTTGAAAAGTGGGTTTTTTATTGAAACAAGGATTGGTGATAAAGCATCAGTAGAGAGGAGACACCTTTTTCCCATATTAACTCTGAGGCCTCGTACACACGACCGTTTTTCTCGTCCAAAACAGTCAAGAAAAGTGCCGCAAGAGTTTTTTTGTCTAGAAAAACGTTCGTGTGTATGGTTTTACGACGAGAAAATTGCCGAGAATCTCGACGAGAAAATAGAGAACCTGCTCTCTATTTTCTCGTCAGGATTCCAGATTTCCTCGTCGGCCTGTTTTGTGACGAGAAAATGGTTCGTGTGTATGCTTTTACGACTCTTCCAAAAGCGCGCATGCTCACAAGCAACTATGAGACGGGAGCGCATCTTCTGGTAAAACAAGCCTTCATAATGGAGAGAGCATATTCGTCACGCTCAAAAATATTTCATCGTTTAAATGTTCTGCATTGAAATCTTCGTTAGAATGTTACATTAATCAAAACGAGTGACCTTCTTTTGCTGCTGATATTCACACAGAGTTATGCCTTATTTTTAACCTTTTTCATGCTGCTCTTTATAAGATTTATGTGTATTATATCGTGCAAGTTTTTAGGAATAATTTAAATGGTTAGATTTTTCAAAATGATGTTAATTCTAATTTCTCAATGTTTTGATAGCGATCTCCCATTTAATTTTGGAATCTATATTATTTAAATTTCACACCATGTTTTTGTGCTAATCAGATTTAGTTAATCTTTTGGGGGGGGGGGTGATATCTGTGCCTTTTATTGTCAGTCAAATGTATCTGCTTACTCCAAAGCTTGATTTTGTTTATTTAAAAATACACATAGTCAAGTATGAACTTAAACAAAAAACACATTTATTCATGTTTATAAATTAAATAAAGAGAAGGCAGCGCTGGAGAAGCTGCTGCCATTTGTGCATCCCAGGGACCCCAGAGCACACAGCAACCCTGTGTGGACACTAAAATTGGGAGCTTGAGAAGGCCCACATTTCTGAACACAATCTGATGCTGGCCTCCCAGAGGTCAGGAACAGCAGCAGGTGAGATATATGTCCCAAGTGTGTGGTACTACAACAGGCTGCCTTCTGTCCGACCACAATGAAGAAAGGCCATCACTTCCTCTTCTTCCTGGCAACCTTCCCTGCAGCCTTTCCTGAAGCCTTTCCTGAAGCCTTTCCTGCAGCCTTTCCTGCAGCCTTCCTTCTTCGTTTGGCTGGAGGCTGGCCCACTGGAGGGGTACTCCTGTCAGGAGGAGGAGGTGGAGGTGTAGCAGAAGGGGGTGGGGCAGAAGAAGAAGGTGGAGGTGTAGCAGAAGGGGGTGGGGCAGAAGAAGAAGGTGGAGGTGTAGCAGAAGGGGGTGGGGCAGAAGAAGAAGGTGGAGGTGTAGCAGAAGGGGGTGGGGCAGAAGGTGGAGGTGTAGCAGAAGGGGGTGGGGCAGAAGGTGGAGGTGTAGCAGAAGGGGGTGGGGCAGAAGGTGGAGGTGTAGCAGAAGGGGGTGGGGCAGAAGGTGGAGGTGTAGCAGAAGGGGGTGGGGCAGAAGGTGGAGGTGTAGCAGAAGGGGGTGGGGCAGAAGAGGAAGGTGGAGGTGGAGGTCGAGGTTGGGTCAGTTGGGCCACCTCACATATGGCGGTATTGGGTGTAATTTTCTCCATCACCCCCTTGTTGAGCAAGGTGATGAGCAGGGGCTCGCATAGGAGGCGTTGCTCCATGCTCATCACCTTGAACTTAGCCTCCACTAGGCCGGCAATGGCCTCTTCAGGGGATGTGGGCTCCTTGAGGGTGGCATGGGCCTCTTTAATAAGGGCCATTGCTGCCTCACTGGTGGTCCTTTCCCTCCTGCCTCTTTTGTGAAGCCGGATGGGAGGCACCTGGGATCTGGTGCTTCTCCTTTGCCCTGCCACCTCCTGTCTGCCACTGGGCCCTGCCACCTCCTGTCTGCCACTGGGCCCTGCCACCTCCTGGCTGCCACTGGGCCCTGCCACCTCCTGGCTGCCACTGGGCCCTTCCTCCTCCTGCCTGACAGTTTCCAGACCCTCCTCCTGGCTGATTTCATCCTGTGTATGAAAAAGGAACATAGTTTAATATGTTGGTTTAATCTTTGCATCAAACTTTGTAATCCTGACGGAAGCAATTAGAATGTAAATGCATAAATCCTTGCTTTAAATTTGCCACTACATCAGCTTGACTATTTACCACACAATTAAGTGCAGAATAATGTCTACAGATCTTGATTTCACTTGTGGAATACAAAATAATGTATGTTTCTCATCCTGACATATTTGTCAAACATTAATTTTATCCCAATACATTTTCAGTTAATACTATACCTGGCTCCAGATGGACAAATCAGGATCATCCAGGATGGCTGCCTCCTCTTGCTCCAGAGAAGGCTCAGGTTGGCTGCAGGGAAGTCTGGGGGGAAGAGTGGAGAGTGATGGCCTTGTCTCAATGTGGTCATCCAGGAAGGACATCCTGTTGTAGTACCACAAAATCGGGACATAAACATCATCTGCTGCTGCTCCTGACCTCTGAGAAGCCAGCACCTTAGAGCGTTCAGTCCTGTAGGTACCGCTCAAGCTCCCAATTTTAGTGTCCACTTGTTTTGCTGTGGCTGTGGGCACCTTGGTATGCACAAATGGGAGCAGCTTCTCCAGCGCTGCTTTTCTCACCCCTTTTTTTTATGGATGGGGTTTTTCGTCTCCCACAGAGCCGGCAGCTCCCTTACCCGGTCAATAAATTCCGCCAGGAACTCTTTGTCGCTAATAAAGACATTCATATTGTATCTGCAAGTAAAATAAATTATATTTAAATAATGTGAGGCAAACAGTCTAACCTCCTTAACATCCTAGTCACCATATATATCCTCCAACAATCTCAAGACAGTATAGGCCAACAATTTTTACAAGTCACAAAATCACATACCTTCGTTCGCACGTCCGTCACTTGAACTCCTCTCTCCGCACACCGAACGTACTATAGTCACATGTGTGTTTGCTATATACACACCACGCATGCGTCAAAATTCGAACACGTCGCCCGCCCATGACGTTCTAACTTACATCTTTTCCCCGCCCCTTCTCTTTCGGCGCGCAGACAGATATGGCGGAGTTACAGCAGGTGTCTGATAATTCCGCAACTAGCGAGGAGACAAGCCCGGAGACCGAGGACACGTCACGATCAAGGAGGAGATTCAAGGCATCGAATATGTCTTTGGCGGAGATGGCGGAGATGGTGGACATCTTGGTCAAGGCTGATTATGATGCCAAGCATGGGCCGTATAGCAAACCAAATAGAAGGAAGGCCAAAATCCTCACTAAAGTTGTGAAGAGTCTGAGGGCGAAATTCGGGGTGAAACGCTCAAATGAGCAGCTCAGAAAGAGGTGGTCAGACCTCAAACTGAGGGAGCCAGACCAGTTGAGGATCATAAAGAGGATGCTCGCTAAAAGTAAGTAAAATGACGACGTTTCTGCTATTAATATTTTTATAAACTGACATGTTTTTTTTTTTTATCATATTGGACTCCCTTCCAAAATGTAATATTTTGAACTAGGTTGGGCACAGTAATCGTTCGTTACGTTACCGACACTTCGTTCGGCCACTATCCTAGGTTTTGGCTTATTTAAGAGCCACAAAAGTAATTAGACATCTGGCATTTTTGATCAAGTATTGTGGATAATTTTTAAGTCTAGATGATGTGTTTGTAAAGAGAATGAAATGCAAACTTTAATCAGTGTAAAGGAGAGGACACTCAGCAGCTGCTTCCACATCTGTACTTTGGAGCACTATAGTGTGGGCCAACAGACCCGCCTTTTTTGGGTGTCCCACACAGGTGCATCAGAGAATTTTTGTGGTGCCTACATGTCCAAAAAATTACATTCAAATGTGAATACTAAACATATTTGGGGTCATAAATAATGCATTCTTCTTTAAATTCCGCACAAACACACACTTGTACCCCACTTCCAAACAATTTAGCCTGTTTTTAGTTTAACAAGGAGATTTACAGTGTGATAAATAGACCTTTGGTTTTATTCTCATAGGGGAGAGAAGACTGGGAGGAGGACACTCCAGGGAGCACATGCACCCCACAACTTCCAAACAACACCAAACTCCCAAAGACCCACAACCGAAAGATGTGCAGGAAGTTGAGGTGGAGGAAGGAGAAGTGCAGGAAGGAGAGGTGGATGACGTTGTGGATCTGGTCACCACAACAGGTCAGTATCTGACACCACAGCTTAAGGTAAGCGAGGTAGGCCTGCAGAGTTTTATTATTTTATTTTTTTGGTTTTTAGGGGATGTAAATGTTGTGAAGGATAGCACACGGTTCTCTGCTGACAGTGCCCTCCGCCTCATCCAGCAAGTGATGGAATGTAGCACGGAACTGGACCTAATTAAACAAAGAATCCATGTGATGGAACAAACATTTAAAGACATTCTCGATGTTTTGGGGAGAATTCAATAAGCCATCCAAACACATTTGTTTTTACATGTTTGTTTTTATAATTTTTTCTAATTTTTTGAGTAACAAACCAGCCAAAAATTGAATATGCACACAGTGTGTGAACATGTGCTATCTGCCATCAGGGGATATCCATGTACGTCTTTTTGTGGGTGCAACCCCTTCCTCGTATCAAAAGTCGGTGAACTGAGGAAGGGGATGCACCCCCAAAACACGTCCATTGATCACCCCTGATGGCAGATAGCACATGTTGACAATAGGGATCAGGATTGTAAACTTCCTATATGAAAAAAATAAAAAATGTGTGCATATTCAATTTTTGGCTGGGCAAGGGGTGGCAGGACCCCATATTAGGACGGGCACATAGAGACATAGTTTGTGTAAGTGAATGTCTCCGATTGCTCAGAGGTATCCAATGTTGTAATTTTTGAAATGCAACTGATATTTTTGTATTTTCATAAGCCAAAAATTGCCGGGTTGTGGCCAGGCCAACCCCAAAGTAAAAAAAAAAAATGAAGAGAATGTGCACAGAGTAAAATATTTGACCACAAACAACGTGTAGCTTCTTTTTATAATACCCTCTAAGCTTATTTGGTTCTTTTGTAAGGTAACATAGAGAAATGGTTGTTATTTACTAAAGTAAAATACACTTGCCACTACAAATGCACAAAGACAAACTAGGAGACAGGAAAGAACAAATAATTAAAGGTTTAAACAAGATTTTTATTGGGATACTTAGACATAGGCTGGCATAGGAATTGCCCCCCTACCCGTGAAATACTCCATGTATTTGTCCCGAACCACACAGGCATTTTGGGGGGGCAAGCCAAGACGGGCAGATTCCAGGCCCGGAAGGGGATTTTCAGGGGAAAGTCCAGCCTCTGGCAAAACTGAGGCCATATAGGAATTTGATTTTTGGCTCAGAAAGTTGTGTAGCACACAGCAGCATAACACTACATAGTTTATTTTGTAGTCCGCCAAGTGGATGGAAGTCATAAAAAGGCGGAACCGGCTGGCCATTATGCCGAAGGCATTTTCAACGACTCTTCGGCCCCTGGCCAGCCGGTAATTGTACACACTCTTCTCTGGGGTCAGGGTCCTCTGTGGAAATGGCCTCATAAGATGGCGTCCGAGTCCGAAGGCTTCATCAGCCAAGAAAACAAAGGGGAGTCCTTCAATATTCCCTGCATCCGGTGGCAATGCAAGGTCGTCACTCTGGAGACGGAGGGCAAACTCCGTCTGGATGAAGGATCCCCCATCGGACATCCGGCCATTCTTCCCTACATCAACATAGAGGAATTCATACCGTGCTGACACCACCGCCATCAGCACAATGCTATGAAACCCCTTGTAGTTGTAGTAGTAGGACCCAGAACGGGGTGGCGGCACGATGCGGACGAGCTTCCCGTCTATGGCACCACCGCAGTTGGGGAAGTCCCACCGCGTGGCAAACTCCGATGCCACAGTCTGCCATTCCTGTGGCGTGGAAGGAAGCTGTGGAGTGAAACAAGATGAAATAATATTAGAAAAACAAAGTCATACATTACAAGGAAATTCTATCCCAAAAAATTAGAGACCAACATCAATCTAATTATACGTTTATTAAGGTGTGTAAAAAAAGGATAATGGAAGGCTCATTTATCATATTCATCACCCCCTCTGATGGGCCATTACTAAATTATTTTTGGGGGGGGGAGATGTGTTTGGCCACAGGATAGCATTGCAGTGGCGGTGCGTCCAGAGTGGGCGCTGGAGCACTGCCCCCTCTCTCCTGTGCCCATCACTCAGAACAATACATAGGTTCATGCGTTGCATGAACCTATGTATTGTCTATGCCGCACACTATTCAGGTGGATGGCCTCTTGTAAAGCGGCCGACATATGAATCATTGCGGCATTTAGGGGGTTAAAATTGCAGAGCAGAAACAGGTAGTAAAATAGTCTTGCAAATTACAACCTGAGGGATGTAATTGGCTTCCTAAAAGAAAAATCGGGGACGCAGGGAGGGGGGCATTCCTTGGGTAAACACTGACAGGCTGCTCTGCCAATCATGTTCACCAAGTCTGTTTAATGGTAACATGATTGGCTGATGCAACATGAAGGGAAGGAGAAGACATCAAGGACAGAAGAAGGATGGCGCTGACCACAAGAAGGTAAGTGCAGGGCTGGGGGGAAACTGGCTGCATTAGAGGGGACTAAATGGCTGCATTTGAGGGAACAAAATGGCTGCATTGAAGGGGACAACTGGGAGCGTTTATTAGGCAACAGAGCAAAAAAGGAGGAAGTTTATTTCCTAAATTGGGGTTTGAACCCCCCAACATTTGGAGCAACAGGCGCCCCTGCTTTTAAAAGTAAGTGAAGGGAAATATTTAGGGAGGAGAAAAAAGGGGCAATCTAAAGCTTCCAACATGCATGAGGACAAAGGGGACATTCTCAGCATATTACAATCATGGTAATTAGGGAAGGATGAAAGAAATACAATACATTAGCATACATGTAATACCTAAAATGTGATGTTAAGGGAGCAAACTTACCCTAATATAGTCCTCCTGCAGGACTTGGATGATGGCAGAACAGGTGTCTGGGATTATGAGGCTCAGAGCCTGGGGGGAGATGCCTGTGGTGAACTTCAAGTCCTGAAGACTTCTCCCTGTCGCCAGGTAACGCAACGTGGCGATGAGCCTCTGCTCAGCACTGATGGCTTCCCACATAACGGTGTCCTTCCTGGTAATATAGGGGGACACCAAAGCCAACAGTTCCTGAAAAACGGGGTCAGACATCCTCAGAAAATTCCTGTAGTCCTCAGGATTATTCTCGACGATCTCCCGCAGCAGAGGCATGTGGCAGAATTGGTCCCGCTGGAGCAACCAATTCTTGGTCCATGAACTCCTCCTCACACCATTCATGGACTGGTCTTGGTCCAAAACAAGCAGACCAACACCAAGCGCACGCACAGCACGAACTCGACGACGAGAACGTCCAGGCGACATGGCTAGGAAACGGTCGTCTAATCAGAACGTACAGAACAGAACGCACTTTAGAACAGCAAGGCCTATGAATAACGAACTGAAAATCAGAAACAAACAGGCAAGAACGCACTGTAAAACAGATACGACCTGCCTAGACGCCCTGAAAGTCAAGATACGAACCCACAAGCACAAACTGAACGGCAGATAACGATCTGAAAAGTACGAAGACTGAAAAGCGCGAATCGTCTCTTCCCAAACTTTTACTTCACACGCGGTAACACGAGATCAGCAAAAGCAGCCCAAGGGGTGGCGCCAAGAAAAAAGATCTTCCCCTTTATAGTGCCGTCGTACGTGCTGGACGTGAGCGTGGAGAACAACGAGGAAATTGGGAAATGACAGTGTGTACACATAGAAAGCTTGACGAGAAAATCGACAAGCTTAACAAGAATCTCGTCGAAAAAAACGACGTGTTTTTTACGACGAGAAACTCGGTCGTGTGTACGAGGCCTGACAGGAGAGAATTTCCCTTCCTAGGGGTAGATTTTAGGGATGAGCTCCGCGTTCGAGTCGGACATACGTTCGACTCGAACATTGTGTGTTCGATCATTCGACGAAGATCGAACGTTTTGGGTCGTTCGCGCCAAATTCGAGTGACGCGAACGGCCCAAAATCCCGGCGCTGTGATTGGCCAAGCATGCACTGGGACCTTGCATGCTTGGCCAATCACAGCGCCGGCAGCAAGGAGAGCCATAATTGGCCACAGGCAGGATGCCTGTGGCCAATTATAGCTCGGGGGGTTTAGTACACGCCCCACACTATAAAAGGCCGCCAGCGCGGCGGCCTTGTGTAGTGTGTTCCGGCGTGCAGGGAGAGAGAAGGATAGGCAGGGACAGTGTTAGTGAAATTGTGTGTAGGGAGAGTGAAGGATAGGTAGGGACAGTGTCAGTGTGATATTCTGCTAAACCTTGTGCGTAGCGAGAGAGAAGGATAGGTAGGGATGGTGTCAGTGAATTCTGCTAAACCTTGTGTGTAGGGAGAGAGAAGGATAGGCAGGGACAGTGTCAGTGATATTTTTGCTATGCCTCCTGCACAGTATACACCTGAAGCTAGCCCTTATTGCTGTGTTTTCCGTGTGTGTCACACTAACAGGCATCTGCAGCACTTACAGCAGGCGTAGTGTGCTTCCTGCAAAATATACACCTGAAGCTAGCCCTTATTGCTGTGATTTCCTGTTGAGTAACACAGGCAGGCATCTGCAGCACTTACAGCGGGTGTATTGTGTTTCTTGCAAAATATACACCTGAAGCTACCCCTTATTGCTGTGATTTCCTGTTTGAGTAACACAGGCAGGCATCTGCAGCACTTACAGCAGGCGTAGTGTGCCTCCTGCACATTATACACCTGAAGCTACCCCTTATTGCTCATAGTTTTTTGTCTTTTGTGTTACACTAACAGGCATCTGCAGCACTTACAGCAGGCGTATTGTGCTTCTTGCAAAATATACACCTGAAGCTAGCCCTTATTGCTGTGATTTCCTGTTGAGTAACACAGGCAGGCATCTGCAGCACTTACAGCAGGCGTAGTGTGCCTCCTGCACATTATACACCTGAAGCTACCCCTTATTGCTCGTAGTTTTTTTTCTTTTGTGTTACACTAACAGGCATCTGCAGCACTTACAGCAGGCGTATTGTGCTTCTTGCAAAATATACACCTGAAGCTAGCCCTTATTGCTGTGATTTCCTGTTGAGTAACACAGGCAGGCATTTGCAGCACTTACAGCGGGCGTAGTGTGCCTCCTGCACATTATACACCTGAAGCTACCCCTTATTGCTGATTTTCCCATCTCCCTGCAGGCCTTTAGAATGTCTGGAAGGCAAACAAGGAGAGGCAGACAGTCAGGAGCCAATAAAAGAGGGCAAGCAGACTCTGTTTCTAGAGACAACAGTGCTGGTCGTGGACGCGGTGCATCATCATCAGCACATGGCCATGGGACGCGCTTGTCCTTATTTTCGGCAGCTGGACGTGTTGAGCCGCATCATGCCGAAGACTTGGTAGAGTGGATGACCAAGCCCTCCTCATCCTCCTCATCCTCTCTCACCCAGGTTCAGGGTACTGGCAAAGTAGCTGACAAAGCGTCCTCTTCCCTCGTATCTATGTCATCATCAGTCACTCCTTCCCTAGACCCACCGTGTCCTCCTGAGGAGTCCCCCGAACTGTTTGAGCACAGTGTTGGGTACATGCTCCAGGAGGATGCCCAGCGTTTCGAAGGGTCTGATGATGATACCCAGCTAGAGGAAGGCAGTAGTGTGAGAGCAGAGAGAGGGGATGTTCAAGAAGGACAGAAATCTGTCAGTAATGTTCCAGCAGCTGCAGCATACTGCCAGATTGGCTCTAGTGATGAGGAGGGAGGGGATGATGAGGTCACTGACTCCACGTGGGTGCCTGTTAGGAGAGAGGAGGAGGAGGAGGAGGCACATCTCCAACGAGGCAGGATGCCCTCGTGGGGCCAGCGTAAGGGCAGCACAATGACTGAATCACACCGCAGAGCTCCGCCTGTGCAGGGCGCTGCCTCTGCCCGTTATTCCAAAAGTTCTTTGGTGTGGGCCTTTTTTGAGTCGAGTGCATCAGATTGCACCGCTGCTGTTTGCAACATATGTCTCAAGCGTATCTCGCGTGGCCAAAACATCAGCCGCTTGGGCACCACATGCTTGACCAGACATATGTTGACCTGCCATGCAGCTCGTTGGCAAGCCTATCTTAAAGACCCACACCAAAGAACAAAGCGGACCTCTCCTTGCTCCGCATCAGCTGGAATCTCCAACCCCACTATACCTTCAGTCCTCTCTGAAACCTGCTCTGAGAGGAATGAAGGTGTAGAATTAGGTGTGTCACAGCCAAGTACTTTCGGGCACTCTGCTAGCAGTACACCAACGTCCGATTGTAGCAGGCAAATTTCCCTGCCCCAGCTGCTGGACCATCGAAAGAAGTTCACTCCCAGCCATCCACATGCCCAGCGGTTGAATGCTAGTTTGGCTAAATTGCTAGCACTTCAACTGCTGCCTTTTCAGTTGGTAGACTCGGCCCCCTTCCGTGAGTTTGTGCAATGTGCGGTTCCTCAGTGGCAGGTTCCCAAACGCCACTTTTTCTCACGGAAGGCGATTCCGGCTCTCTACCGGCATGTGGAAGGCAATGTCCATGCCTCGCTGGACAGGACGGTCAGCGTTAAGGTGCATATTACAGCTGACTCATGGTCCAGCAGGCATGGACAGGGACGTTACCTTTCTTTCACGGCCCATTGGGTCACTCTTTTGGCAGCTGGGAAGGATGCAGGACAAGGTGCAGTAGTGTTGGAGGTTGTCCCGCCGCCACGCTTCCAAAATGCTACTACTGGTTGTGACACACCTCTCTCCTCCACCCCCTCCTCTTCTTCTTCCTCCATGGCGTCTTCCTGTGCTTTGTCCTCGGAACCAGCGGTGCTCCGTAGGCGTTCAAGGGGCTACGCAAGTACACAGGCAAAAAGATGCCATGCCGTGCTTGCGCTGGTGTGTTTGGGGGACAGGAGCCACACTGGGGCAGATGTTCTGTCAGCTCTGCAGGGGCAGGCCGAGAGGTGGTTGACGCCACACAAGCTTAAGCCAGGAATGGTGGTTTGTGACAATGGCACCAACCTCCTCTCCGCCCTCCGACAGGGACAACTGACCCCAGGGCCGTAGGAACAGGAAGGCAAACCAAGCAACTGCTTGGGGCCCCCAGCTGGCCTGGGGCCCCAGCAGAGCTGCCTCCCCTCCCGTGATTGGCGTCCCCCTCCTCCCGTGATTGGCGGCCCCCTCCTCCCGTGATTTGGCGGCCCCCTCCTCCCGCGATTGGCGGGCCCCCCCACCCGCGATTGTCGGCCCCCCTCCCACGATTGGTGCCCCCCTCCTCCCATGATTGGCGGCCCCTCCTCCCACGATTTGGCAGCCCCCCCACCCATGATTGGCCGCCCCCTCCCCTTCCTTCGATTTGGCGGCCCCCCTCCCGCGATTGGCGGGCCCCCCCCGCGATTGGCGGCCCCCCTCCCACGATTGATGCCCCCCTCCCGCGATTGGCGCCCCCCCCCCGCGATTAGCGGCCCCCCTCTCTCGTTAGCACCCCCCCTTTCTGAATTAAAAAAAAAGTAAAAAAAATATGTAGCTTCCCCCCCACTTCTCCAAAAAAAATCAGTAGCACCCCCTCCGCTTGGGGGCCCCAAATTCCTTCAAACAGCCCTGACTGACCCATGTGCCCTGTGTGGCTCACGTCCTTAACCTGGTGGTGCAGCGGTTCTTGGGCAGGTACCCGGGCTTACAGGATGTCCTGAGGCAGGCCAGGAAAGTCTGTGTGCATTTCCGCAGATCATATAATGCCAGTGCTCGGCTGGCTGAGCTGCAAAGGGAGTTGAACCTGCCCAAGAACCGCCTTATATGTGACATGCCCACCAGGTGGAACTCAACGTTGGCCGCGCTGCAGCGGCTGCACACGCAGCAGAGGGCCATCAATGAGTACCTGTGCGACTACGGCACCAGGACAGGGTCAGGGGAGCTCGGGTTTTTTTCACCACGCCAGTGGGGCATGATCAGGGATGCATGCACTGTCCTGGCACCATTTGAGGAGGCCACAAGGATGGTGAGCAGTGACAGTGCATGCATCAGTGACAATGTACCTCTTGTCCACCAGTTGGAACATACGCTGCGTGGAATAATGGACAGGGCCTTTGAGGCAGAACAGAGGCAGGAAGAGGAGGACTTCCTTGCCTCTCAAGGCCCCCTTTACCCAGACAGTGTTCCTTCTGTCCCACTCATCGCACAGGAAGAGGAGTAGGAGGAGGATTGTGTCAGCATGGAGGTGGAGCCTGGCACTCAGCATCATCAGCAGCAGTCTTTTAGGGATGATTTACAGTCCCAAGAAACCCGTGGACTTGTATGTGGCTGGGAGGAGGTGGCTGCGGATCATGTCGTCCTTAGTGACCCAGAGGACTCCGGACCAAATGCCTCAGCTAACCTACGCTGCATGGCCTCCCTGATCCTGCAAAGTCTGCGGAAGGATCCTCGTATTCTTTGGATCAGGGAGAGGGACCATTACTGGCTGGCCACTCTCCTTGATCCATGGTACAAGGGTAAGGTTGCGGACCTTATCTTACCGTCGCAGAGGGAGCAGAGGATGAGACAACTCCGGGAGGCCTTGCAGAAAGGTCTGTGCAACGCGTTCCCAGAGACTGGGAGGTTACAAACTCCTGGTCCTGGACAACGAGTTGCTGAGGCTTCGGTCAGTCAAAGAAGGAGCGGTGGGGAAGGTGGCTGTCTGACCGATGCGTTCAGACAATTCTTTAGTCCGCAGCCCCAAGGTATGATCGGTTCCAGCAACCATCGCCAGCGTCTGATATACATGGTGCAGGAATACCTAGGGGCAAGGTCAGACTTGGACACCTTCCCCACCGAAAATCCTCTGGCTTACTTGGTCTTGAGGATGGATCACTGGCCAGAGCTTGCACAGTATGCAATTGAGCTACTGGCCTGTCCTGCATCCAGCGTTCTTTCAGAACGCACATTCAGTGCTTCTGGAGGATTTGTCATGGATCACAGGGTGCGCCTGTCCACCGACTCGGTTGATCGACTGACCTTCATAAAGATAAACCAGTCTTGGATCACCACCAGCTACCAAGCACCTGAAGCTGATATAACAGAATAATTTATTTTCAAATGTCACATCCCTTCAAGACTGATGCTGATGCTGAGTGACTGTCCTGTTATGTTGACTGACTATCCTCCTCCTCCTCAATGATCCGATTCCTGATGATAGCTTGGAAGAACATTTTTGTTTCTGGGTGCCGCCACCAGTGGCTAAGGCCCCATTTTTCAGCCCCTGTTTAACAGGGGCATGTAATTTCAATTTTTTTATGCAATGCTTTGCAGCAGGGCTCATTCCTGCACTCCAACTAGAGTATCTGGGAGAGGTTGCAGTGTCGTGGCACCAGCACCAGTGCCTAAGGCCCAATTTTTCAGCCCCTGTTTAACAGGGGCATGTAATTACAATTTTTGATGCAATATTTTGCAACAGGGCTCATTGCTGTGCTCCAAGTACAGTATCTGTGAGGGGTTTCAGTGTTGTGGCACCAGTGCCTAAGGCCCAATTTTTCTGCCCCTGTTCAACAGGGGCATTTAATTACAATTATTGATCTAATAATTCACAGCACGACCCATTCCTGTGCCCACCAAGAGTAACTGTGAGGGCTTACAGTGTTGTGGCACCAGCACCACCACCACCACCACCACCATAGGCCCAATTTTTAGCTCCTGTTCAACTGGGGCATGCAATTACAATTCTTGATCTAATAATTCACAGCAGGGCCCATTCATGCGCCCACCAAGAGTAACTGTGAGGGCTTACAGTGTTGTGGCACCAGCACCACCACCAAAGGCCCAATTTTTCCTACCACTGTTCAACAATGGCATGTAAATACAATTCCTGATATAATAGTTCACAGCAGGGCGTTCCAACGCCCACCAAGAGTAACTGTGAGGGCTTACAGTGTTGTGGCAACACCGACACCTAAGGGGCAAATTTCTGCAGAGTATATACGGCAGGCCCCTACTTTCAAACATCCAACTTACAAACGACTCCTACTTGCAAACGGAAGGAGACAACAGGAAGTGAGAGGAAATCTACCCCTAGGAAGGGAAATTCTCTCCTGTAAGAGTTAATATGGGAAAAAGGTGTCTCCTCTCTACTGATGCTTTATCACCAATCCTTGTTTCAATTAAAACCCCACTTTTCAAAATCAGTTGTCATTGGGACGGAAAGTGAGGTGAAATGTTCTGAACAGGGGCACAGACAGCAAAACAAATGTTACAGGGGTGATAACCCTTCCCAATGTTTTCCAAAAAGCTTAAAAATAGATTTTTTGGCTGGAGCTACACTTAAACAATGTACCTGTTCAAAATTACAAACAGATTCTACTTAAGAACAAACCTACAGTCCCTGTCTTGTTTGCACCGCCTGTATACTGCTGTTCAGAGTATATAGGGCCTTTTTTATTTTGTGTGCGGGGTTCCCCTTAATATCCATACAAGACCCAAAGGGGCTGGTAATGGGCTGGGGTAGGGCGGGGGGGGTGATGGGGTAGCTATGCCATTTTTCTCAAAGATTTTCATCCATATTGCCGGGACCAGACATTACATTAAAGCCGCAAGCAGTTTTAAATGGCTTTTTTTCCTTTAGAAAATTTAATTTTGTGCAGGGACAGTTCTAAACACGGGAAACACGTGCCACTTCACAGGCATACTTTAGACACCCCCCAGGTACGATATTTAAAGGAATATTTGACTTTTTTTTTCACTTTATGCATCATTAAAATGACTGCTCCCGAAAAACGGCCGTTTTTAAAACTTCGTTTTGCATTGATACATGTCCCCTGGTGCAGAACCCGGGTTCCCAAACCCTTATTAGGACAATAACATGCATATTAGTCGTTATAATTAGCACTTTAGATTACGAACGTTCGCATCCATTGTATTTAATAGGGTTCTAACTTTCGTGCGAACTTTCGGTCCGTTCGCGGGTTCTGGTGCGAACCGAACCCGGGGGTGTTCGGCTCATCCCTAGTAGATTTCTTCTCACTTCCTGTTGTCTCCTTCCGTTTGCAAATAGGAGTCGTTTGTAAGTTGGATGTTTGAAAGTAGGGGCCTGCCGTATATACTCTGCTGAAATTTGCCACTTACATGTTGGTGTTGCCACTACACTGTGAGCCCTCACAGTTACTCTTGGTGGGCGCTGGAACGCCCTGCTGTGAACTATTATATAAGGAATTGTAATTACATGCCATTGTTGAACAGTGGTAGGAAAAATTGGGCCTTTGGTGGTGGTGCTGGTGCTACAACACTGTCAGCCTTCACAGTTAGTCTTGGTGGGCGCATGAATGGGCCCTACTGTAAATTATTAGATCAAGAATTGTAATTGCATGCCCCTGTTGAAGAGGGGCAGAAAAATTGGGCCTTTGGTGGTGGTGGTGTTGCCACAACACTGTAAGCCCTCACAGATACTCTTGATTTGCGCAGGAATAGGCCCTGCTGTGAATTATTAGATCAAGAATTGTAATTACATGCCCCTGTTGAACAGGGGCAGAAAAATTGGGCCTTAGGCACTGGTGCCACAACACTGCAACCCCTCACAGAAACTGTACTTGGAGCACAGCAATGAGCCCTGTTGCAAAGTATTGCATCAAAAATTGTAATTACACGCCCCTGTTAAACAGGGGCTGAAAAATTGGGCCTTAGGCACTGGTGCTGGTGCCACGACACTGCAACCTCTCCCAGATACTCTAGTTGGAGTGCAGTAATGAGCCCTGCTGCAAAGCATTGCATAAAAAATTGTAATTACATGCCCCTGTTAAACAGGGGCTGAAAAATTGGGCCTTAACCACTGGTGGCGACACCCAGAAACAAAAATGTTCTTCCAAGCTATCATCATGAATCGGATCATTGAGGAGGAGGAGGATAGTCAGTCAACATAACAGGACAGTCATTCAGCATCAGCATAGGCAGTCTTGAAGGGATGTGACATTTGAAAATAAATTATTCTGTTATATCAGCTTCAGCTGTTTGGTAGCTGGTGGTGATCCAAGACTAGTTCATCTTTATGAAGGTCAGTCGATCAACCGAGTCGGTGGACAGGCACACCCTGTGATCCGTGACAAAGCCTCCAGCAGCACTGAATGTGCGTTCCGAAAGAACGCTGGATGCAGGACAGGCCAGTAGCTCAATTGCATACTGTGCAAGCTCTGGCCAGTGATCCATCCTCAAGACCCAGTAAGCCAGAGGATTTTCGGTGGGAAAGGTGTCCAAGTCTGACCTTGCCCCTAGGTATTCCTGCACCATGTATATCAGACGCTGGCGATGGTTGCTGGAACCGATCATACCTTGGGGCTGCGGACTAAAAATTTGTCTGAACGCATCGGTCAGACGGCCACATTCTCCACCGCTCCTTCTGCTCGTTGTCCAGGACCAATTTGTAACCTCCCAGTCTCTGGGAACGCGTTGCACAGACCTTTCTGCAAGGCCTCCCAGAGTTGTCTCATCCTCTGCTCCCTCTGCGACGGCAAGATAAGGTCCGCAATCTTACCCTTGTACCGTGGATCAAGGAGAGTGGCCAGCCAGTAATGGTCCCTCTCCTTGATCCGAAGAATACGAGGATCCTTCCGCAGACTTTGCAGGATCAGGGAGGCCATGCAGCGTAGGTTAGCTGAGGCATTCGGTCCGGAGTCCTCTGGGTCACTAAGGACGACATGATCCGCAGCCACCTCCTCCCAGCCACGTACAAGTCCACGGGTTTGTTGGGACTGTAAATCATCCCTAAAAGACTGCTGTTGTTGATGCTGAGTGCCATGCTCCACCTCCATGCTGACACAATCCTTCTCCTCCTCCTCCTCGTTCTCTTCCTGTGTGATGGGTGGGACACAAGGAAAACTGTCTGGGTAAAGGGGGCCTTGAGAAGCAAGGAAGTCCTCCTCTTCCTGCCTCTGTTCTGCCTCAAGTGCCCTGTCCATTATTCCACGCAGCGTATGCTCCAACAGGTGGACAAGAGGTACAGTGTCACTGATGCATGCACTGTCACTGCTCACCATCCTCGTGGCCTCCTCAAATGGTGCCAGGACAGTGCATGCATCCCTGATCATGCCCCACTGGCATGGTGAAAAAAAACCCGAGCTCCCCTGACCCTGTCCTGGTGCAGTAGTCGCACAGGTACTCATTGATGGCCCTCTGCTGCGTGTGCAGCCGCTGCAGCATGGCCAACGTTGAGTTCCACCTGGTGGGCATGTCACATATAAGGCGGTTCTTGGGCAGGTTCAACTCCTTTTGCAGCTCAGCCAGCCGAGCACTGGCATTATATGATCTGCAGAAATGCACACAGACTTTCCTGGCCTGCCTCAGGACATCCTGTAAGCCCGGGTACCTGCCCAAGAACCGCTGCACCACCAGGTTAAGGACGTGAGCCACACAGGGCACATGGGTCAGTTGTCCCTGTCGGAGGGCGGAGAGGAGGTTGGTGCCATTGTCGCAAACCACCATTCCTGGCTTTAGCTGGCGTGGCGTCAACCACCTCTCGGCCTGCCCCTGCAGAGCTGACAGAACCTCTGCCCCAGTGTGGCTCCTGTCCCCCAAACACACCAGCGCAAGCACGGCATGGCATCTTTTTGCCTGCGCACTTGCGTAGCCCCTTGAACGCCTACGGAGCACCGCTGGTTCCGAGGACAAAGCACAGGAAGAGGCCATGGAGGAAGAAGAAGAGGAGGGGGTGGAGGAGAGAGGTGTGTCACAACCAGTAGTAGCATTTTGGAGGCGTGGCGGCGGAACACCCTCCAACCCTACTGCACCTTGTCCTGCATCCTTCCCAGCTGCCAAAAGAGTGACCCAATGGGCCGTGAAAGAAAGGTAACGTCCCTGTCCATGCCTGCTGGACCATGAGTCAGCGGTAATATGCACCTTACCGCTGACCGCCCTGTCCAGCGAGGCATGGACATTGCCTTCCACATGCCGGTAGAGAGCCGGAATCGCCTTCCGTGAGAAAAAGTGGCGTTTGGGAACCTGCCACTGAGGAACCGCACATTGCATAAACTCACGGAAGGGGGCCGAGTCTACCAACTGAAAAGGCAGCAGTTGAATTGTTAGCAATTTAGCCAAGCTAGCATTCAACTGCTGGGCATGTGGATGGCTGGGAGTGAACTTCTTTCGACGGTCCAGCAGCTGGGGCAGGGAAATTTGCCTGCTACAATCGGACGTCGGTGTACTGCTAGCAGAGTGCCCGCAAGTACTTGGCTGTGACACACCTAATTCTACACCTTCATTCCTCTCAGTGCAGGTTTCAGAGAGAACTGAAGGTATAGTGGGGTTGGAGATCCCAGCTGATGAGGAGCAAGGAGAGGTCCGCTTTGTTCTTTGGTGTGGGTCTTTAAGGTACGCTTGCCAACGAGCTGCATGGCAGGTCAACATATGTCAGTCAAGCAAGTGGTGCCCAAGCGGCTGATGTTTTGGCCACGCGAGATACGCTTGAGACATATGTTGCAAATAGCAGTGGTGCGATCTGATGCACTCGACTCAATAAAGGCCCACACCAAAGAACTTTTGGAATAACGGGCAGAGGCAGCACCCTGCACAGGCGTAGCTCTGCGGTGTGATTCAGTCGGTGTGCTGCCCTTACGCTGGCTCCCGGAGGGCATCCTGCCTCATTGGAGATGTGCCTCCTCCTCATCCTCCTCCTCCTCCTCTCTCCTATCAGGTACCCACGTGGAGTCAGTGACCTCATCATCCCCTCCCTCCTCATCACTGGAGCCAATCTGGCAGTATGCTGCAGCTGCTGGAACATGACTGCCAGATTGCTGTCCTTCTTGAGCATCCCCTCTCTCTGCGCTCACGCTACTGCCTTCCTCTAGCTGGGTATCATCATCAGACCCTTCAAAACGCTGGGCATCCTCCTGGAGCATGTACCCAACACTGTGCTCAAACAGTTCGGGGGACTCCTCAGGAGGACATGGTGGGTCTAGGGAAGGAGTGACTGATGATGACATTGATACGAGGGAAGAGGACGCTTTGGCAGCTGCTTTGCCAGTACCCTGAGCCTGGGTGAGAGAGGATGAGAAGGATGAGGAGGGCTTGGTCATCCACTCTACCAAGTCTTCGGCATGATGCGGCTCAACACGTCCAGCTGCCGAAAATAAGGACAAGCGTGTCCCAGGGCCACGTGCTGATGACAATGCACTGCGTCCACAACCAGCACTGTTGCCCCCAGACACAGAGCGTGCTTTCCCTCTTTCGTGACTGTCTGCCTCTCTTTGTTGGCCTTCCAGACATAGTAATGGCCTGCAGGGAGATGGGAAAACCAGAAATTGGGTAGTGTATATTGTGCTGGAGACACACAACACCCACTAACTCCAGCAGATGCCTTTATTAGAGAACAGCAATGACGGGTATATACAGGTGTATACTGTGCCACTAACTCCTGCAGATGCCTGTATTAGAGAACAGCAATGAAGGGTATATAAAGGTGTATACTGTGCCACTAACGCCTGCAGATGCCTGTATTAGAGAACAGCAATGACGGGTATATACAGGTGTATACTGTGCCACTAACTGCTGCAGATGCCTGTATTAGAGAACAGCAATGACGGGTATATACAGGTGTACACTGTGCCACTAACTCCTGCAGACGCCTGTATTATAGAACAGCAATGATGGGTATATACAGGTGTATACTGTGCCACTAACTCCTGCAGATGCCTGTATTAGAGAACAGCAATGACGGGTATATACAGGTGTACACTGTGCCACTAACTCCTGCAAATGCCTGTATTATAGAACAGCAATGACGGGTATATACAGGTGTATACTGTGCCACTAACTCCTGCAGATGCCTGTATTAGAGAACAGCAATGACGGGTATATACAGGTGCATACTGTGCCACTAACTCCTGCAGATGCCTGTATTAGAGAACAGCAATGACGGGTATATACAGGTGTATACTGTGCTGGGGCACACAACACCCACTAACTGCTGCAGATGCCTGAGAAAAGAACACACTGTCCCTGCCTGCCTATGTAGCTTAGAGAACAGCAATAAAGTGTAGATCCAGGTGTATACTGTGCTGGTGGCACACAACACCCACTAACTCCTGCAGATGCCTGAGAAAAGAATAGAACATAGAACACACTGTCCCTGCCTATGTATCTCTTTCCCTGCACGCCGGAACACACTGCACAAGTTCGCCGCGCTGGCGGCCTTTTATAGTGTGGGGCGTGTACTAAACCCCCCTGAGCTATGATTGGCCACAGGCATCCTGCCTGTGGCCAATTATGGCTCTCCTCGCTGCCGGCGCTGTGATTGGCCAAGCATGCGGGTCACAGTGCATGCTTGGCCAATCACAGCACCGGGATTGCACTGCGATGGCACAGTGTATTGTGGGCCGTTCGCGTCACTCGAATTTGGCACGAACGGCCCATAACGTTCGATCTTCGGCGAACGATCAAACAGCCGATGTTCGACTTGAACACGAAGCTCATCCCTACTTGAGACTATATAAATTAAAAGCTGAGATCTTGTGTAGTCTGGGAGTAAAAACCTAAGTGAGGGTTCAACATGTACACATCTGGAGCCACAAAGTGGATGGGTTTCCCTACTCCAAAATGTATAACCTAATCAACCTATCCAAATGTTGACTACAGCCCAAGTGATTACAGGGCCTAAAATCATGGAGTCCATGAACCAATTTCTGAGGGATCCAGAGGTACGGAGGTGGGTGAGCCAAGCTGATCCAAAATCAACTGATCAACTAGTAGAGCTGCTGGATTACTATTCAGCCACAGGGGACCTCTTGGCTGAATCTACAGTTGAGACTTCTAGCAACCAAAAATATATCTTCCTCAGAAACCAGTTCAAAATCAGCATCCCAGCTGGTAAAGCTGCAGAGGGAAATAATCAAGAGGATGGCAAATGTGGCTGGAGGGTTGCCTCCTGTTAAGAGACCAAGTTTGGGAAGCACGGGTGGAACCGTGATCATCCCCAGTGTTGGCAATGCTGCAACATGGTGAGTGGTGTCACATTGCTGCCAATTGCCCCCTGACCCCAGAGCCTATGGAGTGTGGCTTAGTCCAACAACTGTCCTGGTTTGTTCGCCTGAGTCTAGTCAAAGACCCGGACATGCTGGACTCTATGATGAAGATAAGAGGAAATGTTTGCATGTCCTCTTAGACTCTGGGAGCCTGGTTACCTTTTGTTCATACCCAGCTAGTGAATCCTGAATAGTTGACCTAGCACCAGGTAGGAGTATTGTGCATACACAGCTACTGTAAGTAGTGCATCACAGAGCTGGTAACCTTTGAAACCATTTGGGGACCTGTTTGCCATAAAGTGTCTGTGTCCCCTATCCTGTTGCACAGTGTAATACTGAGGACAAATGTTCCACTGTTCTGGGAACTATGCAGTGGGAAGGTAAAGGGTACTGAACCTGAAAATAGTATGGTGGATATGGAGTGGACATTTGACCTCTTTGAACATAATGTTGTTTATGATGCTGTAGCTTTGACAATGTGAATGTAAACAATGGAAGCGTTTATAGCATTTTTTTTTTAGCTCCAGAAACATACAGATGTGAAAAACTAACCTGAGTCTTGTCCAGAGTGTCAAAAGTCTGCCCCATTACCCTAGCACACTAGTTCCATTATCTGTGATTGAGGTTCCTTTTGACCGAATAGCAATGGATCTGACAGGGCCAGTAGTTACGTCCGTTAGAGGCCATCAGTATATTATAGTGGCATTGGACTAGTTACCTAGTATCCCAAGGCAGTTCCTTTAAGAAACATCCTCCAAGACCATCGCCAGAGTTCTTCCACGTTTTTGCCTGCACAAGGGTCCCAGGAGTGATCCTAACAGACCATAGTGTTCCCTTTATATCAAAGTTAATGAAAGAGTTGTGCAAATTGCTGAACAGTAAACACATGCATACTTCAGTTTACCACCCTCAGATGGATGACTTGGCAGAACAGTTTAACAAAGCACTCAAAAGTATGCTAAAGAGGGTGGGGGGATAAAGATGGGAGATAAAACAAAGAAAAAGGGAAGTGCACAAAAAAACTTTATTGGATAAATAAAGAACAAACAATTTAATGTAATCACCTGTGACATAGGAAAGTTAAGCCTTGTATGCAGCTGAACAGAAGCCTCCCACTCTGTTCAATGTTCAAGGCAATTGGAACCTCCAAGGGGTTTAAGGAATACCAAGAAATGTGCATTATGGACCCAGACCCCAAACAAGCCTGAGAAATGTGGCATCCCTCTGTATTGCAAAATTCAACGCATGCAGAGGGAGCACATGTTACAAAAGAATAACACTATTATGAAACGCTTAAAGAACATCAAAGAATACAAAACATTCACCTAGATATAATACTGTAGGTGTATTAACTTCATCACTAAGTTTAATAAATATTATGAAGATAAATTAATCATGAAAAAGAACAAAAGTTTACGAGAGATATGGAGGATTACCAAAGTGGTTGCATTTTTTTATGGAAAAAAAACACACAACCAGATACCCTATTAAAAAAAAAACCAGACCACTCAGTATAATCCAGTAGGGGCTTCCTACACATCATAATCAACCCCTATAAGTTTCACTGCCACTCGTAGTTGTGGAAACAGCCGTCCAGGAAGGAATAATAAGGGTTTCCTATGAAAAAGGGGGTAAGCTAGATAAGAGGCCAAGGCAGTCAGACATAAACACAAGGTTCATTCCATTAGTGAAAACCCTAGTAACAGGGTTGACAAAGAGGATTAGGAAAGGTAACATCAAAGGTGCTAAGAGTGTCAGGTCACCTGAAGCCAGGTGACAGATGCACACCGTTGGGGTCAGGAGTGCACCGCTAAGGTAGTGAACCCTATGGCTGACTGCTGCGGATGGAACTCTGGGTGGTAAGGAACGCAGGTCCACTGGAGCACAAATAGGGATCCCACAGGGAGCTAGAGCCTAAGATTCCCCAGGGCGCAGAGTCTAAGATCCAGTAGGTGTTCACCAGAGCCTCTAGTGGTGAGGATGGACTGGGCTGCAACTGGATCCAGGTCGCGGCCCCCAGAGGCCCCCAGCTCACGCTCACAGTAGGCTATAGAGCAGTGTTTCTCAACTCCAGTCCTCAACGCGCCCCAACAGGTCATGTTTTCAGGCTTTCCATTATTTTGCACAGATGATTTGATCAGTTTCACTGCCTTAGTAATTACCACAGCCGTTTCATCTGAGGGAAATCCTGAAAACATGACCTGTTGGGGCGCCTTGAGTACTGGAGTTGAGAAACACTGCTATAGAGGATAGAGGGGAAGCATCAGCTCAGGATACAAGAGATAGTGAGGGGATAAGCCAAAGGTCGAGGCGTCTAGCAGACAAGGATAAACAAAGTACACGCCAAAGGTCAAGGTCACAAGCAGACAGGGATAGTCGAGAACAAGCCAAGATTGGTAAAACAGAGACAGACGTTGCATACGGCAAGCAGGAACCCAAACACACAATAGCTTAACAAACAACGTTGATCAGCACGGCTGACTTGCAGTGCACAGGGTTATATAGTGTTCTCTGATAGGGCCTGGGGTGGGGCCATGCTTAGAGGAGAGATTACTAAAGCAGCCAGGTGAGAGTGGCTGGCCTCTTAATCTGAGCACATGGAGAGGTAAGCTGAGAGACAAACATTAATGCATAACCATGACAAAGAGTTTATCTGAACAAACTAATGATCAAAATGGGACAATTGATATTTGCACTCAAATTGCCTCCCTACTGGCTCCATTCCCATAAAACAGGTTATTACATTTATAACTATACAGTTTCTAACACTTTAAGTATTGGAAGGGGAAGTAATGGATACTATACATATCTTACCCTTTGACCCAGGGTCCCGCAATGGTGAGCAATTACAATCATTAGATAGATATTTTTTTGGCCTTACACTACTTCGTAACCATCATCGAATACATGAATCCAATGCAATCACAATCCAGTTCTCATTGAACTCTTTCTGCCCGGAACACAATTTTTTCCAATTTTTGGATACCTTTTACTTACAGAAAGTGGGCACAAATTTTGCCAACCCTTTTAAGGGGATATTGGGAAGATTGTATGGGCTAATAATCCTTTTGCTGAATATCTTATATTTTATATAGATTACATTGTTATGATTTGGGATTACCCAAGTAATACTTAATCCTCCTTCGTAACATATTTTTATATGTACTATGTACCGGTAACTATATATTTTAATGATTGCCCATTTAACATTCAGTTCACACACAACAGATCTAGAATCCCTGGTTCTCCTTGATCTAGTATTAACATCAAGGAACAGTATATCTAAAACACATTTAAAAAAACAGCAGGCAATTCATATTTACATCAAAAGAAATGTCATCATCCACAGTGAAAAAAAAGCATTCCATTCAGTCAGTTTCAAAGGCCGAGACACAACAGTACACAAGATCTGAATTTTTTGGAGCAAAGTGTGATAACAAAAAATTAATTTCTAGAAAATATATAAGAAGAGTCACATTCCCTAATATACAAAGAACGTTTTGTTGCAAAAAAAGAAATGTGAAGCCAGTAACTCTATTCCTCATGGGAAAAGGTAATTTTGTGATGGGGAGGATATACAATAAGACTCCATGCACAATGCACATTTTTTGTGCTCCTAGAAGCGAAATTGTGTTATCCTATGTGTCCATTAGGGATGAGCTTCGAGTTCGAGTCGAACTCATGTTCGACTCGAACATTGCCTGTTCGCCCGTTCGCCGAACAGCGAACAAATTGGGGTGTTCGCGGCAAATTCGAAAAATCTATGGGAGAAATCTAAAGTGCTAATTATAAAGGCTTATATGCAAGTTATTGTCCTAAAAAGTGTTTGGGGACCCGGGTCCTGCCCCAGGGGACATGTATCAATGCAAAAAGAAGTTTTAAAAACGGCCGTTTTTTCGGGAGCAGTGATTTTAATAATGCTTAAAATGAAAAAATAAAAGTGAAATATTCCTTTAAATTTCGTACCTGGGGGGTGTGTATGATATGCATGTGAAGTGGCGCATGTTTCCCGTGCTTAGAACTGTCCCTGCAAAAAATGTCATTTTTGAAAGAAACAAATGCATTTAAAACTGACTCGCGGCTATTAATGAATTGTCGGCTCCCGGCAATACATACAAAAGTCATTGATAAAAAAAAAAAAAAAAGCGTGGGGGTTCCCCAGAATTCAATTACCAGGCCCTTCAGGTCTGGAATGGATATTAAGGGGAACCCCGCCGCAAATAAAAAAAAAATTGACGTGGGGTTCCCCCAAATATCCATTCCAGGCCCTTCAGATCTGGCATGGATTTTAAGGGGAACTCCACCCCAAATTAAAAAAAAAATGGCGTGGAGTCCCCCTAAAAATCCATACCAGACCCCTTATCCGAGCATGCAACCTGGCCGGCCGCAGGGGAAAAGGGGGGGACGAGAGAGCGGCCCCCCCTCCCTCCTGAACCGTACCAAGCCACATGCCCTCAACATGGGGAGGATGTCCCCATGTTGATGGGGACAAGGGCCTCATCCCCACAACCCTTGCCCGGTGGTTGTGGGGGTCTGCGGGCGGGGGGCTTATCGGAATCTGGAAGACCCCTTTAACAAGGAGGACCCCCAGATCCCGCCCCCCCCCCTATGTGAATTGGTAAGGGGTACATTGTACCCCTACCATTTCACGAAGAAAGCGTAAAAAAATGTTTAAAAAAACACACAAACACCTTGAAAAAGTCCTTTATTTAAAAAAAAAAAAAAAAAAAACATTCCAGCGGTGAAATCCAGTGTCCCGCGGCGATCCCGATGTCCAGCGCTGTCCGTCATTGGTTGTGCCTGAGCGGACCTGATGGGGAACTCCCTCTCAGTATTTTAAATGTATAGACCCGCCCCTTCTAAAGTTCCCCATCAGGTCCGCTCAGCGGACCAGATGCGGAACATGAGAAGGGGCGGGTCTATACATGTATTGCCAAAGTGAGAGCAGTTCCCCATCAGGTCCGCCTCCTCGGTATGTCGGACCCGCCTACGTCATTGGCTTGAGCGGGGAACTTCCTTCACTGTGTAATTTAAATTTACACAGTGAAGGAAGTTCCCCGCTCAAGCCAATGACGTAGGCGGGTCCGACATACCGAGGGGGCGGACCTGATGGGGAACTGCTCTCACTTTGGTAATACATGTATAGACCCGCCCCTTCTCATGTTCCGCATCTCGTCCGCTGAGCGGACCTGATGGGGAACTTTAGAAGGGGCGGGTCTATACATTTAAAATACTGAGAGGGAGTTCCCCATCAGGTCCGCTCAGGCACAACCAATGAAGGACAGCGCTGGACATCGGGATCGCCGCGGGACACTGGATTTCACCGCTGGAATGTTTATTTATTTATTTTTTTAAATAAAGGACTTTTTCAAGGTGTTTGTGTGTTTTTTTAAACATTTTTTTTACGCTTTCTTCGTGAAATGGTAGGGGTACAATGTACCCCTTACCAATTCACATAGGGGGGGGCCGGGATCTGGGGGTCCCCTTTGTTAAAGGGGTCTTCCAGATTCCGATAAGCCCCCCGCCCGCAGACCCCCACAACCACCGGGCAAGGGTTGTGGGGATGAGGCCCTTGTCCCCATCAACATGGGGACATCCTCCCCATGTTGAGGGCATGTGGCTTGGTACGGTTCAGGAGGGAGGGGGGGCCGCTCTCTCGTCCCCCCCTTTTCCCCTGCGGCCGGCCAGGTTGTGCTCGGATAAGGGGTCTGGTATGGATTTTTAGGGGGACTCCACGCCATTTTTTTTTTAAACTTGGGGTGGAGTTCCCCTTAAAATCCATGCCAGATCTGAAGGGCCTGGTAATTGAATTCTGGGGAACCCCCACGCTTTTTTTTTTTTTTTTTCTCAATGACTTTTGTATGTATTGCCGGGAGCCGACAATTCATTAATAGCCGCGAGTCAGTTTTAAATGCATTTTTTTTCTTTCAAAAATGACATTTTTTGCAGGGACAGTTCTAAGCACGGGAAACATGCGCCACTTCACATGCATATCATACACACCCCCCAGGTACGAAATTTAAAGGAATATTTCACTTTTATTTTTTCATTTTAAGCATTATTAAAATCACTGCTCCCGAAAAAACGGCCGTTTTTAAAACTTCTTTTTGCATTGATACATGTCCCCTGGGGCAGGACCCAGGTCCCCAAACACTTTTTAGGACAATAACTTGCATATTAGCCTTTATAATTAACACTTTAGATTTCGAACGTTCGAGTCCATTGTATTTAATAGGGTTCTAAAGTTTACACGAACATTTTGTCTGTTCGCAGGTTCTGGTGCGAACCGAACAGGGGGGTGTTCGGCTCATCCCTGGTGTCCATACACACTACTTAGGCTATTAGTGTTTTTTGAGCTTCAGCATCTAGGAGCAAAAAAAAAAAATGTTTTTGTGGAGTTTCTTGGAGCGTTTTTTCCAGCAGAAACACTCCTAAACACTGCTAAAGGCTCTTAAATGCTATAAATACAAAAAAAAAAATCGTTCCCCCCCCCTTTTTTTTTAAAGGAACTGCAAAAATGCTAATAAAACCCCAAACCCTGTGGAAAGACCTTTTTAATGGAACACTTGGCAGAGCAGGGGTCATTTACTTGCAGTCAAGTTGAGAGTGGTCCTGTTATTAGAATGGCTGCTCCTGAGTGATGGAAGACCTTGTTTCAATAGTTTTTAATTGATATTTTCCATTTATAACAGAAATAAGCAGACAGATAAACATACAAGTATACAGATAAATATTATCTGTTGAGTAATGCAAGAACATTTCGTAAGTCATCTAGATAGAAATACATATGGGGTAGTATAATGGTATCAAGATGGAAGAGTATTTTCGTTATGCGTTTTATTTTATTAAGTTTTTCACTGTAATGTGGAGGTAGGGGTATTGAATACCATCCCGGACACCCCTATGGGTGCAAAACTGTGTCCAGAGTGGTAACAACCCCACCTCTCTTAAAGATTTCACCTTAATCTTGCGATTCTTAAATGATTAAGGTAATTAAAATATTAACCATTAACCAATGAACAAGAACAATAAGGTTCCTAGACAGTGAGGTTAGGAACCAAGAGCTTTGACAATTCCTGGAGAGCCTGGGGAGCTAATCCAGTTCAACCATGGTTTCCACATTCCAAAGGATTGATTTTTGTTTGTGTTTCCTAATGCTGGTATCTGTTCGTAAGTGAAGTGTACATGTATTCACAACATCACTCAGTGTGGGTGGGTCTGTTTTTTTCCACTTTCTGGTTATGTTGAGCCTCGCTGACAATAATATGTGAGTTATGATGTGTCTAATCTGTGTCGGATATTTTTCAATGTGGAGAGACAATAGTGTTAGTGTAGGTCTCAGATTGTCGTTTGGGTAATTTCAGAAAAACGTGAATATTGTTTTCCAATAGTGTATTGAATTGGGGCATTTCCAAAATATTTGGAGCATATCACCTCTTTGTCTGCACATCCTCCAGCATATATCTTTTAGTTTTGTGTCAAATTTGGAAATCTGTCAGGGGTAAGTTACCAATGTTGTGTCAGTTTGATTGATAGCTCCCAGAGGGTGGAGCAGCAGGTGGCTTTGTATGTGGAGTTGGAGGCTTTAGCCCACTGATCCACAGTGTAATTACATCCTAGATCCGATTCCCACCTAAGTAGTGGGGTTGTTTTGGTAAAGGTACTTTTTTGTTGAAGGAGATTATAGAACAATGATATGATATAGTAAGAAATCAACTGGGCTTTGCACCACATCACACCTCAGATCAGCCCCAATTCCTGCAAGTAACCAAACGCCCGGTGTGGCCTATGGCCAGTCAGGGCCTGGTCACACGCATTGCTCAGTAGGGATGAGCCGAACACCTCCCGGTTCGGTTCGCACCAAAACCTGCGAACGGACCGAAAGTTTGCGCAAACTTTAGAACCCTATTAAATAAAATGGACGCGAACGTTCGAAATCAAAAGTGCTAATAATAACGGCTAATATGCAAGTTATTGTCCTAAAAAGGGTTTGGGGAACCGGGTCCTGCCCCAGGGGACATGTATCAATGCAAAAATAAGTTTTAAAAATTGACGTTTTTTCGGGAGCAGTGATTTTAATGATGCATAAAGTTAAAAAAAAAAAAAAAAAGTGAAATATTCCTTTAAATATCGTACCTGAGGGATGTCTAAAGTATGCCTGTGAAGTGGCACATGTTTCCTGTGTTTAGAACGGTCCCTGCACAAAATGAAATTTCTAAAGGAAAAAAAAGTAATTTAAAAATGTAATGTATGGTCCCGGCAATATGGATGAAAATCATTGAGAAAAATGGCATGGATTTGCATCAAAAATTTTAATTACACGCCCCTGTTAAACAGGGGCAGAAAAATTGGACCTTAGGCACTGGTGCTGGTGCCACAACACTGCAACCCCTCAAAGATACTGTAGTTGGAGCACAGCAATGAGCCCTGCTGCAAAGCATTGCATCAAAAATTGTAAATACACGCCCCTGTTAAACAGGGGCTGAAAAATTGGGCCTTAGCCACCGGTGGCGGTGCCCAGAACCAAAAATGTTCTTTCAAGCCATCAGCATGATTATTGAGGAGGAAGAGAATAGTCACTCAGCATAACAGGATAGTCACTCAGCATCAGCATAGGCAGTCTTGAAGGGATCTGACATTTCCTCCAAAAATATTCGGTTACATCAGCATCAGGTGCTTGTTAGCTGGTGGTGATCCAAGACTGATTCATTTTTATGAAGGTCAGTCGATCAACCGAGTCGGTGGACAGGCGCACCCTGTGATCCGTGACAAATCCTCCAGCAGCACTGAATGTGCGTTCTGAAAGAGCGCTGGATGCAGGACAGGCCAGTAGCTCAATTGCATACTGTGCAAGCTCTGGCCAGTGATCCATCCTCAAGACCCAGTGTAACGGCACCCCAAGTATGAAAGGGGCTAACGCCGTTTAGATATCTTCCCTCTCCTGGGCACTCATTCGCTGCCGATCCTCCACAGTCAGACGACCACTTCCCATAGGAATTAATCCTTCCGAAAGAACGAGACGCACTCTGTATCTTTCCAAAATGAACTGACTTTATTATTGCAAAACATTACAACTTTTATATCCACAGAGAGAAGCTTCTGACCCTCCTCTCATCATACACCTCTGACCAGACCCAATTTACATGAGCCAATTAACTACAGTGAATGGCTCAGACACATGCACTTTCTGTATCCCAATCCCAATCCAATCCACGTTTCAGTTTAAAGGATTATGCAAGACCTTTTGTGTTCCTCCAGCCTGTCTGGCTGCCAGAGGACAATACCTATAATTACAGGCTTAATTCCCACAAGCCACAATAGATACATAACGGCTCTCAATACACATTTCCCAATGAAAGGCTATGTAGCATAAGTGGGGTTCATTACCATTACATAAGAAGACAGGTAACACCTCAGCATCTCTTCAATTAACCTGTCTGTCTGCTAGATCCACAACCTATAATTACAGGCTTAACTCCCACAAGCCACAATAGACAATAGCATGAAATCACACACCATCACAGCAATTATTACATAAACAGTCCACACACAGTATATACTGTTGTGGAGATTTTTATGGAAATGTATAATGTATGTTGTCAGATGTCCCCCCAGTGTCAGTTTTGCTGTAATGCGCTCATCTGAGCGTATTTGCACATACAGACGTTGGTGGAAGATCGGTGGCGGGAAAATCTTCCTATGGAAACAGCGATGTTTGCTCCATTTAGAGATGTCGTTTTGCGCCCCGTTGGGGGAACTGGCCAGCCCCTGGCGGGGGGCGTTGAATGACTCCGAGCGCACATATCTGTGTCCACAGGAACAGTAGCATAACTATAAAATAATTGTGGTCCATTTGAGGCATAATTGTTATGTAGTTTCCGTCATTTGGTAACAGTGTATGTCACTGCTAGTCAATTTGAATGAACATTGTATCTGTTTGAAAGGATGTCCTTGTATGGTCATTCTCCTGTGCGGAAGGGACACCCTGTGATGTCCCCGCCCATGGGGGGAGGTGACTGGTTGCTGCAACCAATCACCTCCTGTCTTGAGATCTTTTGAGTTTAATAAAAGCCTATGATTAGGCGTCGGCTGGACAGTCTATGCTGGGATGGCCTGACGATAAGATCTATGTGTGAGCCTTGCTTCTTGGATGGATGATGGGATGAACGGTGAGTGGATTTTAGCAAACTTAAAGATAGCATTATTGAAAAAAGATGAATCTAAAGTGTGTGCTTAGATAGCACAGGAATTATAGGCTGTGTGCTCTACAAACAGCCTAGGAATTCCACAACAATACCCAATATGTGCCCTGTATATACCGTATTGGATATGGCTATCACAGATCATGGTGGGGTTCTCTTTCACCCTGTGCCCCAAGTAGGGACACAGGGTGGTTTACACATAAGAGGCATTGGGGAAGCTGAAGCAAGGGTATCTCATACTTTCTAAGAGATTCTGGGTTCCCCGGGCCCTCCCGTTACACCCAGTAACCCAGAAGATTTTCGGTGGGAAAGGTGTCCAAGTCTGATCTTGCCCCTAGGTATTCCTGCACCATGTACACCAGACGCTGGCGATGGTTGCTGGAAGCGATCATACCTTGGGGCTGCGTACTAAAAAATTGTCTGAACGCATCGGTCAGATGGCCACCTTCTCCACTGCTCCTTCTTTGACTGACCGGAGCCTCAGCAACACGTTGTCAAGAACCAGGAATTTGTAACCTCCCAGTCTCTGGGAACACGTTGCACAGACCTTTCTGAAAGGCCTCCCGAAGATGCTTCATCCTTTGCTCCCTCTGCGACGGCAAGATAAGGTCCGCAACCTTACCCTTGTAAAGTGGATCAAGGAGGGTTGCCAGCCAGTAATGATCCCTCTCCTTGATCGCACGAATACGAGGATCCTTCCGCAGGCTTTGCAGGATCAGGGATGCAGCGTAGGTTTGCTGAGGCATTCGGTGCGGAGTCCTCTGGGTCACTGAGGACGTCCTGATCCGCAGCCACCTCCTCTCAGCCATGTACAAGTCCATGGGTGTCTTGGGACTGTAATTGATCCCTTGAAGACTGATGCTGATGCTGAGTGCTAGGCTCCACTTCCATGCTGACACAATAATCCTCCTCCTCCTGTGTGATAGCCGGGCCAGCAGGAACACTGTCTGGATAAAGGGGGCCTTGAGAGGTAAAAGTCCTCCTCTTCTTGCCTCTGTCCTGCCTCAAGTGCCCTGTCCATTATTCCATGCAGCGTGTGCTCCAACAGGTGGACAAGAGGGAAAGTGTCACTGATGCATGCACTGTCACTGCTCACCATCCTCGTGGCCTCCTCAAATGGTGCCAGGACAGTGCATGCATCCCTGATCATGGCCCACTGGCGTGGGGAAAAAAATCCAAGCTCCCCTGACACTGTCCTGGTGCCATATTGCAACAGATACTCATTGATGGCCCTCTGCTGCGTGTGCAGCCGCTGCAGCATGGCCAACGTAGAGTTCCACCTGGTGGGCATGTCACAGATTAGGCGGTTCTTGGGCAGGTTGTAATCCTTTTGCAGGTCAGCCAGCCGAGCACTGGCATTATATGAGCAGCGGAAATGCCCTACGGAGCACCGCTGGTTCCGAGGACAAAGCACAGGTAGAGGCCATGGACGAAGAAGAAGAGGAGGGGGTGGAGGAGAGAGGTGTGTCAGAATCACCAGTAGTAACATTTTGGAGGCATGGTGGCGGAACAACCTCCAACACTACTGCACCTTGTCCTGCATCCTTCCCAGCTGCCTGCAGAGTAACCCAATATATATATATAGTTGTCTGCACGGATAATGCAGCTATCAGAATCAACTGCCTGCTGTGGTATTAGTATGGGAAAAGCAGCAGCAGCAGCAGCAGTTAGTTTTAGGTGAAAACTGTGCAGAGAGGGACACAGTACACTGAAAATACTTGCAGCTCTCTGCCTGTGGTTTAATTATGAGAACACCATTATTAGTCACTCACTAACTGTATTCAGGTAAGCTTTAGGTGAACGCTATGCAAAGCACACAGTACACTAAGTGAAATACTGACTGTCTGCAGCTAGCACAATCACCTGCCTGCCTGTCACAGTATAGAGAAAACCAGGAACGGATCAAGCTAAACAAAATACAGTGTATAAATATATATACAACACCTAGGATGCATATATATCCTCTACACACTGTAACTGCAGCTAACTGCTGCAGTTACAGTGTGCCTGCTCTATCTAACTCAATATAAATTACAATGTCTGTCTCTGTAAACTCTCGTTTCACAACTCCAACACACTACACAAGGCTGCCGAGCCGGCGGTCTTATATAGTGTGGGGCGTGTACTAAACCCCCTGAGCCATAATTGGCCAATTACGGCTCTCCGTTTTTTCTGCGCTGTGATTGGCCAAAGCATGCGGGTCATAGTGCATGCTTGGCCAATCATCAGCCAGCAATGCACTGCGATGCCGCAGTGAATTATGGGCCATGATGCGCCACTCGAATTTGGCGCGAACGGCCCATAATGTTCAATCTTCGAACATGGGTTTGACTCGAACACAAAGCTCATCTCTATTGCTCAGGTGTGATTTTGGCCCATTCTTCCACACAGTTTTCAAATCTTGACAGTTCCGCTGGCCTCTTCTATGAACTCTGATCTTTAGTTCTTTCCATAGATTTTCTATTGGATTCAAGTCAGGTGATTGGCTGGGGCATTCTAACTTAATTTCTGAACTTATTTGTTTTGGTTCCTTTATATGTATGGATTACATGGGTTGTTACCAACATGTGGTGAAAATGTAATGCTAATAGCACCTTTAGAAATATATTTATCTCGAAAAATTGTGAAATGTTCAATACTTATGTAGCGGGGTCTCCGTTGAGGCCCCACGGACTACGTTACCCAGAACCCCGTTTGGCACCCAGAGTGCATTGGGCTGCTGCAGAGAATCATGGGTGGGGTATAAAAGAGAAGGGCGAGGCTAAGCCCGGCCTCTTTTGGACACCGCGCGGCTGGCAAGAGGACTTCCTGTGCGGACCTGCTGTGAGTGCAAGGCCCGAGGCCTGGGCCTTGTGCACTTCCAGAGAGCCTTCCACCTCGCTGCGGAGCCTACGGGGATTCAAGCTATATGTTAGTATGTGTTATAACTAATTGCGCACTATAGTTAATGAGTGTTAGTATTACAGCAGGGCTCTGCATGCATGTGTTATATGTGATATTGATTGTTACCCCTTTTACCTACAAGTAAACCTTTTATAGTTTATCAATCTGGTATTGGAGTCCATTAATATATTTCTTAAATATATACGAAATGGTATTGGGGAATTGTGCATAAACTGGTATAGAGCTATACGGAAGTACCACCCCTAGACTAGCTGTGCCAGAGAAGGGCTGAGTAGATTGTCGGGGGTTGGCTGTGCTGTGTACAGGGCCCAAAACAAAACCAGTGGCTCCCTTAGTTTGGGGGTATCGCTACACGTGGGGGCTCGGTCCGGGATCCTGTATATGGCAAGTAAATACGCCAAAAGTACCGGCATGGACCCGCTAGAAGTCAAAACGTGGTGCGAAGCAGCCAGAACAAACCCAGACACATCAGTGGTCATTAGTCTCCCGGGAGAAGAATGGTCAGTGAGCGCGGCAGAGCGACTCGCAGTGTCGCTATCCCCAAATAATACACCATGGGTGATAGACCTGAAATCAGCCCAAGACACCTCGTTTCAGTATGCACTGATAGAGTGGATGGATGGAGTACCAGGGAACTTTAAAGGGCAAAGTGTGCAGACACTGGATAACAAAACCTATGGTCTGGCGCACGCAATAACTGTGAAGACGGAGTCACCTCCACCATCCCCAATGGGACCACCGCCAGCGATACCCCATGCATCAGAGAAACAGAGGAGGGAGATCAATGCATACCGATCCCAAGAGGGACTAAAGCCAACAACCAAACACAAGAAGGAAAGTTCCAAAGGAAAATGTAGAGACCAACAGAAAGAGACCCCTTTGAAGTCTTATCCTGAATAATTGGTAGGCCCCTTCCCCGTAGTACCTATTCAAGTGGAGGGAGTCTACACGAGAGCCATCTTAGATACTGGGGCACAGGTGACCTTGTTATACCGGGACTTTTATGATAAACACCTGAGTCACCTGCCCATCCAGAGAATTAAAGATTTGGAAATATGGGGAATCTCAACACAGAGTTTCCCCTACGATGGTTACTTGCCCATTAAATTGACTTTCGACCCCTCAGTAGCCGGGAAGGCTGAAGTGTTCGATACCCTGGCAGTGGTGTGCCCCCGACTGCCTGGAGACAACAAGAACTCCTTAATAATAGGGACAAACACGGACCTGGTCCGGAGGCTTCTGGCCCCTCTAGCAGGAGGAAAGAACCCCACAGTCACCAGAATACACCCAGTGTTAAAGACAGCCTATCAGCTACTGGTCTTAGAACACATGGCCCCAGAAGAGGGGGTGGGTAAAGTCTGGAGACTGGCGAAGAAAGGAATGGTATTGCAGCCCGGTGAAGTAACCTATCTCAGAGCCACTGTGAAGCTTACTTGGGAGCAACCTGACCCCTTTATTTGTTGGAACCAGACCCTCTGGAAGAGTACTCAGGCTTAGAAGTAATCCCAGAAATGATTCCGGTGAGAGCTTTGAAGAAGGCACACTGTAAGGTGCCGGTGAGTGTCAGGAATACCACGAGTGTCCCCATGGAGATCCCCGCCAGGATGTTGCTGGGCCAGGTGAGCCCTGCTGCTCCAATTGTCTTATCAGATGTGGAGAAGACAGAGGGAGACAGGACTGTTTGGGAGAAGCTTTGCATGGAGAACCCGAACCTGCCAAGGGCCTGGAAAGAGAGGGCCAAGGCCCAGTTGACCAGATGGAGGAAGATTTTCTCTAAAAATGAGTTCGATGTAGGGTGTGCGAAGAGCGCCACCCATCGAATCCGCCTCCAGGAAGATAAGCCTTTCAGGGAGAGGGTCAGGCGAGTTCCTCTAGCCGACCTTGAAGACCTGAGAGAACAGCTCGCCGAGCTCAAGCGAACCGGTGTTATCCGGGAATCTAGGAGCCCCTATGCCTCCCCAATAGTGGTGGTCAGGAAGAAGAACGGGTCGTTGAGGTTGTGTATAGACTACAGGACTCTCAACAGGAGGACGATACCTGACCAGTATACCACCCTGAGGATAGAGGATGCCCTACAGAGTTTGTCTGGAGCCAGGTGGTTCGGTGTCATGGACCTAAAGAGTGGATACTATCAGATCCCTATGCATCCGGAAGACAGGGAAAAGACAGCTTTCATAACCCCTGTGGAATTCTTTGAATTTGACCGGATGCCCCAAGGTCTGTCTGGAGCCCCTGCCACCTTTCAACGCCTCATGGAGAAAACTGTAGGAGACATGAATCTCATCAAAGTTCTCATGTACTTGGATGACATCATCGTCTTTGGGAAGACTCTGGAAGAACATGAGGAAAGGCTGGAAAAAGTCCTGAGGAGGCTCAGCGAAGAAGGACTCAAGCTTTCGCCAGAGAAATGCCAGTTCTACCAGTCATCAGTCAACTATCTAGGGCACATAGTGTCTGAAGAAGGGGTAGCCACAGACCCCGAGAAACTGAAGGCAGTCACCTCCTGGCCCAGGCCCACCACTGTGACGGAACTCAGGTCCTTTTTGGGGTTCTGCTCCTACTATAGGAGGTTCGTAGAGGGGTTTGCACGGATTGCCAGACCCTTGAATGAACTTTTAAAGACAGAAGGGGGAAGAGGATGACTCGGGTCCCAGGAAGCCGGGAGAGTCAGTCAAAGACCAGTGGAATGGAAAATGCGAAGAAGCATTCAACATGCTGAAGAAAAGCTTAACCACTGCCCCTGTCTTGGCCTATGCAGACCCAAAGAAACCCTATGAACTCCATGTAGATGCCAGTCATGACGATCTGGGAGGAGTGCTCTACCAGGAGCATAAAGGGGAACCGCGACCTGTCGCATATGTGAGCAGAAGTTTGACCCCCTCTGAAAAAAACGACCCCACTCACAAGTTGGAGTTCCTGGCTCTAAAGTGGGCTGTAGTTGACAAACTTAAACACTATCTGTATGGGGCAGAATTCACAGTGAAAACTGACAACAATCCTCTTACTTATCTTTTCACCACAGCAAAACTGGATGCCACAGGCCATCGATGGCTGGCTGCACTGTCTGGATTCAACTTCAGCCTGAAATACAGACCTGGGGCTGGGAATCGAGATGCGGATGCCCTATCCAGAAGGTCTCATGCTCCCACTAGCCGCACAGAAGACTGGACCCAGTTGGCACTGGACGGGGTGTGGGCCCTCTGTCAAGGGGCTGAACTCCAAGCCAGTGGGGGGTCCAGAGCGGAAGAGATAGGGGCCAGAGTAGTGGGGGTCCCCCAGCAGGTAGAGGAGGACGATTTACCCAAGCTGTCCAAAAAGGAATTGAGGTGTGATCAATTGGAAGACCCTTTGGGGAAATTGGTCCTAGAGGCCCTGGAAAATCAGGATCCAGATAGGCTCTTGCATCACCATTCAAAGGAAGCCCGCCTGCTGCGGAAGGAGTGGGACAGGTTGCAGGTGCATCAAGGGGTGGTCTACCGAAGGGGCCCCTCTGATGACCTGGAAGACAAATGGCAATTGTTTTTACCCGAGAAACACCGGGAGACTGTCTTGGTCGCCTTACATGACCACCATGGTCATTTAGGAGCTGAGAGGACCTTCCAATTTGTCAGAAGTCGGTTCTATTGGCCCTGCATGAGGGCTGAAGTAGAGGAATACTGCCATTCATGTGCACGCTGCATCCAGTGGAAAACTCTACCCCATCAAGCTGCCCCAATGGTCCACCTACAGAGGCTTCCACAGTGGCCAAGGTACTTATGGAAAAATACTTTGTGCACTATGGGCTACCACAGCGACTCCACTCGGATCAAGGGAGGGACTTTGAAAGTCGGCTGATCAGGAAGCTCTTGGACTCCTTAGGGATCAAGAAGACGCGAACCACCCCCTACCATCCACAGGGGGATGCCCAGCCGGAGAGGTTCAACCGAACCCTACTCAACATGCTTGGAACTTTAGAAACTGAAAAGAAGCAGCATTGGAGCAGGCACATAGCAGCAATTGTGCATGCTTACAACAGTACAACAAGTGATGCTACAGGGTACTCTCCCTACCGACTCATGTTCGGGAGAGAAGCAAGACTACCCGTAGACCTGGCCTTTGGCACCTCCATAGACCATTCCTCAGCCACTTCCCACAAAGGCTATGTGGACCGGCTGAGGCACAGTTTACTGTTGGCCTACGAGCAGGCCCAAGCAGTTTCAGATCAAAGGGGAGCCCGCAACAAGAGAAACTTTGACCTGAGGGTCCGGATTCAGGATCTAAAACCTGGGGACAGAGTGTTGTTAAGGAACTTGGGAATCCCTGGGAAGCACAAGCTTGCAGACAGATGGAGACCCGAGCCATATGTTATTTGCAAGAAGTTGAACGACCTACCAGTATATCAGCTGAAGCCAGAGGGAAAGGTGGGGCCTTTGAAGACTTGGCACCTGAATCACATACTCCCACTTGCCGAAGCAGTTCGGATACCTCCTGTGAAGGATTCCACTGAGTCAACGTCCATCCTGGATACGCCTAGACCAAATACCCGGTCTCAGGCATCTCGGTCTGAAGAAACAGGTGTCTCTGAACCTAGTGAGGATGAAAGGGAAGAGCTAGAATGGCTATAGCCCTCCGAGGCCCCAGTGACTTCTGCTATAGATCTCCTACCTTTGGAAGACACCATAGACAGTACACTGAATGCAGAAGCTACTAAATTTGTCCCGTCCAGCCCCCTATCAGACTCATGGGAAGATGCTCTTGACTCACTTCCAAAGGAGGATCCAGGATGTTCTGTGTATTCTCCTGCTCCTGAGTTGAATGTTCCGGAAACAGTGGAAGCTGCCATGTCTGTTCCAGAAGAGGAGCCTACAGTGTCCAAACCAGAAATCCCAAGAGAGCGGAGAGCGAAGAGGGCCATAAGGCCCCCCCGAAAGTTGACTTACCCACAAATGGGGAAAAGTTCGGAGGACACTGTGGCAACTGCCAGGAGGAGTAAAGAAAGCCCTGATCCCTCCACTGTTCATTTGGTGGAGGGCAACCCCAACTCACTCCCTGGCACAGTTAGGCAGGCCACTTATGATAGTGTGACCTGTGGGCAAGGAAGTTCACCCTCTCACTTTTGGTGGGAACTTCCCCTGCCGACATCATACGCAGCTTTGTCTAATGTTGTGCGTAGTGTATGTTGACAATTATCTTTGGGGACCAAAGAGTTTAAGTGGGGGGAGTGTGTAGCGGGGTCTCCGTTGAGGCCCCACGGACTACGGTACCCAGAACCCCGTTTGGCACCCAGGGTGCATTGGGCTGCCGCAGAGACTCATGGGCGGGAGACCAGGCGGAGGCAGATCCTGTGTGCGTGGACACAGCAGTGGGAGTCCCGGACTGGGATCGAGTCCGGAGGGGTGAGAGAGCACCTGCTCACAACTTTACCTGAGTACTTTGTTAGGCCTATTGACTGCCTTGGCCGTCGGAGTATACTTTCCTTCTTTTCCTGCTAGGAGACTAGTTGGAGGACTGAGTTACATAGTCTCCGGGAAGTTGTCCCCATTACCTTAGACCTTGTTGGATTACAAATATTGTTCCTGTATGTGCACCACCGATCATCTGGCATGCCAAGATTCCTTCAGGAAAGACTGAACTTTAACTGAGTCAGGCCTGACTGGGGGTGATAGTATTGCTGGGCGCCATATTGCTAACGGGGATTCAAGCTATATATTAGTATGTGTTAGAACTAATTGCACACTATAGTTAATGAGTGTTAGTATTACAGCAGGGCTCTGCATGCATGTGTTATATGTGATATTGATTGTTACCCCTTTTACCTACAAGTAAACCTTTTATAGTTTATCAATCTGGTATTGGAGTCCATTAATATATTTCTTAAATATATACGAAAGGTATTGGGGAATTGTGCATAAACTGGTATAGAGCTATACGGAAGTACCACCCCTAGACTAGCTGTGCCAGAGAAGGGCTGAGTATTTTGCCGGGGTTGGCTGTGCTGTGTACAGGGCCCAAAACAAAACCAGCGGCTCCCTTAGTTTGGGGGTATCACTACACTTATTTTACCTGCTGAATATATATATGTATATATATATTCAACAATTGTGAACAATTATAGAATAAACATTAACAGCGCTTAAAAAGGAATCTAAAGTTCCTAAAAAGATATGCATTCATATCCTGCAGAAAGAAATAGGGTAAAAGAAAGTTCAAATTAAAGAGCTTGTACACCCCTCAAGTGAAGCTCAAAAATAAAAATTAGAGTCCAATTCTCAAAAGCATTAAAATAACAGTATTGTCCCTGTAGATCAGAATCACTGAAGAAATACTCCACACTTATGCCGCGTACACACGATCGATTTTTTCGACGGTGAAAACACAGTCGAGAAAATCGACGTGAAAAATGAGGAACAGCTTGTTCCCCCCACACACGGCCGTTTTAAATGTCATTTTTTTTGGTCGAAAAAAACGACCATGTGTGGGCTCCGCGGCAGTGTTTCCCTATGGGAAACACTGCCGCGGAAAACATGTCGAAAAAAACGACGAGAAAAATTAGAACATGTTCTAATTTTTCTCGTTGTTTTTAATGCCGTTTTTCTCGTCGAAAAAAACGACAGAAAGCCCACAGACGATCATTTTTCTCGTCGAATGGGAAAAATTTTGTTTTTCTCGACGAGAAAAACGGCCGTGTGTACGCGGCATTAGTTCTCACTGGCAGTGAAGTTTGCGCAGGCAGTTCATACACTGTGAATAACAGATGGAAAACAAATGGAAAACAAATCCCAGTAACTGTTTCTTGAAAGATAGATTTTCCTCAATTACTTCACTGCTATAATGTATGCAGCTCCCTTAGGAAATCTACTCACCAGATGCCCGTTCATAGATAGCCTGATAGCTCTTCTCTGGGAATGGCAGACAGCCCCTCTCGGGATATGCGGTGATTCTGGTCAGTGGATGGATGCATGCAGCAGTGCGGTCATGTAAGAATGTAAGGGGAAACTGCACATAGTGTAAAACCATTTATTGAAAAGGTCAAACCCCCCATATACAAATATGCTTAGAAGATCAATGAATAAAGAAGCGTGTCTCATACAAGCGCTACATCTATCTCACTTCAAGTCAGGGTCCTATAAGGAACGATGGCTGCTGGAGTGAGTAGGACCCTGGCTTGGAACGCTCCCTGGACCGCAGTGCTAGAGGGGATGACGTCACAGGCATGATCGCAACATGTTTCTGGGCTGGCGCACCCTGGTGGTGGGAGGAATGCATGCTCCTTTTTCAAGCTCTGGCTGTCAACCCCTTCCCTAGAGTGAAGCTTTGACGCTCAAAGCAGCACTCGCCAACATCCTCCCCAGTGGCTCTATTAAAGTGGTTGTAAACCCACTTTTGAAAAAATTTAAAAACTAACACCTGCAAGACAAAGGCAGAATGAGCTAGTATGCATATTCTGGGTATCACGGCTCCGGCGCTGTGATTGGCCGGAGCTGCGATGATGTCACTCCCGCATATGCGCACGGAAGCCGCCAGTAATGGCATGACCTCCTTTAGAAATGGCACGATCGCCATTTCTAAAGTGTGCCTGCGCCGTTGTCTACGCCGCATGCGTTGTAAACATTGGCGCATGTCTCTCTTGTAAATATCTCCTAAACCGTGGAGGTTTAAGAGATATTTCCAGTCTCTACAGCTAAGCCTTAATCTAGGCTTACCTGTAGGTAAAAGTGGTTGTACAGGGTGTACCACCACTTTAACAGCCTTTTGAGGCCAGGTTTTTGCTAAATACAAAATGTCCCTGAACCCCCCACATGCCAAGCACTAATATGCCACCTTGGCAATTCATCTGCTTCCATGCCAGCTGTTGAAACAGCCTCTTCCTCTATTGCATGGCCTTGGTGGTAACATATTAACCCTTTTCCCATTACTATTTTTTTGTTAAACTTTATTTACAGATTTAATTATTTTTTTTATACTTTTATTTTATTACATTTGACATGTAGCACCCTTCCCAACCTCCTGAGGCCTAGTGGTGACCCCCAGAGACAGGAAGGGCCAACATTCCTCCTCAGGGTGCAAGTTACTAGGCATGGTGGGAGAAGTGCAAGGTAGAAAGATGGGCGCCAGTCACTTTTAGAAATGAACAAAGAGAAGTTTATTTCTCTTAACAGGAAAACTGTGGGAGTGAGGGGTAGGGCACAGGACACCCTTGGTCAAATGCAATAGCAAATTAGCAGACCGGTAGACTCCGCAGACAGCAATACAGAAAAAGTGTCTTTAAGCTGAATCCAGCAATCTGTACTTTGTAGCAATAGCTGTCTCCTATAGCAACAAACTCAACTCACAGTTCTCTCCTGAAGCTTCCCCAGCCACTTAAAAGTTCCTGACTTATGAAGAGTCCCCCTTGGTACAAAACGCCATCTCTCTCAGCATGCCACAGGCAACAAGAGATGTTGACTCTCTGGCAACTTCCTCTTCCATGCCTCCAGGCATTGACCAGGCTGCCTCTGGCAGAACCCCTGAACACATGGCTAGGTCTCAGGCTTTAGGCATACACCACAGCAGCTGCTTCTCACACACCCACCCAAACCACAGTCTGGGTGGAAAAGACCCAGATCACCTGGACTTCTCCAAATAAATACCTTCTCCCAGCATCCTCAGCGGCCAAAGAGACTCTTACTAATTGGCTGAGAAAAGTATACACACTTATAACCTGAATTTACTGCAAGTCATCAACTAATGCCAAAGGTAACAGTGCCACCTATTGACAAAAGGGAGAAACCACAGTTAAAACCAGGCTTAGGAGAAACCCATTTGATCAAGACTACAAATTAGCCAGGCTAGCTACCACCTAGGAAAAAAATATAAAGAAACTGCGCTATAGTGTAAAACCTGGTAAATAATTAAATTTAACTAGAAAAAAGGGAAATAAAGGAAAGCAGCAACTATTCTGAAAACAATCATCAGTGCATGTAAATAAGAAAAAATATATATATATAGTCGCGCTAACTTATGACTGAACATAAGCCCACCACTGAATAATTGAAAAAAATCCAAATACCAACAGTGATAAATCATATAAATACTCAATGAAGAACCATGAAAAATCTGTAAATTATAAATAATAATAAGGTGAGTGAACCATGATTAAACAGTTAATAAGATGATAGTCCACAACTGCTATATGAAACTCTCAAGGTTCACGTCTAAAAGTCCATAATAAACAAAACACCCGTGAGTAAGTGTCCAAAAAAGCCAACGACAGAAATCTTCTTATAATTCGTGACTTTCACCACCACCAGTAAGAATTCCTGCTTACCAAAAAGGGATGGTCCCCTATGACAGAGGACCTAAAACAGCCTCAAATGATACTCAGTGGAACCTCCGGATTTCAGCAGATGATGAACTTCAATGGTTTAGTAGCCCGACAGCTCATACAGCCTCATGCGAATGTTCAACATCAACATGAAAAGAAGGAAGGACACCGAATAGTGTAAAATCCTTGGTGTACATTTATTAAAGGAATAATGGAATCATACTCACAAAAGCAGTTAAAAAGACAGCCTTAAAGTGCGTCAGCGCCGACCGGTCAGAGGCGCTGGCACACAAATACGTCCGTGGAAGCCGAGCAGTGGAGGGTGACGTCAGCACAAAGCTCGTATCCTGCCCTACGCGTTTCGTGAAAATTCACGTCGTCTCGGGGCACGGGCGATGGGCTGCGTCACCCCCTCTTTATAGGGAACACACCAGAGGAAGGTCCAACCCGAAGAAGAGCGCGCGCACGCGCATGCGTCACGCCGCGAGGCAACCACGTCTCGCTAACGTGCAGCTAGGCCAGTCCAACGCCGGGTGCGCACGCATCTCTCCCCACGAGGAAACCAAGCCTCGTTTGAAAAAAACGTTATGTGCACGTCATCACGCTAAACCGGAATGACGAAAGCACAAGGGGAGAGAGTGTGCCGCACATCCGCGTGACCATGGCAACAGGGATCATAGCAACGATACGCACGCTCTCCAAGGGGGAGGGAACCCCCCAGGTGTGTCACAGGAAGCAGTAAAGCCCACAACCTCCGCCGCAACCCACAAACAATGGGTGCAGCGGGCGCAATGGGACAATAAACTGCTCCGGATGTTAAATCCTAACAACAGAAAAAATATATACATTGATACTGGAACTAAGGAGCATACTAGTTCATACCGATATCAAAAAAACATACATAATTTACAATAGACAAAAAATAATAAAATAAGTTTGCCTAAATAGTATTTAAAAAGTTATTAATAATAAATGACACTAAAACCACATAGATTAAAAGCTGTCATCATTTAGTCACACCCCTCCCTACACCCCATTCAATGTAACCAAAAGACAAAATCAGTAACTGAATGTCCTTAGGAAAAAAAAAAAGGGGGAGAAGGGAGGGGGGAGGAAAGAATCAAATGCAGCGCAATATCAATCAACACATTATATCATACAGTCAATATTATTAATCCCGGAAATCTGTTATAAAAACATGATTATCAATGGATAAGAAAAATCCTAGGAATTATTGATAAAGGCATTGACATCGGTGTCAACGTTGAGACCAAATGGAACATAAGTTCTCAACCTGTACACCCATGCCATTTCCTGCTTAGAGATTTCTCTAACAAGCGAACTGCCTCTCCAGTGAGGTCTGTATTTGTCAATTGCAATAAATAGCGTACCAGACGGGTCCCTCTTATGGACCTGATCATAGTGCCGGGATACAGAGTGCTTATCGAATCCTTTCCGTATATTAGCTATATGCTCATTAAGTCTTACCCTTACTGCCCTTTTGGTCCTCCCCACATATTGGAGACCACAAGGGCACTGTATGAGGTAGACAACCCCCAAAGATGAGCATGTTATAAAAGGTACGATTTCATAGGTTCGGCCAGTACTTGTTGAAGAAAAATGACTGATCTTCCTGTCCCTGCAGCTATTCAAGCTGCACACTTGGCATTTCTTACATCTATAATACCCTGTCAGGTTCTCTAAGAATGTCCTATTGGCCCGTGGGGGATCCTGGACACTTGGGGCCACTCTATTGGAAAGTGTTGAAGCACCTCTAAACACAATAACTGGTTTTTCTGGAAGAGAAGGTGCCAACACTAAGTCACTGGTTAAGACATGCCAGTGCCTGCGTATAAGGCTTTTGATGGTCTGATGCTGCATGGAGAAAGTGGTGATAAATGGAAGAGAAAACTTACCATCCCTCACCACCCTCTCCTTATCAACCAAAAGTGATCCTCGATCAACCTCACTCACAGATTGTATCAATCGAGACATGTCAGTTTGTTGATAACCTTTATCCACAAATCTCTTAGAGAGGATCTCGGCCTGGCCTTTGAAAGCCTCTAAATCTGTACAATTACGTCTCAGTCTAGTGAGTTGTCCCCGAGGGACAGCCTTCAGCCAAGGGGCATAATGGCAGCTGTCAAGCGGGATATATGAATTTCTATCGGTTGGTTTGAAATAAGTGGTCGTGACAAATTTGCTGTCAGCCACTGAAACGAAGAGAGGGATCAGAGGGGGGAGGAGGGCCCAGTTGCTCAAAAAGAAAAAGAATATAGGCACGGGCATCTTTAATTTGAGCCAACAGCCTCTATCAGAATCCGAACAATGCTTGCTGGATAAGGGTTTGAAATTTGCTCCGCCTAGGAGCTTGAGCAAGTTTCAAACCTTTATGGACGTTCACAAGTTTGCGAGAAAGCTCAATATTAAAAGGCATTTTCTGTCTAATCCTATTACGGATAGAGTGAATCCTTTACCTGAGTACAAACATACTGGTTTAGCCAATGCATCCTTGTTCAATCCCCCCGGCTCATTGGCCCCGAGCATTAAAATATTCAGGGACGTGGTACTTAAAGATCTGGAAAAGATCAAGGTAAAAAAGGTCAAGATGCAGAGGAATTTGGAGAGTGGGCTTGAGTCCCTCTGTTCTAACAAATCTCTGGTCATTAGACCCGCAGACAAAGGGGGAGGGATAGTCATTCTCGATAGATGTGACTACCTTAAAGAGTTACACAGGATCGTGGATGACACTGAAACCTATACTCCTCTCAATAGGGATCCTGTCATCAAGTATAAAAGAGAACTTGAAACTATTGTGGATGAGGGATACCGGGAAGGTATTCTCAGTGACAGGGAGAGATTGTTTCTGATACCTTGCGCCCCACGGACTCCCGTCATCTACTATCTCCCGAAGATCCATAAAAGTCTTACTTCCCCCCCGGGACGACCCATCGTTAGTGGGATAGATTTGATTACGTCCCGGGTGGGGAAGTATATTGACTTTTTTCTGCAACCTTTGGTCCAGCAGATCCCCTCTTATGTAAGGGACACTAGACATGTCATTAACTTACTTAAAGACCTTACTCCCACAGAGGGTATATGGATGGTCACGGCAGACGTGACCTCACTTTATACCATCATCCCCCATGAGTGTGGTTTTGAGGCTGTAGAACTGTATTTGACGAGAGGTTCAGACTTGCCACCCCGGCAAATTGAATTTATTGTGACTTTGCTGAAATACGCAGTCAATTATTTCTGGTGTGATAATCAATTTTTCCGCCAGGACCGTGGTGTGGCGATGGGGGCGAAGTATGCCCCCAGCCTGGCCAATCTTTTTATGGCCAAATGGGAGGAGGACGTTGTCGATGTTTGCCGGAGACCAGAGGTTGTACTCTGGGTAAGGTACATCGACGACGTCCTCCTCCTATGGGACGGAAATGAACCTGCTTTGCGGGATTACATGCTGTCCCTGAATGATAACAATAGGGGCATTAGAGATTTTCCTTTGAGGCAAGCCAGGAATCAGTTCACTATCTGGATTTGAAAATTTCAGTGGCTGACAGCAAATTTGTCACGACCACTTATTTCAAACCAACCGATAGAAATTCATATATCCCGCTTGACAGCTGCCATTATGCCCCTTGGCTGAAGGCTGTCCCTCGGGGACAACTCACTAGACTGAGACGTAATTGTACAGATTTAGAGGCTTTCAAAGGCCAGGCCGAGATCCTCTCTAAGAGATTTGTGGATAAAGGTTATCAACAAACTGACATGTCTCGATTGATACAATCTGTGAGTGAGGTTGATCGAGGATCACTTTTGGTTGATAAGGAGAGGGTGGTGAGGGATGGTAAGTTTTCTCTTCCATTTATCACCACTTTCTCCATGCAGCATCAGACCATCAAAAGCCTTATACGCAGGCACTGGCATGTCTTAACCAGTGACTTAGTGTTGGCACCTTCTCTTCCAGAAAAAACAGTTATTGTGTTTAGAGGTGCTTCAACACTTTCCAATAGAGTGGCCCCAAGTGTCCAGGATCCCCCACGGGCCAATAGGACATTCTTAGAGAACCTGACAGGGTATTATAGATGTAAGAAATGCCAAGTGTGCAGCTTGAATAGCTGCAGGGACAGGAAGATCAGTCATTTTTCTTCAACAAGTACTGGCCGAACCTATGAAATCGTACCTTTTATAACATGCTCATCTTTGGGGGTTGTCTACCTCATACAGTGCCCTTGTGGTCTCCAATATGTGGGGAGGACCAAAAGGGCAGTAAGGGTAAGACTTAATGAGCATATAGCTAATATACGGAAAGGATTCGATAAGCACTCTGTATCCCGGCACTATGATCAGGTCCATAAGAGGGACCCGTCTGGTACGCTATTTATTGCAATTGACAAATACAGACCTCACTGGAGAGGCAGTTCGCTTGTTAGAGAAATCTCTAAGCAGGAAATGGCATGGGTGTACAGGTTGAGAACTTATGTTCCATTTGGTCTCAACGTTGACACCGATGTCAATGCCTTTATCAATAATTCCTAGGATTTTTCTTATCCATTGATAATCATGTTTTTATAACAGATTTCCGGGATTAATAATATTGACTGTATGATATAATGTGTTGATTGATATTGCGCTGCATTTGATTCTTTCCTCCCCCCTCCCTTCTCCCCCTTTTTTTTTTTTTTTTTCCTAAGGACATTCAGTTACTGATTTTGTCTTTTGGTTACATTGAATGGGGTGTAGGGAGGGGTGTGACTAAATGATGACAGCTTTTAATCTATGTGGTTTTAGTGTCATTTATTATTAATAACTTTTTAAATACTATTTAGGCAAACTTATTTTATTATTTTTTGTCTATTGTAAATTATGTATGTTTTTTTGATATCGGTATGAACTAGTATGCTCCTTAGTTCCAGTATCAATGTATATATTTTTTCTGTTGTTAGGATTTAACATCCGGAGCAGTTTATTGTCCCATTGCGCCTGCTGCACCCATTGTTTGTGGGTTGCAGCGGAGGTTGTGGGCTTTACTGCTTCCTGTGACACACCTGGGGGGTTCCCTCCCCCTTGGAGAGCGTGCGTATCGTTGCTATGATCCCTGTTGCCATGGTCACGCGGATGTGCGGCACACTCTCTCCCCTTGTGCTTTCGTCATTCCGGTTTAGCGTGATGACGTGCACATAACGTTTTTTTCAAACGAGGCTTGGTTTCCTCGTGGGGAGAGATGCGTGCGCACCCGGCGTTAGACTGGCCTAGCTGCACGTTAGCGAGACGTGGTTGCCTCGCGGCGTGACGCATGCGCGTGCGCGCGCTCTTCTTCGGGTTGGACCTTCCTCTGGTGTGTTCCCTATAAAGAGGGGGTGACGCAGCCCATCGCCCGTGCCCCGAGACGACGTGAATTTTCACAAAACGCGTAGGGCAGGATACGAGCTTTGTGCTGACGTCACCCTCCACTGCTCGGCTTCCACGGACGTATTTGTGTGCCAGCGCCTCTGACCGGTCGGCGCTGACGCACTTTAAGGCTGTCTTTTTAACTGCTTTTGTGAGTATGATTCCATTATTCCTTTAATAAATGTACACCAAGGATTTTACACTATTCGGTGTCCTTCCTTCTTTTCATGTTGATGTTGAACATTCGCATGAGGCTGTATGAGCTGTCGGGCTACTAAACCATTGAAGTTCATCATCTGCTGAAATCCGGAGGTTCCACTGAGTATCATTTGAGGCTGTTTTAGGTCCTCTGTCATAGGGGACCATCCCTTTTTGGTAAGCAGGAATTCTTACTGGTGGTGGTGAAAGTCACGAATTATAAGAAGATTTCTGTCGTTGGCTTTTTTGGACACTTACTCACGGGTGTTTTGTTTATTATGGACTTTTAGACGTGAACCTTGAGAGTTTCATATAGCAGTTGTGGACTATCATCTTATTAACTGTTTAATCATGGTTCACTCACCTTATTATTATTTATAATTTACAGATTTTTCATGGTTCTTCATTGAGTATTTATATGATTTATCACTGTTGGTATTTGGATTTTTTTCAATTATTCAGCGACTATATATATATTTTTTCTTAGCTACCACCTAGCACAGCTAAATTTATTAGCACCCCTGTTTAGGACAAGGGTGCTACATACATTTTTGACATTTGGGCTTGTGCTTGTTGTCTTAAAAATGTGATGCCAGTGGTCAATTTGCCCAAGACGTAAATCTAAAGCCTCGTACACACGACCGAGAATCTCGTCAGGAAAAAAACATGTCGTTTTTCTTGACGAGATTATTGGACAAGAAACTTCTCCCGGCCGAGTGTACAGACACTCGATTCAAAGAACCCGTGGTTCTTTGAATGGAGCAAACGCGGTGACATCATTGACTACGACGAGCGTGTGCTCGTCACATTCGATGCCGTCGCCGCCATCTTGCTACATCCTAACTATGCCTAGGAAGCTACCGCGCATGCGTCAAAGTCATTTCGAGCATGCGCAGGCTTCCCGGAGGACAGGTAAGTGTACACACACACACACTTTTCTCGTCGAGAAACAGGCTGACGAGAATCTCGACGAGAAAATAGAGAGCAGGTTCTGTATTTTTTCCGTCGAGATTCTTGTCGGTTTTCTTGACGAGAAACCTGATAGCCGCGTACACACGACCGATTTACTCGGCAAGAAAGCTCTGCCAGCAAGTTTCTTGTCGTTTTTCGATGAGAAACTCGGTCGTGTGTACGAGGCTTAAGGAACTGCCAGGTTTTGGTCAGCGCACCCTGTAAGGATTGATGGACTTTATTGCAGAACGGCTCCCAGATAACACACTTACACACAGGCAGAAGAGGACAAAAGAAAAAAAAAATGCTTTTTGTTTACATATTTTAGCATAGTCAAGCAGTTTACAGACCTCAACTTATTTTTTCACAAGTATACTGTATTTGTTATACTCTGCTCTATTTTTATTGTGGAAAACGCACTTGGCATGTTTGTGTCTGCATTGTTTGAACTATTCTACATGGATAGGCTAAAATACTAGCCTGCTGCTGGTAATTTTTTTCTGAAATTTAAAACACCTGCCTTTTGTGTAAGCCATTTCCCTTTTCAGTTTGCTCACAAAACTCCCCTGCTGCTGGTAATTTTTTTCTTATGTGTCTCAGATGATGCATTTGAATTTCTAGTGTATCAAACAACCTGCCTTGTTTGTGTTTCCACATTTTAGCCTATTCTACTTGGTCACACTTACCGTATATACTCGAGTATAAGCCGACCGAGTATAAGCCGATGTACCTAATGTACCACAAAAAAATGGGAAAACTTACTGACTTGAGTATAAGCCGAGGGTCAACAATGCCCATTTGCACGCCTCACTGTGCCCATTGCAACTTCACTAAGCGACTGTTCCCATCCTCACTGTTCCTCACTGTTCCCATCATCACTGTTCCTCACTTTTCCCATTCTCACTGTTCCCATCCTCACTGCAGGGGCGGATCCAGAGTCTTTTCTCGGGAGGGGCACTGCCAAAAAATATGTATTTTTTGTGGGAAATTTATCGGGGAAATGGCTTGTGTCGGCGCTTCAATCATCCCGGCACCATGGTTGTTATGGTGTCAGGATGATTGATGTGCATTATTTCTATTATTACATTGTAATATAAAATTAAATAGTTCAATGCAGAATCAGTGGGAGCCCTGAGTGTGTCACTTGCCACCGTCGCCTGCTTTTAGTGGGAGCCCTGAGCGTGTCACTTGCCACACGTTGGGGGTTGTCACTTGCCACGTCACCTGCCACATCTTGTGGATTGTCACTTGCCACACCTTGTGGATTGTCACTTGCCTCATTACCTGCCACACCTTGCGGATTGTCACTAGCCACACCTTGCGGATTGTCACTTGCCACATCACCTGCCACACCTTGCTGATTGTCACTTGCCTGCCACCAGATGCAGATTGTCATTTGCCACGTCACCTGACACAATTTGCGGATTGTCACTTGCCACGTCGCCTGCCACACCTTGCGGATTGGTTAATATATGAAAGGGGGCGCTATTCACACTTAATTGATTTTAGATGCTCTGTGACAACATGTATCTTTAAATTAATAAAGTGGAAACCGTGTATAATAGAAACACCACAATGATGTGATATTTGATATAAACTTAAAAAATAATTATAACAATCACCATACAAAATTAATTAAACAATAATGATTATTATATAGTACTCAGTCCCAATAGTGATGATTGACGTGCTCCCACAAAAAAATCAATCAAAAAAGATTATATATAAAAAATTAAATAGATAAAAAAGAAAGTCCCTTTTATCTGTGAAAAAATATGACGGTGTTGCTTCAAATCCGACAAGTGAAAACAACTTCAATAAAGTTTGTGCTAAACAGTGATTCTTCCTTCAAAGAAGTGCACAAATTTATTCCTTCACCACATCTTCCAATGAAGACATACACCCAAAGTGCACAGGTAGTGGATTGCCCTTACCAAATGAAGTGGACCTCTTTAATTAAAAAGATGGTCACAGACAGCTTGAGCAGGATTGTGCCTGCACACATACGGACAGAAACTGGTGATTATGAACCTCCTTCCTCGGTCTCAGGCAAAGGATATGAAACACAAAACAAGATACTCCATAGTGCAACCCATATATTTATTTAAAAAACAGTAGAAAATATATAAAAAGAACGTATGGCCTGGGTGGCCTCTTACATTAAAAAGTGCCCATCCCGGCACTGGGGCTGCAAGCGTGTGGTATGGAGCCAGCGGCTCGTGACCCTGTGGAAGCGGCGTGCATCAAAGCCACCGTTCGCTGCAGTCGGAATCCCGGATGGAGCGTTCTGTGTGTATCACGTGACCAGGAACGCTCCATTCCTCACTGTTCCCATCCTCACTGTTCCTCACTTTTCTCATCCTCACTGTTCCCATCCTCACTGCTCCCCTAAAGTTAAAATTGAACATTGTAAATTGTACCTGAAACAAAATAGAGAGGCTGTGGCGTCCATCGTTTAAAACTCGCGGTCTCTTCCTCTTCCCTTCCGTGATAGGCGTTTTCTAAGCAGACACAATTCCGCCTATCACGAACGTTCTCTCATCCTCAGTTTCCCAGCAGACATCCGTGATTGGCGGAACACTGAACACATGGGGATGGGTGAGGATGAGAGAATGTTCGTGATAGGCGATTCTCAGCAGACACAGTTCAGCCTATCACGGAAGGGACCAGGAAGAGACCGCGAGATTTAAACGATGGACGCCACAGCCTCTCAATTTTTTTTTCAGGTACAATTTACAATGTTCAATTTCGCTGACTCGAGTATAAGCCGAGGGGGGGGGGGGGCTTTCAGCCCAAAAAAAGGGCTGAAAATCTCGGCTTATACTCGAGTATATACGGTATATACTTTCCTGGTACTGAACAATTTTCACCAAACTATGCCCAAGGATTATAGCTCTGATGTTTTTGAAAAATTGAGTGTATGGAGATGGCAGAGAGCTACATAGGTTAATAGGTTATACGCAGGTTATAGGTTATACGCAGTTAAAAAAAAAAGCAAAAAAGAAAAGCAGCAAGATGCTGATAAAATAGGCAGCTCTTGAATTGACTGTACACAACAACTGCCTAATAACCCCAAGCTAAAAGTTATCATTAAATAATGGTGTTGACAACTGGCATTCTAACTATCAATTACACCCAAAAAATAATTTTCGGGGTAGACAGATATATGCACTCAGGCAGGGTACATAAGAAAATGTACCCTAGCACTAGAACTCAGGCATAGTTTGCTAAAGTACTCGAGTATAAGCCGACCCGAATATAAGCCGAGGCACCTAATTTTACCACAAAAAATGTGAAAACTTATTGACTCGAGTATAAGCCTAGGGTGTCCATCTGCATGCCTCGCTGTGCCTCCCTTTGCCTCACTGTGTCCATGTGCATGCCTCACTGTGTCCATGCCTCACTGTGTCCATGACTAGACTGACGTTTAACATGGGAGTCTATGGAAGGGGTGCCCGGCTTTGAAAAATCGGTGCTCCCCGGTTGTTGGTCCCCCAGACAAAAAACTTTTCACACTTATAGGAGGAGAAATGGAGCTACATGTGTGCCAAGTTTCGGGTCCATGGGATCTACTACCGGCCGGTACTGGGTCCCCAAAGTCCGGGAGATCAGGCGCAAAAAGGTGACTCGAGTATAAGCCGAGGGGGGCATTTTCAGCACAAAAAAATGTGCTGAAAAACTTGGCTTATACTGAAGTATATATGGTAGATTTAAACGATAACTCTTCACTTTCATGGGGAAAAAAAATAGCAAAAAATAAATAAATAAATATATATATATATATTTGTCGTCAGAGTCTTCGAGTCCTCGAGTGTGACAGTGATAACCCTAATGCACCAAGGCCTGAGGTGTGCCTTGGCCTAGCTGGTCAGTATGCCTGAAAAGTGGGCATACCCTGAATGTAAGAATAAGAATAAGGAAAATAGAATGAGTATGCATGAATCTGGGGGAACGGGTGGGTGGGAGCCCGGAAATGACGGCAACCCAGACCCGACAGGGGAGGAGGCTTAAGTAGCCCTCTCAGTCTCCTCCCACAAATACAGGCTGGCCTGCGGCCAGCCTTACCACTTGTCGTCAGAGTCTTCGAGTCCTCGAGTGTGACAGTGATAACCCTAATGCACCAAGGCCTGAGGTGTGCCTTGGCCTAGCTGGTCAGTATGCCTGAAAAGTGGGCAAAAAGAGACAACTGTAGGTGAAGAAGGGAAGGTAACGAACAGAGAAGTAGCACGCACCCGGACGGCAACAGTATCTGAACCCGGTCCCGTGCAAGAATGGAATAAGCCTGATGCCCGGCACAATCCAAACATGAGAATGACCTGCTAGCAAATGAGAGGATACGTGGGGGGAAAGGAAGCGAAGGCTGGCCCGAGGAGCCTCTGCAACCGATGGGCGAGTAGATCGTAATACTCCAACCGGACATCAACGATGTGCCTCCGGCCTACCCATACTAGGTATGGGGAAGAGAGGGAGAGGGCAAAAATTGACAACTGGCAGGAGTTGTAGGACTGGATACCTGGAGGATGGGTTGCCGGAGTAGGCGGAAAAGGCCAAGCGCTACGGCAATGAGCATAGTCAAGCATGGGAGAAACATGCCAGACACAGAACACTGGTCCCACCTGACTCAATCGGATCGTGCCACCGCCTGTGACCTGACAAGCGACTGAATCCTGAACCTAGAAAGGAAGGTCAGACTCCATCCCGGGCAAGAAGTCTCATGGCATGATGCAGACATGCCTGGACAAAAGATCAGAGCCGCTAGCGGAACCCCAAACCCACCCCTGTGGCCGACAAGGGGCCGTGGCTCAGCACATACCCCGAGAAAGACTGAAACCCTAGGTGGTGACCAGGGCCTCAGCAACAGAACGACGATTTAGTAAAATGAAGACTGCTTCCTACCCAAGGGTGAACCCAGTGATGAATGACATCCGCACCAATCAACTAGCCCTGGCAAACGGGCAGGACTGATGGAAGCGAGTGCAAGCAATGTTTGATGAAGGCGAAGATGCCAGCGCAGCCCAACCTGAGAACACAAACCAGAGAAATGACAGACAACCAGACATGAGAACAACAACGAGCCTACCTAAGAAGAGAACATGCAGAAGTGACAAGACCACCGCGCGTACATGAACCTGATGACGGATGACCCCCCCCCACCTTGTGTGAGTGGCGAGTGAGCCCGAGTAACCTGTAGCGCAGAGACAGGCAATTAACTGAACACTCAGGGCTGGTGTACCCACGGACCGTGGTGGGTGATCGTATAGGTGTAAGAATGAACGTGCATCGTATGACGTATGGTATACGGGCGAGAAGATTGTGGTCAACAATCATTAAAAACGAAACCTCAGCCCGTATGGATCTGTAGACGTGACAGATCCGGAAATGTGTGCCCTAACTAACCCAGGTACAAACATGGACGAAGATAACATGATACATAGAAACCAACAAAGAAGAGAACAGCTACCGGAGTATGCCGTGACTGGACCACAACACCCCTCTGGAACGCTAAGACTGAAACGTTGCAACGGAAATGCTGAGACTGAATGCTGAGGCGGAAATGCTACGACAGAAATCTAGGGGCAGAAATGCAAGGACAGAAATGCTGAAACGGAAACGTTTGAGGCAGAAATGTGAAGATGGAAACGCTGAGACTGCAACGCTGAGGCAGAAATGGAAAGACGGAAATCCTGGAGGCAGAACGTTAAGACAGGAATGCTGAGGCAGAAACGCAATGCCAGAATCGCAGATACGCTATGATGGAAATGCTGAGACTGGACACGGAGACAGAAATACTGGGGCAGAATGCTACGACGGACACACAGCAACAGAAATCCTGGGGCAGAGACGCTATGACAGAACTCCTGGGGCAGAAAACGCAGACAGAAATCCTGGGGCAGAAAACGCAGACAGAAAACCTGGGGCAGAAAACGCAGACAGAAAACCTGGGGCAGAAAACGCAGACAGAAAACCTGGGCAGAAAACGCAGACAGAAATCCTGGGGCAGAAAATGCAGACAGAAATCGTGGGGCAGAAAAACGCAGACAGAAATCCTGGGCAGAAAAACGCAGACAGAAATCCTGGGCAGAAAAATGCAGACAGAAATCCTGGGCAGAAAAACGCAGACAGAAATCCTGGGGCAGAAAAAGCAGACAGAAATCCTGGGGCAGAAAACGCAGATAGAAATCCTGGGGCAGAAAAACGCAGATAGAAATCCTGGGGCAGAAAAACGCAGATAGAAATCCTGGGGCAGAAAAACGTAGACAGAAATCTCGGGGCAGAAATGCTGAGGCAAAAACGCAGACAGCAATACTTGGGCAGAAAAGCTATGACAGGAACGCCGGGCAGAAAACGCTATGACAGAAACGCTATGACAGGAACGCCGGGGCAGAAGCGCTATGACAGGAACGCCGGGGCAGAAACGCTATGACAGAAATGCCGGGGCAGAAACGCTATGACAGAAATGCCGGGGCAGAAACGCAATGACAGAAATGCCGGGGCAGAAACGCAATGACAGAAATGCCGGGGCAGAAACGCAATGACAGAAATGCCGGGGCAGAAACGCAATGACAGAAATGCCGGGGCAGAAACGCAATGACAGAAATGCTGGGGCAGAAACGCAATGACAGAAATGCTGGGGCAGAAACGCAATGACAGAAATGCTGGGGCAGAAACGCAATGACAGAAATGCTGGGGCAGAAACGAAATGACAGAAATGCTGGGGCAGAAACGAAATGACAGAAATGCAATGACAGAAATGCTGGGGCAGAAACGAAATGACAGAAATGCAATGACAGAAATGCTGGGGCAGAAACACAATGACAGAAACGTTGAGGCAGGAAACGCAATGGCAGAAACGCAATGACAGAAATGCCAGGGCAGAAATGCCGAGGCAGAAACGCAATGACAGAAATGACGGGGCAGAAACGCAATGACAGAAATGACGGGGCAGAAACGCAATGACAGAAATGACGGGGCAGAAACGCAATGACAGAAATGACGGGGCAGAAACGCAATGACAGAAATGACGGGGCAGAAACGCAATGACAGAAATGACGGGGCAGAAACGAAATGACAGAAATGACGGGGCAGAAACGAAATGACAGAAATGACGGGGCAGAAACGCAATGACAGAAATGACGGGGCAGAAACGCAATGACAGAAATGACGGGGCAGAAACGCAATGACAGAAATGACGGGGCAGAAACGCAATGACAGAAATGACGGGGCAGAAACGCAATGACAGAAATGCTGGGGCAGAAACGCAATGACAGAAATGCTGGGGCAGAAACGCAATGACAGAAATGCTGGGGCAGAAACGCAATGACAGAAATGCTGGGGCAGAAACGCAATGACAGAAATGCTGGGGCAGAAACGCAATGACAGAAATGCTGGGGCAGAAACGCAATGACAGACATGCTGGGGCAGAACACGCAATGACAAACGCTGGGGGAGAACGCAATGACAGAAATGCCGGGGTAGAAACGCAAAGACAGAAATGCTGGGGCAGAAATGCAATGACAGGAATGCTGGGGTAGAAACGCAATGACAGAAATGCTGGGGTAGAAACGCAATGACCGAAATGCTGGGGTAGAAACGCAATGACCGAAATGCCGGGGTAGAAACGCAATGACCGAAATGCCGGGGTAGAAACGCAATGACAGAAATGCCGGGGTAGAAACGCAATGACAGAAATGCCGGGGTAAAAACGCAATGACAGAAATGGCGGGGTAGAAATGCAATGACAGAAATGCCGGACACCAAACGGATGGCCCCCCATCTCTTGACACCAGCATGGACAGCCCCCCCCTCCTGACACCAGCATGGACGCCCCCCCCCCTCCTGACACCAGCATGGACGCCCCCCCTCCTGACACCAGCATGGACGCCCCCCCCCTCCTGACACCAGCATGGACGCCCCCCCCCCTCCTGACACCAGCATGGACGCCCCCCCTCCTGACACCCGCATGGACGCCCCCCCCTCCTGACACCAGCATGGACGCCCCCCCCTCCTGACACCAGCATGGACGCCCCCCCCCCCTCCTGACACCAGCATGGACGCCCCCCCTCCCTCTTGATACTTCGAGCCCCGGGAGATGTGACAGGTGGACAGCCTCCCACCCCCATGCTGCCAACATGAGCCTGGGACGAGTCAGCTAGAGCCCCATGAAGACAGGGAGAAGGAGGGCGGCCCTGCAAGGACACCAGCCGCCAAGCCACCGCGCTGAACATAGAAACTCTTCTGACATGCATGGAAAAACTGGCTTATGCCAAGAATACTAAGTGGCAAGGTGGTAACACCTGACGGTGGGGGACAGCGGACTGCTGGGAGTGCTGTGCAATCCATGGCGGCTGGCTAAGCAGGGCCCGAGGACTAAAAAAGGCCCCCCCCAGGCTAAACTGAGGCGGTGGATGCCCGGGAGGTTAGCAGGCGGGTGAGCGCCCCTCCACAGCCGGCGTGAGAACTGGGAGGCATGCGGGCATCCCCTCCATGCCTGACATGAGATCCAGGGAGGTGAACTGGCGGTGAGTGCCCCCCCCCCTTCCCCAGATGGAGCGGCGTGAAAAAACGGGCGGTGAGTGGCTCCCCCTACCCCTGCTGCTCAGCGTGAGGACCGGGATAGCAGGCAGGCAGGCAGGCAGGCAGCCCCCCCCCCCCGATACCCGGCGTTAGCACCGGGAGAGGAACCGCCACGAGACTCCATCGGTCGATCAGCCGTAACCGGAAGTGACACGGTCCCCGAAAAATGACGTCAGGAGGAGGGGCTGGCTGCAGCCCGGAAATGACGGCAACCCAGACCCGACAGGGGAGGAGGCTTAAGTAGCCCTCTCAGTCTCCTCCCACAAATACAGGCTGGCCTGCGGCCAGCCTTACCACATATATATATAAATATATATATATATATATATATACACACATACACATACAATATACAGTATAGTACCATATACAATTGCTACACAAGACATTTTGTGATATAATATTTTTAATAATTACCTTCTCTATTTGTCCTGTTTACCAATATCATTGAAAGTAAAAGTAAAAGAAAATCCCAAATTTTGATTGTCCCCAGAAAAATAATAGAAGGGAAATCTTCCAATGGTGACACTAGCTCTGGTGACCTGGGAGTCCCCAAGGAATTCATTTAATTTGCAGGGATATCCTCTTACATCCTGTTTGACTATGGGACACAGATGGCGAAAAGAAATCTGAAAGGGGTATAACCCTCCCCTACTCTATCCAAAAAAAAAAAAAAAAAGTTTTGTCCATAGCTCTACTTTAACCACTAAAATGTCATAAATATGTAACATGATAATATCACCTTTCAGAAGCCCCCCCCCCCTTAGCCCCCCTAATACTTACCTGAGCCCCGTCTTGATCCAACAATGTGCACAAGTGCCTTGGCTGTCTGGGACTCTCCCTCTGCATAGGCTTAGATAACAGCAAACGCCATTGGCTCAAAAGTGAGTGAGCCAATGAGGAGGGAGATGAGGATTTGAATGTGTGTCCGAATGGACACACAGAGCAGCGGCTCAGGTGCCCCCATAGCAAGCTGCTTGCTGTGGGGGCAGGAGGGAGGGGCCAGGAGCACCGGCGAGGGACCTCAGAAGAGGAGGATATGGGCTGCTCTGTGCAAAACCACTGCATAGAGCAGGTAAGTATAACATTTTTGTTTTAAAAAAAAAAACAAGACTTTAACCACCTCCCTACTGTGCACGAAAACCCCCTTCCTGCCCAAGCCATTTTTCAGCTTTCAGCGCTGTCACACTTTGAATGACAATTGCGCGGTCGTGCGACGTGGCTCCCAAACGAAATTTGCGTCCTTTTTTTCCCACAAATAGAGCTTTCTTTTGGTGGTATTTGATCACCTCTGCGGTTTTTATTTTTTGCGCTATAAACAAAAGAAGAGCGTCCAGTTTGGGAAAAAAACACTATTTTTTAATTTTTGCTATAATAAATACCCATTTTTTTTTTTTTAATAAAATTTTCCTCAGTTTAGGCTGATACGTATTCTTCTACATATTTTTGGTAAAAAAAAAAATCGCAATAAGCGCGTATTGATTGGTTTGCGCAAAAGTTATAGCGTGTACAAAATAGGGGATAGATTTATAGCATTTTTATTTTTTTATTTTTTTATTAGTAATGGCGGCGATCTGCGATTTTTTATTGTGACTGCGATATTGCGGCGGACACATCGGACACTTTTGACACATTTTTGGGACCATTCACGTTTATACAGCGATCCCTGCTATAAAAATGCATTGATTACTGTATAAATGTGATTGGCAGGGAAGGGGTTAACCACTAGGGGGCGGGAAGGGGTTAAATATGTTCCCTCAATGTGTTCTTACTGTGGGGGAGGGGACTGACTGGGGGAGGTGACCGATGGTTGTCCCTATGTACAAGGGACACACCATCGGTCCCCTCTCCCTCACAGGACGTGGATCTCTGTGTTTACACACAGAGACCCACTTTCCTGCTCGTTTCCCGGGCAATCGCGGGTGCCCGGCGGCAATCGCGGCCGCCGGGCACGCGCACCGGGGCCTCGTGAACGCGGCGGGCGCGCGCGCGCCGCTGGCTTCAAGCGCGCGCCTCCTAGCTCGTTTTAAAGGGAGGACGTCATATGACGTCCTCCCAGAACGAGAGTATCCTCCGCCCGCCGTCAATTGACAGTGGGCGGTGGACAAGTGGTTAAAGGGGTTGTAAAGGTTTGTGATTTTTCACCTTAATGCATCCTATGCCAATGGCTCCCGCTGCTGTCAATCAAATCCAATGACGCCGCCGCCAGGGGGCGGTACCGAGTCATACACTCTGTGTCTATGGACGCAGAGTGTATGACAGGGAGCACGCCCGCAGGGTAACCCCCTCGGGAGAGAGCTTACCAGAGGGGGTTAGCTATTGCGGGGAGGAGCCGCGAGAGCCGCCATGGGACCCCAGAACAGCAGGATCTGGGCCACACTGTGCAAAACGAACTGCACAGTGGAGGTAAGTATGACATGTTTGTTATTTATTTTAATTTTTTTAATTAACCTTTACATCCCCTTTAACCCCTTTGCTCCAAAGGGTAGAACAAATCTTAATTCCAAAGCCCAATTTTGCAGCTTTGACATGTGTTAGTAAAATAAGTTTTAAGTGGTTGCTGTGTCCTCTAGGAGATACGGCACCTCATCCCTTCATTTTAGTGAAAAAGTAAGGTAGAGACTATGGGATTATAGCGGTGCCAAAAATAATATTATTCCCACATATATTCCCACATATATAGTAAAAAAATAGAAATTTTATTATTACAGCAACAAAGATAAGAACATAATGGAAAACAATACACGTTAATCACTCGTTGTACATAATCAATGGTTTAACCCAACATGTTTCACCAATACATTGGCTTCATCGGTGGTAGTTGATTGTACAGTGTAGCTTAGAAAAAGATCTAAAAAATAAAATGTATGAATTATAAATAAACATTAATCAACAGTATTCCATATCACGAAAAGGAGAGACAGAATTGGGCGCCCTGAAGAACGAAGCAATCAAGCCTAAACAAGCCTAAGGGTAGCGAAGTGAGTATGTGTATGCAAGGACTGCCATACCTACCAGTCTCCAAGGACAATGTAGCCCAACGCCACCACAGACCAACCAGGAAGCCGAACAAAATGTGACTGCAGGGGGCTACTAGAAAATGAAATAAAAAATGATATATATGAAGTGTAGGAATGACTAGTGTAGCAAAGAAATTGCCACAACTATTAGACAACCTAGTGAAGGACTAACATAGTCTATTATACATACCAATATTGATATAGAAGACATATAGAAATGGAGGGGCGCTGGAAGAAGTGTTTGGACATAGGTCCAGACACTGGAAAAAGAACAATGTTTATCTGAAACAAAGATAGTTGAAGGACATTCAATCACCTAGGTATAAAAAAAGTGCCTACAAGCTTATTGGGATGAAAAAAAGAAGAAGAGAGGGCTTACCTGCGATTAAAAAGCTAGATGGAATCAAGGAAACACTCAAAAAATAGTTGTACAAAAAGCAGAAACCCAATAGGTCAGGTATAACAGGCAAAGGGAGACAGCCCAATAAGGGTGTGTAGCGTGTATTGCTTTCCATCATGTTCTTATCTTTGTTGCTGTAATAATAAAATTTCTATTTTTTTTACTATATATGTGGGAATAATATTATTTTTGGCACCGCTGGAATCCCATAGTCTCTACCTTCCTTTTTCACATGTGTTAGTAAAACCGTACATACAGTGGGGCAAAAAAATATTTAGTCAGCCACCAATTGTGCAAGTCCTCCTACTTAAAAAGATGAGAGAGGCCTGTAATTGTCATCATAGAGGCTGTGCGCTCGTGTACAAGCAAGTGGAGCTAGGCGACGGGAGGCCGGTGAGTGAGGCGGTAGGACCGGTCGGGGAACAGTAAAAGAATCTGGGATAGCTCTGAAAGCCGTACCTGTTGCTTGGAGATCCCTTCGAAGGTCTCAGGATATGGAAGGTGGAGGAAGGTGTCCTGGACAAAATAAATAGAAGGCAGCGCTGGAGAACCTGCTGCCATTTGTGCATCCATGGGACCCCAGAGCACACATCAACCCTGTGTGGCCCATAAAACTGGGAGCTTGAGAAGCACAACAGTTGTGAGCACAATCTGATCTTGGACTCCCAGAGGTCAGGAACAGCAGCAGGTGATATACATGTCCCAAGTCTGTGGTCCTACAACAGGCTGCCTTCTGTCACACCACATTGAAGCAAGGCCATCACTTCCTGGTCTTCTTGGCAGCCTTCCCTGCAGCCTTCCCTGAAGCCTTCCCTGCAGCCTTGCTTCTGCTTGTGGCTGGAGGCTGTGCCACTGGAGGTGTACTCGTGTCAGGAGGAGGAGAAGGAGGTGGAGGAGAAGAAGGTGGAGGAGGAGGAGGAGGTTGAGGTTGGGATAGCTGGGCGACCTCACATATGGCCATATTGGGGGTAATTCTCTCCATCACCCCCTTGTTCAGCAAGGTGATGAGCAGGGGCTCACATAGGAGGCGTTGCTCCATGCTCATTACCTTGAACTTGGCCTCAACTAGGCCGGCAATGGCCTCTTCAGGGGATGTGGGCTCCTGGAGGGTGGCATGTGCCTCTCTAATAAGGGCCATTGCTGCCTCGCTTGTGCTCCTGTCCCGCCTTGATCTTTTTGGAAGGCGGATGGGAGGCACCTGCGATCTGGCCCTGCTACTTGGCCCAGCCACCTCCTGTGTGCCACTGGGCCCTGCCACCTCCTGGCTCACAGTGGGCCCTGCATCCTCCTGGCTCACAGTGGGCCCTGCCTCCTCCTGCCTGACACTTTCCAGACCCTCCTCCTGGCTGATGTCATCCTGTGTATGAAAAAGGGACATAGTTTTAGTTTGTGGTTCATCATTTTCACACAAATTATAGCTCATGACTGTTGCTAATTGAATGTAAATCAATAGAAAAGACTATTATTATGACCCCATCAGTTTTCATTCTTCTCTGCCAATTTTGGGCCCACTACTGTCTATTGATATTGAGATCACTTTTTGCTCCCAATTTTTGGGGGGATTTACATATCTTATTTTTCATGCATTAATTTTCTCACAAGACATTTAATGAAAATACTATACCTGGCTCCAGATGTCCAAATCAGGTTCTTCCAGGATGGCTGCCTCCTCTTGCTCCAGAGAAGGCTCAGGCTGGCTGCAGGGAAGTCTGGGGGGAAGACTGGACAGTGATGGCCTTGCCTCAAGGTGGTCGTTCAGAAAGGACATCCTGCTATAGTACCACAAATTCGGGACATATACATCAGCTGCTGCTGCTCCTGACCTCTGAGAAGCCAGGACCCTAAAGCGCTCAGTCCTGTATGTGCCTCTCAAGCTCCCAATTTTACTGTCCACCTGTTTTGTGGTTGCTGTGGGTACCTTGGTCTGCACAAATGGGAGCAGGGTCTCCAGCGCTGCTTTCCTTACACCTTTCTTCCTGTGAATGGGGTTTTTGGTCTCCCACAGAGCGGGCAGCTCCCTTACCCGGTCTATAAATTCTGCCAGGAATTCACGGTCGCTGATAAAAGCATTCATTTTGTTTCTGCAAGCCAAAAAAGAAGACAAAAAAAGGAATGTCAGTCACACAGTCTAACCTCCTGTAAATCAGATTCCCCATATATATCCTCCTACAATCTCTAGGCATTATAGGCCACCGATTTCACAAAGTCAAAAAATCACATACCTTCGTTCTCACGTCCAGCACTTTTCCTCCTCTCTCCGCACACCGAACATAGTATCGTCACATGTGTGTTTGCTTTATATACACCATGCATGCGTAAAACTCCGCACACGTCGCTCCGCACACGACGTTCAAAGTATCAACTTTTCCCCGCCCCTTCTCTTTCGGTGCGCAGACAGATATGGCGGAGTCACAGCAGGTGTCTGCTAATTCTTCAAATAACGAGGAGGAGACCAGCCCAGACCGTGAAACGTCACGATCAAGGAGGAGATTCAAGGCATCAAATGTGTCTTACGCGGAGATGGTGGAGATGGTGGACATATTGCTAAAGTCGGATTATGACGCAAAGCATGGGCCGTATACACACCCTAATCTAAGGAAGTCTTCTCCGGGGTGAGGGTCCTTAGGGGAAATGGCCTCATGAGATGCGGTCCCAGTCCAAAGGCTTCATCAGCCAAAAACACAAAGGGGAGTCCTTCAACATTCCCTGCATCCGGTGGCAATGCAAGGTCGTCACTCTGGAGACGGAGGGCAAACTCCGTCTGGCTGAAGGATCCCCCATCGGACATCCGGCCATTCTTCCCCACATCCACATAGAGGAATTCATACCGTGCTGACACCACCGCCATCAGCACAATGCTATGAAACCCCTTGTAGTTGAAAAAGTAGGACCCAGAACGGGGGTGGCGGCACGATGCGGACGTGCTTCCCGACGATGGCTCCACCGCAGTAGGGGAAGTCCCACCGCGTGGCAAACTCCGATGCCACAGTCTGCCATTCCTGTGGCGTGGAAGGAAGCTGTGGAGTCAAACCAGAAAAATAAATATTATTACTTTTGAACATAACATTGCAAGCAGATTCTACTAAAATACATTCTAGCCCAACATCATTCTAAGTTTCCGTTTAATGTGTTTTTCCAAAATCAAAGCGAAGGCTCAAGTATCATATTCAGCACCCCCTCTGATGGTCCATTCTAAAAATATTTGGGGGGGCTAGATGAGTTTGGGAATGGCCAAAAATAAGGAGAACTAACATTTATTCATGTTCACCAAGTCTGTTTACCGGTAACCTGATTGGCTGATGCAACATCGAGGGCGGGAGAAGACATCGAGGAGAGAAGAAGGACGGCGCTGACCAGAGGAAGGTAAGTGCAGGGCTGGGGCGGGACCTGGCTGCATTTGAGGGGACAAACTGGCTGCATTTGAGGGGACAAACTGGTGGTATTAAATAGGCACAGTCGCGGAAATGGGAGTTTTTAAATTATTAAATTATTTGGGTGGCCCCCCAAACATTTTGAGCACCAGCCGCCACTGCTGGAGAGGTTAGTGAAGGGAAATATGCATGGAGGAGAAAAAAGGGGCATTTAAAAGCTTACAGCATGCATGGGGACAAAGGGGACATTCTCAGCATATTACAATCATGGTAATTAGGGAAGGATGAAAGAAATACAATACATTAGCATACATGAAATACATAAAATGTGATGTTAAAGGAGAAAACTTACCCTCATATAGTCCTCCTGCAGGACTTGTATAATGGCAGAACAGGTGTCTGGGATTATGAGGCCCAGAGCCTGGGGGGAGATGCCTGTCGTGAACTTCAAGTCCTGCAGACTTCTCCCTGTCGCCAGGTAACGTAAGGTGGTGATGAGCCTCTGCTCAGCACTGATGGCTTCCCGCATAACGGTGTCCTGCCTGGTAATATAGGGGGACACCAAAGCCAACAGATGCTGAAAAATGGGGTCAGACATCCTCAGAAAATTCCTGTAGTCCTCAGGATTATTCTCCACGATCTACCGCAGCTGAGGCATATGACAGAATTGGTCCCGCTGGAGCAACCAATTCTTGGTCCATGAACTCCTCCTCACCCCGTTCATGGACTTGTCTTGGTCCAAGACAAGCAGACCAACACCAAGCGCCCGCACAGCACGAACTCGACGACGAGAACGTACCCGCGACATGGCTAGGAAACGGTCGTCTGATCAGAACGTACTAAACAGGAACGCACTTTAGAACAGCAAGGCCTATGAAGAACGAACTGAAATTCAGAAACGAACGGGCAAGAACGCACTGTAAAACAGATACGACCTGCCTACATGCCCTGAAAGACAATATACGAACCCACAAGCACAAACTGAACTGCAGAAAACGAATTGAAAGCACGAAGACTGAAAAGCGCGAATCGTCTCTTCCCAAACTTTTACTTCACACGCGGTAACACAAGATCAGCAAAAGCAGCCCAAGGGGTGGCGCAATTGAAAACGATCTTCCCCTTTATACTGCCGTCGTACGTGCTGGACGTGACCGCGCAGAACAACAACGAGATTTGGAATTGACTGTGTGTATGCAAGGAAAGCTTGACAAGAATCTCGTCAAGCTTGACAAGAATCTCGTCGAGAAAAACGACGTGTTTTTAATGACGAAAAACTCGGTCGTGTGTACGAGGCTTCACACTTTATATTTGATAAGATTTGTCAAGGTTAAGGAGAAATGGTAGAAAAAGAAGAGGATATAAAGATCAAAGATCAGCAGAGCAGAGATATATCTGGCAGAGATATATCTGATATTTCTATTACTAATTATTTGCCATTTCTATTGTTTTTTTGTTTTGTTTTTTGTTAACTTTTTTGATTGCCTGCATTTTGCTTTTGAATTGTTATACCGGCTGGTTCTGGGGAATATAATACTTCTAATACCTCTAAAAAGCTCTATATATATATAGATTGTAAGGATTGAAATGATCGCATAGATTGTGGGGTAGGACAATTGGTAGGTGAGGTTTAAAGTGACCAGAAAATAAACTCTCAGGTGGGAAGGGAAAATGAGGAGAAGGGGAGCAAAAACTAACCAAGGGGACAGTGGTAGTAGTAATTCCATAAAAGCCTACATGGTGCAGGATAAAGTAGATCAAAGGATAGAACAAGTAGTAGAAAATATTGATAATACAGAAAGAAAAACACCCTCCACTGAAGGGCAGAAGAAGAAAAATCGAGATCAAGGTGAAGAAGAGATTTTACAGCAAGACCAACAAGACCAACAACAGAAGGAAATGGAGAAAGAATTGGATAATCTTCAGGCTCTCCCTACAAAACAAGATATGGTAGAGATGATGGCCCACTTAGAACGCTCGATCAAAAGAGAACTGAGTGCTACTCGAACGGACATACAAAATGTGCTACAAAGAGTTGAAGTATCAAAAAGTCACTTAGACAAACTCAAATATGCAATCTCAGAGCTGCGTGAGAGGGCAGATTCAGAGTGGGTAGAAATGAGGAAAATCCAATATCGGCTTGAGGATCAAGAAAATCGCAATAGACGCCACAATCTGAGGATTCGGGGGCTACCGGAGTCCGTTAAAAACAACGATTTGGAAACTACGGTCCGTGAGATATTCAACAAGATACTGAAAAAAGAAGCAGCAGCACCCATGTCCTTTGAAAGAGTGCATAGAGTACAAAGAATATCTACTACATCAACAGACGTTGTTAGAGATGTGATAGCAAGGTTTTTAAGCTACGAAATAAAATAACAAGTATCACAGGGTATGAGAAGAGCCTCACCAATTGAATATATGGGAACAGAGATTCTTATTTTTACAGACTTATCACAAGAAACCCTGTCCCGCAGTAGGGCGTTGCAACCTCTGACAAAACAACTACAAGATAAAAATATTGCATATAGATGGGGTTTCCCAGCTTGTCTAATAGCAAACAATCAGGGGGTCTCGGCTACATTGCGATTTCCAGAAGACTTGAAATATTTCTGTAGTAAATTAGATATATCAACGCTTCAATTAGAAAACTGGGAGAAGAAACCCCCAGAATAGAAGAAGCTAAAAGACCAGTCATGGAATAAAAAGTAGAGGGGGGAAAAATATTAGGAAAATATTAGGAAAGATGCGGCATCTCCAAGGGGGGGGGAGGTCAATAGGATAAAAGAATCTGCTCGGGGGGAGTGAACTGGGGCATGGCAATGCCCACCCGTGTACCCGGGACCATCTCGGCAACAGGGATGAGGCCCGGAGGACCGGATGGCCATTTAAATACCCCTAGAGTATGCCCCACTCTGCTGAACGCCTACAATCTTGGCGACAGCGGGGTGGGCCATAACATTGATATTCAATGTAGTTGGGGAGGGGAAGGGGGGGGGGGTTTGTATGTGGATTATGATAGGTTGTTTAGTTATGATGTTTTGTATGTTACTTGTATGGGTCAATACCAGAAAAATAGAGAAATTGCTATCCCCTTATATGGTTAAAAGTACCTGGCCATGTGAGCAATACCTATTAAAAAGATGGCGCCCTTAAAAATAACTACCTACAATGTCAGAGGTCTCAATAGTCCTAGCAAACGGCATCAAATATTGCAGGAACTGAAAGGTTGGGCAGTAAATATAGCCTTCTTGCAAGAGACAAATCTTAAATGGTCCACTAGGGTGGGACTTTATACTAAAAACTTTCCAGTCTGGTTTCATGGATATTCTCTGTTAAATGTAGAAAATTAACAGAATACCGTTCTTGATGTATTCGTCTGAGACAAAATTTGTGAATCAGCTTGAAATCAAACCGTGTGTTTTATTATACACACTAAAAAGGAATTAATACAGTTACAGTATATTAATTCAATAGCTTCATAAAGGTTCCAAAATAATGTTCAAGTATAAAATAAAGTTCAGTATATCAGATGCCTCATGCTTCTTAAAATCTTAAAATGTCCTTAAAATGGCCGATTAACCCTGTGTATGCTGAATAGTCTGTGGGCTGTAGCATAGATCTTTCAAGCTGCTCTGGCTGGTGAAGAAGAGGCCTTTCCTTCCTGCTCACTCAGCTTTTAAAGACAGTTCTTTCTTTGTTGAAATTCGCGCTCAAAAGTAACCACACCCACATCATTCCTTCAACATTTCCTCCCTCACTATCACGATGGAGGGAGTCAAGAGTATACATATGAGAAACATCTGGTTCGACTTAACAATTTCAATAGGAAGTAGCCGAAATTCTAACAGTGTGTGAAGCCTTACAGGATGTGGAGGGGGGAAGGTGGAACTAGTCTAAATAGTTCTATACATTAGAAAATCTTAATTTACATAGAAATACCTCAGGATGGAGCATATATTTACATAATCCATCAAAACCCTGACAGTTTCTGGAATCTGAAGCTCAAGTCCAGACAAGTCACATTTGGGATTCATTAAATCAGAAGTCCAACCATTCATCCATACTTGGAGGAATTCTATTCTTACTTCAATATTTTCTTGGCCAAATTAAATTTTAGATATTAAGAATATAACATTCTCCCAATAAAAGATCTAGGGGGATAGCAATACGTTTTGATAGGAATACACCATTCACCTTAAAGGCAATGGAGTCAGATGCTGAAGGAAGATATTTATTTGTTAAGGGGTTTTTGTTTAATAAAGAGTATACGTTAGTGAATATTTATTGTCCCAATGTCCATCCTAGCTCATTTTTAAAAAAGGTATTGAATAAATTGGAAAACTTCAGAGAGGGAAAAGTATTAATGGCAGGAGATTTGAATTTTGTTTTTGATCCAACCTTGGATACCCAACCGCTCTCTTTCCGTTCAGAGGGAAAACACTTAAAGGTATTTAAACAAAAACTCCATCAACAGCAACTTGTGGATGTATGGAGAATTCTGCACCCAAGGGGGAGAGATTTCACATATTACTCCCAGGAACACTCCTCCTACTCAAGAATTGACTATGTCTTCTTAGACCATCAGCTCCTTGAGGGTCTATTAAAGGCGGAAGTGAAATCGATCACCCTCTCGGATCACGCCCCGGTTATAGTCAGCTTGGAGTTAAAGGATGTACCGGAGTGCAAATATCCTGGAGGCTGGACGAATCACTTCTATACGATCAGGGTATTTTGTGTAATTTGGAAAAGGAACTAAATTTTTTCTTTATAGAGAATAACATAGAAAATATTGCACCAACGACTCTGTGGGAGGCTCATAAAGTTTTCATGAGGGGGAGATTAATAGCGGAAGGGGCTAAGAGGAAAAAAATGTGGACGATCCAAAAACAGCTCCGTTTACAGGAAATCCAGGGGTTGGAACAGAAACATAAGAGAACAAATGATAGTGAGGTAGTGGTTGAACTGACAGGAAAACGTGAAGCCTTGAGGGATTTGTTGGAGCAGGATACCAAACAAGCGTTTTTGAGAACGGCGAATAAACAGTATAAATTTGGGAACAAATCAGGGAAACTGTTGGCGGGACAGATTAAATCTAGGAGAAACCCGAACTTCATAGTAAAAATAAAAAATAAAAAAGGGGAGATGAAATACTCTACTAGGGACATTAGTAAAATATTTACAGAGCATTATCAATCATTGTATATAGTGAATGACCCACAAGATCCCGGGGAGGTGCAAAATAAAAAATAAAAAAATAGAACAGTATTTAAGGGGGATAAAATTGCCTGAAATATTAGAAGAAGACTCAAGGATATTGGATAGCGATATCTCTAAAGAAGAAATAGAGCAGGCAATCAAAAATAGTAAAGGAGGAAAAAGCCCCGGGCCTGATGGCTATACGTCCCTATACTTTAAAAAATTCATTGGAATCTTGACTCCCCAATATCACTCATATATGAACTCAATAGGGGGGGCCTTGAGATGCGAGGGGAAGCCTTGAGTGCTTATATAACTCTTTTAGCAAAAGAAGGAAAAGACCCCACAATGTGCTCAAGCTTTAGGCCAATATCCCTGATTAATGAGGACGTAAAAACTAAAGCCGTACATGCCAGAATGTATAGAGAAAGATCAGGCAGGTTTCGTCCCAGGGAGGGAGAGCAGGGACAATATACTAAAAACAACTCTCCTAATTCATGAAGCTAAGAAGGGTAAAAAGCCAACCCTGTTCCTGGCAATAGCAGCCGAGAAGGCTTTTGACAGACTGGATTGGGACTTTATGCTGCAGACATTATATAAATTTGACATAGGACCCCGTATGCTCAAATGGATAGAGGCTTTGTACTCCAATCCTACGGCTCAAATCCAAGTTAATGGAACCCTCTCAGAAAGTTTCTGACTTTTCAATGGTACACGACAGGGGTGTCCATTGTCCCCCTTACTCTTTGTGATCTCATTAGAACCTTTTCTAGCATCTATAAGAGCCAACCAGGAGATTCAAGGCATAGAGGTTGGGGATCAAGAACATAAGCTATCCGCTTTTGCGGATGACATTATGATCAGGGATGAGCCGAACACCCCCCTGTTCGGTTCGCACCAGAACCTGCGAACAGACAGAATGTTCGTGTGAACTTTAGAACCCTATTAAATACAATGAACTCGAACGTTCAAAATCTAAAGTGCTAATTATAAAGGCTTATATGCAAGTTATTGTCCTAAAAAGTGTTTGGGGACCCGGGTCCTGCCCCAGGGGACATGTATCAATGCAAAAAAAGGTTTAAAAAATAGACGTTTTTACGGGAGCGGTGATTTTAATAATGCTTAAAATGAAAAAATAAAAGTGAAATTTTCCTTTAAATTTCGTACCTGGGGGGTGTGTATGATATGCATGTAAAGTCACGCATGTTTCCCGTGCTTAGAACTGTCCCTGCACAAAGTGTCATTTTTGAAGGAAAAAAAGTCATTTAAAACTCAACTCAACTCGCGGCCTTTAATGAATTGTCGGCTTTTATCAATACATAGAAAAGTCATTGATAAAAAAAAAAAAAAAAAAGCGTGGGGGTTCCCCCAAATTCAATTACCAGGCCCTTCAGGTCTGGAATGGATATTAAGGGGATCCCCGCCGCAAATAAAATTAAAAAAATGGCGTGCGGTTCCCCCTAAATAGCCATACCAGGCCCTTCAGATCTGGCATGGATTTTAAGGGGAACTCCACCCCAAATGTAAAAAAAAATGGCGTGGAGTCCCCCCAAAAATCCATACCAGACCCTTATCCGAGCACGCAACCTGGCCGGCCGCAGGGGAAGAGGGGGGACGAGAGAGCGCCCCCCCTCCCTCCTGAACCGTACCAGGCCACATGCCCCAACATGGGGAGGATGTCCCCATGTTGATGGGGACAAGGGCCTCATCCCCACAACCCTTGCCCGGTGGTTGTGGGGTCTGCGGGCGGGGGGCTTATCGGAATCTGGAAGACCCCTTTAACAAAGAGGACCCCCAGATCCCGCCCCCCCTATGTAAATTGGTAAGGGGTACATTGTACCCCTACCATTTCACAAAGAAAGTGTCAAAAAATGTAAATAAAAACACACAAACACCTTGGAAAAGTCCTTTATTAAAAAAATAAAAATAAATAAACATTCCGCCGATGAAATCCAGTGTCCCGCAGCGATCCCGATGTCCAGCGCTGTCCGTCATTGGTTGTGCCTGAGCGGACCTGATGGGGAACTTCCTCCGCAGTGTTTTAAATGTATAGACCAACCCCTTCTAAAGTTCCCCATCAGGTCCACTCAGCGGACCAGATGCGGAACGCGAGAAGGGGCGGGTCTATTCATGTATTACACAGCGAACGAAGTTCCCCATCAGGTCCGCCCCCTCGGTATGTCCGACCCCGCCTACGTCATTGGCCTGAGCGGGGAACTTCCTTCACTGTGTAATTTAAATTTACACAGTGAAGGAAGTTTCCCGCTCAGGCCAATGACGTAGGCGGGGTCTGACATACCGAGGGGGCGGACCTGATGGGGAACTTCTCTCACTTTGTAATACATGTATAGACCCGCCCCTTCTCATGTTCTGCATCAGGTCCTCAGCCTTACACCGAGTCATTGGCTGAGCGGACCTGATGGGGAACTTTAGAAGGGGCGGGTCTATACACATAATAGACTGCGGAGGAAGTTCCCCATCAGGTCCGCTCAGGCTCAGCCAATGACGGACAGCACTGGACATTGGTTCGCCGCGGGACACTGGATTTCACGGCTAGAATGTTTTTTTTTTTTTTTTTTTTTTAATAAAGGTCTTTTTCAAGGTGTTTGTGTGTTTTTTTTTACATTTTTTGACACTTTCTTCGTGAAATGGTAGGGATACAATGTACCCCTTACCAATTCACATAGGGGGGGGCCGGGATCTGGGGGTCCCCTTTGTTAAAGGGGTCTTCCAGATTCCGATAAGCCCCCCGCCCGCAGACCCCACAACCACCGGGCAAGGGTTGTGGGGATGAGGCCCTTGTCCCCATCAACATGGGGACATCCTCCCCATGTTGAGGGCATGTGGCCTGGTACGGTGCAGGAGGGAGGGGGGCCGCTCTCTCGACCCCCCCTCTTCCCCTGCGGCCGGCCAGGTTGCGTGCTCGGATAAGGGTCTGGTATGGGTTTTTGGAGGGACTCCACGCCATTTTTGAAAAAATTTGGGGTGGAGTTCCCCTTAAAATCCATGCCAGATCTGAAGGGCCTGGAATGGTTATTTAGGGGGAACCGCACGCCATTTTTTTTTTATTTGCGACGGGGTTCCCCTTAATATCCATTCCAGACCTGAAGGGCCTGGTAATTAAATTTGGGGGAACCCCCACGCTTTTTTTTTTTTATCAATGACTTTTTTATGTATTGATAAAAGCCGACAATTCATTAATAGCCGCGAGTGAGTTTTAAATGACTTTTTTTCCTTAAAAAAATGACACTTTGTGCAGGGACAGTTCTAAGCACGGGAAACATGCGCGACTTTACATGCATATCATACACACCCCCCAGGTACGAAATTTAAAGGAATATTTCACTTTTATTGTTTCACTTTGAGCATTATTAAAATCACTGCTCCTAAAAAAACGGCCGTTTTTAAAACTTTTTTTTGCATTGATACATGTCTCCTGGGGCAGGACCCAGGTCCCCAAACACTTTTTAGGACAATAACTTGCATATAAGCCTTTATAATTAGCACTTTAGATTTCTCCCATAGACTTTTCAAATTTGCCACGAACCCCCCAAATTGTTCGTTGTTTGGCGAACGGGCGAACAGGCAATGTTCGAGTCGAACATGAGTTTGACTCGAACTCGAAGCTCATCCCTAATTATGATCTATGTAACAAACCCTAGGCAGACTCTTCCAAAAATTATGGAAGAATTGGGAAACTATGGGAGGGTATCAAACCTAAAGATAAATATGGAAAAAACTGAGATATTAAATATTTCAGCCCCCTTGATTGAAAGCAGAGATCTTAGAAAACTGTATCCCTTTACGTGGAAACAAAGAGGACTGAAGTATTTGGGAGTATTCTTGTCGAAATCAAGATTAGATTTATATCAAGACAACTATATGCCTCTCCTGAATAAAATTAAAAGTGAATTGAAAGGATACCCCGCACATAGACTGTCATGGTTTGGCAGAATAAGCGTGATTAAAATGATGATTCTACCAAAAGCTTTGTATATTTTTCAAAGTCTCCCAATTAATATTCCAGTGGCGTTTTTTAAAACCTTGAGATCAATAATACAGAGATTTGTGTGGAACAATAGAAGTAATCGTGTTTCCTATAAGAGTCTGACTAGATCAAAAGAGAAGGGAGGCTTATTCCTCCCTGATCTCGAACAATATCATGACTCAGCAATTCTGTGGAGGATCATGGACTGGGTACATGCTCCTCGGCAGAAAAAATGAGTGGAACTGGAGGACAATATTAGTAAATTGAAGCTGGGACAAACAATTTGGATTCCAAGGCAGTATAGAGGCCCTCTAGTTGATGCAGCACCAATTACGCTAGAAGCATTGAGAATGTGGGATAAATTACTTAAAAATATACAGGGACAATATAATAGCCCTTTAAATGCCTTAACAGGAAATAATTATTTCCCACCAGGGAAAGACAATAAGTTATATTTAAAATGGACTACATCGACCTTTTTGAGATTAAGGGATGTTATGAAAGGGAATGCTCTTTGCTCCCTTTTGGAACTACGTGAAAGATATGGGATAACCCCATGGGATGTCTGGAGATATAAACAACTGCAACATTTTGTAGAGTCCCTCCCAAAACCACTTCGGGGGACGGGTAGCATGAATGTATGGGAAAAACTGGCAGATCAAGGAGGGATAGATAAGTATGGAATTTCTAGCATATATAAAATGTTGATAACATACCCAGATGGAGGAATCCATGTGTCCAACGGCAGGTTGGGAGCTGGAACTAAATATCTCATTACCAGAAATAATCAGGGGTAAAATATTAGACTATGTTCATTCCACGTCTGTGGACGCACGGATAAAAGAAATTAACTACAAATTATTAACTAAGTGGTATTATGTCCCAGTAAAATTACATAAAATAAATCCCCAGACACCGCCCCTATGCTGGAGGGAATGTGGGGAAGAGGGAACTCATGCCCACATATGGTGGCAATGCCCCAAGATCCTACCATATTGGGAGGAAATACTAGATTCAATTAAGATGATCAGCGGGACGGAAATCAGTTTGGACCCATGGCAATGTCTGTTTCATGCAACAAATACCCCAAGGAAGAAATATAGAGCAACAATTATCCAGATTTTACTGAATTCAGCAAAGGTATAAATTCCAAGACAATGGAGGATAAAACAGGCCCCAACGATACAGGAATGGTTGAGGGAAGTAGATAAGACAAGATATATGAAAGAGATAACATATATGCATAAGGATTCTAAAACGGAATTTATTGAAATTTGGAAGGGATGGGAGGAGTTTAGACACTCGTCGGTATATGAAGGGTATATGAGAAGAGAGGATAGCACCTAACGGTATTTTGGCTGGACTCCCGGTGATGGAACAATGTCCCCCCCCCTTTTTTTTTCTCCCTTCCTTCTTCCCGCATGTTACCCGGGCCCTCCCATTAAAATACAAAGGTTACGGAAGTTGTATTAAGGGGGCAGGGGGGGAGGAGGTTGAAAGAGGGAGGTAGGGTAGGGCAAATAAAAAAGGGTGAGAAGGGCACGTTGTTTATCTAATTTGAAATGAGAATAGGTGGAGAGAGTTTTTTTTTTTTTTTTTCTTCCCCTTTTTTTTTTTCTTGGAGCCAGAGAGAGGCACTTGTGACTCCTCATAAATTAATGATAACACAGAACACATGATAGTTAACTTAAAAGGGAAAAGGGAGGGGAAGGGTATAATAGCCGAGGGGAAAGAGGGTACTGGGCACTAAAAGTCAAAAGGAAGTGGATTTTGTGAGTTGGTAGCGAGAAGGAGGGGAAGGGAGGAAGCGGAGAGTGGAGGATTGGGAAAGAGGGAGGAGAGGGGATGGAGGAGGGGGAAAGAGGGTAGGAAAAGAAATTTTTTTTTTCTTCCTCTTGTATGTTACCCAGGTTCTCCCATTAAAACACAAAGGTCACGGAAGTTGTATAAAGGGGGGCAGGGGGGAGGAGGTGGAAAGAGGGAGGTAGGGTAGGGCAAATAAAAAAGGGTAAGAAGGGCACGTTGTTTTTTCAATTTGAAATGAGAATAGGTGGAGAGAGTTATTTTTTTATTTTTTTTATTTTCTTGGAGCCAGAGAGAGACACTCGAGACTCCTCATAAATTAATGACAACACAGAACACATGATAGCTAACTTAAAAGGGAAAAAGGGAGGGGAAGGGTAGAATAGGCGAGGGGAAAGAGGGCACTGGGCACTAAAAGTCAAAAGGAAGTGGATTTTGTGAGTTGGCAGAGGGAAGGAGGGGAAGGGAGGAAGTGGAGAGTGGAGGATTGGGAAAGAGGGAGGAGAGGGGATAGAAAATTTGATTTATTTATTTTTTGAGATGGGGAGAGGAGAAAGGGGAAAGGGGAGGGGAAAAAAGGGAGTAAGATATATCACAGAGGCCATGTAGGTAAACCAAAAGAGATAGAAGAGAGGGGAGAAGAGTAAATGATGTTAAGGGAATGACCCATTTTTGTTGTAAGTGTATGTTTAGTATATTGTTTCTCTGTAATGTACATGTGTTGATTGGCAATGACATAAAATATAAATGTATGTATGTATGTATAAAAATCATTGAATAAAAATATGTTTAAATATAAAAATTGTCATCATAGGTATTCCTCAACTCTAAGAGACAAAATGTGGAAACAAATCCAGAAAATCAGATTGTCTGATTTGGAAAGAATTTATTTGCAAATTATGGTGGAAATAAGTATTTGGTCACCTACAAACAAGCAAGATTTTTGGCTCTCACAGACCTGTATCTTCTTCTTTAAGAGGCTCCTCTGTCCTCCACTCATTACCTGTATTAATGGCACCTGTTCGAACTTGTTATCAGTATAAAAGACACCTGTCCACAACCTCAAACAGTCACACTCCAAACTCCACTATGGTGAAGACCAAAGAGCTGTTGAAGGACACCAGAAACAAAATTGTAGACCTCCACCGGGAAGACTGAATCTGCAATAGGCAAGCAGCTTGGTGTGAAGAAATCAACTGTGGGAGCAATAATTAGAAAATGGAAGACATACAAGACCACTGATAATCTCCCTTGATCTGGGGCTCCACGCAAGATCTCACGCAAGATCTCACCCCGTGGGGTCAAAATGATCACAAGAACGGTGAGCAAAAATCCCAGAACCACACGGGGGACCTAGTGAATGACCTGCAGAGAGCTGGGACCAACATAACAAAGGCTACCATCAGTAACACACTAGGCCGCCAGGGACTCAGATCCTGCAGTGCCAGACGTGTCCCCCTGCTTAAGCCAGTACATGTCCGGGCCCGTCTGATGTTTGCTAGAGAGCATTTGGATGATCCAGAAGAGGATTGGGAGAATGTCATATGGTCAGATGAAACCAAAGTAGAACTGTTTGGTAGAAACACAACTCGTCATGTTTGGTGGAGAGAGAATGCCGAGTTGCAACCAAAGAACACCATACCTACTGTGAAGCATGGGGGTGGCAACATCATGCTTTGGGGCTGTTTCTCTGCAAAGGGAACAGGACGACTGATCCGTGTACATGAAAGAATGAATGGGGCCATGTATCGTGAGATTTTGAGTGCAAACCTCCTCCCATCAGCAAGGGCATTGAAGATGAAATGTGGCTGGGTCTTTCAGCATGACAATGATCCCAAACACACTGCCCGGGCAATGAAGGAGTGGCTTCGTAAGAAGCATTTCAAGGTCCTGGAGTGGCCTAGCCAGTCTCCAGATCTCAACCCCAGAGAAAACCTTTGGAGGGAGTTGAAAGTCCATGTTGCCCAGCGACAGCCCCAAAACATCACTGCTCTAGAGGAGATCTTCATGGAGGAATGGGCCAACATACCAGCAACAGTGTGTAACAAGTATTGAGATGAACTTTTGATATTGACCAAATACTTATTTTCCACCATAATTTGCAAATAAATTCTTTCCAAATCAGACAATGTGATTGTCTGGATTTGTTTCCACATTTTGTCTCTCATAGTTGAGGTATACCTATGATGACATTTACAGGCCTTGCTCATCTTTTTAAGTGAGAGAACTTGCACAATTGGTGGCTGACTAAATACTTTTTTGCCCCACTGTATCATCACAACTACTGCATCCAGGTGGATTATACCTAGTTTTTTTCAGGACAAATTGGGCTTTCATTTGGTGGTATATTGTAATGGATATCTCTTGATTTAGTTTTTTGTATTATCTAAGGAAAACTGGCCATAAAATAGTAAAAAAAAAATGTTTTTTTTTATAAATGTAACTGTATATTTCTTGCTACTACCATAACCTACCACCAAACAACCCAAAATAAAGTCTTCTGCTCCTGACGATCACAGCGATACCACAGCCCAGAAACAATAGTGTGCATTTTGCTTTATTATTTTTATTTTTTTATCCTACCTAGAACATACTGACACTGACACTAATAATAACAAAAAAAATCGTCCCAATACTACAAAACATTCATACAATTAAGCCTCGTACACACGTCTGAGAATCTCGTCGTAAAAAAAAACGTTGTTTTTCTCGACGAGATTCTTGTCAAGCTTGAAGAGATTCTTGTCAAGCTTGACGAGATTCTTGTCAAGCTTTCCTTGCATACACACTGTCAATTCCAAATCTTGTCATTGTAAAGCGCGGTCACTTACAACGCGTACGATAGCAGTATAAAGGGGAAGTTCGATTCCAATGGCGCCGCCCCTTGGGCTGCTTTTGTTGATCTCGTGTTACGGCGTGTTAGTAAAAGTTTGGGGAGAGACGATTCACGCTTTTCAGTCTTCGTGCTTTCAGTTTGTTTTAGCGTGACGAATGTGCTATCTCCATTACGAACACTAGTTTTACCAGAAGGAGCGCTCCCGTCTTATACTTGATTCTGAGCATGCAAGATTTTTTAAGACTCGGAAAAGCATACACACGACCGGTTTTCTCGTCGGGAAACAGGCCGACGAGAATCCTGACGAGAAAAACGAGAATCCTGACAAGAAAATAGAGAGCAGGTTCTCTATTTTTCTCGTCGAGATTCCCGGCAGTTTTCTTGACGAGAAACCATACACACGAACGGTTTTCTCGGCAAGAAAGGTCTCCCAACAGTTTTCTTGTCATTTCTTGACGAGAAAAACGGTTGCGTGTATGAGGCTTTACTCTTTAATTCCTTACTGAAAGCCTTCAATTACTTAGCAAAAAACAAAAATGAATCAAATTCCCTCCTCGCAGCACATATAGCAGTAGTTTCCAAACTAGACAAAGACCACACAGACTGTGCAAATTTTAGGCCAATTTCACTCCTGAATGTTGACATTAAACTGTTAGCGAAAATTCTATTCAATAGAATCAAACTCCTCCTAAACAAAATTATAGGCCCAGAACAGGTTGGCTTTATGCCAAGTCATGAAGCCAGAGACGATATAACGAAATCCCTGAACCTCATTTACTACGCTCAGAACGCAAAGCTTGAGGGACTTCTCCTGTCTACAGATGCGGAGAAGGCCTTCGACAGAGTCTCATGGGACTATATGCTGGCCACCTGCTCCCACATAGGCCTGGGCGGCAATATGTTGAATTGGATTAAGGCCCTTTATCAAAGTCCACAAGCTCAAATCAAAATCAATAACACACTCTCAGATCCAATTAAGATAAATAATGGCACAAGACAGGGTTGCCCCCTTTCACCTTTGCTCTTTATTTTATTACTGGAACCCCTCATTAGGACCATCAATCTATCACCAGAAATCAAAGGTTTCAAAACCCATGATAGGAAATACAAAATAGCTGCATACGCAGACGACCTTCTCTTTTTCATCACCCAGCCCCACGTATCCATACCCAAACTCACAAAGATATTTAAAATATTTGACTTCATTTCCAACTTAAAAATAAATCAATCTAAATCAGAAGCCCTCAACCTCAACTTACACCCTGATAAATACAATCTACTTAAAAGCAACCACAAGTTTAGATGGGAACACAACACTCTTAAATATTTAGGAATTAAACTTACCCCCACTATCGAGTCGCTATTCTCGGCCAACTTCACTCCCCTACTAAATTCTATAGCCAAAGACCTACAAAAATGGACTCCTAGGCTCTTCTCCTGGTTTGGGAGAGCCTCAATCTTAAAAATGACAATCCTCCCTAGGTTACTTTACTTTTTTTATTGCCTTACCAATCCCAATACCCAACTCCTTTTTTACCAGACTGCAAAAAATGCGCAGGAAATTCCTCTGGGCAGAAAAAAAAACGAGGCTGAATTTTAGACTCCTTTCTCTTCCCAAAAGCAAAGGTGGTATAAACGTCCCTGATTACAGAAAGTACCACTTTGCCACCCACGTCACAAGAATAATTGACTGGCACTGCCATGGCCAAAATAAAGACTGGGTACAACTTGAACACAACCACAACAAACAACAAATCTTATACTATCCCGGGACCACACATTCCAGATCCTTAAAGTGGATGTAAACCCGATTCATGAAATTTAAGGTGGGCACATATATCTGCAGTATTTTGTTATCTCTTTTCAATGAGCTAAGTCTTATAGCTCTCTTCTGAACGGTTCCTCTGTTATCAGCCTGAGAACTCCTGACATAATTTTTTGACTTTTTAGACAAAAGCAGCCTGAATCTTTTGTCAAAGGAGGTTGCTAAAATAGAGTAGCAGAGAGCAGCTCCTATTACAAAAACACCTCTGAGAGTCTCTGCCTATGATTAGAGGGGGTGTGTGCCTTTCCTCCAATCAGCAATTTTAGCTATCTTGGCTGTATGCCCAGACATCACACTCTGTGTTAACCAGGAAGAGAAAATCTCCTAACAAAATCAGACTAGAAAGGGGTGGAGTACTGCAGCAATCACCGAGGGGTCGGGTCCAGATCAACAATGAAACAGTAATATCGTGATGGTGACTGCGCTGTAGTGAATTTAAATAAAATGGGTGAAGGGAAATCCAAAAAAAGGGGAGATTGACACGGAAAGTGAGGGTGTGAAGGGGGAGGGAAGGGGGAAGGGGAGATGAGGGGGAAAGAGGAAAAGGGAAGGGGAGACGATCGATAATGAATCGTGAGCTACAACTTTAGCTGAATAGCAGTGATGTGTAATATGTACAGTGACAGAAATGTACGTGCAATAATAATAAGTAAAAAAAAGGACTGAGCAAAAATGAATAAACAATATAAACAAATATGGACATATAAAAAGGGTGAGTAATCCAGTGATAATAAACGTGATGAGTTTAGAAAAAATGAATCACTAAACAATGATAATAATCAGTAACCAATATCCATAAATCAAATCACACACTGAGGTGTGTCAGTGAACCCAACCAATAAAGGGAAAAAGAAAAAGGAGTCCCAAATTGGTAATATAAATGAAATCATGTGTGAAATTCATAAATAAATATTAATAAAGTCCCATCACCAAAGGTGTGTTAGGAAATTTTCCTATAATGTCCACCCAGTGGTCAGTAGTCACAAACAGCTTACTTTGCGCTGGCTCCCTGCTAAGAGGGGGCAGTATGAAACAGATCTCTGTGATGCAGAATATTAAGTGGTCCTTATGGCACAGTCTTTATGACACAGTTTCTTTGTGACTCATTGGGATGCATATGGAAAGACATAAACGGAGAAAACATCAATAGCGCAACTTTGTAAGTGCAGCAGGGTGAATCGCTGATGTAGAAATTCACACACTCACTTGTATGATAGTGAGCGTGGACCTCAATCCAAACGAGCACCGCGCTCGTGCCAGTGGAAAATTGAGTTGGCGTCTAGGATGCGCACGATGCGATCCTCAGATGTCAGCAGCGGCAGTCACAAAGTTGTAATGGTGAAATGAAAGAAGGACATATAGTGTGGGTCTGTACCACTAGGGGCATTTATTGATAATTAAATAAAAAAAACTCACATTTAAAATATGGAAGCAGGTGTTGTATCCTTACGAGCGGCGAGCTCGTCTACTCTCGGTTCTGCTGGCGTATATTTTAGTATATAAATGTGAAGACAGAAGATATACATATAAAAACTATGTAGGGAAGTTTGGTTTATCTCCGTGTATCATCTGAGGCTGTTCACTTCACTGGGTGTATGTAGGGTTTACATCCACTTTAAGGAATGTAACACACCCTCTGGTAGCAAACACGTTGAACATCTGGCACAGAGTAGCTACTCGTTACAAACTCGCCATGATACCGGGCCCATTAACTCCAATTGCCAACAACCCCGACTTTCTTCCGGGACTGAACAAAAGAACTTTGCCGACCCCGGAGCGCTCCTCCAAATTTCTAGTCGCCCACTGCATCTGAGGAAACAGAGTTAAATCACTTGACACACTAAAATCAGAATACGGCGATGCATTCCCAGGTCCCTGGTTCCACATGCAATTAAAAGACTTTCTAACTAACAGCAAACACAAAACCTCATATCTTCAAAAACAGACTCCTTTTGACAATTTATGTTACAATAGAGAACAGGTCCTAAAAACAACTTCCCTTGCATTCTCTTGGCTAAGAGAACCCTCACATGATGAGAATATCAAACACAATGAAAATTGGGAGAAAGCTCTAGGGACCAAATTTAGCGAAGCCCAATGGGAAAAGGCATGCAAACTTGCACACAAATGCTCACTGAGTACAAAACATCAAGAGATATCATATAAAATTTTAACACAGTGGTATATTACACCACAAAAAGCAAAAAGATGGTACCCCTCTGGTTCTGACTCCTGCTGGCGTTGCAATACGGCTACAGGTTCATTCCTGCACATGTGGTGGGACTGTCCCCCAATCCTTGACTTCTGAGCCCAATTATCAAAATGGATCAAACATATAACAGAAACCAAGATTATATTAAACGCTGCAGCATGTCTGTTACATATAAACTCCTTTCCGATCAGCAAATACAAAAAATCCTTAACCAGACATCTCCTAACAGCCGCAAATACGCTTATTCCATTACACTGGAAAACTACTATTGTCCCAACGGTCAAGGATTGGTTGGACAGAGTCCGATATATATATAAGATGGAAGAAATTGCAGCAATGAAGAAAGAAAACAGTGATAATTTTAATAAAATGTGGCAACCCTGGATATTATTTAAGTATTCAAATGAATATCAATCACTCTCCTCTAGTGGGTCCTAAGATTCCTACGTTTTTCTACCAATACTAATCCTGTCGGAAGTCCTCTCAACTTTCACCACTACCCTTCCCTTATATCCCCTCCCTTAAAACTTTTTTTTTTCTCTTCTTTTTCCCTCTATAACCCTATACTTCACTTCTACCCCATTCATTCCCCTTATACGACAATGTGTTTAAATATAAGCCCTGTATAATTATACTTTGCATTATATATTTGTATTATGTCATTTTGTTAACTGACATTACCTTCTTAACAATTTCATGTATTCACCAATGTATGTAACACTTATCTTTCAATAAAATCTCTTGATTGTGAAAAAATAAAAATAAAAAATCTTGTCCATAAAATACTGACCCTGACCTTGACGCAAACACTAACCCCAGGCTGACCTAAATCCAACCGTGATCTATTTTTTTTTTCTACACCCCCCAACTTTTTTTTCTACCTCTGCAAGGACAGAAAAAGATACAGTGGGGGTTATTTACTAAAGGCAAATCCACTTTGCACTACAAGTGCAAAATGCACTTGAAATTGCATTAAAAGTGCACCTGGAAGTGCAGTTGCTGTAGATCCGAGGGGGACATGCAAGGAAAATAAAAAACAGCATTTTAGCTTGCACATGATTGGATAATAAAATCAGCAGCGCTTCCCCTCATTTCAGATCTACCCCTCAGATTTACAGCGACTGCACTTCCAAATGCACTTTCAGTGCAATTTCAAGTGCACTTGTAGTTTGCACTTGTAGTGCAAAGTGGATTTGCCTTTCTTAAATAACCCCCAATGTTTCATATATTCACAGAGACAGAAAACATGGGGGGAGGCTTCACAGTGACTGATCACTGTGATTGCCAATTAGAGGCTACCACAACGATCAGGTGACCCAGAATCGGAACATGTGGTGCACTCCCAGCAGAAAGTGAGATACACCAATCTCTCTCTCTCTATGACGTTTGTCAGCAGCTTGCTTTCCCTATCACACCTGAAGCACATTGCCAATATGCCTGCTGTGACCTCACCCTTTTGTAGTGACACAGCTGGGTTATCCAAAAGTCAATGTATTGGCCCTTTTAAGCCAGCTGACCTAAGTTTAAAGGCCAGTCAGTGCATTGTAGATACTATGGAGAATTCCCACACTATTTTTCCAGGTCTTTGAGCCTCGAATAAGCAGTATTCACTGCGAACCAATGATAGTGGTGAACCTGAACTTCATCCCTAGTCCTGACAGGGTTAATTTAGTGTAGAACAGGTAATTCCAAAGGATTCACAAACCTGTTTTCACAACTGTATGCAATTATTGGCTTTATGCATGTATTTTTAAGTTGTCACTTGTTATGTAGTAATAAATTGAATGAGGGTAGCCCCAGGGTTCTAATTCATTAAACATAGAGAGGAAAGGAATGGAAACTAAAACAAAAAAATATTTGTTGCTATTAACATCCATGTAGTGTTTTTCCTTGTATTAAAAAAATAAATACAAAAATAACAGCAATTCTATTTGGTTACAATGTGTAACAGCTCCAATTTTATGTTTATTTTCTTCTCTCCACTTTTAAGTGCTTGAATAATTCTCTTTGATAGAAATATCAGACCTTACAAATAAACTGCTATGGATATCTTTCAATGTATTTGCTTATTTTTAAATGCTTTTTGTTTAACAGGACCAGGGCTTGTTTTCGTTATATATCCAGAAGCAATATCTACCCTTCGAGGATCTACATTTTGGGCTGTAGTATTTTTTATTATGTTGCTTACCCTTGGCATTGACAGTGCTGTGAGTATCCCTTTTAATAGTGGCATAGTACTATTATATATATATATATATATATATATATATATATATATATATATTGAATGCAATGCTTGTATTTAATTTTTTTTAATTTTATTTATCTCATTTTACATAAGGAGAAATACAAATCAGCCTGTATAATAGCCAAGTACCCATATTAGTTATGAGTTTTACTCCCTACTCAAATATTTCTGGTTTTAAAAGTTTTGCTTTCAAAATATTTTATTTTCAGAAAATAAATATTACAATTCAGTACATTACGGAATATCTCATTATGAATAAAATCTGATAGATGACCTCTTAGAATAAATACTACTATTTTGTAGATAAATAAAGACATATCATTAAAACGATAGATGTGGTTTTAGAATGTTAAATAGTTATTATGAAGAATTTAAATAAGAGAAGTTAACTGGTAAACTAAGACATTTCTGTCCTCCTGGTGCCCCTTATCGGGAACTAACTGCACCAGGGGAGGAAACCTCTCGCCATACTCTCACCATACTTGCAGTTTTACTTAAAGTTCCCCGGAATAGCCAGGTTAAAAGAGATCGGCCTTATTATCTATGAAAGAGGATATTTTATCTATCATTTCTATGTATACCGTATATACTCGAGTATAAGCCAAGATTTTAAGCCCTTTTTTTGGGCTGAAAGTCCCCCCTCGGCTTATACTCGAGTCAGCAAAATTTAACATTGTAAATAGTACCTGAAAAAAAGTTGAGAGGCTGCGGCGTCCATCGTTTAAATCTCGCGGTCTCTTCCTGGTCCCTTCTGTGATAGGCGATTCTCAGCAGACACTCTCCGCCTAACACGAACGTTCTCTCATCCTCACCCATCCCAGCAGACACTGTGTTCGGTGTTCCGCCAATCAAAGACGTCTGCTGGGAAACTGAGGATGAGAGAACGTTGATGATAGGCGGAGAGTTTCTGCTGAGAATCGCCTATCACGGAAGGGACCAGGAAGAGACCGCGAGATTTAAACGATGGACACCGCAGCCTCTCAACTTTTTTTCAGGTACTATTTACAATGTTAAATTTAAACAGTGAGCTAGGGAACAGTATGCTAGGGAACAGTGAGGATAGGAACAGTGAGGATAGGAACAGTGAGGATGGGAACAGTGAGGAACAGTGAGGATGGGAACAGTAAGGATGGGAACAGTGAGGCATTGTTGACCCTCAGCTTATACTCGAGTCAGTACGTTTTCCCAGTTTTTTGTGGCAACATTAGGTACCTCGGCTTATACTCGGGTCGGCTTATACTCGAGTATATGCGGTAATCAAAAAGTGAAAAGGGGGGCGATAGGTCTCCCTCAGAACATCACCAGAAATCCCAATAGGAGGGAAAAAATAAAAAGAAGAGGAGAAAAGTATGAGAGAAAAGGGAAAGAAGGGTTAGGAAGGGAAGAAAGATGGGAAACGTGCCTAATAGGGTTGAGCGGACCCGAACTGTAAAGTTCGGGTCCGTACCGAACTTTTGGGTTTTTGGGTCCCGGACCCGAACAATTGACTGTATGTTCGAGTTCGGCTCCAGTGTTCGGCGATGTAATGGCACGTTTTTAAAAGCTGCATGGCAGCCAATAAACTTTTGTTTCGGAATTTTCTGGATATTGTTTCCGTGTGTGTAAAGTATGCCTGTAAAGTCACGCTTGTTTCCTGTGCTTAGAATTGTCCCTGCACAAAGTGTCATTTCTGAAGGAAAAATAGTCATTTAAAACTCACTCGCGGCTATAATGAATTGTCGGCTCCCAGCAATACATAGAACAGTCATTGATAAAAGAAAAAAAAAGCGTGGGGGGTCCCCCAAAATTAAATTACCAGGCCCTTCAGGTCTGGTATGGATATTAAGGGGAACTCTGATGCAAATTTTAAAAAAAAAAATGCGTGGAGTTCCCCCAAATATCCATACCAGGCCCTTCAGTTCTGGTATGGATTTTAAGGGGAACTCCTCCCCAAATGTAAAAAAAAAATGGCGTGGAGTTCCCCCAAAAATCCATACCAGACCCTTTATCTGACCAACCTGGCAGGCGGCAGGAAAAGAACCGTACCAGGCCACATGCCGTCAACATGGGGAGGATGTCCCCATGTTGATGGGGACAAGGGCCTCATCCCCACAACCCTTGCCCGGTGGTTGTGGGGGTCTGCGGGCAGGGGGCTTATCAGAATCTAGAAGACCCCTTTAACAAAGGGGACCCCCAGATCCCGCCCCCCTATGTGAATTGGTAAGGGGTACATTGTACTCCTACAGTTTCACGAAGAAAGGGTAAAAAAAAATGTTAAAAAAACACACAGACACCTTGGAAAAGTCCTTTATTTAAAAAAACAAAAAACAAAAACATTCCAGCGATGAAATCCAGTGTCCCGCGGCGATCCGATGTCCAGCGCTGTCCACACGAGACGTCATTGGCTGAGCCTGAGCGGACCTGATGGGAACTTCCTCCTTTTTAATAAAGGACTTTTCCAATATTTTTTTTTAAAATTTGGGGTAGAGTTCCCCTTAAAATCCATACCAGACCTGAAGGGCCTGGTATGGATATTTGGGGGAACCGCACGCATTTTTTTTTTAAATTTGCGGCAGGGTTCCCCTTAATATCCATACCAGACCTGAAGGGCCTGGTATTTGAATTTGGGGGGACCGACAATTCATTATAGCCGCAAGTTTTAAATGACTTTTTTTCCTTCAGAAATTACACTTTGTGCAGGGACATTTCTAAGCACGGGAAACAAGCGCGAATAGTCCTCAGAAGTTCGGGTCCCCATTGACTTCAATGGGGTTCGGGGTCAAGTTCGGTCCCGAACTCTAACTTTTTTCCAAAGTTCGGCCGAACCCGAACATCCAGGTGTCTGCTCAACTCTAGTGCCTAACTTAGAGCTATGTAGGAACCGGAGGAACACCCTGGGTAAGAGAGATTCCTACATATCTAGCCCAAGGTTCCCAAAGGTTTTCGAATTTCGGAATAGTATCAGTTAGAATACTAGCTAGCTTTTCTTGAGTTATTATCCAAGATATATATTTTTTGGCTTCCAAGAAAGAAGGTTTAGGTTTCTTCCACGCTTTGGCAATTGTAAGCCTGGCTCCTGTGAGAATAAAATGGATTAGTTTTTGTGTAGTTTTTGGTATTTGAGGTATGTGAGCATTTAGAAGAGCTATTGAAAGAGACCTAGAAACCTGGCAACCAGTGACCTTGGAAATCATAGAGAAGATTTTGCCCCAAAAGGGTCAGATTCTAGGACATTCCCACCAGATATGGGTCATTGACCCTAAAAGTTGGTATCCCCTGAAACAGGTTGGATCAGCTGTAGGGTATATAGATGCAAGTTTAGAGGGGGTTAAATACCACCCGGTTATAACCTTAATATTAGCCTCCATCAGTGAGACATTTAGAATACCCTTGATGGACTTTGAGAAGGCTCTATGCCAGGTGTCTAGGTCCCATTTATTTTGAAGCTCATTTTCCCAAGCCTCCATATATGAGGATTTCACTGTAGGGTGAGTGAGGCACGAATATATTACGGATATACCTCCCCTTTGCCCCCCTGGCCTGGTCACACCATAGCTCATATTTTGTGAATGGGGGGGTGGGGGGAGTGTTTTTTCCTTCCAGACTAGTTGTAAAAATTGTGCGATTTGATCAAAACAAAGTCTTTCGGAATCAGGGAGTTCCAAAGTTCTAACACAGTGGTTTAGATACAAAGGTCCACCATAGTAGAACAACTGTCCTATACGGTATAGTCCCTTGTCCGGTTTTAAACGTTTTTTCAGTAACTGGTTGCATAATGCCATTTTTAATTTAAAGCATAATGATTTTTTTAATAATTTGTATTCCTCCCAAATATTTACTTTTTTAATACTAAACATTACCTTTTGTGTGTTTTTTTTTTTAGGGACTATACTTTAACAATTATTTTGTAGAAATATAAGTATAAATATATGGTAATTTTTTAAATATAATGTTCATATAGATAATAGTACACAAGTGTACAAAGACCAATGTCTTATACAGGCACATATGACTGTTTTTTTTATTTTTATAGATGGGTGGTATGGAGGCAGTTATCACTGGGATTGCTGATGATTTTAGTATCGTAAAGAAACATCGCAAAGCGTTTACCTTTGCAGTTGCATCTATTACATTCCTGCTGGCACTGCTGTGCATAACAAATGTGAGTAATGAATTTTTGAAATTTCTAAAAAAATCGACTTTTATATTTCTGGCGGAAATGTATTTTCTAAGGCGCTTATGCCTGTATTTGTGCTCATTTTAAGCTATATCAGTAATATTTTATACTATTTTAAATGAAAACTAGATGAGGTTAGACAGATTAAAAATGAATATGGTGTTTATAGGTTGCATTTAGGAAGATTTCTTAGCATCAATGACTGAGTGTAGTCAAAACATAACAGATATCCCTTATGTTTCACGTACATCTCAGGGACTTTGCTACATACATTTCTGTAGTTGAGTTCCAGGGATGTGTCCTGCCAATATGATAGGATACACTCTTCCTGTTGTATTATTTATTTTAGTTTACTGTGGGCAGGAATACATTGAAGAACTCTGACAGGGAATTGTGGCCATCATAAGCTTTTAAAAAAGTATTTATTTATATACTAAAAGTTATTTAAAGTTAAACTAGTAAAAGTTTTAAAACAACCCCACTTTTCCAGTTTTTATTGAAATGTATGAAGTTTAACATCTCATTATGCTCTTACAGCATAAGAAGAATAAACAATTAATGATCAGAATTAATTTAAAGAACAAACTTTTAACAAACATAAACTTTATTCAAATTTTTGACTTGTCAAAGTAGCTACCTTTTGCAGATATTATTTCCGAACACACTGGTGGCATTCTTTCTACAACATACATCAAATATTGTCCAAAAAGTTCTTCCCAACACTTTTGGAGAAGTTCCTATGAATGTGTTGTACTAGTAGGATGCTTAGATTTCCCCCACCTCTCTAGTTCATCCCAAAGTAGCTTGATGAGGTTTAAGGCTGGGATGGGCACTGCAGGCCAGTCCATAATTTGATGCCTGTAGCCTTGCTCTTTTTTTCTAAGTTAAAATCTTTCTTCGATCTCCAAGGGTAATTTGCCTTGCCTAAACAACAGTTTTATAGGTATTTACAACTGCGTCACGCTCTGCAGGTCCAAGCTTGCCACTCCAATCTGGTGCTAACTGACCACCCCTTACTGCCGGATATGTTGTATGAGCCAAATAAAAGAGGTATGATTTCACAAATTTACTCTACCCTAATTTCAGCCACACAAAATGTGGCTGAACTATCCTATAGACATGGATGGGAACAGAATTTAGGAGATTTTGGAGGAGAAACCTGGGAGTAGAGTTTAACCCCCCGGATTGGTTCGTACCAGAACTCTCGAACATTGTAAAAGTTCAGACCCGAACTCCGAACCCTATAAAGTCTATGAGACCCGAACTTGAAAAGTAAAAAGTGCCCATTTTGAAGGCTTATATGCAAATTATTGGCCATAAAAAGGGTATGGGGCCCGGATAATGCCCTGGGGGCCATGTAGCAATGCAAACATTTATTTTAAAAAGATAGTTTTTACAGAAACTGTGATTTTAATGATGCTTAAAGTGCCTGTAAATGGGCACATCTGTACAGTGTATAAGATATAAGATACGATAAGATATACTTTATTGTCATTGTATACATACAAAAAAAATTATCTGCATACTATTTACGACAGCAATAAAACAAATACAACATTACAACAAAATAAATCAATACAAAAAATATTTAAATTGCTAGCAATACAATACCAATGCTGGAAATATATATATATATATTTTTTAAATGGCGTGGGGGTCTCCCCCAATCCATACCAGGCCCTTTGGGCATGGGGTCCCCCCAAAATCCATACCAGACCCTTTTCGAGCATGCAGTCTAGCAGGCCAGGAAAGGGGGCGGCAAGCGAGTGCCCTCCATTCCGGAACCATACCAGGTAACATGCCCTCAACTTCGGGGGTACTTTGGGGCAGCGGAGCTCTGCCTCCTCACCCCAAAGCACCTTGTCCCATGTTGATGGGGACAGGGGCCTCTTCCTGACAACCCTGGCCTGTGGTTGTGGGGGTCTGCAAGCAGGGGGCTTATCAGAATCTGGAAGCCCTCTTTAACATGGGGGCCCCAGATCCTAGCCCCCTTTAACATAGTACCCCTATCCATTCACCATAAAAGTGTAAAAAATATATATAAAGCACACAAGCAGTTTTTGACAATTCCTTTTTTTTTTTATTAAAAAAACAATGTCCCCCAATGTAGATCCATTGGCAATCACGACGCCTGCTACCTCCGCAGAAAAAAGAAAAACAAAGCTCTGCCAATGACAAAGGCTAAACCGCCGAATGCAGGCTCCGCCATTTGAAAGTTCTTATGGTTCACCTGGTGATGTCACCTGGGACATCACCGACCATTGCATGCTGGGTCGGTGACATTACAAGAGTGGGAGGTGCCTCCAGATGACATCTCCAGGTGGCCCCACCTCATACCTATATAGGAACTGTCAAAAACTTTTTTCGAGTCCGGTGGTGGTGGCGGGTATTGTGGTTGATGATGCATCTACATCGGGGGGGACATTGTTTTTTTTATTTCTAATAAATGAATTGTCAAAAACAGTGTACCCCATACTCCTTCACATGGGGGGGCTGGGATCTGGGGGCCCCCCTGCCCCGAAGCACCCCCCCATGTCGAAGGGCATGTGGCCTGGTATGGCCTCCCTCCCCCTTTTCTGGCCTGCCAGACTGCATGCTTGGATAAGAGTCTGGTATGGGTTTGGGGGGGGTGCCATTTTTTGGGTTTGGGGGGGTGACATTTTTTTTTAAATTCCTGCGTTTTTTGTTTGTTTTTTCTATTGTGGGCAATGTTTTTTTTTTTTCATTCAGCTGTCAGCAGGGAAGCCCGTTAACTAATGCCTGAAAAGCTTTGGTATAGAAAGATTTTTCAGTATGCCTGAACCATCCTAGAACAGCCTGCTTCACATTTGTGTCAGAAACCATGAATCAGACCGAGACAGAAGTACAGTTAAATCACACTTGTTTAATAATAAAAATAAAAAGATAAACAGAGTAAGCATAGTCAAAACATAGCCAGAGTTCAGTAACCGGATCGGGTAGTCGGCCAAGAGCCAGCGATAAATGTACATCAAGCAGGATCTGTAGCCAGAGGGAAGGTCAGACAAGCAGGTCTTCAACTGGAATGCAGGAGAAAGTCTCTTGTGATGTTAACACAGGCGAAGGCAAAGAGCAAATGAACTGGAAGTCCTTAAGTAGGCAGAGCTGACAAGCAGGATCATCAACAGGTGGATCACTGTGGAGAGATGGGAGCTGGCAATTAGCTGACAGCTGAGCTGCCAGCACAGAGGAGGAAGGGCTGAGCCCAGCCCTGACAGTACCCCCTCCTCATCGACCCCTCCCCCTCGGAGGACCACCGGGCTTGAGGGGAAAATGTCTATGGAAATCATGAAGGAGGAAAGGGGCATGTACGTCCGAGGATGGGACCCAAGAGCGTTCCTCCGGACCGTACCCTTTCCAATGCACCAGGTACTGTATGCGCCCACGGAACCTACGGGAGTCAACAATGGTCTGTACTTCATACTCCTCATGGTTCTCAACCTGTATAGGGTGAGGATGTGGCACCGAGGTGGTAAAACGGTTTCAGACCAAAGGTTTCAATAAGGAGACATGAAACACATTAGAGATACGCATACTGGAAGGAAGGTCCAACGCGAAAGCCACTGGGTTTATAAAGACAGCCAGACCCTGTCCCCAACCTGGTAGGAAGGCGCAGGCAGGCGTCTGCGGTCAGCATGGAGTCTGTACCTCTCGTTAGCCTGTCGCAAAGCCTCCTGGACTTGTACCCAAGTGGAACGAAGACCACAGAGATGTTCCTCTAACGCAGGAATACTCTGAGGAACAAATGAGTCAGGAAACATGGAGGGTTGGAAACCATAGTTCGCCATAAACGGGAAGCAGAATTCAGAGCGCAATTGTGAGCAAACTCCGCCCAAGGTAAGAGGTCTGACCAGTTGTTGTGATGGTCAGAAATATAGCAATGCAGGAATTGCTCCAAGGACTGATTGGCTCGTTCTGCAGCCCCATTAGGCTGCGGGTGATACGCAAAAGAGAAGGCAAGCTGAATTCCTAACTGTGCACAAAAGGCTCGCCAGAACCGGGACACAAACTGACTTCCCCTGTCAGAGACAATGACCTTGGGTAGACCATGTAAGCGAAAGATCTCCCGAGCAAAAATGGAAGCCAGTTCCTTAGACGTAGGCAACTTCTTAAGTGGAATACAGTGAGACATTTTCGAGAACCGGTCTACCACCATAAGGATAACTGTGTTGCCCTGGGAGTTGGGTAACTCCACAATGAAATCCATAGACAGGTGGGTCCAGGGCCTCTCTCCATTGGGTATGGGTTGTAGGAAACCTACTGGAAGGTGTCGTGGAGTCTTACTCTGAGCACACACGGAACAGGCAGCTATGAAGGCGGTTACATCAGAACGTAGACTAGGCAACCAGAATTGTTGGGAAATGGCCCAAAAGAGTTGATTCTTCCCAGGGTGGCCAGCAGCCTTGGGAGAATGGTAAGTCTGGAGTATGGCAGTACGGAGACTCTTGGGAACAAAGCAGCGGTCACAAGGTTTCTCAGGAGGAGCATCGACCTGAGCAGCAAGAATTTTGTCTCCCAAAGGAGAAGTGAGACTGGTGCGAACTGTAGCCAAAATACGATCAGGAGGAATCACAGGATCCGGAACTGTCTCCATCTTGGAAGTAGAGGAAAATTGTCGTGACAAGGCGTCAGCCCTTACATTCTTAGTACCGGGTAAGAATGAGACAATGTAATTAAAACTCGAAAAGAAAAGAGCCCATTGTGCCCTTCTGGGAGAGAAGCGCTTAGCCTCAGACAAGAATGTGAGATTGTTATGGTCAGTAAGAATGAGAAACGGCACAGTGGTACCTTCGAGGAGATGTCTCCACTCTTTCAGGGCTAAAATGATCACCAACAGCTCTCTGTCACCAATCTCTAAATTGTACTCCGCAGGTGACAATTTCTTGGAAAAGTAGCCACACGGATGCATAGCGCTGTCAGAGCTAGGACGTTGAGACAGAAGGGCACCAACTCCAGTCTCAGAAGCATCAACTTCAAGGATAAAAGGCAACGTAGGATCAGGATGTGCCAACACAGGAGCAGAAACAAAGGCAGCCTTAAGACTCTCAAAAGCCTTAATGGACTCTGGAGACCAACTCTGTGGGCTACCGTCCTTTCTGGTCATATCAGTCAGGGGCTTGACCAGAGACGAGAAATTACGAATAAACTTCCGATAATAGTTGGAAAAGCCAAGAAATCGCTGCTGAGGACGTAAACCCATGGGTCGAGGCCACTGTAGGACAGCAGAAAGTTTCTCTGGGTCCATCGAAAAACCAGCCGTGGAAATTACATAAATCAGGAATTTGACCTGTTCCCAATGGAATTCACACTTCTCCAGCTTACAATAGAGATTGTTCTCTCTTAGTTTCTGAAGCACTCGACAGACATCTGTGTGGTGGCTCTCCAGGGACTTGGAAAATATGAGGATATCATCGAGAGGACATCGTTAATAAACTCCTGGAAAACTGCCGGAGCATTACAGAGGCCAAAAGGCATTACGAGATATTCATAATGACCTGTTCTGGTATTAAAGGAAGTTTTCCACTCGTCGCCCTCCTTAATCCTCACAAGATTTTATGCCCCTTTCAAATTAAGCTTTGTGAAAACAATCATAAGGAAAGAGAATAAGGTTGAATCAGGGGGTGAAAAAGCAGAAAAGAAGAGAGAAAAGAAAAAGTAAAAGAAGGGAAGGGAGAATCCATCGGGGGTGCGCCGGGGGGGGGGGGGCATTAAATTGAAAGAAGAATGTTATTAAACCTGGAGGGTTCATAGGATAGCAAAATTGCATATTGTGTTTTTCCACTTTTTTTTTTTTGCACTTTGCTTTGTTGTTCTTTTTACTTTTCTCTGTACTTATGTGCCATTATGCCTTCTGTATGCTTGTTCAGGGAAATTTATTCAAATCACTTTTGTGGTGGTATTGTGACCAGGTTATATTTTTTGACCATCCTAAATTGAGTCTACAGAATCCGATATTGTGTTTCTTGGGTACCTTACCCTTCATGTACTATATATTGAACTGTATTTTTGCTGAATATTGGTACAATAAACATTTTTCTGATCAGAGAAAGGTAAATACATTAGTGTACAAGTGTTTTTACCCCAACATTTCATATTCCTGATATGTGCCTGCTATACCATGTACTTGTATGAAAGAGTATCATGTCCTCTTTGTTTTGCTTCCTTTGTGTGAAATCCCTGGTGTTCCTGCCAGTCCCTTTCCTTTTCTATTGAAAACTGACCACACTAATTGGCTCCCGCTGTGTTCAATCAGGGGTTGCTGGCAGCGCGTGCCCCAGACCCAAAAGAGAAAAATTGCATACAGGTACAGGATTCTGCCTGTAGGAGCTTCCGCCATGCAGTATATGTATGTGGGGCTGTTGACAATGAGTGACCATGTGGTGACAGAGACACTTTAATCACTTCAATACAGGGCTATCACACTTTGAATGACAATTGGGCAGTCATGCGATGCTGTACCCAAACAAAATTTTTATCATTTTTTTCCCCACAAATATAGCTTTCTTTTGGTAGTATTTGAACACCTCTGGGTTTTTTGTTTTTTTTTGCACTACAAATAACAAGAACGACAATTTTGAAAAATATATTAAAAAAAAATTCATCTCTGTTACAATACAATACATTTTCTCCTTTACTGATGGACACTGATGAGGCTGCACTGATGGGCACTGATGAGGCAGTACTGATTGACACTAATGAGGTGGCACTTATATGCAGCACTGATAAAAAGCACTGATAGGTGGCACTGATATACAGCACGGATGGCTCACTGCTTTATGTAAGCATACTGTTCCTATTGTTTCCTCAATAATAGTCTAATGATGGTGTTTCTAAACTATAATGGTCTAATGATGGTGTTTTTAAAAAAAAATTTTTATATATATATATTTTTTTTATATATTTTAAACATCTATTTTCTACATACGTGTAGTCCTTTTATATCCCAATGTTTTTACCAATATGCCCCTTCATATTATTTTACTTAGTTTATATTCCTTGTCAGTCCACTTATTTATTGCCCACGGCCATATTACCCTGAAAGCGCCCGATCTCGTCTGACCTGGGAAGCTAAGCAGGGTTGGGCCTGGTTGGGAGACCGCCTGGATTGGAGACCGCCTGGGAATACCAGGTGCTGTAGCCTTCTTTTTTTTTTTTTTAGTCAGTCTCTTGCTGCTTTTTGGTCCACGCTGGGACCTGTAGTCCCACGGCTCCAGCACAGGCTTAAAAGCACCAGTCCTTTCAGCTTCCTATCAGGCCAATAGAAGGAGCAGTGGCTCCGAATGCGTAGCCTGCTTATCCAACCCTTCTCACTCTGTGGAGTCCTCCCCCGGAATTGATCCCGTGACCCGTGACCTCAGCCCCAGCTTCTTCCTGATGGCCACAGGATCTGCTCCAGGCTGAGCAGCAAGAACGACTGCAGCTTACCATCTCTGCATAGAAAAATGGATCCGGATCTGAAGCTTCCCTATGGACCACTGACACACAGATGAGACTTTGTATTTCCTGTTTCCTACTCTGCATCTTCTACATCTGTGCAGCCCATGGACCCGGGACAAGGACTACAGGATCTTTACAGATGAGCCTTCCTTTGCTTCCTTTCCTGTAAGTGTGATTTGATATTTGTGCCATTAAAATCTTTTAATACTGCACTTAAGTGGCAGTACTGATCAGAGGCACGCAAACATGGCTTATCCTGCTGGACATCATATGACGCCCAGTCAGGATAACTGAACCACTTCCCGGCCATCATTTTGCTATAGGCCGGGCGGGAAGTGGTTAAAGAGTATGTCAAGAAAAACATATATTTTTTTTTTAAACTATCATTTTTGGATAGAGTGGCAAAGGAATAGAATCAATGCAGGTTTATTTATTTTTTTACTGCTATCTGGGGTTCCTTGTAACAGATCTCACCTCACTTATTGCCCTGATAGCAAATGGTTTTAACTGACAGGAAGTGCAGGACAGACAGGAATACAAATTCAATTTCTTTCCCTGTAGAGAGGGGAAACGTACTTATGGTACGTAAAACTGTATGGTTTTTTATTGCTGTTTGTGTCTCCCACTCCCCCCCCCCATTTCCCCCCACTTCCTGTCAAGTTAAACAATTGTCACAATGCCAGTAAGTAAGGGGAAATCTCGTCAATGGAGCCCTGGATAGCTACAGTATGAATATTAAATAGGGTTTCTAATTATTTCTCACTCTACCCAAAACTAAAAGGAAACAGATTTGTCTGAACATTCTACTGTATGTTAACCCGCTATCCTTTCCCATATAGTATATTCTCCACATTCCTCCCCTTCACTTGCTGCCTACTGTCATACCCTCATAACTTTTATTTCTCACATTCTGCTTACTGTCCACAATCCTCCCCTGCACTTACTATCAGCCATCATACTTTCTGCACTCCTCCTCTGTACATTCTGCCCACCACCCTACCTTCTGCACCTCTTCCCTGCATATTTTGTAGACATGTGCATTCGTTTTCGTCCGAATGCATTTTCGTCCGAATTTCAGCTATTTTCGTTATCGTTTTAACAAACGAAAACGAAAGCACAGAATCCGAAAACCGAAAGATCCGACATAAACAAATGCTTTATTTTCGTTTTCGTTGCTACAACAGTTCGATATAGATAGGAGATTCGACGTGACGCTGACAATAACAATCTGTGTCTATCGAACCTGTGGTCGAATGTGCCTAACCTTAACTCTATTAGTCCAAGATTATTCTACATAGGAGAGAAAAGATTCGACATTATAGAGAGAAAAGATTCGACATAGGAGAGAAAGATTCGACATAGGAGAGGAAAGATTCGACATAGGAGAGGAAAGATTCGACATAGGAGAGGAAAGATTCGACATAGGAGAGGAAAGATTCGACATAGGAGAGAAAAGATTCGACATAGGAGAGGAAAGATTCGACATAGGAGAGGAAAGATTCGACATAGGAGAGAAAGATTCGACATAGGAGAGAAAAGATTCGACATAGGAGAGGAAAGATTCGACATAGGAGAGGAAAGATTCGACATAGGAGAGAAAAGATTCGACATAGGAGAGAAAAGATTTGACATTATAGAGAGAAAAGATTCGACATAGGAGAGAAAAGATTTGACATTATAGAGAGAAAAGATTTGACATTATAGAGAAAAGATTCGACATAGGAGAGAAAAGATTTGACATTATAGAGAGAAAAGATTTGACATTATAGAGAGAAAAGATTCGACATAGGAGAGAAAAGATTCGACATTATAGAGAGAAAAGATTCGACATAGAGAGAAAAGATCACTGCTTGTGGGCGGAACATTCGACCGGAAATGTATGATTGCAGAGTCGTACAGTATCGCTGCTCCGTCGAATCTTCTTTGAACATTCGACAGACACCATAAGCCTTCAATGACAGATTCGACCTTAATTAATTCAGATTTTCGGACGAATGCAATTTTTAACGAAAAACTAAATAAATTAAAACGAATTTCGGGCGTAACTAAATAAATTTATTTTTTGGACGAAAACGAAATTCCGAAACGAAATATTTCAGTGTGCACATGTCTAATATTTTGCTCATTCTCATACCCTCTGCACTCCTACCCTTCACATGCTGGTCACTCTCATATTCTCTGCACTCCTTTCCCTCACATACTGCCCACTGTCATACCCCCACCATCATACAGTTTGCACTCCTCCTTTCCACATACTGCCTGCCATCATACTTAAGAGGAAGCACATATTTCACTATCCGCAAGCTTTCCATGTCCTACAACTTGGCCATTGTGAGGAAAGGTCCCCAAGCAACATTTTTATACCTGTAATTGTAATTTTCAAATGAACGTAATTACTATTTTCTGCAGGCCCCACTGCTGTGCTTGTCTGTACTATACAGTGTATTCCAATTTATTGTTATAAAAAGAAGGATATAGATGTCAGAAGAGCTTAGAATCTATGATTGTGTGAGAGAGCATACAGAAGATGGAGCAGTTTAAAATCTATTCGGTATAAGAGAATACAGAAGGTGGAAGAACTTCCAGTTTTTTTAGAAGTTATGTATGGAAAGTGGTTAAAACTAAACTCCACGCAAATATAATATTGAGCATTAGCTAAGTACCAACAATGATGTGTGTCACACTCGTGGCTGCTGCTTCGTTCCTGAAAACTGTTCGATTTTTGCATCCCTGAGAATGATGCAAGTGCTTCAAAACTTCAAATACATGGTTTCCAAATGTACAACATCTCACAAAAGTGAGTGCACCCCTCACATTTTTGTAAATATTTTATTATATCTTTTCATGTGAGAACACTGAAGAAATTACACTTTGCTACAATGTAAAGTAGTGAGTGTACAGCTTGTATAACCGTGTGAATTTGCTGTCACCTCAAAATAACTCAACACACAACTATTAATGTCTAAACTGCTGGCAACAAAAGTGAGTACACCCCTAAGTGAAAATGTCCAAATTGGGCCCAATTAGCCATTTCCCCTCTCCGATGTCATGTGACTTGTTAAGCCTCATACACACGAACGAGTTTCTCGGCAAGAAACGACAAGAAATAGATAACTTTCTTGCCGAGAAAATCGTTCGTGTGTATGGTTTCTCGTCGAGAAAACTGACCAGAATCTCAACGAGAAAAATAGAGAACCTGCTCTCTATTTTCTCATCGAGATTCTCGTCAGCATGTTTGTGTGTGTGTGTGTACACTTACCTGTCGCCGTGGAAACCCGCGCATGCTCGAAATGACTTTGACGCATGCGCGGTAGCTTCCTAGGCATAGGTAGGGTGTAGCAAGATGGCGGCGACGGCATCGAATGTGACGAGTGCACGCTCGTCGTAGTCGATGATGTCACCGCGTTCGCTCCATTCAAAGAACCGCTGGTTCTTTGAATCGAGCGTGGGTACACTCGGCCGGGACAAGTTTCTTGTCCAAGAATCTCGTCAAGAAAAACTACGTGTTTTTTCCTGACGAGATTCTCGGCCGTGTGTACAAGGCTTTAGTGTTACAAGGTCTCAGGTGTGAATGGGGAGCAGGTGTGTTAAATTTGGTGTTATTGCTCTTACTCTCTCATACTGATCACTGAAAGTTCAACATGACACCTCGTGGCAAATAACTCTGAGGATCTGAAAAAAAGAATTGTTACTCTACATAAAGAAGGCAAACCTTGGCACCCCAGATGTTTTGGAACTACATTTCCCATGATGCTCACCTACACTGCAGAGTGCATGAGCATCATGGGAAATGTAGTTCCAAAACATCTGGGGTGCCAAGGTTCGCCATCACTGGCCTAGGCTAGAAAAAGATTGCTAAGACCCTGAAACTGAGCTGCAGCACGGTAGCCAAGACCATACAGTGGTTTAACAGGACAGATTCCACTCAGAACAGGCCTTGCCATGGTAGACCAAAGAAGTTGAGTGCATGTGCTCAGCGTCCTATCTAGAGGTTGTCTTTAGGAAATAGCCGTATGAGTGCTGCCAGCATTGCTGCAGAGCAGGGATGAGCTTTGTGTTCGAGTCGAACATACGTTCGACTCGAACATCGGCTGTTCGATCGTTCGATGAAGATCGAACGATTTGGGCCGTTCGTGCCAAATTCGAGTGACGCGAACGGCCCACAATGCACTACGCCATCGCAGTGTCATCCAGGCGCTGTGATTGGCCAAGCATGCACTGTGACCCCGCATGCTTGGCCAATCACAGCGCCGGCAGCGAGGAGAGCAATGATTGGCCACAGGCAGGATGCCTGTGGCCAATTATTGCTGAGGGGGTTTAGTACACGCCCCACACTATAAAAGGCCGCCAGCGCGGCGGCCTTGTGTAGTGTGTTCCGGAGCAGGGAAAGAGAAGCATAGGCAGGGACAGTGTCATTTTTTTCCTTTACTAATCCTGGATTCCTTGTGTTTAGGGACAGAGAAGGATAGGTAGGGAGAGTGTCAGTGTGTTATTCTGTGCTAAACCTTGTTTGTAGGGACAGAGAAGGACAGTGAGGGAAAGTGTCAGTGTGCTATTCTGTTCTAAACCAATCTTGCTGAACCGTATTTGAAATCCTTGAGTTTAGGGACAGAGAAGGACACTCGTGGAAACTATCAGTATGCTATTCTGTGCTAAATCTTGTTTGTAGGGACAGAGAAGGACAGTGAGGGAAACTATCAGTGTGCTATTCTGTGCTAAACCTTGTTTGTAGGGACAGAGAAGGACAGTGAGGGAAACTGTCAGTGTGCTATTCTGTTCTAAACCAATCTTGCTGAACCGTATTTGAAATCCTTGAGTTTAGGGTCAGAGAAGGACACTCGGGGAAACTGTCAGTGTGCTATTCTGTTCTAAACCAATCTTGCTGAACCGTATTTGAAATCCTTGAGTTTAGGGACAGAGAATGACACTCGTGGAAACTATCAGTGTGCTATTCTGTGCTAAACCTTGTTTGTAGGGACAGAGAAGAACAGTGAGGGAAACTGTCAGTGTGCTATTCTGTTCTAAACCAATCTTGCTGAACCATATTTGAAATCCTTGAGTTTAGGGACAGAGAAGGACAGTGAGGGAAAGTGTCAGTGTGCTATTCTGTGCTAAACCAATCTTGCTGAACCATATTTGAAATCCTTGAGTTTAGGGACAGAGAAGGACACTCGGGGAAACTGTCAGTGTGCTATTCTGTGCTAAACCAATCTTCATGAACCATATTTGAAATCCTTGAGTTTAGGGACAGAGAAGGACACTCGGGGAAACTGTCAGTGTGCTATTCTGTGCTAAACCTTGTTTGTAGGGACAGAGAAGGACAGTGAGGGAAACTGTCAGTGTGCTATTCTGTGCTAAACCAATCTTGCTGAAGCATATTGCAAATCCATGTGTTTAGGGACAGAGAAGGATAGGCAGGGGACAGTGTCAGTGTCATTGTTGCTAAGCCTCCTGCACAGTATACACCTGAAGGTAGCCCTTATTGCTGTTTTTCCCATCTCCCTGCAGGCCATCCATTAAAATGTCTGGAAGGCAAACAAGGAGAGGCAGACAGTCAGGAGGCAAAAAAAGAGGGCAAGCAGGCTCTGTGTCTGGGGGCAACAGTGCTGGTCGTGGACGCGGTGCATTGTCATCAGCACATGGCCATGGGACACGCTTGTCCTTCTTTTCGGCAGCTGGACATGTTGAGCCACATCATGCCGAAGACTTGGTAGAGTGGATGACCAAGCCCACCTCATCCTCCTCATCCTCTCTCACCCAGGCTCAGGGTACTGGCAAAGCAGCTGCCAAAGCGTCCTCTTCTCTGGTATCATTATCTTCATTAGTCAATCCTTCCCTAGACCCACCATGTCCTCCTCCTGAGGAGTCCCCCGAACTGTTTGAGCACAGTGTTGGGTACATGCTCCAGGAGGATGCCCAGCGTTTCGAAGGATCTGATGATGATACCCAGATAGAGGAAGGCAGTAGCGTGAGAGCAGAGAGAGGGGATGCTCAAGAAGGACACCAATCTGGCAGTCATGCTCCAGCAGCTGCAGCATACTGCCAGATTGGCTCCAGTGATGAGGAGGGAGGGGATGATGAGGTCACTGACTCCACGTGGGTGCCTAATAGGAGAGAGAAGGAGGAGGAGGAGGAGGAGGATGAGGAGGAGGCACATCTCCAATGAGGCAGGATGCCCTTGGGTGGCCAGCGTATGGGCAGCACACCGACAGAATCACACCGCAGAGCTCCGCCTGTGCAGGGCGCTGCCTCTGCCCGTCATTCAAAAAGTTCTTGGGTGTGGGCCTTTTTTGAGGTGAGTGCATCAGATCGCACAGCTGCTGTTTGCAACATATGTCTCAAGCGTTTATCGCGTGGCCAAAACATCAGCCGCTTGGGCACCACATGCTTGATCAGACATATGTTGACCTGCCATGCAGCTCGTTGGCAAGCCTACCTTAAAGACCCACACCAAAGAACAAAGCGGACCTCTCCTTGCACCGCATCAGCTGGGATCTCCAACCCCACTATACCTTCAGTCCTCTCTGAAACCTGCACTGAGAGGAATGAAGGTGTAGAATTAGGTGTGTCACAGCCAAGTACTTGCGGCCACTCTGCTAGCAGTACACCGACGTCCGATTCTAGCAGGAAATTTCCCTGCCCCAGCTGCTGGACCGTCGAAAGGAGTTCACTCCCAGCCATCCACATGCCCAGCGGTTGAATGCTAGCTTGGCTAAATTGCTAGCGCTTCAACTGCTGCCTTTTCAGTTGGTAGACTCGGCCCCCTTCCGTGAGTTTGTGCAATGTGCGGTTCCTCAGTGGCAGGTTCCCAAACGCCACTTTTTCTCACGGAAGGCGATTCCGGCTCTCTATAGGCATGTGGAAGGCAATGTCTTGGCCTCGCTGGACAGGGCGGTCAGCGGTAAGGTGCATATTACCGCTGACTCATGGTCCAGCAGGCATGGACAGGGACGTTACCTTTCTTTCACGGCCCATTGGGTCACTCTTTTGGCAGCTGGGAAGGATGCAGGACAAGGTGCAGTAGTGTTGGAGGTTGTTCCACCTCCACGCCTCCAAAATGCTACTACTGGTTGTGACACACCTCTCTCCTCCACCCCCTCCTCTTCTTCTTCCTCCATGGCCTCTTCCTGTGCTTTGTCCTCGGAACCAGCGGTGCTCCGTAGGCGTTCAAGGGGCTACGCAAGTACGCAGGCAAAAAGATGCCATGCCGTGCTTGCGCTGGTGTGTTTGGGGCACAGGAGCCACACTGGGGCAGAGGTCCTGTCTGCTCTGCAGGGGCAGGCCGAGAGGTGGTTGACGCCACGCCAGCTTAAGCCAGGAATGGTGGTTTGTGACAATGGCACCAACCTCCTCTCCGCCCTCCGACAGGGACAACTGACCCATGTGCCCTGTGTGGCTCACGTCCTTAACCTGGTGGTGCAGCGGTTCTTGGGCAGGTACCTGGGCTTACAGGATGTCTTGAGGCAGGCCAGGAAAGTCTGTGTGCATTTCCGCAGATCTTATAATGCCAGTGCTCGCCTGGCTGAGCTGCAAAAGGAGTTGAACCTGCCCAAGAACCGCCTTATATGTGACATGCCCACCAGGTGGAACTCAACGTTGGCCATGCTGCAGCGGCTGCACACGCAGCAGAGGGCCATCAATGAGTACCTGTGCGACTACTGCACCAGGACAGGGTCAGGGGAGCTCGGGTTTTTTTTCACCATGCCAGTGGGGCATGATCAGGGATGCATGCACTGTCCTGGCACCATTTGAGGAGGCCACGAGGATGGTGAGCAGTGACAGTGCATGCATCAGTGACACTGTACCTCTTGTCCACCTGTTGGAGCATACGCTGCGTGGAATAATGGACAGGGCACTTGAGGCAGAACAGAGGCAGGAAGAGGAGGACTTCCTTGCCTCTCAAGGCCCCCTTTACCCAGACAGTGTTCCTTCTGTCCCACCCATCGCACAGGAAGAGGAGGAGGAGGAGGAGGAGGATTGTGTCAGCATGGAGGTGGAGGCTGGCACTCAGCATCATCAGCAGCAGTCTTTTAGGGATGATTTACAGTCCCAAGAAACCAGTGGACTTGTACGTGGCTGGGAGGAGGTGGCTGCGGATCATGTCATCCTTAGTGACCCAGAGGACTCCGGACTGAATGCCTCAGCTAACCTACGCTGCATGGCCTCCCTGATCCTGCAAAGTCTGCGGAAGGATCCTCGTATTCTTCGGATCAAGGAGAGGGACCATTACTGGCTGGCCACTCTCCTTGATCCACGGTACAAGGGTAAGGTTGCGGACCTTATCTTACCGTCGCAGAGGGAGCAGAGGATGAGACAACTCCGGGAGGCCTTGCAGAAAGGTCTGTGCAACGCGTTCCCAGAGACTGGGAGGTTACAAACTCCTGGTCCTGGACAACGAGTTGCTGAGGCTTCGGGCAGTCAAAGAAGGAGCGGTGGGGAAGGTGGCCGTCTGACCGATGCGTTCAGACAATTCTTTAGTCCGCAGCCCCAAAGTATGATCGGTTCCAGCAACCATCGCCAGCGTCTGATATACATGGTGCAGGAATACCTAGGGGCAAGGTCAGACTTGGACACCTTCCCCACCGAAAATCCTCTGGCTTACTGGGTCTTGAGGATGGATCACTGGCCAGAGCTTGCACAGTATGCAATTGAGCTACTGGCCTGTCCTGCATCCAGCGTTCTTTCAGAACGCACATTCAGTGCTGCTGGAGGATTTGTCACGGATCACAGGGTGCGCCTGTCCACCGACTCGGTTGATCGACTGACTTTCATCAAGATGAACCAGTCTTGGATCACCACCAGCTACCACACACCTGATGCTGATATAACAGACTAATTGATTTTAAAATGTCACATCCCTTCAAGACTGATGCTGATGCTGAGTGCCTGTGCTGTTATGTTGACTGGCTATCCTCCTCCTCCTCCTCAATGATCCGATTAATGATGATAGCTTGGAAGATCATTTTGGTTTATGGGTGCCGCCACCAGTGGCTAAGGCACAATTTTTCAGCCCCTGTTTAACAGGGGCGTGTAATTACAATTTTTGATGCAATACTTTGCAACAGGGCTCATTGCTGTGCTCCAAGTACAGTATCTGTGAGGGGTTGCAGTGTTGTGCCACCAGTGCCTAAGGCCCAATTTTTCAGCCCCTGTTCAACAGGGGCATGCCATTATAATTATTGATCTAATAATTCACAGCAGGGCCCATTGCTGCGCCCACCAAGAGTAACTGTCAGGCCTTACAGTGTTGTGTCAACAACAACACCACCACCACCACCACCACCAAAGGCCCAATTTTTCAGCCCCTGTTCAACAGGGGCATGCAATTATAATTATTGATCTAATAATTCACAGCAGGGCCCATTGCTGCGCCCACCAAGAGTAACTGTCAGGCCTTACAGTGTTGTGGCACCAGCACCACCATCAAAGGCCCAATTTTTACTACCACTGTTCAACAATTATATGTTATTACAATTCCTGATATAATAGTTGACAGCAGGGCGTTCCAGCACCCACCAAGAGTAACTGTGAGTGCTTACAGTGTTGTGCCAACACCAACACCTAAGGGGCCAATTTCTGCAGAGTATATACGGCAGGTCCCTACTTTCAAACATCCAACTTACAAACGACTCCTACTTGCAAACGGAAGAAGACAACAGGAAGTGAGAGGAAATATACCCCTAGGAAGGAAAATTCTCTCCTGTAAGAATTAATATGGGAGAAAGGTGTCTCCTCTCTACTGATGCTTTATCACCAATCCTTGTTTCAATAAAAACACCACATTTCAAAAACAGTTGTCATTGGGACGCAAAGTGAGGTGAAATGTTCTGAACAGGGGCACAGACAGCAAAACAAATGTTACAGGGGTGATAACCCTTCCCTATGTTTTCCAAAAAGCATAAAAATTGATTTTTTGGCTGGAGCTACACTTAAACAATGTACCGTACGTGTTCAAAATTACAAACAGATTCTACTTAAGAACAAACCTACAGTCCCTGTCTTGTTTACACCGGTCTTGTTTACACCGCCTGTATACTGCTGTTCAGAGTATATAGGGCCTTTTTTATTTTGTGTTGCGGGGTTCCCCTTAATATCCAAACAAGACCCAAAGGGGCTGGTAATGGGCTGGGGTAGGGGGGGGGGGGTGATGGGGTAGCTATGCCATTTTTCTTAAAGATTTTCATCCATATTACCGGGACCAGACATTACATTAAAGCCGCAAGCAGTTTTAAATGGCTTTTTTTTCCTTTAGAAATGTAATTTTGTGCAGGGACAGTTCTAAACACGGGAAACACGTGGCACTTCACAGGCATACTTTAGACACCCCCCAGGTACAATATTTAAAAGGAATATTTGACTTTTTGTTTTTCACTTTATGCATCATTAAAATGACTGCTCCCGAAAAACGGCCGTTTTTAAAACTTCTTTTTGCATTGATACATGTCCCCTGGTGCAGAACCCGGGTTCCCAAACTCTGTTTAGGACAATAACATGGATAATAGTCGTTATAATTAGCACTTTAGAATTCGAACGTTCGCATCCATTGTATTTAATAGGGTTCTAATGTTCGTGCGAACTTTCGGTCCGTTCGCTGGTTCTGGTGCGAACCGAACCCGGGGGTGTTCGGCTCATCCCCACTGCAGAGGTTGAAGGGGGTCAGCCTGTCAGTGCTCAGACCATACACTGCATCAAATTGGTCTGCATGGCTGTCCTCTCAGAAGGAAGCCTCTTCTAAAGATGATGCACTAGAAAGCCCGCAAACAGTTAGCATCCAGTCAAAGAACATAGACATGCACAATCCAAGATGCTCGTTGTGTGCGAGTGAGCTGTCAAAAGTTGGGGGTCTATTACTTAGCATACTGTACATTACCATGTTATGCTGCAGTGTCACGGTAAGCAAGCTCCCCTCCATCACCATGGCCATGCAGCAAGCTGTTGCTACTATAACAGCGTCCATGGAGGACCTTACTATACTGGAACTTGGAGTAATAAAAGATTAATTGGCAAGATTAAAACAAAGTGCATAACAAACTACAGCGGTTACACACAACTAAATTAACTTAAAAGAGGGGAAATTAGAGTTTTAAAAAAAGAAAACATTCAGGTTTGATTTTTTTTACCCTAGGGTTAAAGCGGAATTCCACCCAAAGTGGAATTTCCGTTTTAAGCACTCCTCACCCCCTTACATGCCACATTTGGCATGTCATTTTTTTTTGGTGGGGGGGAGTGGGACTTCCTGTCCCACTTCCTCCTTCTGCCCTGGGATTCCTCCTCTCGCCTTAGGTGGCCCCTCCCTCTAGGCGATCTCCTGGGACACGTGACAGGTCCAAGGAAATTGCCTGTCCACTCAGGGAGCGCAGCACCACTTGCACATGCGCAGTGCGTGCCCGGCCGTGAAGCCGAAAGCTGTCACGGCCAGGATGCCCACAGAGTGAATGGAGGCGCCGGCGGAGAGGGGGGGAGAAGAGCGGTGCTCCGGGTGGCCGCATCGCTGGACTGTGGAGCAGGTAAGTGTCTGTTTATTAAAAGTCAGCAGCTACACTTTTTGTAGCTGCTGACTTTTAATAAACCTAAAAAAAATGCTGGAACTCCCCTTTAAATAGAATATTAGAATGAAAAAAGTTAATCCTGTGCTTTTAATTGAGGTTTACACTCTACATAGGCAATCATTGCCTTTTCACTATAAAGAAAACAAGGTTTAAACATGTCACCCCTGGCAAACTGTGTTTTTTACATATGTACCATGAAGTGACATGTCAAGTGACCATGCAAGGAAAGAAATATTCACCATTTTCTAAATAAGACAAGTGTTACAGTAAACACATTTTCCAATGCAAGGACTGACGTCTAAGAATATAAATTTTGTTGGGTAAATTTACATGTCTGTGAATGTATTTTTACCAGGTCAATGTAAATTGATCTGTACTCTATGAAAGTCCCCTTGTAAATTTTGTTGAATTTTTTTTAGGTAAATGTATAGCATTTGTCATGCTAAATTCTTAATAATCCTTAATAAATAGACCTCTAAGTCAAATGCAATTTATTTATAGAATATTAAACAATAACTACAGTTGTTTGTACCACATGCTATCAAATTACAGAAAAAAACACCCAAAAAGGGAATTCTGGACTTTACTGGTACCAAGGAAGACCTACACTTTTCTTAAAGATTACATTTAATACATAGTATAAAAAAAGTTAACAAAAACATCAACGGGTAGATATAATCCCCAATTGTGTATACCACTTGAAGTGACACGAATGAAATTGCAATATTCATATCACTCCTTTGTCTAATAATCCAAGAGGCTGACGCGTTTCACAAGCAGGCTTTTTCAGGACCTCATTTCTTGGAGAAATAAAACCTATTGTAATACAATGCATTATACATGATACACATACATATACAACAAGTATGTTTTCCTTTTACACTCACATATCGCTTCAGGGTGACAGGTGCAGGCAGTATAGCGGCAACCAATGGTGATGTTACATGTCCCTATGGGATTTATTTACTAAAGCTGAAGAGTGCAAAATAAGGCTCACTTTTGCATAGAAACAAATCAGCTTCCAGGTTTTTATTGCCAAAGCTTAATTGAACAAGCTCAGGTTAGAAGCTGATTGGCTACCATGCATAGCTGCACCAGATTCTGACTGCACCAGTTTTAGTAAATCTACCACAATGTGACAAATCAACATATGTTATGTATATAAGGACGCAAAGGACAGCCAAGGACCAATTTGCTATATAAAATGTCATATACAGGTAAAACTAAGGATACACTAGCTTGTATGCCATACAATAACACTCTTCAGTTAATTTACTTACAAATGTAATGGATTAGAGACTTGGCAAACAATCAAGTGCATCCCCTAGTATGGGTATAGGAGCCTGTAGTGGGAGCCAAGCTGAGAACCACCAGGGGGCCAAATCTACAATTGCATCAATAGATACAGAATAAGAGATAATTCTGGGTCCAAATTTCATATATATATATATATATATATATATATATATATATATATATATTGTGAGGGGGTTAACTCAGCAGCGGGTGTGTGTGACCCCCTGGATGGGTTCACCACACAAAACAGGCACAGCAGACAGAGTTTGTAGTTGCAAAAACGAAAGGTGCGGTTTATTCAAACTATTTACAAGGGAAAAACAGCAAAACAAAAAGAAACATTAAAAGAAATCCTGGTCAACTTGACCGCTCACTACACACGTTGGTGTCCCTAACTAACAACTGGGTACAGCCTTGTGCTGTCCCAGTCCCCAGCTCCCTGCTTTTTGAAGTTCTTACAATAACCACACAGGCTTTGGCTCACCGCACAGAGATTACACTCCCCAGACTATCCACACAGATCTGGTTCCAGGTTGGAGCATCTCCCTTAGTATGCTGGGAGTTCTTGTAGAGGCCTCAATGAGCCACTTGATTCAGCTGGGCTCATTAACTCTTCCCCTGCAAGACTCCCAGCACTCCCCCTAGTGGTATAAATCGGCATAAAGCCTCAATCTAGGACATATATACCTTCCATCCTGGATGCAACCTGGTGACTTTACCTGCCTGCTGTCACATACCCCCACCTCTTGTTTTAACCTTGGGGTTGGAACACAAGCAATCAGGCATGCATGTACTCAAGACAAAGCATCCACATTCCCCATTTGAACGCCAGGGCAATGCTTTACTATGAAGTTGAATTCCTGTAGGGCCAGGAACCACCTATTCACTCTTCTATTTGTCTCTTTGTTTTGAGCCATCCACTTTAAAAAGGAGCGTGATCAGTAATCATGTCAAAGTGCTTACCTAGCAGACAGTACCGAAGGGAATCTAGAGCCGACTTCATCGCTAAACACTCCTTCTCAATCGTGGCGTAATTTACCTCATGGGACTTCAATTTCCTGCTGAGGTAAATGACTGGGTGCTCTTCCCCATTCCAGACCTGGGACAATACTGCTCCTAACCCAACGTCTGATGCATCACTTTGTACGACAAAGTCCCTAAAGAAGTCTGGTGAGTACAACACTGGCTGGCTACATAAGGCTTTTTTTAAGAATTGGAATGCTGCCTTAGCCTCTGGGGTCCATTTAACCATGACCGACTCTTTCCCTTTTGTCAGGTTGGTTAGGGGCACAGCCTGAGAAGCAAAGTGGGGAATGAATCGCCGATAATAACCAGCGATTCCCAGAAAGGCTCGTACCTGCTTCTTGCTGTTGGGACGTGGCCAATTCTGTATGGCCTCAACTTTGTTGACTTGGGGTTTTATTACTCCCCTCCCAATGGTGTACCCAAGATATTTGGCCTCCTCCTGCCCAATGGTACATTTCTTGGGGTTGGCCGTGAACTCAGCTTCCCGGATAGAGTCTAGGACTGCTTGCACTTTTGGCAGATGTGAGGCCCAATCTGTGCTGTAGATAATTACATCATCCAGGTAAGCCGTGGCATACTTCTGATGGGGCCTCAGTATCTGGTCCATTTTCCGCTGGAATGTGGCCGGCGCATTCTGTAACCCAAACGGCATTCTTTTATATTGGAACGCCCCGTCTGGGGTTACAAATGCGGTTTTCGCCTTGGCCGACTTGGCCAGGGGAATTTGCCAATACCCTTTTGTGAGATCAAGAGTTGTCATGTATCGGGCTGTTCCCAGCCGGTCGATCAACTCATCTATACGTGGCATGGGGTAGGTGTCAAATTTTGAAACTTTTTTCAGTTGTCGAAAATCGTTACAAAATCGCCAGCTCCCATCCGGTTTAGGCACTAACACAATGGGACTTGACCAATCACTTTGGGACTCCTCTATCACCCCTAACTTAAGCATTTTCTGTACTTCCTCACGTATTGCCTCCCGTCGAGCCTCTGGGATCCGATAGGGTTTTGGTTTCACCCTTTCACCGGGCGGGGTAATAATATCATGCTCTACGCCAGATGTTTGTCCTGGCAGCTCAGAGAAAACCTCCTTGTTGCGAAGCACAAACTCCTTAACCTCCTGTTGTTGGGGGTTTGACAAGGTGACTGCTATTCCAACCTCAGGAATCCCGCAATCAGAGTGAGCTGGTGACAAAGTTTCCGCAACTAGGGATTCCCTATCCCTCCAGGCTTTCAACAGATTAACATGATAGATCTGTTCGGGCTTTCGCCTTCCTGGTTGTCTGACCTTGTAATTCACTTCGCTCACTTTTTCCATTATCTCATAGGGGCCTTGCCATTTGGCAAGGAATTTGCTTTCAACCGTAGGGACAAGTACCAATACCCTATCCCCCGGGGAAAAGGTACGGGTCCTGGCTCCAAGGTTGTACACTCTCTGCTGTGCCAACTGCACTTGGGCCAAATGTTCCTTTATGATTGGCATTACCTGTGCAATTCTATCTTGCATCAGGGCGACATGCGCAATCACACTCCTGTGGGGAGAACTCTCACTTTTCCAGGTTTCCTTGGCGATATCCAACAGCCCTCTGGGGTGTCTCCCATAAAGTAACTCAAAGGGTGAGAAACCCGTAGAGGATTGGGGTACCTCCCTAATAGCAAACATTAAATAGGGAATTAGACAGTCCCAATCCTTTCCATCTCTATCCACCACTTTAACATTTGTTGTTTTAGGGTTTTGTTGAATCTTTCAACCAACCCATCTGTTTGGGGGTGATACACAGATGTACGCAATTGTGTCACTTTGAACAACTTACACAGCTCTTTCATAACCCGGGACATAAAGGGTGTACCTTGGTCCGTAAGCAGTTCTTTACAAATACCCACACGGCTAAAAACAAGAGATAGCTCTTTGGCTATGGTTTTGGCCGAGGTATTTCGGAGAGGAATCGCTTACGGATAACGGGTGGCATAGTCCATTATAACCAAGATGTACTGGTGCCCCCTAGTGGACTTCATTATCGGACCTACCAAATCCATTGCGATCCTCTCAAAGGGGACCTCAATGATGGGAAGAGGTACCAGCGGGTAACGGAAATGTGGCATCGGTGCCGACCTCTGACACACAGGGCAGGAGGAACAATAATTTTCTGTTTCCTTCATGACCCCAGGCCAATAGAACCTCTGCAATACTCTCTCTTGGGTTTTCTCTGTCCCCAGATGACCTCCAAGAATGTGCCCATGGGCCAACTCTAACACCAACTTCCTGTAAGGTTTGGGCACCACAAGCTGCTCAATTGTTTCTTCTGCCCTTTTAGCCACCCGATACAGTAGGTCCTTTTCCACGATGAAGTATGGGTAAGTGCAGGTCTCATCTGGGTTCACTAACTCGCCATCTATTTCCACTACGTTTTCCCGTGCCTTTATTAGGGTGGGGTCTTTTAACTGTTCTGTGGCAAAATTTTCCTTGTGAACCTCGAGATCAGAAAACTCCACAGACGGCATGTTTTCGTCTGAGGATGTTGGCTCCTCCCCAGTTTCTCGAGTCTCCCCTGCCAATACCGACAAGGGAAATTCTGGAGAGTCCTCACCACTCTCAGAGGAATTCTGGCTATCACATTCCTGGTATATAGGGGCACCAGTGGGGGGCTCAGGACAATCCCATAGTTCCCAGAACTTTGGAAATTCCCTTCCCACAATGGCATCATGAGGCAAGTGAGACACTAGTCCCACCCGATGAGAGAGGGTACCTTTGGGGGTCTCAAAACACACTGTAGTCACCGGATACTCTCGGGTGTCCCCATGCACACAAATAACAGCTACCTTGTTATTCCCAGAGACCTCTGTAGTAACTAATTCAGCCTTTATCAGTGTCACCAGGCTACCTGAATCCAGCAACACAACAACATTTCTACCATTAATACACATTTTGCATAAATTTTTCTCAGTTCCCCGCATGGCAGTGCATGCGACTGTCACAAACAGCGACTGACGTCTGTCCCTTAGAAAGTCACATTGCATGGGTTCATCCACAACCGAGCAATTTGCTGCAATATTTCCCTCTTGTCGGCAGCGGTAACAAACAACCCCTGACTTCCCAGGCTGTTCTCGCCAAACCTTGGGTAGAACTCCCACCCTCTCACTCTCTCCACCCTCACCCCTTGGAATCATCTTACCCGCCACTGGGGATGGTCTGGTCTTAGGGTGGAAAGTCCGTGAGTCTCTGGAAGAGGCAGTCAGGTTCTCTGTAGCCAAGTACTTCTCTACACAATCCACAAGATTATCGACCGTTTCTGGGTCTCCATGGCTTACCCACTTTTGGATGGCAGTAGGAAGAGCTCTCAAGAAACGATCCATCACAACACGTTCCACAATCTTTGGTGCGGACAAAGTCTCTGGCTGTAGCCACTTCCTGCTCAGGTGAATGAGATCATACATTTGAGACCTGGGGGGGTTTTCCAAGCCGGAAAGTCCAGTTATGCACACGCTGAGTCCGGACAGCCAGGGTGACACCCAGCCGTGCCAATATTTCAGTTTTTAGCATCACATAGTCTTTTGCTTGGTCAGGCTCTAGGTCATAGTAAGCTTTCTGCGATTTACCAGTTAACAGAGGAGCCACCAGTCCAGCCCACTGCTCCTTAGGCCACTTTTCTCTTTCAAATGTGGTCAAAAACACCTCTGGATCATCCTCTCCAGTCATTTTTGTCAATAAACGACTCACCCCAAAGGACGCGGTATTAGTGGAACGACTTTCCTCACTGGTCTGCGGACGTTGCTGCATTACTGTTTCCATTTGTTATAGTCTCTGCTCTTGCTTCTGCAACAGGTCTATGAAACGGGCCTCCGATTGCTGCAGGGCTTGTTGCTGAGCTTCCAGACTCTGTTGGTGAGCTTGCTGCTGGGCTGCAAGGCTCTGTTGATAAGCTTGCTGGTAGGCTGCAAAGCTCTGTTGTTGAGCTGCAAGGCTCTTTTGCAAACCTGCATTTGTCTGCTGCTGATTGGCATTTGCTAGAGCTAGCTATTTCAATATCTCCTCCATGCTGGCCTTAAAAAAAAAAAAAAACTGCCACTGGTTCTCCACCAACTGTGAGGGGGTTCGCTCGGCAGCGGGTGTGTGTGACCCCCTGGATGGGTTCACCACACAAAACAGGCACAGCAGACAGAGTTTGTAGTTGCAAAAACGAAAGGTGCGGTTTATTCAAACTATTTACAAGGGAAAAACAGCAAAACAAAAAGAAACATGAAAATAAATCCTGGTCAACTTGACCGCTCACTACACACGTTGGTGTCCCTAACTAACAACTGGGTACAGCCTTGTGCTGTCCCAGTCCCTAGCTCCCTGCTTTTTGAAGTTCTTACAATAACCACACAGGCTTTGGCTCACCGCACAGAGATTACACTCCCCAGACTATCCACACAGATCTGGTTCCAGGTTGGAGCATCTCCCTGGGAGTTCTTGTAGAGGCCTCAATGAGCCACTTGATTCAGCTGGGCTCATTAACTCTTCCCCTGCAAGACTCCAAGCACTCCCCCTAGTGGTATAAATCGGCATAAAGCCTGAATCTAGGACATATATACCTTCCATCGTGGATGCAACCTGGTGACTTTACCTGCCTGCTGTCACAATATATATATATATATATATATATATATATATATATATATATATATATATATACACACATACACATACATATACACATACACACACACAGTATATATCATGTAGCGCACACACCCCTCTCTTCCTGCATAAATTTCGGCTCCTCGCAGGAAGGGAGAGGCACACCGCACCACAAGCCCGTACCCTCCTGTATAAAGAGGTTGAGCGGTGTTAGTTTTGGGCCTTGTCTGCGGCCAGAGTCAAAGTCCTCTCGAGAATGATTTCACCTCTACCTTGGATAGATGCAAGTTCTTGCTTTCCCCAGGAACGTGAATGTCCACACCAGCTGAAAGTCCAACTCAATGTTTATGTAGCGGAGCCTCACTCTCCCTCTCGGTTTTCTCGTTTGAGTGGCTTGTGTCTAGGGGTACCTGGGAGACGAGAGTGCAGGAACACTACGCCAAGCTCTCCCCTCGTATGTGTATGAGGATTGAGCAAAGTCACTTGAATTACCTCCGGGTCTGTTCACTGCATACGAAGCCTCTTCTTGTACCGTGGAGATGTGTCTGCCAATAATAGAGCCCCACACCAATCAAAAGTCCAACACTCTTTTATTTCTCTGCTTTCAGGGTGAACACGATCAGTTGAACTTTTAGTAACAGACAGACAGGGGTGTGGATACGAGTAGGCCCAGGCACAAATGAACTCTCCTATTCCTTTGCTAGCGAAAAGGCTTGACGCACGGTCTCTGCCACCGACTGTGAGTTTAGGTCGCTGCCACCGACCGGATGAACCGTTGAGGCCCCTGCCACAGGCCTAATAGCAGGTCCCTGCCACTGACCAGAGATGAATAGTTGGACCGCTACCACCGGTCATAGAACATGAACCACCTTCCCCTATGAACTTGGCCCCTGTTCAGGAAAGATATCCCTCCGGGCGGTCTCCAGAGGATCACCCGGCACTGGCAATATGCTGCACCAGATCTTCGGATGAATCCCTCCTCCGGTCCCTTACGCCTCTGGAGTCAGGTGCCCAACTCCCGGGGCACCCTAGGACAATCCCTCCCTCGCGGGACCCAGCGGAAGGTACTGGGCCCCAGGCCTCCGGCTGAGTACCTCACCCCAGACTGAAGGTGCCTGGGATGGAACACGAACTCCAAGTGTCCAGGCCTAGGCCGCCTGGACACCGACCGCGAACAGCAGCCCTCAGGCTGAAGGTGCCTGGGACTCCAACCTCGTGGCGAAAATGTCCGCCCCCTTTATACCCTCTCCCAGCAAGCACAGCGGGTATCTCCGCCCCACGGTACAACTGCTGCGAGAGGTCACAAAGGGTGCGGCACTGCAGCAATGGTTCAACCCCGACCCAAAGTGACAGCGCCATCTGCTGGGCCGCAGGGAACTAGACATCACTGATGTCTTCACCAGATTTAAAAGTACATACCCGCTACATTTATTTCTCACAGGATAATAAACAGCCTCTTTGATAGCAGACAGGTTGGAGCGAAGATACATGACAGCTTAGATGTGGGGAAGATCCAGGCACAAACGTAACTTAACTCTTTAAGACATCCCTCCGGAGAGTTACCAGAGGCCCCCACCGTCACCACGACTCTGCGCTGGGTCTTAGGAAGGGGTTACCTCACTGGCCTCCTCATCCTAGATACGGGTCCCCTCGCAAGGCGGCACCCTGGGAGTCCTCGACCCCTGGCGGACCCCAGCCGAAGGTGCTGGGCCCCGGGCCTTCAAAATAGTACCTCACCCCAGACTGAAGGTGTCTGGGATGGAACAGGAACTCAGCCTCCGGGCCTAGGGCACCCAGAGACGACCCTCACTCACCCCCAGGCCTAAGGTGCCTGGGTGTGGACCTCGAACGGAAGATGTCCGCCCCTTTTATACCCTCTCCCGACAGGCACAGCAGGTTCCCCGCCCCGCCGTACTACTGCTGAGAGGCACAGCCCTGTATTGATGGATCAACCCTGGCCCACGGCGACAGCGCCACCTGTATGCCACAGGGAACTGTACACCAATACTATCCCCCGTGAACAGAAATGGTCCATAAACCCTAACAATCAGTGTGTCTAAGCCTAATTACCACTCAGACACTCCCCCTAAATTGAACACCCCGCTACATATATATATTTTTATATATATATATATATACATATACACACACACACACACACACACACACACACACACACTATATTACCAAAAGTAGTGGGACGCCTGCCTTTACACAAACATGTAAAACTTTGTACAGATTTACATGAAGCATTTATTGGAAAATTTGAAAAAATTTGTGATATATCAGCCTCATCTAGTTATCAACCGTTACACGATCCTACCAATATGAATGTGCCAATTTTGGACAAATTTAAACTTGTATTGTTGTGGAATTCCAGGCTGCTGTTTACAGAGCACACAGCCTATAATTCCTGTGCTATCTAAGCACACATCAGATTTCATCTTTTTGCAATAATGCTATCTGTAAGCCTAAGTTTGCTAAAGTCCACTCACCATTCATTCCATCATTCATCCAAGAAAGGCAGCACCACAAAAGCTTATCTTCTTATCAGGCCATTCCAGCAAAGACTGTCTAGCCGACGCCTAATCATAGGCTTTTATTAAACTCAAAAGATCTCACACAGGAGGTGATTGGCTGCAGCAACCAATCCCCTCCCCCATGGGCGGGAACCTCACAGGATGTTCCCTCCTCACAGGAAAATGACAATATCTGGACATTCCTCCCAACAGGAGATTTCATACATGAATACAATAACGTAGGATGGCTAAAGTTACCGTTGATAGGAATTCTTATTCTGCGCTATTCCATAGAATAACGCATATTAAGATTATACTATTATTGAATGGGGGAGGGAGGCTATCTTCAGACGCACGCTACGAATTCCAACCAATGTTGATCAGACATAGCAGAGACAAGAGCGCCCATCCGCCTATAACCAATGATGTCATTGCAGAGCGAGCATATCCCCCCCTTAACGATCGTCCATACTAATGCACAGAGGGCCCCCGTTGGTGGACATATCCGCACCCTGCAAACATCACACTCCAACCTCAAAACGTTTTCCCCTATCAGACGGGATTCAACCAGCCTCAGACTACCCCAATCAGCTCTTTTAGAGCGGGTTGCGGAAGTACTAACACTGGGTGACACTATGACAATACATATTAAATACATCTCCATAAAAATCTCCACAACAGTCCTCCCTTTTTTGTCATATGCACCCCATGTGTCCATCGATGAGAGTTGATATGCTTCTTACACCTGGAAATGAATCAGTTCTTAGTCCATAAAAAGGAAAACACGGCTTGACATGTAGACTCTACTCTTCAGGGGCATGACTTTTAAAGGAGGACACGACATGGTGAGCTGTAGTAATCGCCGATCCGTCTGTGATTCTCTGTCTTGTATGTGGGTCCGGCTTCGGGGCGTCTCATCAAGGAAACTCTGGTCACGCGTCAAATCAGGCAACAGGAGCCTCTCGTCACGACATAGAAAGAATAGAAATAAAAACGACATGAGTATATATATTCCCACTTCCTTTAACCACGATCCGCTGTAAAATAAAAAAATAGATCCCCAAAGATTCCCAGACCCTTAAAAAGGACTCCCAACCTTCACTTAGCTACAGCTCTGGCTTCAACAATTACATGAAGAACCCTATCCTTAACGGATGAGAATTGTTCAATCGTATCCCAAGCCCGAGCCCCCCCCCACCTTGTACATGCAGGACCCCATGCCCAGACCTGGTCGGGATTGGTGAACAAATCCCTTCTAGCTGTCCCTGCCATTCTTAATTTCCTGCGCCATCAGATCCTCGCGATCGGCCGCGACCTAAAATGTTGGGACAGCTTCACCATCGCGCATGAACCTCTTGCTTTGGGGGAATTACCTTTATAAGCTGCAGATCCACATAAACACCAAACTAAAGTTCAAACACACTTGTGGGCTGCCTAGATACCCAAACCGACAAGAGACAGAGCCATTAAAACTAAAACCAATTTTACCCTCTAAAAATGCATCGCTAGATTCCATTGACAAGTGTCTGTCTGGAGTCTTCACTAGTTTGTCAAAAACTCCTCATACCCATAATAACATCATAAATGATATGTACCGCTGTCATCGCTGGGGACTAAAACTCCTCATACCCATAATAACATCATAAATGACATGTACCGCTGTCATCGCTGGGGACTAAAACTCCTCATACCCATAATAACATCATAAATGGCATGTACCACTGTCATCGCTGGGGACTAAAACTCGGTGAAGACTCAGAACAGACCATCGGTCCTGTTCGCTTTCTGAGCTAGTCAGGACATACACTTTAAATAATAACTTGGGATGCTTTTCACCGTTACCCTCGCTAAAATTTACTAAACAACAAAAATATAAATAAACAAAGATACTCCTCATTCTTTGGTGTGGTTGAGCCGCTTCTTGCAGTGGCTGGCGTGGTCTCATCCCTCAAGCTTCTTTACAACGACCCAGTCACCTGGTTGGAAAGAATGTAAACTGATTATTGAGTCGGGTCCAGGAGGGACTCGTGAAAACCTTTTGGTGGACATTTTGAAGTTCATGTCACAACGATCGCACCTCCCCCATCAGCCGAGAATATAAGTGACAGCTAATGAGGAGAGTACGACCCTGGTTTTGACTGACCTCCAAACAACCCTCATATGACAATAACCCAGACATCGGGACTGTGGTCACTGCATAACCTGTGCGTGGTTTACAATACCTGGAACCATTGATAAGGTTCTTATCCTCTGGGATGGGAACCTACTTCACCAGACTGCTGCTTGCCGATTCAAATTCTATTAAAGAAAGACAGTCTTGGCACAAACTTGGTTAGAATTACAGAGGTTATTATTAGTTTGACAAAAAAAAAACTGTCACTCTTACATTTATCATTCTCCCCCCTTTTCTTCCTCATTACAGACTGAAGGAAGAAATGCGTGGTGCAGGAAAAAAGAAACAATGAAATAGCCTATGATACTTTTACCTCCCTTAGACTCGTATTTATCCATATGTACCGTTGTCTACATACACCTGTTCTCTGTGTACAAACTCCTTGGACCTGAAAAATACTTATAAGCAAAATCATTACTCTATCTTCATATTTAACCTGCAAAGAATGGAAAATAATAATGACATTCCTGTACATTGGTAAATTGTCAATGACATTCTTTCAAAACCGATTCAAACAAAACCCTCTGTAACCCTTACTTTTCCCGTTCCTACAAAAATACAACAGCCGCGACGCATCGAAGGATCGCCGCGGTAAGTTTGAACATATTCACGTTACTACATATAAACACTCAGATACAAACGTGGGGGAGATACTTCATAGTTTCCAAAACCAAAAATTAAAAAACAAACAGCCAGAATTCTCCCTTCACTCTTTCAGCAATAGAAAAAAAAATACAATGGGACAACCATGAGAGCAGCTCGAGAACATTCCATGTACCAGCCATACAAGGTTCAAACAAACGGGCTGAAGCCGCAGCTCAACTACATCCATTCCAGAGGGATACCCAAAATAGTATCCTTGGACCACCTATGTTAATCTTTTTGGGGTTCAAAGGCCTTTGCCCCAAAACTAGGCTTCGTGCACTGTGTGACCGTCTGACTATGGGAAGCCTCCATTCCTTCCCTTTGCACAGACCTCCTTGTGTCCATGGCGATTCGAATCGGCTTATCGTCTTAAACCTGCGTCCAGGTTAAACCGTTGCACCCATTTTCGGAGATCACCGCCCGGTGTCTTCTTATACGGTGAATTGCAGAACTACAACCACTATATGGTCAAGTCCTCCAACTAGAAACCCTAACCGAGGCGTCAACTCTATGGCTTGTTGTCCCAACACTTTTGGAACTACAGCAACAACCACAGATCAACCCCCGAATTAGGCCTCTACCCCTCACAGTGCATGCATACACAAGCATTTTCCGCTATACACCCATACACTGCGTTGTCAGACTAAACCTCACAGAACACTTACGCCAGTTTACCACCTGCAGAACAATGTGGCTTCTCTCTGTATCTAGATGATAAAATAATGGTGATACCCCCTGTTTTTCTCTCTACCCAAAACTGTATTACAGTACAAAACTTCACAAAACTGGAACAAAATATAAAAGACTTAACGCAAAAATGCTTTCCATTTTCCTTCCAGACACAAATCTCATTGCTCACCTTTAAAAACCCCAAGCTCCTCCCACTAACTTTCTGCTGATATATAAATGCTGAAAAAGAACTTCCGGTTATGCTCAGCTCTTAAAAAAACCAAACTGGTTTATTTACATATCAATTGTTCAGGAAGAGGGAGGGGGAGGGGAGGCCTTAGCCTTGTCTATCAAGACTCCAAAAAAATCCATGGCTACACATTATATATTTCAACCATTTAAAACCTTGTCAAGGAAATGATGGAGTAAAACCCCCCTTTGCAAATGGGAGGGAATCCCCCCTGACCCACATTCCCTGGAAGTCAGACCATAAGTTGGGACTCAAAATACAAACTCCTGCCAAAAGATGGCTATACAGTACAAGTTCCAAAAAAATGAATTGCTCTCTGGGAAACTCCCAAATATTTAAACATAAAAACACATCATTGCTCAAAAGGCGATGCTTAGAAAAACAATTTAAACCAGCGAATTCATTAAACAAAAACCAGTCTCTCAGTATGTCCCCCTGGTGTCTCACTACTCTTCCCAGCAGTGCACAGGTCAAACTGTAAACGCATAAAACATAAGAAAACTGCGCCGATCAACAAATGCCAATACAGCATATTCAGGAGTTGTGTTTGCTAAACTGGAACTTCCTATCTCAAACTGTAAACGTCTCTCAAAATGGCCGACAAGCCAGTACTACAAAATGGTGGATGACCCACCACAGCACCTCATGGACAACAAGAATTGCGCCATTGACGCATGCAATTTTTCCCGCCAAAACCAGCATGGGACGTCACAATGAACACCACATTGGTTCCCCTACACAAAGAAAAACACAAATTGCCTCTAACAGGTTCCAACACAGAAAAGATCACACTATATTCGCACCAAACATCAAAATCTGCCCCAAAGGCTGAGAAATTCCACCAGCGAAATAGCAGATGAATGCCACATGGTATAGTGCCCAAAAGAAAGGTGGCTGCACCTTCCCTTATAGGATACCCACAGGCTAAGGAAAAACTGTGCCTCAAAATGGCAGACAAACCTGCAAGGCTAACAAAAGCCAAGAATGGCGCCATTACTTTTTCCCGCCAAAACCAGCATCTCTTTAAAAGAAAATCAAAAATGTTTTTCTCCACAAAGACTGACTACACCATTGAAACTTTTCTAAATTATCATCAAAATCCACTGAAAAAGGTGTCAGCTACACTCTACAAGGACCACATGTACACTTACAAACTTAGCCTCCCTTTTGCCAACTAAACAGCACATTCAATAAATGTGAGTTACATGACAATATTAAAAACATATTCATTTCTCTAAGTTCATATACTCTGAGATATTCACCACTTTTCTCTACCTAAAGTTCACACACAGTGGCCTCAGCTTCCATAACAAAGCCATTGCAGAGACATACCTCCTCAATGCTAGCATCCAAAACAGCCTGCAACCATTCAAAGGGCGTATTCCTTTCAACAAACAGCTACTATTGTCTGGCTTCCAACAATGCCTGGCCACTTGAATATGCGGCAGGAATTTTCAACTTTAAAACCAAACACTTTTGTTAAAATATTTTTACACTTATGGGGACATGTGTCTTTGTCCCCTATAAAGGCAAAAATCACAATTTATCCATTTCTATTTTTCATAGAAATCACAAACACCACACACATACAGTATATTGTTGCTTGTAACATTTGCTTAGAGTGTCTTTCCCTCAGGGCACAGCCCCTGCAACACAAAACAGTGGGCAAGCCCTTCCCCCATTCAAGCACATGGCAGCCAAACAATCTACTTACAAACTTCTCAGTGCACTAAATACCACAGCTATACCTTCATTTCATACACAATATACAGTTTATATTTCTCGCTTACACATGTCCTACATCACACAAACAATCTAATCACACAGGCACATGCAGGCATACCCACACACAATCAAATTCACAGGCATACGATCCATGACAAAATCACACACACACACATACGATTCACAGACATACACATGCACACATACACACGCTGCAAACTTAAAGCATTATTTCAAAAAGACAAAAAAATGTTCTTTTAAAGAGTAGAGCCCCCCACATCGGTACGTAGATCCACTCTTCCCCCCATCTCGATCCGATGTCCAAAGGGACTCCATCTATTCCCAAAAATCCTGGCCCGCCATTACTGTTGTGGAATTCCAGGCTGCTGTTTACAGAGCACACAGCCTATAATTCCTGTGCTATCTAAGCACACATCAGATTTCATCTTTTTGCAATAATGCTATCTGTAGGCCTAAGTTTGCTAAAGTCCACTCACCGTTCATTCCATCATTCATCCAAGAAAGGCAGCACCACAAAAGCTTATCTTCTTATCAGGCCATTCCAGCAAAGACTGTCTAGCCGACGCCTAATCATAGGCTTTTATTAAACTCAAAAGATCTCACACAGGAAGTGATTGGCTGCAGCAACCAATCCCCTCCCCCATGGGCGGGAACCTCACAGGATGTTCCCTCCTCACAGGAAAATGACAATACCTGGACATTCCTTCCAACAGGAGATGTCATACATGAATACAATAACGTAGGATGGCTAAAGTTACCATTGATAGGAATTCTTATTCTGCGCTATTCCATAGAATAACGCATATTAAGATTATACTATTATTGAATGGGGGAGGGAGGCTATCTGCAGACGCACGCTACGAATTCCAACCAATGTTGATCAGACATAGCAGAGACAAGAGCGCCCATCCGCCTATAACCAATGATGTCATTGCAGAGCGAGCATATCCCCCCCTTAACGATCGTCCATGCTAATGCACAGAGGGCCCCCGTTGGTGGACATATCCGCACCCTGCAAACATCACACTCCAACCTCAAAACGTTTTCCCCTATCAGACGGGATTCAACCAGCCTCAGACTACCCCAATCAGCTCTTTTAGAGCGGGTTGCGGAAGTACTAACACTGGGTGACACTATGACAATACATATTAAATACATCTCCATAAAAATCTCCACAACAGTATCCATATTAGATATTTTAAAGATCATGAACAGCCTAAAAGCCTCCACATATTTAGACGATACATGCCCAGCATGGTTCACAATGCTAGTTAATAAATGCCTTGCAACTGGCCTTATGCCTACTCAATGGAAACATGCCATCATTTCACCGCTGTTGAAGACAGGCTTAGATCCTGCCGACCTAAATAACTTTAGACCGATAACCTCCATACCATTCCTGGCTAAGATCCTCAAGCGTGTGGTCTTTGATCAGCTACAACATCATATGGAAATAAACAATCTTTTTCACGACACCCAATCGGGATTTAGGCCGGGTCGAGGCACAGAAGTATGTGCATTAGCCATGCGTGAAAGACTCCTTATGATTAAGGACGCTGGAGGATCAGCCGCATTAATGTTATTAGACCTTTCGGCGGCATTCGATACGATTGATCACGACATCCTGACGAATCCCATGGAATTCCTGTTCGGAATAAAAGGCAAATACTGAACTGGCTAAAGTCATTTCTTTTAAATCGCACACATGTAGTTCGCTTATGAGATTATAGATCCCTCCCTCGCCATCTACATTGTGGAGTTCCTCAAGGCAGTGCCATTTCACCACTGGCCTTTAACTGTTATATGCGGCCACTGCCAGACATTATAACGAAATATGGCTTGGAGGCTCAAATATATGCGGATGACACACAAATACTTGTAGATATGGCTAGCGGTACTGATATGCAGCAAAAACTCCAACTTTGTTTAGCTGAAATACATCAATGGATGCTTACCAGTAGACTTGGTATTAACACTGCTAAGACTGAAGTTCTTTTAATTGGTAAAATTACATCTATATCACCAATTTCTAATTGGCCCATATCATTTAGCCCTACTCCAATGCCTGCCAAAAAGATTAAGAACTTAGGGGTCTGGTTCGACTCAGAAAAAATGCAAGCTACTATCTATAGTTTCTTCGGAAGCTGAAAAATCTGTTTACCGAACTGAATCGGAAAAAACTAGTACAAGCATTTATACTTTCCAGGCTGGATTACTCAAATGTTTTCTTATTAAATCTCCTGTAACGGCACCCCAAGTATGAAAGGGGTTAACGCCGTTTAAGATATTCCCTCTCCGAACACACATCCGCTACCGACACTCCACAGTCAGGCGACCGAGACCCATAGGAATAATTCTTCCAGAAATACGAGACAAACGCTCTGTATGAGGTTTCCAACTGGTCTGACACTTTATTGAGAAAAGAGCAGGCTTGGTCTGGGACAGATGGATGGCGGATGGTGAAACGTGTACTTGACATGTCGATTTTTTATTTTTGTTGTATACCGGTTTTACTTTCACTGCTGTTATTATCTTTGTGACACACAGATGCTTCACTGTGTTCATGTATGTACTATTATATTGGCCATACTGGCTTATGTTGATTTATGTACCATGCATACTTTTCAATAAAGTTGGTTTCCAATAAAAAAAAAAAGAAAAGAGCAGGCTTTTATATACACTAAACGAATACTGTAGTCCAAATGAACAACTCCACCCACAACGTCACACAATGGTCACATAATGAGCCCCCAATACACATTCTGGCATCTCTTAGCAGACAACCGGTGAGTTCATTAGCTAATCCCTTTTCAGCTTAAATGACTATGCATAACCTTTATGTTCCCCAGACTGTCTGCTAATTTACAATACCCACAATTACAGAGTTAATTATCACACCCCACAATGAAAAGATCTTTAGAATAGTTGGGATTCATTAACATTACACAGGCAGACAGGTGATTGAAGTTGAACACATCAGCCCTTTCAATTAACCTGTTGAGTTCAGGATCAACAAACAGTAAATAGTTATTTACAGATATCCTGGGGAATATGGTGGATTAATATTACAGACCCATTTTAAAGCAATCCAAGACATATTCTCAATGTCCATTATTTTCTGGCTCCTACTTTCTAAGAACTTCTGGGTTCCACGGGCCCACCCGTTACATCTCCCAAAGAAATGGATTGCTAAGCTGCAGCTAGTTCAAAATCAGGCCGCTCGCCTGTTTAAAGGACTAAATTACAGAGAACACGTTACAAGCTCACTTTGAGAGCATCACTGGCTACCCATTGCTAAAAGGGCCAAATCCAATGCCCTCTGCCTTGTTTTTAAGGCATACCGGAGTCAAGGTCCTATTTACTTATCTAGTATAGTTTCCCACTATACTCCTACAAGATCTTTATGCTTGGCAAATCAAAACCCGGATTTTAATGCTTGTCATAGCCTGGTGCACTGGAAGCACCTGAGCTTGTGAGTAACCTGTACTTATTTAATAAGTTGAGGATTTATGGAGGATATAAGCACTATTAGCTGCTTTTCTTTATATATGCACTTTGGATACCATGAGTCACCATGAGCCATATCTTAGGTCAACAGCAAGGAATTTCAAGCCCCGGGGAGGCTAAAAGGCTTGTATTGATCTCACTTAATTGTAGAGATCACACTCCCTCAGGTGAGATTATTCCTGATGGGGGAACACTTGGCGGTGACATGTTGACTGAATTTTGAATACTAATGAGAAGTGGAGCACTCGTTTGATTTTTCTGAGCAAATATTCTAAGCAGGTCAAATTTGCACATATTTTCCAACAGTTTTCTTGCACATATGCGGTGAACGAGGCCTTACTGAACTTGAACAAAACTCCCAAATATTGTGAAACATAAATAGGAAAGCAGACTACAGGAACATTTGGGCCTTGTGTACAACATACATGCATAAGAATTCTGTGCTCCCACCTCCATGGTTTTCATTCTCAGCTCCCTTCATGGCTCCCTGCCTCCAGTCTTCATTCTCGGCTCCCACGGCTCCCTTCCTCCATGCTATGAATTTAGAACTCCAGCTCCCTGCATTCCTCCCGACTCTACCCTCTGAGTTCTCTGAGGCGGAACTACAGAGATGGCATCAGGTATCAATTGGGAACACTGGAAACAAAATTGGACTGATATACATCCGACACAATGTTGAATTGCGGCAGAACCCCTGAGGACTTCTGTGGAACCCCCGTTGAGAAACACTGCCTTAGACAAACCTCTCTGATTTTGAATTCACGGGAGCCATCAAAGATCTTAAGCCCGGGAAATGTCCTGGCCCTGATGGTTTTAATCCTAGATTATACAAACTGTTTGCCCCGTCCTTAGCTCCTATTTTAGCTTCCACCTTTAATGCTATTAACGCAAATACCCTGCCATCCTCTCACATTTAGTATCCTCTTATATCGGTCCTACAGAAACCAGGCAAGGATCTGTAGCGAAATAAAATCTATATTTAAGATTTAATATCTCAAAGATATGATTTGGGTTAAATAAGAGTTCTTTTGACCATAAGTGAAAGCTTTAACATAATGAACAATTATTATGTATTTGTTAAAGTCTAATCTAATACACAGAAACTATCTATATAGTCTTAGACAAGCAGGAAATAGTAGGTTAAAATATAAAAAGTATTTACATTCCTCCTAAAACATTAAAGTACAAGCATGTGTAGTTACAGGTCAAACAGACTTTTACCATAGCTACCCCTTTAGACCTATCCTTCAGGCCATCCTTCCATAAAGAGAGAGCTCCCTCCTCCTGCCCTCTGAGTATATATCTCTATCCTGATACCCCATAGGTTGGCCTAGCTTGGGTCATGATTGGAGGGCTTACTCCATAAGTCAGCCCCCTTTCATGCAAATCCTGGTGACTATCTGGGAAGGAGACTTGCAAATTGAATTTTCCCCGGACTATAGGTGAGGCGCTCTCCATTGACGAGAGTGGGTTTAACACAATGGAATTGTCTCTCCAAGCTTGGGGCTCTGCAATGTCTAGCTGTTAACAAAAGGGCTTTCATAGGTGCTAATTGAAATATATTCAGTTAGCTAAATTAAATATATGTACAGCAAGCTACTTGAAATATATTTACAATATTTTACAGCGATTAAATGGAAATTATACATATCCCATAAGGCAACATATCCTTCAGCGGGTAGTAACTATAAACCTATTTTTTTATTAAATTTAGACAAGGTCTTAACCTTGTAACCTATTCGTAGCCATCACTTGAAGGCCTGTCTCTTGTTGTTTGATGCAGAGAAGGCCTTGGACAGGGTTGATTGGAGGTTTCTCCACCTCTCTTTGGAACAGCTGGGTCATGGTCACAACTTTATCACTAAAGTTATGTCCTTATATTCCAGACCTACTGCCTCTGTACTAGTGAAAGGTACCCTGTTGGAACCCTTCTCGATTTTGAATGGTACTTGGCGGGGACGCTTATTATCCCCCTCCTTTTTGTAATTATCATTGAACACCGTGCACAAACTATCAGGAGAAATCCCTTTATCTCAGGCATTCCTACACCTTCAGCACACTTTCATTTTATGATGATGGCCTGCTACTGTATGTGCAAAATATGCATATTACCCCCCCCCCTCCGTCATGCAAGAGTTCCTGTCACGTACCTCACAGCGGAGCCCGAGATGATGAGGGTGGCCTCTTGCACGGTTCCGGTACAAGCACCCCTGGTGGTGTATACAGGGAGTGTAAGGGCAACGAAAGGGTGCAGGTGCCTGCAGGCAAAAGGCTGGAGCTTGAAGACACAGGAACCTCTGCTGAGAAGATATGGAAACTGATCACCAGATTTGTTCAGCGGGAGCCAGATCAGGAACAACTGCAGAATCGGGAACAGGCAGAAGTCGGCAACAGGCTGGCAGCAGGGTACACAATCAGAAGGCAGAGCCGTAGTCATAAGTCCAAGCCAAGGTTGGTTAGTAAGCAGAGGCAGAGAAGCAGGCAGGGAGAATCCAAGAGAATGGTCAGAAGAAGCCGGGTTTTCAGGAACAAGGTCAATTAGGCAAGTAGTAAACAGGAACGAAGGGACAAGCTGAAGACGATCCAGCACTGGTACTAGGCAGACTCCCTGTTTATATAGGGCGCCATGCGCCAGGATTTGTGGGAGCATGTATGCGCGCTAGTGTGCTCCCGTTCGTATGGATGCGCCATTGGGCATGCCCACTCTAGATCTCATTTGTTTCTGTCTAAGACTCCGCGCTTGCGCATTGGCGTTAGCGTAAAGGGGGTTGGCAGCTGCTGCACGGAGACGGGCGCTTGCTTTATGAGTTCTCTGACATTGCCCCCTCCTTAGGGGCAGCCTCCAGATGCCCATTTGAGACATCTTTTCTGGGTGGGAGCAATGAAAGGCCTGTATCAGTCTCTGGGCATGGAGATTGGTCTCAGGTTCCCAGGAATTTTCTTCTGGGCCAAAACCCTTCCATTTGATCAGGTACAGGTTCTGCCCCTGTCGTTTTCTACAATCCAAAATAGCTTCAATCTCAAACTCTTCCTCCCCATCCACCATTATAGCCTCTGGGGGTCCTAGTTCACGATCCAGAAAGGAATTCACTACGTCAGGCTTTAGTAGCGAGGTATGAAACACAGGATGAATCCTAAATGAGTTGGGAAGTTCGAGTTCATACGCTACCGGGTTAATCTTCTTGACCGGGGAAGGGTCCCAAGTATCTAGGTCCCAGTTTCCTGGAAAGGCAAGCCAGCTTCAGGTTTGCCGTTGAAAGCCATACACGGTCACCGGTCTTAAGATTCAGCTCCCCCCTTCTTCTCTTATCAAATAATCTTTTGTTATTTTCCTGTGCCTTGAAGATGGTTTCTCTCAGTACCTGATTATTGGTGGTAAAGAAGTTTAGTCTATCCTGGACAGCTGGCAAAAGAGAATCTGGTACTAGCGTTGGCAAGAAGGAGGGGTGGAAACGGTTATTGGAGAAGAAGGGTGACTGGTTTGTGGCAGAGTGGGTGGAATTATTAAATACAAATTCCTTCAAGGGCAGCAGTGAGGCCCAATCTTCCTGGGTGAAGAAGGAAAAACAACATAAGTACTGCTCCAACGTTTGATTAGTATGTTCAGTCTTGCCCATTGGTCTGGGGGTGGTAGGCCGAGGAGAAACTGAGTTTGATGCCCAGAGCTTCACACAGTGCTTTCCAAAACTTTGATGTGAACTGTACTCCTCGATCCAAAACAATGTCACCAGGGGCACCTATCTTCACATCTGGTGGGAGTACTCCAGTATCTTTCCCTTTTGGCAGTCTATTTTTGATATTTTTATAAGATGTATGCCAAGGCTCTACCACCCTCCCCAGAAATAGCCTTGCTTTCCATTTTGCCTGGTTTGGTTTCCTCGCAAAAGAAGCACCTTTTGCAATTTTTTTCTTTGGGTGGCACGTTTTCAAAATTGAAGGTTTACCCCCCGCTTTCCCTTTGGGTGGCTACCCTGAATGACATTATATGTAATGAGGATGTACTAGCTCTCGATGCAGATAACTATAATAAATTCACCACACTCTGGTATGTTTGTGAAGCACACCAATCCTTTTGCCCCCGCTTACCTTCACCTGCGGGGGGTAGGACACACCATGCCACAAGCCCATGTCCTCCTTATCAGAGGTCAGGCGGTGTTCACAGATTTTGAGTCCTGCAGCGAGTTGCCTCCTTCCACTGGTTCTCGTCCCTAGAATGTAGGGAAAAGTCTATATTCTTTCCCAAGAAGGCCAATGTCCACACGACTTTAACTCCAACAAAGAGTTTATTTTCCTTTGCTTCAGTTAACGGGAAATTGAAGAGAGAAAGAAGCTAGCGAAGTTAGAAGGTAGATTCAGGCACACAACACTTGACTCACTCGTCGCCACTCGATCCTGAGTGGGTTTGGCTCACCCGGATAGATCCCTCTCAGTTCTAGCAGCCGGTGTGGAGCTCGAACAATATTATCACTTTTTCCTTCCAGGGACGGGTTCAGGAGATCCTCTAATAGCAGCAGAATCCTGTTATTCCTGAATCCAGAACTTTCCTTAAACCTCTGTAGAATTTAGAGAACAGATGATGCCAATGGGCACTCTACAGGGTTAGCTTTGTTGAGTAAGGAATCCTTCCCTCTGACAGGTCACCAGGCCTTTCCCGAGACAGCGACCTACTATCACTTGTCTCCTCTGTGGGACCGATCCTCCCCTGGCTTCCTCTCGGTCAGAGCGGGTACCCTCACCTGGGCACCCTGGGACTCCAATGTGCTGATTGTAGACCCAGTTAAAAGGTACTGGGCCTACCTGGAACATTGTAGCCTCGAGCTAAAGGTGCCCGAGACTCCTCGGCCAGTCCACGCACCCCCAGGGGGCACACTCCCCCCCCTTGCACGACTCTCGGTCACTCCCCCGGGTACTCCTGATAAACATGGCGTCTGCCCCTTATATACCCTCTCCCGGCATGCACAGCAGGCGAAGCCCCGCCCATCGCACGGCAGCCGAGAGAGGACATCCAATCCACAGTGTCACTTGAGGTTCGACCCTAGGCCTGGGCAACAGTGCCACCCACAGGCCAAAGGGGAACTGTACACCAGACAACACCACAGCAGAGCAGAGTCCAGTATCAAATTAGAAGGCCTGAGCCAAACTATAGCCCAGGCCGTCCCTTAAATTTTGGGCATAGCGACCCCCTAAATTTAGGGGTCCGCTACATTTGGATACATTTTTCATTGTCAGATTCTTTTAAACAGCTTGTTTCTCTTACAGGACAGGATATTCTTACCCCCCCCCCCCAGTTGATTGAGGTGGAGCTACAGGATCCACCTTGGGGCACCTCTAGTCATCGTGAGTTGGGGTTCCCCTTATCTGAGGGGATCCTCTTCCTTTTACTACCTCCTCATTCCTGGCCTCAGGATTCCCTCGAGACCCACAACATCTTTGTCTCTTTCTTTCTTCTACTTTGTCTACTCTTTCTCCTCCATTCCCCTGTCTACAGTATCTCTTGGGATACACCTACTCTGCAGTCGCTATAATTGCTCCGGGGCCTGGCCATCAGATGTAATCCACCCTTTTTTGCTTCCATAAAACAAAGATGGCTGGATGTAATATGCCTTGTTTTCTTTTTCTTTATTTTGTTTTCTTGTTTGTTATAATTCCTGATTTAATGTATACCAGTGTGTTTTATTTTTGTTTGTGGATGGGTACCCTTTCCTTGTTGGATCATGTCTTTCTTGTATTATTTTGGTATACTAAAATCTGAATAAACATGTATCTTACTATAAAAAAAACACAACACCAGTAACCTATGAACCATGTATCTCTTCAACTCCATTCATAAGAGGAACATTATTCCACTCAACAATAGATATTAAATATTCCTGCTATAACCCAGATAGCAAGCAATTGAGCTGCAGGTTTGAAAATTTCTTGCTAAGCTATTGCTAGACTTGCCAGGCTTCACAAGTTTGTTGCACAATTGTAGTAAGTCCGCATTGCATGACTGCAGTCCAGATCAACTTTCTTTGCAAACATTCTGCAAGTCTGCTGCAAGTTCTGGTTCAGTTAAGTTGTGCAATATTCAACCCACTACAGGGGTCACTTTGACTTGCAGAGCTCTTGCTGTAACAACTGCAACTTTGCTCTTGCTAGAGACTTGCCACGCAAATTGCTACAAATTGGAAACGTGTCAACTAGAACTTGTGCTTCAAGTGCTCTGCAAGTGTACAAAATGCCAGTGAAAATGTGCTGCAAGTTAACAAGACTTACAATTCAACACTGCCACAAATGTTTGGCAAGTTATTCTTGATATCTGGGAAGATGCTAAATGCAGCACAGCCATTTAGATCACATACTGAGCACAGCCATATCAGATATGGTAGAGGCCCCAGTTCCAGCTAATATATAGAGATGATTTGCCAGATCCCACACTGTACAATTCATACACATATAGCCTTCAAAAAATGCAATAATAATGATACATTAACAGCCCAAACATAAGCTTTTTGGTTTACCGGTTCCTAGCTACATCCCACTGCTAAGCACGCCGCAGCAGATGGGGCAAAGTGAGAGCCCCTTATATCCAAAAGTGGCACCATGACATTGCATGATGTCGTGGCTGCATTTGCTGACATCATCCTATGGTGCCACTCCCCCTCTCCTGCATTTATCTTAGCTAGCATCAGAGCGCCATCCCATCCCAGCCACACATGCATGCTGCCCGCGACATGCTGGGCAGGGGACAGAGCCAGACAGTGACCAAGCTGCTGATATCACTGCCCAACCCACCCCCCACCCATACATGCACGCTGGCACGTACCCAGCAGCCGCGACAGCGGGCCACACATGTTCATCCCTGAGTACAAGCCAAGTAAAAAGGTGAAAGCAGGAATGCCACCGAAAGCTCTGCATTACCACATTTTCACCTCCATGGTCCAGCAACAAGTGGGTGCACACCGAGCCCCCTCACTGCCCAGATGACTATCATCCAAAGCCACAAACATAATGAATAGGTGGGAACAGAGACCAATATATATATATATATATATATATATATATATCTATATATATATATATATATCTCACACACACACACACAGTGCCTTGAAAAAGTGTTCATGACCCTTGAAATGTTACACACTTTGTCATGTTACAACAAAAACGTAAATGTATTTTATTGGGATTTTATGTGATAGACCAACCTAAAGTGGCACATAATTGTGAAGTGGAAGCAAAATGATAAATGGTTTTCAACATTTTTTACAAATAAATACGTGAAAAGTGTGGTGTGCATTTACAGTTGCAAAAAAAAGTATGTGAACCCTTTTGGAATGATATGGATTTCACAAATTGGTTATAAATTGTGATCTGATCTTCATCTAAGTCACAACAATAGACAATCACAGTCTGCTTAAACTAATAACATACAAAGAATTAAATGTTACCATGTAAACATTCACAGTGCAGGTGGAAAAAGTATGTGAACCCCTAGACTAATGAGATCTCCAAGAGCTAATTGGAGTGAGGTGTCAGCCAACTGGAGTCCAATCAATGAGATGAGATTGGAGGTGTTGGTTACAGCTGCCCTGCTCTATAAAAAATACACACCAGTTCTGGGTTTGCTTTTCACAAGAAGCATTGCCTGATGTGAATAATGCCTCGCACAAAAGAGCTCTCAAAAGACCTATGATTAAGAATTGTTGACTTGCATAAAGCTGGAAAGGGTTATAAAAGTATCTTCAAAAGCCTTGCTGTTCATCAGTCCACGGTAAGACAAATTGTCTATAAATGGAGAAAGTTCAGCACTGCTGCTACTCTCCCTGAGGAGTGGGCGTCCTGTAAAGATGACTGCAAGAGCACAGTGCAGACTACTCAATGAGGTGAAGAAGAATCCTAGAGTGTCAGCTAAAGACTTACAAAAGTCTCTGGCATATGCTAACATCCCTGTTAGCGAATCTACGATACGTAAAACACTAAACAAGAATGGATTTCATGGGAGGATATCACAGAGGAAGCCACTGCTGTCCAAAAAGAAACATTTACAGTTTGCACAAGAGCACCTGGATGTTTCACAGCAGTACTGGCAAAATATTCTGTGGACAGATGAAACCAAAGTTGAGTTGTTTGGAAGAAACACACAACACTATGTGTGGAGAAAGAGGCACAGCACACCAACATCAAAACCTCATCACAACTGTGAAGTATGGTGGTGGGGGCATCATGGTTTGGGCCTGCTTTGCTGCGTCAGGGCCTGGATGGATTGCTATCATCGAAGGAAAAATGAATTCCCACGTTTATCAAGACATTTTGCAGGAGAACTTAAGGCCATCTGTCCACCAGCTGAAGCTCAACAGAAGATGGGTGTTGCAACAGGACAACGACCCAAAGCATATCAGTAAATCAACAGAATGGCTTAAACAGAAGAAAATACGCCTTCTGGAGTGGCCCAGTCAGTCTTGACCTCAACCCGATTGAGATACTGTGGCATGACCTCAAGAAAGCAATTCACACCAGACATCCCAAGAATATTGCTGAACTGAAACAGTTCTGTAAAGAGGAATGGTCAAGAATTACTCCTGACTAGTGATGAGCCGAACACCCCCGGGTTCGGTTCGCACCAGAACCCGCAAACGGACCGAAAGTTTGCACGAACTTTAGAACCCTATTAAATACAATGGATGTGAACGTTCGAAATCTAAAGTGCTAATTATAACAACTATTATGCATGTTATTGTCCTAAAAAGGGTTTGGGAACCCGGGTTCTGCACCAGGGGACATGTATCAATGCAAAAAGAAGTTTTAAAAACGGCCGTTTTCCTGGAGCAGTCATTTTAATGATGCATAAAGTGAAAAAAAAAAGTCAAATATTCCTTTAAATATCGTACCTGGGGGGTGTCTAAAGTATGCCTGTGAAGTGCCACGTGTTTCCCGTGTTTAGAACTGTCCCTGCACAAAATTACATTTCTAAAGGAAAAAAAGCCATTTAAAACTGCTTGCGGCTTTAATGTAATGTCTGGTCCCGGTAATATGGATGAAATTTTTTAAGAAAAATGGCATAGCTACCCCATCACACCCCCCCCCCCCCCACCCCAGCCCATTACCAGCCCCTTTGGGTCTTGTATGGATATTAAGGGGAACCCCGCACACAAAATAAAAAAGGCCCTATATACTCTGAACAGCCGTATACAGGCGGTGCATACAAGACAGGGACTGTAGGTTTGTTCTTATGTAGAATCTGTTTGTAATTTTGAACAGGTACATTGTTTAAGTGTAGCTCCAGCCAAAAAATCTATTTTTAAGCTTTTTGGAAAACATAGGGAAGGGTTATCACCCCTGTAACATTTGTTTTGCTGTCTGTGCAGTGTGCACCTGTTCAGAACAGTTCACCTCACTTTCCGTCCTAATGACAAATGTTTTTTGAAAATTTGGGGTTTTTATTGAAACAAGAATTGGTGATAAAGCATCAGTGGAGAGGAGACACTTTTTCCCATATTAACTCTTACAGGAGAGAATTTACCTTCCTAGGGGTAGATTTCCTCTCACTTCCTGTTGTATCCTTCCGTTTGCAAGGAGGAGTCGTTTGTAAGTTGGATGTTTGAAAGTAGGGGCCTGCCGTATATACTCAGCTGAAATTTGCCCCTTACATGTTGGTGTTGCCACAACACTGTGAGCCCTCAGAGTTACTCTTGGTGGGCGCATGAATGGGCCCTACTGTGAATTATTAGATCAAGAATTGTAATTGCATGCCCCTGTTGAACAGGGGCTGAAAAATTGGGCCTTTGGTGGTGGTGGTGGTGGTGGTGTTGACACAACACTGTAAGGCCTCACAGTTAGTCTTGGTGGGCGCAGGAATGGGCCCTGCTGTGAATGATTAGATCAAGAATTGTAATTACATGCCCCTGTTAAACAGGGGCATAAAAATTGGGCCTTAGGCACTGGTGCCACAACACTGCAACCCCTCACAGATACTGTACTTGGAGCACAGCAATGAGCCCTGTTGCAAAGTATTGCATCAAAAATTGTAATTACACGCCCCTGTTAAACAGGGGCTGAAAAATTGGGCCTTAGCCACTGGTGCTGGTGCCACGACACTGCAACCACTCCCAGATACTCTAGTTCATGGATATGCAATTAGCGGACCTCCAGCTGTTGAAAAACTACAAGTCCCATCATGCCTCTGCCTCTGGGTGTCATGCTTGCTGCTGTCAGAGTCTCGCTATGCCTCATGGGACTTGTAGTTTGGCAACAGCTGGAGGTCCGCTAATTGCATATCCCTGCTCTAGTTGGTGTGCAGAAATGAGCCCTGCTGCAAAGCATTGCATAAAAAATTGTAATAACACGCCCCTGTTAAACAGGGGCTGAAAAATTGGGCTTTAGCCACTGGTGGCGGCACCCAGAAACAAAAATGTTCTTCCAAGCTATCATCATCAATCGGATTATTGAGGAGGAGGAGGATAGTCAGTCAACATAACAGGACAGTCTCTCAGCATCAGTCTTGAAGGGATGTGACATTTGAAAATAAATTAGTCTGTTATATCAGCTTCAGGTGTTTGGTAGCTGGTGGTAATCCAAGACTGGTTCATCTTTATGAAGGTCAGTCGTTCAACAGAGTCGGTGGACAGGCGCACCCTGTGATCCGTGACAAATCCTCCAGCAGCACTGAATGTGCGTTCTGAAAGAACGCTGGATGCAGGACAGGCCAGTAGCTCAATTGCATACTGTGCAAGCTCTGGCCAGTGATCCATCCTCAAGACCCAGTAAGCCAGAGGATTTTCGGTGGGGAAGGTGTCCAAGTCTGACCTTGCCCCTAGGTATTCCTGCACCATGTATATCAGACGCTGGCGATGGTTGCTGGAACCGATCATACCTTAGGGCTGCGGACTAAAGAATTGTCTGACCGCATCAGTCAGACGGCCACCTTCCCCACCGCTCCTTCTTTGACTGACCGAAGCCTCAGCAACTCGTTGTCCAGGACCAGGAGTTTGTAACCTCCCAGTCTCTGGGAACGCGTTGCACAGACCTTTCTGCAAGGCCTCCCGGAGTTGTCTCATCCTCTGCTCCCTCTGCTATGGTAAGATAAGGTCCGCAACCTTACCCTTGTACCGTGGATCAAGGAGAGTGGCCAGCCAGTAATGGTCCCTCTCCTTGATCCGAAGAATACGAGGATCCTTCCGCAGACTTTGCAGGATCAGGGAGGCCATGCAGCGTAGGTTAGCTGAGGCATTCAGTCCGGAGTCCTCTGGGTCACTAAGGACGACATGATCCGCAGCCACCTCCTCCCAGCCACATACAAGTCCACTGGTTTCTTGGGACTGTAAATCATCCCTAAAAGACTGCTGCTGATGATGCTGAGTGCCAGGCTCCACCTCCATGCTGACACAATCCTCCTCCTCCCCTCCTTCTCTTCTTCCTGTGCGATGGGTGGGACAGAAGGAACACTGTCTGGGTAAAGGGGGCCTTGAGAGGCAAGGAAGTCCTCCTCTTCCTGCCTCTGTTCTGCCTCAAGTGCCCTGTCCATTATTCCACGCAGCGTATGTTCCAACAGGTGGACAAGAGGGACAGTATCACTGATGCATGCACTGTCACTGCTCACCATCCTCGTGGCCTCTTTAAATGGTGCCAGGACAGTGCATGCATCCCTGATCATGCCCCACTGGCGTGGTGAAAAAAAACCGAGCTCCCCTGACCCTGTCCTGGTGCCGTACGCACAGGTACTCATTGATGGCCCTCTGCTGCGTGTGCAGCCGCTGCAGCATGGCCAACGTTGAGTTCCACCTGGTGGGCATGTCACATATAAGGCGGTTCTTGGGCAGGTTCAACTCCTTTTGCAGCTCAGCCAGGCGAGCACTGGCATTATAAGATCTGCGGAAATGCACACAGACTTTCCTGGCCTGCCTCAGGACATCCTGTAAGCCCAGGTACCTGCCAAGAACCGCTGCACCACCAGGTTAAGGACGTGAGCCACACAGGGCACATGGGTCAGTTGTCCCTGTCGGAGAGCGGAGAGGAGGTTGGTGCCATTGTCGCAAACTACCATTCCTGGCTTAAGCTGGCGTGGCGTCAACCACCTCTCGGGCTGCCCCTGCAGAGCAGACAGAACCTCTGCCCCAGTGTGGCTCCTGTCCCCCAAACACACCAGCGCAAGCACGGCATGGCATCTTTTTGCCTGCGTACTTGCGTAGCCCCTTGAACGCCTACGGAGCACCGCTGGTTCCGAGGACAAAGCACAGGAAGAGGCCACGGAGGAAGAAGAAGAGGAGGGGGTGGAGGACAGAGGTGTGTCACAACCAGTAGTAGCATTTTGGAGGCGTGGCGGTGGAACAACCTCCAACACTACTGCACCTTGTCCTGCATCCTTCCCAGCTGCCAAAAGAGTGACCCAATGGGCCGTGAAAGAAAGGTAACGTCCCTGTCCATGCCTGCTGGACCATGAGTCAGCGGTAATATGCACCTTACCGCTGACCGCCCTGTCCAGCGAGGCCAAGACATTGCCTTCCACATGCCGGTAGAGAGCCGGAATCGCCTTCTGTGAGAAAAAGTGGCGTTTGGGAACCTGCCACTGAGGAACCGCACATTGCACAAACTCACGGAAGGGGGCCGAGTCTACCAACTGAAAAGGCAGCAGTTGAAGCGCTAGCAATTTAGCCAAGCTAGCATTCAACCGCTGGGCATGTGGATGGCTGGGAGTAAACTTCTTTCGACGGTCCAGCAGCTGGGGCAGGGAAATTTGCCTGCTAGAATCGGACGTCGGTGTACTGCTAGCAGAGTGCCCACAAGTACTTGGCTGTGACACACCTAATTCTACACCTTCATTCCTCTCAGAGCAGGTATCAGAGAGGACTGAAGGTATAGTGGGGTTGGAGATCCCAGCTGATGTGGTGCAAGAAGAGGTCAGCTTTGTTCTTTGGTGTGGGTCTTTAAGGTAGGCTTGCCAACGAGCTGCATGGCAGGTCAACATATGTCTGGTCAAGCATGTGGTGCCCAAGCGGGTGATGTTTTGGCCACGCGATATACGCTTGAGACATATGTTGCAAACAGCAGCTGTGCGATCTGATGCACTCGACTCAAAAAAGGCCCACACCAAAGAACTTTTTGAATAACGGGCAGAGGCAGCGCCCTGCACAGGCGGAGCTCTGCGGTGTGATTCCGTTGGTGTGCTGCCCTTACGCTGGCCCCCCGAGGGCATCCTGCCTCGTTGGAGATGTGCCTCCTCCTCATCCTCCTCCTCCTCCTCCTCCTCTCTCCTATTAGGCACCCACGTGGAGTCAGTGACCTCATCATCCCCTCCCTCCTCATCACTGGAGCCAATCTGGCAGTATGCTGCAGCTGCTGGAACATGACTGCCAGATTGGTGTCCTTCTTGAGCATCCCCTCTCTCTGCTCTCACGCTACTGCCTTCCTCCAGCTGGGTATCATCATCAGACCCTTCGAAACGCTGGGCATCCTCCTGGAGCATGTACCCAACACTGTGCTCAAACAGTTCGGGGGACTCCTCAGGAGGACATGGTTGGTCTAGGGAAGGAGTGACTGATGATGACATTGATACCAGGGAAGAGGACGCTTTGGCAGCTGCTTTGCCAGTACCCTGAGCCTGGGTGAGAGAGGATGAGGAGGATGAGGAGGGCTTGGTCATCCACTCTACCAAGTCTTCGGCATGATGCGGCTCAACACGTCCAGCTGCCGAAAAGAAGGACAAGCGTGTCCCATGGCCAGGTGCTGATGGCGATGCACCGCGTCCACGACCAGCACTGTTGTCTCTAGACACAGATCCTGCTTGCCCTCTTTTATTGGCTCCTGACTGTCTGCCTCTCCTTGTTTGCCTTCCAGACATTCTAATGGCCTGCAGGGAAATGGGAAAAGCAGCAATACAGGCTAAGTTCAGGTGTAATATGGTCAGGAGGCACACTCCGCCCGCTGTAAGTGCCGCAAAATCCTGTTGGTGTAACACACCGGGAAAAAGCAGCAATACAGGCTAAGTTCAGGTGTAATATGGTCAGGAGGCACACTCCGCCCGCTGTAAGTGCCGCAAAATCCTGTTGGTGTAACACACCAGGAAAAAGCAGCAATACAGGCTAAGTTCAGGTGTAATATGGTCAGGAGGCACAGTGGCGTAGCGTGGGTTGTCAGCGCCCGGGGCAAGGCAAGTAATTTGCGCCCCCCTGACCTGCGGAGTTTTAGCTCTCCGAGTCCTATCCCTTCCCTTCCTACAATAGTATTGACCAGCCTGATTCCTACACTGACCACTACACTACACTGACCACTATACTACACTGACCTACCTGATTCCCACACTGTCCACTACACACTATACTGACCACTACACTGACCTACCTGATTCCTACACTGACCACTACACTGACCAGGGCCGGTGTAAGGATTTTTGCCACCCTGTGTGAAACCTAATTTTTACACCCCCATTGGCTCCGCCCCTGACTATACGGTGTAGGTGGAGATTTTTGTGGCGCCTTCCAATGACCCCCCCCCCGCCTTATAGTGGAGGTGTGCTGTGCGGCGTAGTGGAGGTGTGCTGTGCAGTGTACTGGGATTGTGATGTCCAGGATAGCATAGCTGTATGACAGGTGGGGGGAGTGGGCTGGTGTGTGGAAGTCCTGCGGATCTCATTGTTCATAGAACACACAGTGAAGCCTCGTACACACGGCCGAGATTCTCGTAGAAAAAAACATGTCGTTTTTTTTCTACGAGATTCTTGGACAAGAAAATTGTCCCGGCCGAGTGTACACACGATCCATTCAAAGAACCCGCGGTTCTTTGAATGGAGCGATCGCGGTGACGTCATCGACTATGACGAGCATGCGCTCGTCACATTCGATGCCGTCGCCGCCATCTTGGTATACCCTATCTATGCCTAGGAAGCTACCGCGCATGCGTCAAAGTCATTTCGAGCATGCGCGGGCTTCCCGGCGAAAAGGTAAGTGTACACACACACAATTTTCTCGTCGAGAAACAGGCTGACGAGAATCTCGACGAGAAAATAGAGAGCAGGATCTCTATTTTCTCGTCGAGATTCTTGTCGCTTTTCTTGACGAGAAACCATACACACGAACGAATTTCTCGGCAAAAAATCTCTGCCAGCAAGTTTCTTGCTGGTTTTTGCCGAGAAACTCGTTCGTGTGTACGAGGCTTAAGTGTCCATGCCTCCACCCACGTTTCTCTCCTGTCCCTGTGTGTGTTGTACCCTATTTATGGACCCCTCTCAGCTCCCATCCATGGACCCCTCATCTCATGTGACAGTCCCAGCTCCTGTTAATGTCATCTCCTACTGATTCCATGCCCCCCCCCCCCCCCATATGGATGTGACAATCCCAGCTCCACTGATTTCCTCCTGTCCCATTCATGTGTATATAGAAGTGTGTCTTTCCTCTCTTCCCTCCATCTCTCCTCCAGGCTGATCCCCCTCTCCTCTCTATTCCTCTCTTCTCCTCCATCCCTCCACCAGGCTGGTCCCCCTCTCCTCTCTATTCCTCTCTTCTCCTCCATCCCTCCTCCAGGCTGATCCCCCTCTCCTCTCTTCTCCTCCATCCCTCCACCAGGCTGGTCCCCCTCTCCTCTCTATTCCTCTCTTCTCCTCCATCCCTCCACCAGGCTGGTCCCCCTCTCCTCTCTATTCCTCTCTTCTCCTCCATTCCTCCTCCAGGCTGATCCCCCTCTCCTCTCTATTCCTCTCTTCTCCTCCATCCCTCCTCCAGGCTGATCCCCCTCTCCTCTCTTCTCCTCCATCCCTCCACCAGGCTGGTCCCCCTCTCCTCTCTTCTCCTCCATCCCTCCTCCAGGCTGATCCCCCTATCCTCTCTTCTCCTCCATCCCTCCTCCAGGCTGATCCCCCTCTCCTCTCTTCTCCTCCATCCCTCCTCCAGGCTGATCCCCCTCTCCTCTCTTCTCCTCCATCCCTCCACCAGGCTGGTCCCCCTCTCCTCTCTTCTCCTCCATCCCTCCACCAGGCTGGTCCCCCTCTCCTCTCTTCTCCTCCATCCCTCCACCAGGCTGGTCCCCCTCTCCTCTCTTCTCCTCCATCCCTCCACCAGGCTGGTCCCCCTCTCCTCTCTATTCCTCTCCTCTCCTCCATCCCTCCTCCAGGCTGATCCCCTCTCCTCTCTATTCCTCTCTTCTCCTCCATCCCTCCTCCAGGCTGATCCCCCTCTCCTCTCTTCTCCTCCATCCCTCCTCCAGGCTGATCCCCCTCTCCTCTCTTCTCCTCCATCCCTCCTCCAGGCTGATCCCCCTCTCCTCTCTTCTCCTCCATCTCTCCTCCAGGCTGATCCCCCTCTCCTCTCTTCTCCTCCATCTCTCCTCCAGGCTGATCCCCCTCTCCTCTCTATTCCTCTCTTCTCCTCCATCTCTCCACCAGGCTGGTCCCCCTCTCCTCTCTATTCCTCTCTTCTCCTCCATCCCTCCTCCAGGCTGATCCCCCTCTCCTCTCTTCTCCTCCATCCCTCCTCCAGGCTGATCCCCCTCTCCTCTCTTCTCCTCCATCTCTCCTCCAGGCTGATCCCCCTCTCCTCTCTTCTCCTCCATCTCTCCTCCAGGCTGATCCCCCTCTCCTCTCCATTCCTCTCTTCTCCTCCATGCTGTGACTTTCCCTCTCCCCTCCACCCCCTGCTGCCTGTGCTCTATTCCCGGCTCCGTGCTCTCCTTCCTCCCCAGCATTGGCTTAGCCTGCCTGGAAGAGTGTCAGCGGCTGCCCTCCTCCCGATCCCCGGTACCTTGCTGGAGTAATCCGCCTCGCCATGTTCGGCACCTGCTTTGCTCTGCAGCCTCTGTTCGGCGATATTCCCCGCCATCATGTTCAATCTCAGGCGCCCTGTGATTGGGCGTATGAGGTCATGTGTGGCGGCGGGGCTGGCCTATCCACGATCGCGGTAGATCCTGGAGTCCCGCCTCCACCCATGTTCAGTCTCCTGCACTCTGTGATTGGACGAAGGCGGGACTTCAGGCTCTACCGCAATCGTGGACAGGCCAGCCCCGCCGCCGCACATGACCTCATACGCCCAATCACAGGGCGCCTGAGACTGAACATGGCGGCGGGCACGGTGACACAGGGACGGGGACACAGTTCATTTAGGAGGCAGCCACTGTGATACATACTGGCGGGCGCCCCCCTAAATGTTGCGCCCGGTGCGACGGTCCCCCCTGCCCCCCCCACGCTACGCCTCTGAGGAGGCACACTCTGCCTGCTGTAAGTGCCGCAAAATCCTGTTGGTGTAACACACCAGGAAAAAGAAGCAATACAGGCTAAGTTCAGGTGTAATATGGTCAGGAGGCACACTCCGCCCGCTGTAAGTGCCGCAAAATCCTGTTGGTGTAACACACCAGGAAAAAGCAGCAATACAGGCTAAGTTCAGGTGTAATATGGTCAGGAGGCACACTCCGCCCGCTGTAAGTGCCGCAAAATCCTGTTGGTGTAACACACCAGGAAAAAGCAGCAATACAGGCTAAGTTCAGGTGTAATATGGTCAGGAGGCACACTCCGCCCGCTGTAAGTGCCACAAAATCCTGTTGGTGTAACACACCAGGAAAAAGCAGCAATACAGGCTAAGTTCAGGTGTAATATGGTCAGGAGGCACACTCCGCCCGCTGTAAGTGCTGCAAAATCCTGTTGGTGTAACACACCAGGAAAAAGCAGCAATACAGGCTAAGTTCAGGTGTAATATGGTCAGGAGGCACACTCCACCCGCTGTAAGTGCCGCAAAATCCTGTTGGTGTAACACACCAGGAAAAAGCAGCAATATAGGCTAAGTTAAGGTGTAATATGGTCAGGAGGCACACTCCGCCCGCTGTAAGTGCCGCAAAATCCTGTTGGTGTAACACACCAGGAAAAAGCAGCAATACAGGCTAAGTTCAGGTGTAATATGGTCAGGAGGCACACTCCGCCCGCTGTAAGTGCCGCAAAATCCTGTTGGTGTAACACACCAGGAAAAAGCAGCAATACAGGCTAAGTTCAGGTGTAATATGGTCAGGAGGCACACTCCGCCCGCTGTAAGTGCCGCAAAATCCTGTTGGTGTAACACACCAGGAAAAAGCAGCAATACAGGCTAAGTTCAGGTGTAATATGGTCAGGAGGCACACTCCGCCCGCTGTAAGTGCCACAAAATCCTGTTGGTGTAACACACCAGGAAAAAGCAGCAATACAGGCTAAGTTCAGGTGTAATATGGTCAGGAGGCACACTCCGCCCGCTGTAAGTGCCGCAAAATCCTGTTGGTGTAACACACCAGGAAAAAGCAGCAATACGGGCTAACTTCAGGTGTATAATGTGCAGGAGGCTTAGCAACAATGACACTGACACTGTCCCCTGCCTATCCTTCTCTCTCCCTGCACACAAGGTTTATCAAAGTATATGACACTGACACTCTCCCTGCCTATCCTTCTCTCTCCCTGCACACAAGGTTTAGCAAAGAATATGACACAGACACTGTCCCCTGCCTATCCTTCTCTCTCCCTGCACACAAGGTTTATCAAAGTATATGACACTGACACTCTCCCTGCCTATCCTTCTCTCTCCCTACACACAAGGTTTAGCAAAGAATATGACACTGACACTCTCCCTGCCTATCCTTCTCTGTCCCTACACACAAGGTTTAGCAAATAATGTATTTGACACTGTCCCTGCCTATCCTTCACTTTCCCTGCTCCGGAACACACTACACGAGGCCGCCGCGCTGGCGACCTTTTATAGTGTGGGGCGTGTACTAAACCCCCTCAGCTATAATTGGCCACAGGCATCCTGCCTGTGGCCAATCATTGCTCTCCTCGCTGCCGGCGCTGTGATTGGCCAAGCATGCAGGGTCACAGTGAATGCTTGGCCAATCACAGCGCCGGGATTACACTGCGATGGCGCAGTGTATTGTGGGCCGTTCGCGTCACTCGAATTTGGCGCGAATGGCCCAAATCGTTCGTTGTTCGCCGAACGCACGAACAGCCGATGTTCGAGTCGAACCTATGTTCGACTCGAACACCGAGCTCATCCCTACTCCTGACCGTTGTGCACGTATGATCTGCAACTACAGGAAACGTTTGGTTGAAGTTATTGCTGCCAAAGGAGGTTCAACCAGTTATTAAATCCAAGGGTTCACATACTTTTTCCACCTGCACTGTGAATGTTTACATGGTGTGTTCAATAAAAACATGGTAACATTTAATTCTTTGTGTTTTTAGTTTAAGCAGACTGTGATTGTCTATTGTTGTGACTTCGATGAAGATCAGATCACATTTTATGACCTATTTGTGCAGAAATCCATATCATTCCAAAAGGGTTCACATACCTTTTTTTGCAACTGTATATTCACTCCCCTGTACTCTGATACCCCTAACTAAAATCTAGTGGAACCAATTGCCTTCAGAAGTCACCTAATTAGTAAATAGAGCCCACCTGTGTGCAATTGAATCTCAGTATAAATAATGCTGTTCTGTGAAGCCCCCAGATGTGTGTTAGAGAACCTTTAGTGAACAAACAGGATCATAAAGGCCAAGGAACACATCTGACAGGTCAGGGATAAAGTTGTGGAGTTTAAAGCAGAGTTAGGTTATAAAAAATCCCAAGTTTTGAACATCTCACAGAGCACTGTTTAAAGTGGTTGTAAACCCACAAAAAAAAAAACCTGCAAGACAAAGGCATAATGAGCTAGTATGCATAGCATACTAGCTCATTATGAAATACTCACCTTACATTGAAGCCCCTGCAGTGCTCACAGTACACAGCTCCAGCTGGCGTCATCACTCCTGGAGTTACTTCCGGGTATCGCGGGCTCCAGGCCGGAGCTGCAATGACGTCACTCCCGCGCATGCTCACGGGACCCACCAGTAACGGCACACTAATTGAAGCAACGGCACGAATGTCAGCACATGATGATACAGGGGATATCTCTTAAACCGTGCAGGTTTAGGAGATACCTGGGGTAGCTACAGGTAAGCCCCATTATAGGCTTAAATGTAGTCAAAAGTGAATTGTAAGGGTTTACAGCCACTTTAAAGGAGAATTCTGGGTTTTGGGTTTTTTGGCTGTTCATACTTACCTCGGTGGATGGAGCATCAGACCAATGCGCCATCTGTCCCCCGCCATCTGTGCACTGAGAACCGAGCCACCATCGCCGCTGGCTCGGTTCTCACAGATCCCCGAGAGGAAAGAAGCTGATGGTCAGTCAGCCTCTTTCTTCTCTGCTTCTCCACGCTCATTGGAGCGCTGAGCCGTGGAGGGGCAGGGAGGGGCGGTCTCAGCGGCTCACTGAGACTGCCATCAATCAGGGCAGCTGGTGGATCCCGACTTGGGAAGTTGTGATGACGCGCTGCCCCGACTGATGGCAGTGACGTCAGCAGAGAGCGGACTTCAGACCACTCTTTGCTGAAAACGGGTCACAGGCGTGCAAAACGAATTGCACTCCTGTGACCCTTAGGAGAAGCCCAGCCTAAAAAGCACAGGCTGGACTTTTCCTTTAATCCATCATCTGAAAATGGAAATGGTATGGCACAACTGCAAACCTACCAGGACATTGGCATCCACCTAAACTGACAGGCTGGGCAAGGAGAACATTAATCAGAGAAGCAGTCAAGAGGCCTATGGTAACTCTGGAGGAGCTGCAGAGATCCACAGCTCAGGTGGGAGAATCTGTCCACAGGACAACTATTAGTTGTGCACTCCACAAATCTGGCCTTTATGGAAGAGTGGCAAGAAGAAAGCCATTGTTGAAAGAAAGGCTTAAGAAGTACTGTTTGCAGTTTGCGAGAAGCCATGTTAGAGCTGCACAATTAATCGTTAAAAAATTGTGATCTCGATTCAACCCCCCTGACGATCTCCAATGCCAAGTTTGCCGATTCTTTCATATAACAAGTGGAGAGACTTATCAGCTGTTAAAAGAAAATATCCGGGCAGACTGCCAAGTTTTTAACAGGAAACATTGTAACTTATGCTTCCTTCTTAGTTCAAAGGGATAAACTTCTGTGTGTGTAAAGAAAAAATCCGGGCAGTCTGCCAAGTTTGTAACATGAAACATTGTAACTAACTTCCTTCTTAGATCAAACTTCTGTGTGTAAATGCAGGAAGTTTAACCACTTAGAGTCTAAGGGCTCTTTCACACAGGACGGATCCGTGCAGATCCGCCCCGTGAAGCTCCGCTTGCTCAGCGGGGATCGCTCCGTTGATCCCCGCTGAGCCGACGGATGACTGGGCGGTCCCCGCACACTGTGCAGGGACCGCCCTGTCAGAGCGCCGCTCTCCCCTATGGGGAATCGGATGATGACGGACCGTAGAGTCCGTTGTCATCCGATCCGCTCCGCCGACGGAAGGAAAAATAGGGTTTTCCTCCGTCACACTTTGGCGGAGCGGAGCGGATGTCAGCGGACATGTCTCCGCTGACATCCGTGCCTCCATAGGGGTACATGGAGGATCCGTTTCAGGTCCGCCTAAAAAACTGACAGGCGGACCTGAACAGACCTCCGTGTGAAAGAGCCCTAAATCTTTTTCTGACGCTTGTTTAAGTTAAAATCAATATTTTTTTTTTGCTAGAAAATTACGTGGAACCCCCAGTCATTATATATATTTTAGCAGAGACCCTAGGGAATAAAATGGCAATTGCTGCAATATTTTATGTCACACTGTATTTGCCCAGCGGTCTATCAAATGCAATTTTTTGGGAAAAAATACACTTCAATGAATAAATTAAAAAAAAACAGTAAAGTTAGCCCAATTGTTTTGTTTTAATGTGAAAGATGATGTTACACCGCGAGAATTGTGAGAGAATCGTGATCTATCTTCTAAGCAAAAAAATTGTGACTCTCATTTTAGCCAGAATTGTGCAGCTCTAAGCCATGTGCGGGACACAGCAAACATGTGGAAGAAGGTGCTCTGGTCAGATGAGACCAAAATTTTACTTTTCAGCAAAATGCTATGTGTGGCTGAAAACTAACACTGTACATCACCCTGAACACACTATCCTCACCGTGAAACATGGTGGTGGCAGCATCATGTTGTAGGGGTGCTTTTCTTCAGCAGGGACAGAAAAGCTGGTTAGACTTGATGGGAAGATGGATGTAGCCAAATACAGTGCAATCTTAGAAGAAAACCTGTTAGTCTGCAAAAAACTTGAGACTGGAACCCCAAGCTATGCCAATCTCCATGGGTCTGTGGGAGAATCACTACATCTGGCATAACAATCCCTTTTCCTCACACTTGACATTTTATGGCTGATATATCGATGTCATAATCATTTGGGATGGTCCTAAATCTCTAATCACACAATTCATAGCCCACTGTAATACCAACGATATGGGTTTATCATTCACTTCAGTTTGTGACGATAAATCCTTAGCTTTCCTTGACCTGAAACTCAGTCATGATCAAGGGATCATATATTCCCAAAATTACACCAAACCAACTGCAGGCAACTCTTCTCTGCATTACAGTTGTCACCACCCTTGTTGGATAAAGAACATCCCCAAAAGCCAATACTGCCGCCTCAAACATAACTATACTAGAGATGAAGATTACGCTACACATGGTCAACATCTTAAACAAAAATTCCTAGAGAAAGGTTACTTACCTATCCTCATAGATGAAGCCTTCATGTTTTACTCACAACAAAGCAATACCACAGATAGACAAAATAATTAAAACACCTCATCCATACAACCATTGACATTCACGACCAATTTTCACACAAAATTTAGAAATATGGAAGGCATATTCCAAAAGCATTGGTTCATTCTTAAATCCACAATCTCAGCCTGACCCCTCATGTCTTACAGACAAGCCAGGAATCTAAAAAACAAAATTGCACGTAGCAGTTTAAAACCAACTTCTTCCTCCACCTGTGCCCCCCTGAAGTTTTTCAACATTCAAGGCATGTATCAATGTCATAAGTCCCAGTGCCTGACTTGCTCACGTCACCCATAGACAAAAATAATTCCAGTCCAAGGGCCAAAAATATCCCATATCCGACTTTTATACTTGCTCATCAGAGTTTGTGGTGTATTGCCTATCCTGTCCATGTGGCCTACAATATGTAGGCCGCACAATCCGTACACTCCTAAAAGGTTTGGGGAACACATGCGCCTAGTGGACGCCGGGTTTGACAAACATAGTGTCCCCAAACATTTTCTCATTCACCATGAACACTCCTCCCTTGACCTGAAAGTTTGGGTAATCGAAGCAATACCCAATAATTTCCCAGCAGCCGAAAGCTTCAGGCGCCTTTGCGCAAGAGAATCCTACTGTATATATCGATTAGATATCCTTGCGCTGGATGGGCTGAACGAGGAACTAGAAATTAACCCATTACTTTAAACATTGGTCTAGATTAACACCAATTAACTTCTAAACCCACACCCCATTCTTTCTTGTATAAATATGTACCGTATATACTCGAGTATAAGCCGAGTTTTTCAGCACAATTTTTGGTGCTGAAAATGCCGCCCTCGGCTTATACTCGAGTCACCTTTTTGCGTCTGATCTCCCGGACTTTGGGGACCCGGTACCGGCCAGCCGTAGGTCCCCTGGACGCTAAGCTTGGCACACATGTAGCCCCACTCTTCCGCTACATGTGTGCAAAGTTTTTTGTTCGGAGGACCCACAGCCGGGGAGCACCGATTTTTCAAACCCGGGCACCCCTTCCATAGACTCCCATGTTAAACGGTCATTTCTCTGGTGACTTTGGGGACCGAGTACCGGCCAGTCTTAGGTCCTCTTGAACCGAAACTTGGCACACATGTAGCCCCATTTCTCCTCTACAAGTGTGCAACGTTTGTTGTCTGGGGGACCTACGGCCAGGGAGCACCGATTTTTTAAAGCTGGGCACCCCTTTTAATAGACTCCCATGTTAAACGTCAGTCTAGTCATGGACACAGTGAGGCATGGGCACAGTGAGGCATGGACATGGACACAGTGAGGCACAGTGAGGCATGCAGATGGAAACCCTTGGCTTATACTCGAGTCAATACGTTTTCCCAGTTTTTTGTGGTAAAATTAGGTGCCTCGGCTTATATTCGGGTCGGCTTATACTCGAGTATATACGGTACTTTTATTTATATATACACAACATTTCTCCCTGGTATAAACATGCACTACCATATATCATATACATTAAGTTTGCAGTATTATAATCCTTCATTTGTTTTGGCTAACAACCTTCATCATCAATCATTTTTTAGGCATAAAGGACCCTTACGGTCTTATTCCTCCTCCTTGATATCTTCCAATAGTAAGTACCCAATGTACCTTGCCCCCATTGTCAAATGGGTAGTCCTCTATTAGGGATGAGCTTTATGTTCGAGTCGAACATGAGTTTGACTCGAACATTGGCTGTTCGCCCGTTAGACGAACAGAGAACAATTTTAATAATTTTTAAAGTGAAACAATAAAAGTGAAATATTCCTTTAAATTTCGTATCTGGGGGGGGGTGTCTAAATTATGCCTGTAAAGTAGCGCATGTTTCCCGGGTTTAGAATTGTCCCTGCACAAAATGTAATTTCTGAAGGAAAAAAAGTAATTTAAAACTACTCACGGTTATAATGAATTGTCGGGTCCCTGGCAATACAGATCAAAGTCATTGAAAAAAAATGGCAGGGGTCCCCTTTTGGGTCTGGTGTGAATAATAAGGGGAACCAAAAAAAAAAAAAAAAGCTTGGGGGTCCCCCCAAATTCCATATCAGGCCCTTCAGGTCTAGTATGGATATTAAGGGAACCAGGTTTTTTTTTTTAAATGGCGTGGGGTCCCCCCAAAAATCCATACCAGACCCTTATCCGAGCACGCAACCTGGCAGGCCGCAGGAAAAGAGGGGGGTAGAGAGCGCCCCCCCTCCTGAACCGTACCAGGCCACATGCCCTCAACATGGGGAGGATGTCCCCATGTTGATGGGGACAAGGGCCTCATCCCCACAACCCTTGCCCGGTGGTTTTGGGGGTCTGCGGGCAGGGGGCTTATCGGAATCTGGAAGCCCCCTTTAACAAAGGGGACCCCTAGATTCAGCCCCCCATGTGAATTTTTAACGGGTACATTGTACCCCTACCATTTCACAAATAAAGTGTAAAATTTCAAAAAACACACAGACACAGTTGGGATAAGTCCTTTATTAAAAATAAAAAAATAAAAAATAAAAAAAACATTCCAGCGATGTAATCCAATCTGTCCAGTATTGTTTTCCATGTCCCGCGGTGATCCGATGTCCAGCGATGCTGCAGTCTCCTCCAGTCTCCACTCCACACGAAACCCCCATGACATAAGAGGGGCGGGGTCACCCGTCACATCATAGGGTAAGCCCGGCTTTCCCCGCTTGCCGGGAATACCCAATGACGTAGGCGGGTGACCCCGCCCCATTTCATCACATGGCGGGGTCACCCGCCATCATCATTTGGTATTTCCCACTTGCCGGGGAAAGCCGGGGCTTTCCCCATGATGTGACAGGTGACCCCACCCCCTCTTACGTCATGGGGGTTTCGTGTGGAGTGGAGACTGGAGACTGCAGCAGTCTCCACTCCACACGAAACCCCCATGATGTAAGAGGGGGCGGGGTCACCCGTCACATCATAGGGTAAGCCCCGTGTCAGGAATGGTGTCATTACTGGGCTCACCTGCTGGTGGCACTGTTGCATTCGGCAGCAGTGGGTGTAGTTCTGGTGGCCACCAGCGGGTGTCTCCTCACCAAGACTTTCCACCAGCCATCAAGCACACCTGATCTGGGTCTGCTGGACTATAGAAACCCACCCTTAACAAAGCTCAGTGCTCCAGAATTCCTTCTGTAAGCCTGGTCCCTGCCTGAACCTGATCCGTTACCTGGTCCTGAACCTGATCTGTTCCCTGCCTTGTCCTGGACCCTGATCCTTGTACCCTGTCCCCTGAGACCTGTCCCCTGATACCAGCTCCCCCTTGCTGACTGCTCCCAGTACCTGGTCTTCTGCTCCCCTTGTCTCTCATCCCTGCCTTGTTCATGTATGTGTGTTCTCTTTTGTACATATTAGTTAGCTAGTTAGATTAGGTTGTTTTTGGGGTTTGTTGTGTTCCTTTGTATTCGTTTCTTGCTTATGGTTTGCTGTGGTTTTGTTTACACGTGTGTCCTTATCTTTAATAAATATTTATATTTTTCACTTACTCTGTTCCTGATTCCTTAGGCTGGGTTCACACTAGTGTGACACAACATCTGTCCTACTTTGGATCCGACTTTGCCCTGCGACATGAAGCCGACATGTCCGACTTTCAATGAACGAGAATCCGACCTGGATCCCCGCCAATAGCAGGCACTGTGTTTGGTATGAATCTTGAGGGGGAACTCCAGGCCAAATTTTAAATAAAAAACCGGCATGGGTTCCCCCTCCAGGAGCATACCAGGCCCTTGAGTCTGGTCTGGATTTGAAGAGGAACCCCTACGCCGAAAAAACGGCATGGGGGTCCCCCCAAAATCCAAACCAGACCCTTATCCTAGCACACAACCTGGCAGGCCGCAGGGGAAGAGGGGGGGACGAGAGAGCGGCCCCCCTCCCTCCTGAACCGTACCAGGCCGCATGCCCTCAATATGGGGGGTTTGGTGCTCTGGGGCAGGGGGGCGACCTGCGGCCCCCCACCCCAGAGCACCCTGCCCCCATGTTGATGAGGACAGGGCCTCTTCCCGACAACCCTGGCCGTTGGTTGTCGGGGTCTGCGGGTGGGGGGCTTATCGGAATCCGGGAGCCCCCTTTAATAAAGGGGCCCCCGGATCCCGGCCCCCTACCCTATGTGAATGTGTATGGGGTACATCGTACCCCTACCCATTCACCTGGTGGAAAAAAATTACAATAAAAAAACCACACAGCTTTTTAAAGTATTTTATTGCACAGCTCCGGGGGTCTTCTTCCGACTTCGGGGGTCTCTGGTGTCGTCGCCGCGCTCTCCGGTTTTCTTCTGCCGGGCCACCGCTAACTTCTTTAGCTCTTTTGCTAGCGGGGCCCGGTCTTCTCCGTCGCCTTCTCCCCTCTTCTCCTCTCCGGTTCTTCCTTTCTTCTGCCGGGCCTCCGCTAACTTCTTTTAGCTCTTTTGCTAGCGGAGGCCCGGTCTTCTCCCGCTATCCGGTTCTTCTCCCGGTTCTTCTCCCGCTTCTTTCTTCTGCCGGCCCCTCCACTAACTTCTTCAGCTCTTTTGCTAGTGGAGTGGCCTGTCTTCCTGTCGTCGCCGTCGAGAAGTTAGCGGAGGCCCGGCAGAAGAAAGGAAGAACCGGAGAGGAGAAGAGGGGAGAAGGCGACGGAGAAGACCGGGCCCCGCTAGCAAGAGAGCTAAAGAAGTTAGCGGTGGCCCGGCAGAAGAAAACCGGAGAGCGCGGCGACGACACCGGAGACCCCCGAAGTCGGAAGAAGACCCCCGGAGCTGTGCAATAAAATACTTTAAAAAGCTGTGTGGTTTTTTTATTGCAATTTTTTTCCACCAGGTGAATGGGTAGGAGTACGATGTACCCCATACTCATTCACATAGGGTGGGGGGGCCTGGATCCGGGGGCCCCCTTATTAAAGGGGGCTCCCAGATTCCGATAAGCCCCCCGCCCGCAGACCCCGACAACCAACGGCCAGGGTTGTCGGGAAGAGGCCCTGTCCTCATCAACATGGGGGCAGGGTGCTCTGGGGTGGGGGGGCCGCAGGTTGCCCCCCTGCCCCAGAGCACCAAACCCCCCATGTTGAGGGCATGCGGCCTGGTACGGTTCAGGAGGGAGGGGGGCCGCTCTCTCGTCCCCCCCTCTTCCCCTGCGGCCTGCCAGGTTGTGTGCTCATATAAGGGTCTGGTTTGGATTTTGGGGGGGACCCCCACGTCGTTTTTTTGGCGTAGGGGTTCCCCTAAAAATCCAGACCAGACCCAAGGGCCTGGTATGCTCCCGGAGTGGGAACCCATGCCGGTTTTTTATTTAAAATTTGGCCTGGAGTTCCCCCTCAAGAGCAGCACAGCACAAGTCGCATGCCAAAGTCAGATCATGCAAGACTGCGGTCCGACTTTGATCCGACTTCAATGATAGTCAATGGGCTGAAGTCGGATCAAAGTCGGACCAAAGTAGTACAGGGAGCATTTTCAAAGTCGGACCGACATGTGTCGGACCAGTTAAGATGGTTCCCATAGGGAAACATTGATTTTCACACGTCATGCGACATGAGCTCCCAATGTCAGAGCGTTTGTCGCCTCAGTGTGAACCAGGCCTTAATGTGCAGCCCAATGATCTGACCACCTGTATTGGATGTCTGTGTATAGCATCCTCGTGACAGAATTCTGGAGCCATACAATCAGATCGGCTGCACCTTGGAATTGGGTCTGAGCACTTGTTAAAATTACTAAGATGGAGGTGGACGATATTTTATCTTTCGCTCCTGGCAACAGATAACAGAGATTTCTGTTATCAGACACTAAGAGAATATACCAGAGAGCAGTTATTAGAATGCATCTGCATAGCTCACGTTTTTGTGGATCAGGGCAATTTTGTGTTTGAGGTTGTACAAGCTTTGATTTGTAACTGTACAGAGTTGGCCCTGTCTGATGCCTCTATTGGAACTGACGATTATACACCTCCTTTTAATGCAGTTCAGGTAGAATCTTTGTTGTGGCTGTTGGAAGATGACGTAGGCCTCGTACACACGGCCGAGATTCTCGTTGAGAAAAACATGTCGTTTTTTTCGACGAGATTCTTGGACAAGAAACTTGTCCCGGCCGAGTGTACACACGCTCGTTTCAAAGAACCCGCGGTTCTTTGAAAGGAGTGTACGCGGTGACGTCATCGACTACGTCGAGCATGCGCTCGTCACATTCGATGCCGTCGCCGCCATCTTGGTATACCCTACGTATGCCTAGGAAGCTACCGCGCATGCGTCAAATTCATTTCGAACATGCGCGGGCTTCCGGGCGGACAGGTAAGTGTACACACACTCACTTTTCTCGTCGAGAAACACGCCGAGGAGAATCTCGACGAGAAAATAGAGAGCAGGTTCTCTATTTTCTCGTCGAGGTTTCTTGTCGGTTTTCTCGACGAGAAACACGCTAGCAGCGTACACACGACCGATTTACTCGGCAAGACCTCTCTGCCAGCAAGTTTCTTGCTGGTTCTTGCCGAGAAAATCGGTCGTGTGTACGAGGCCTCAGCCTTTTTCCATGAGCAGTACTCAGCTTGTCCTGAACAGGTGCTTGCAGCATGCATTGATTCAGTGCAGTCTCTGGTCCGACAAGCAGTGTGCAAACCTGATTTTGTGAATCCCTTATTACAGGCCTGGTCAAGTTTGTTGTACTCAGCCCCTGTCAGCTCCCAACCATCCATTTGTATGTCTAGATACCAACCTGCTGGGATGTCTTCCTCTCCTTTTCCCCCCAATTCCCACTTTTTCTGAACAATGCACCCAGCTAACAATGAAATATCAGTACCCTGTCTCCTCCTGCTGCACTTACCCTGCTTTCAATCCACCTGCTTCTTCCCTCCTATCCTTAGCCAATCCACAAGAACTTCCTCCAGCCACTGTTCCTGCACCTCTGCCATTTTCTTCCATTTGCCCAATCCCAACCTTTTCATATATTCCCCCCGTTACTTGCAAACCTGCAGTGACTAAGCCCAAAAAGAAGCGGAAGTACTTTCCAACCCACACAATCTTACCGGTATCTCAACCTGCCTCCACACCCACCAACCTGCTCCCGCCTGCAGTTCCCGTGCCAGCCTTCCAGCCTGAGGTTCCCGTGCCAGCCTTCCAGCCTGAGGTTCCTGTACCAGCCTGTCAGCCTGAAGTTCCCATGCCAGCCTTCCAGCCTGAAGTGCCAGCCTTCCAGCCTGAAGTTCCCGTGCCAGCCTGAGATTCCCGTGCCAGCCCTCCAGCCTGAGGTTCCCGTTCCAGCCTTCCAGCCTGAGGTTCCCATACCAGCCTGTCAGCCTGAAGACCCTGTACCAGCCTGCCAGCCTGAAGACTAGTGATGAGCCGAACACCCCCGGGTTCGGTTCGCACCAGAACCCGCGAACGGACCGAAAGTTCGAACGAACATTAGAACCCTATTAAATACAATGGATGCGAACGTTCGAATTCTAAAGTGCTAATTATAACAACTATTATGCATGTTATTGTCATAAATAGGGTTTGGGAACCCGGGTTGTGCACCAGGGGACATGTATCAATGCAAAAAGAAGTTTTAAAAACGGTCGTTTTTCGGGAGCAGTCATTTTAATGATGCATAAAGTGAAAAAAAAAAAGTCAAATATTCCTTTAAATATCGTACCTGGGGGGTGTCTAAAGTATGCCTGTGAAGTGCCACGTGTTTCCCGTGTTTAGAACTTTCCCTGCACAAAATGACACTTCTAAAGGAAAAAAAAGCCATTTAAAACTGCTTGCGGCTTTAATGTAATGTCTGGTCCCGGTAATATGGATGAAATTCTTTAAGAAAAATGGCATAGCTACCCCATGACCCCCCCCTACCCCAGCCCATTACCAGCCCCTTTGGGTCTTGTATGGATATTAAGGGGAACCCCGCACATAAAATAAAAAAGGCCCTATATACTCTGAACAGCCGTATACAGGCGGTGCATACAAGACAGGGACTGTAGGTTTGTTCTTATGTAGAATCTGTTTGTAATTTTGAACAGGTACATTGTTGAAGTGTAGCTCCAGCCCAAAAATCTATTTTTAAACTTTTTGGGAAACATAGGTAAGGGTTATCACCCCTGTAACATTTGTTTTGCTGTCTGTGCCCCTGTTCAGAACATTTCACCTCACTTTCCGTCCCAATGACAACTGTTTTTGAAATGTGGTGTTTTTCTTGAAACAAGGATTGCTGATAAAGCATCAGTACAGATGAGACCCCTTTCTCCCATATTTATTCTTACAGGAGAGAATTTTCCTTTCTAGGGGTAGATTTCCTCTCACTTCCTGTTGTCTTCTTTCGTTTGCAAGTAGGAGTCGTTTGTAAGTTGGATGTTTGAAAGTAGGGACCTGCCGTATATACTCTGCAGAAATAGGCCCCTTAGTTGTTGGTGTTGGCACAACACTGTAAGCACTCAGTTACTCTTGGTTGGTGCTGGAACGCCCTGCTGTCAACTATTATATCAGGAATTTTAATTACATATAATTGTTGAACAGTGGTAGTAAAAATTGGGGCTTTGATGGTGGTGCTGGTGCCACAACACTGTAAGCCCTGACAGTTACTCTTGGTGGGTGCAGCAATGGGCCCTGCTGTGAATTATTAGATCAAGAATTGTAATTACATGCCCCTTTTGAACAGGGGCTGAAAAATTGGGCCTTTCGTGGTGGTGGTGGTGGTGGCGTTGCCACAAGACTGTAAGCCCTCAGAGTTACTCTTGGTGGGTGCAGCAATGGACCCTGCTGTGAATTATTAGATCAAGAATTGTAATTGCATGCCCCTGTTGAACAGGGGCTGAAAAATTGGGCCTTAGGCACTGGTGGCACAACACTACAACCCCTCACAGATACTGTACTTGGAGCACAGCAATGAGCCCTGTTGCAAAGTATTGCTTCAAAAATTGTAATGACACGCCCCTGTTAAACAGGGGCTGAAAAATTGGGCCTTAGGCACTGGTGCCACAACACTCCAACCCCTCACAGATACTGTACTTGGAGCACAGCAATGAGCCCTATGGCAAATTATTGCTAAAAAAATTGTAATTACACGCCCCTGTAAAACAGGGGCTGAAAAATTGGGCCTTAGCCACTGGTGGCGGCACCCATAAACAAAAATGATCTTCCAAGCTATCATCATCAATCGTATCATTGAGGACTCGGAGGAGGAGGATAGCCAGTCAACATAACAGCACAGGCACTCAGCATCAGCATCAGTCTTGAAGGGATGTGACATGTTAAAATCAATTAGTCTGTTATATCAGCATCAGGTGTGTGGTAGCTGGTGGTGATCCAAGACTGGTTCATCTTGATGAAAGTCAGTCGATCAACCGAGTCGGTGGACAGGCGCACCCTGTGATCCGTGACAAATCCTCCAGCAGCACTGAATGTGCGTTCCGAAAGAACGCTGGATGCAGGACAGGCCAGTAGCTCAATTGCATACTGTGCAAGCTCTGGCCAGTGATCCATCCTCAAGACCCAGTAAGCCAGAGGATTTTCGGTGGGGAAGGTGTCCAAGTCTGACCTTGCCCCTAGATATTCCTGCACCATGTTTATCAGACGCTGGCGATGGTTGCTGGAACCGATCATACTTTGGGGCTGCGGACTAAAGAATTGTCTGAACGCATCGGTCAGACGGCCACCTTCCCCACCGCTCCTTCTTTGACTGGCCGAAGCCTCAGCAACTCGTTGTCCAGGACCAGGAGTTTGTAACCTCCCAGTCTCTGGGAACGCGTTGCACAGACCTTTCTGCAAGGCCTCCCGGAGTTGTCTCATCCTCTGCTCCCTCTGCGACGGTAACATAAGGTCCGCAACCTTACCCTTGTACCGTGGATCAAGGAGAGTGGCCAGCCAGTAATGGTCCCTCTCCTTGATCCGAAGAATACGAGGATCCTTCCGCAGACTTTGCAGGATCAGGGAGGCCATGCAGCGTAGGTTTGCTGAGGCATTCGCTCCGGAGTCCTCTGGGTCACTAAGGACGACATGATCCGCAGCCACCTCCTCCCAGCCACGTACAAGTCCACTGGTTTCTTGGGACTGTAAATCATCCCTAAAAGACTGCTGCTGATGATGCTGAGTGCCAGCCTCCACCTCCATGCTGACACAATCCTCCTCCTCCTCCTCCTCCTCCTCCTCCTCCTCTTCCTGTGCGATGGGTGGGACAGAAGGAACACTGTCTGGGTAAAGGGGGCCTTGAGAGGCAAGGAAGTCCTCCTCTTCCTGCCTCTGTTCTGCCTCAAGTGCCCTGTCCATTATTCCACGCAGCGTGTGCTCCAACAGGTGGACAAGAGGTACAGTGTCACTGATGCATGCACTGTCACTGCTCACCATCCTCGTCGCCTCCTCAAATGGTGCCAGGACAGTGCATGCATCCCTGATCATGCCCCACTGGCGTGGAGAAAAAAAACCAAGCTCCCCTGACCCTGTCCTGGTGCCGTAGTCGCACAGGTACTCATTGATGGCCCTCTGCTGCGTGTGCAGCCGCTGCAGCATGGCCAACGTTGAGTTCCACCTGGTGGGCATGTCACATATAAGGCGGTTCTTGGGCAGGTTCAACTCCTTTTGCAGCTCAGCCAGGCGAGCACTGGCATTATAAGATCTGCGGAAATGCACACAGACTTTCCTGGCCTGCCTCAGGACATCCTGTAAGCCCGGGTACCTGCCCAAGAACCGCTGCACCACCAGGTTAAGGACGTGAGCCACACAGGGCACATGGGTCAGTTGTCCCTGTCGGAGGGCGGAGAGGAGGTTGGTGCCATTGTCGCAAACCACCATTCCTGGCTTAAGCTGGCGTGGCGTCAACCACCTCTCGGCCTGGCCCTGCAGAGCAGACAGGACCTCTGCCCCAGTGTGGCTTCTGTCCCCCAAACACACCAGCGCAAGCACGGCATGGCATCTTTTTGCCTGCGTACTTGCGTAGCCCCGTGAACGGCTACGGAACACCGCTGGTTCATAGGACAAACCACAGGAAGAGGCCATGGAGGAAGAAGAAGAGGAGGGGGTGGAGGAGAGAGGTGTGTCACAACCAGTAGTAGCATTTTGGAGGCGTGGCGGTGGGACAACCTCCAACACTACTGCACCTTGTCCTGCATCCTTCCCAGCTGCCAAAAGAGTGACCCAATGGGCCGTGAAAGAAAGGTAACGTCCCTGTCCATGCATGCTGGACCATGAGTCAGCGGTAATATGCACCTTACCGCTGACCGCCCTGTCCAGCGAGGCCAAGACATTGCCTTCCACATGCCGGTAGAGAGCCGGAATAGCCTTCCGTGAGAAAAAGTGGCGTTTGGGAACCTGCCACTGAGGAACCGCACATTGCACAAACTCACGGAAGGGGGCCGAGTCTACCAACTGAAAAGGCAGCAGTTGAAGCGCTAGCAATTTAGCCAAGCTAGCATTCAACCGCTGGGCATGTGGATGGCTGGGAGTGAACTTCTTTCGACGGTCCAGCAGCTGGGGCAGGGAAATTTGCCTGCTAGAATCGGACGTCGGTGTACTGCTAGCAGAGTGGCCGCAAGTACTTGGCTGTGACACACCTAATTCTACACCTTCATTCCTCTCAGTGCATGTTTCAGAGAGGACTGAAGTTATAGTGGGGTTGGAGATCCCAGCTGATGCGGTGCAAGGAGAGGTCCGCTTTGTTCTTTGGTGTGGGTCTTTGAGGTAGGCTTGCCAACGAGCTGCATGGCAGGTCAACATATGTCTGGTCAGGCATGTGGTACCCAAGCGGCTGATGTTTTGGCCACGCGATATACGCTTGAGACATATGTTGCAAACAGCAGCTGTGCGATCTGATGCACTAGCCTCAAAAAAGGCCCACACCAAAGAACTTTTTGAATGACGGGCAGAGGCAGCGCCCTGCACAGGCGGAGCTCTGCGGTGTGATTCCGTCGGTGTACTGCCCTTACGCTGGCCACCAAAGGGCATCCTGCCTCGTTGGAGATGTGCCTCCTCCTCATCCTCCTCCTCCTCCTCTCTCCTATTAGGCACCCACGTGGAGTCAGTGACCTCATCATCACCTCCCTCCTCATCACTGGAGGCAATCTGGCAGTATGCTGCAGCTGCTGGAACATGACTGCCAGATTGGTGTCCTTCTTGAGCATCCCCTCTGTCTGCTCTCACGCTACTGCCTTCCTCTAGCTGGGTTTCATCATCAGACCCTTCGAAACGCTGGGCATCCTCCTGGAGCATGTACCCAACACTGTGCTGAAACAGTTCGGGGGACTCCTCAGGAGGAGGACATGGTGGGTCTAGGGAAGGAGTGACTGATGATGAGTCTGACATTGATACCAGGGAAGAGGACGCTTTGGCAGCTGCTTTTCCAGTACCCTGAGCCTGGGTGAGAGAGGATGAGGAGGAGGAGGAGGGCTTGGTCATCCACTCTACCAAGTCTTCGGCATGATGTGGCTCAACATGTCCAGCTTCCGAAAAGAAGGACAAGCGTGTCCCATGGCCATGTGCTGATGACAATGCACCGCGTCCACGACCAGCACTGTTGCCCCCAGACACAGAGCCTGCTTGCCCTCTTTTATTGCCTCCTGACTGTCTGCCTCTCCTTGTTTGCCTTCCAGACATTCTAATAGATGGCCTGCAGGGAGATGGGAAAAAAGCAATAAGGGCTACCTTCAGGTGTCCTTCTCTGTCCCTTGAAACAAGGACTTTGACAGTGAAAGAAACTGACACACTCTCCCTACCTACAGTTTTCTGTCCCTAGAAAAAATGTTTTTTTTAAGCACAATATAGCACAAGGAGAATTCACTCACTGTCCTTCCAGGTCCCTGGAAACAAGGACTTTGACAGTGAAAGAAACTGACACACTCTCCCTACCTACAGTTTTCTGTCCCTAGAAAAAATGTTTTTTTTAAGCACAATTTAGCACAAGGAGAATTACCTCACTGTCCTTCCAGGTCCCTGGAAACAAGGACTTTGACAGTGAAAGAAACTGACACACTCTCCCTACCTACAGTTTTCTGTCCCTAGAAAAAATGTTTTTTTTAAGCACAATTTAGCACAAGGAGAATTACCTCACTGTCCTTCCAGGTCCCTGGAAACAAGGACTTTGACAGTGAAAGAAACTGACACACTCTCCCTACCTACAGTTTTCTGTCCCTAGAAAAAATGTTTTTTTTTAAGCACAATTTAGCACAAGGAGAATTACCTCACTGTCCTTCCAGGTCCCTGGAAACAAGGACTTTGACAGTGAAAGAAACTGACACACTCTCCCTACCTACAGTTTTCTGTCCCTAGAAAAAATGTTTTTTTTAAGCACAATTTAGCACAAGGAGAATTACCTCACTGTCCTTCCAGGTCCCTGGAAACAAGGACTTTGACAGTGAAAGAAACTGACACACTCTCCCTACCTACAGTTTTCTGTCCCTAGAAAAAATGTTTTTTTTAAGCACAATTTAGCACAAGGAGAATTACCTCACTGTCCTTCCAGGTCCCTGGAAACAAGGACTTTGACAGTGAAAGAAACTGACACACTCTCCCTACCTACAGTTTTCTGTCCCTAGAAAAAATGTTTTTTTTAAGCACAATTTAGCACAAGGAGAATTACCTCACTGTCCTTCCAGGTCCCTGGAAACAAGGACTTTGACAGTGAAAGAAACTGACACACTCTCCCTACCTACAGTTTTCTGTCCCTAGAAAAAATGTTTTTTTTAAGCACAATTTAGCACAAGGAGAATTACCTCACTGTCCTTCCAGGTCCCTGGAAACAAGGACTTTGACAGTGAAAGAAACTGACACACTCTCCCTACCTACAGTTTTCTGTCCCTAGAAAAAATGTTTTTTTTAAGCACAATTTAGCACAAGGAGAATTACCTCACTGTCCTTCCAGGTCCCTGTAAACAAGGACTTTGACAGTGAAAGAAACTGACACACTCTCCCTACCTACAGTTTTCTGTCCCTAGAAAAAATGTTTTTTTTAAGCACAATATAGCACAAGGAGAATTCACTCACTGTCCTTCCAGGTCCCTGGAAACAAGGACTTTGACAGTGAAAGAAACTGACACACTCTCCCTACCTACAGTTTTCTGTCCCTAGAAAAAATGTTTTTTTAAGCACAATATAGCACAAGGAGAATTCACTCACTGTCCTTCCAGGTCCCTGGAAACAAGGACTTTGACAGTGAAAGAAACTGACACACTCTCCCTACCTACAGTTTTCTGTCCCTAGAAAAAATGTTTTTTTTAAGCACAATTTAGCACAAGGAGAATTACCTCACTGTCCTTCCAGGTCCCTGGAAACAAGGACTTTGACAGTGAAAGAAACTGACACACTCTCCCTACCTACAGTTTTCTGTCCCTAGAAAAAATGTTTTTTTTAAGCACAATTTAGCACAAGGAGAATTACCTCACTGTCCTTCCAGGTCCCTGGAAACAAGGACTTTGGCAGTGAAAGAAACTGACACACTCTCCCTACCTACAGTTTTCTGTCCCTAGAAAAAATGTTTTTTTTAAGCACAATTTAGCACAAGGAGAATTACCTCACTGTCCTTCCAGGTCCCTGGAAACAAGGACTTTGACAGTGAAAGAAACTGACACACTCTCCCTACCTACAGTTTTCTGTCCCTAGAAAAAATGTTTTTTTTAAGCACAATTTAGCACAAGGAGAATTACCTCACTGTCCTTCCAGGTCCCTGGAAACAAGGACTTTGACAGTGAAAGAAACTGACACACTCTCCCTACCTACAGTTTTCTGTCCCTAGAAAAAATGTTTTTTTTAAGCACAATTTAGCACAAGGAGAATTACCTCACTGTCCTTCCAGGTCCCTGGAAACAAGGACTTTGACAGTGAAAGAAACTGACACACTCTCCCTACCTACAGTTTTCTGTCCCTAGAAAAAATGTTTTTTTTAAGCACAATTTAGCACAAGGAGAATTACCTCACTGTCCTTCCAGGTCCCTGGAAACAAGGACTTTGACAGTGAAAGAAACTGACACACTCTCCCTACCTACAGTTTTCTGTCCCTAGAAAAAATGTTTTTTTTAAGCACAATTTAGCACAAGGAGAATTACCTCACTGTCCTTCCAGGTCCCTGGAAACAAGGACTTTGACAGTGAAAGAAACTGACACACTCTCCCTACCTACAGTTTTCTGTCCCTAGAAAAAATGTTTTTTTTAAGCACAATTTAGCACAAGGAGAATTACCTCACTGTCCTTCCAGGTCCCTGGAAACAAGGACTTTGACAGTGAAAGAAACTGACACACTCTCCCTACCTACAGTTTTCTGTCCCTAGAAAAAATGTTTTTTTTAAGCACAATTTAGCACAAGGAGAATTACCTCACTGTCCTTCCAGGTCCCTGGAAACAAGGACTTTGACAGTGAAAGAAACTGACACACTCTCCCTACCTACAGTTTTCTGTCCCTAGAAAAAATGTTTTTTTTAAGCACAATTTAGCACAAGGAGAATTACCTCACTGTCCTTCCAGGTCCCTGGAAACAAGGACTTTGACAGTGAAAGAAACTGACACACTCTCCCTACCTACAGTTTTCTGTCCCTAGAAAAAATGTTTTTTTTAAGCACAATTTAGCACAAGGAGAATTACCTCACTGTCCTTCCAGGTCCCTGGAAACAAGGACTTTGACAGTGAAAGAAACTGACACACTCTCCCTACCTACAGTTTTCTGTCCCTAGAAAAAATGTTTTTTTTAAGCACAATTTAGCACAAGGAGAATTACCTCACTGTCCTTCCAGGTCCCTGGAAACAAGGACTTTGACAGTGAAAGAAACTGACACACTCTCCCTACCTACAGTTTTCTGTCCCTAGAAAAAATGTTTTTTTTAAGCACAATTTAGCACAAGGAGAATTACCTCACTGTCCTTCCAGGTCCCTGGAAACAAGGACTTTGACAGTGAAAGAAACTGACACACTCTCCCTACCTACAGTTTTCTGTCCCTAGAAAAAATGTTTTTTTTAAGCACAATATAGCACAAGGAGAATTCACTCACTGTCCTTCCAGGTCCCTGGAAACAAGGACTTTGACAGTGAAAGAAACTGACACACTCTCCCTACCTATAGTTTTCTGTCCCTAGAAAAAATGTTTTTTTTAAGCACAATTTAGCACAAGGAGAATTACCTCACTGTCCTTCCAGGTCCCTGGAAACAAGGACTTTGACAGTGAAAGAAACTGACACACTCTCCCTACCTACAGTTTTCTGTCCCTAGAAAAAATGTTTTTTTTAAGCACAATTTAGCACAAGGAGAATTACCTCACTGTCCTTCCAGGTCCCTGGAAACAAGGACTTTGACAGTGAAAGAAACTGACACACTCTCCCTACCTACAGTTTTCTGTCCCTAGAAAAAATGTTTTTTTTAAGCACAATTTAGCACAAGGAGAATTACCTCACTGTCCTTCCAGGTCCCTGGAAACAAGGACTTTGACAGTGAAAGAAACTGACACACTCTCCCTACCTACAGTTTTCTGTCCCTAGAAAAAATGTTTTTTTTAAGCACAATTTAGCACAAGGAGAATTACCTCACTGTCCTTCCAGGTCCCTGGAAACAAGGACTTTGACAGTGAAAGAAACTGACACACTCTCCCTACCTACAGTTTTCTGTCCCTAGAAAAAATGTTTTTTTTAAGCACAATATAGCACAAGGAGAATTCACTCACTGTCCTTCCAGGTCCCTGGAAACAAGGACTTTGACAGTGAAAGAAACTGACACACTCTCCCTACCTATAGTTTTCTGTCCCTAGAAAAAATGTTTTTTTTAAGCACAATTTAGCACAAGGAGAATTACCTCACTGTCCTTCCAGGTCCCTGGAAACAAGGACTTTGACAGTGAAAGAAACTGACACACTCTCCCTACCTACAGTTTTCTGTCCCTAGAAAAAATGTTTTTTTTAAGCACAATTTAGCACAAGGAGAATTACCTCACTGTCCTTCCAGGTCCCTGGAAACAAGGACTTTGACAGTGAAAGAAACTGACACACTCTCCCTACCTACAGTTTTCTGTCCCTAGAAAAGATGTTTTTTTTAAGCACAATTTAGCACAAGGAGAATTACCTCACTGTCCTTCCAGGTCCCTGGAAACAAGGACTTTGACAGTGAAAGAAACTGACACACTCTCCCTACCTACAGTTTTCTGTCCCTAGAAAAAATGTTTTTTTTAAGCACAATTTAGCACAAGGAGAATTACCTCACTGTCCTTCCAGGTCCCTGGAAACAAGGACTTTGACAGTGAAAGAAACTGACACACTCTCCCTACCTACAGTTTTCTGTCCCTAGAAAAAATGTTTTTTTTAAGCACAATTTAGCACAAGGAGAATTACCTCACTGTCCTTCCAGGTCCCTGGAAACAAGGACTTTGACAGTGAAAGAAACTGACACACTCTCCCTACCTACAGTTTTCTGTCCCTAGAAAAAATGTTTTTTTTAAGCACAATTTAGCACAAGGAGAATTACCTCACTGTCCTTCCAGGTCCCTGGAAACAAGGACTTTGACAGTGAAAGAAACTGACACACTCTCCCTACCTACAGTTTTCTGTCCCTAGAAAAAATTTTTTTTTAAGCACAATATAGCACAAGGAGAATTCACTCACTGTCCTTCCAGGTCCCTGGAAACAAGGACTTTGACAGTGAAAGAAACTGACACACTCTCCCTACCTACAGTTTTCTGTCCCTAGAAAAAATGTTTTTTTTAAGCACAATTTAGCACAAGGAGAATTCACTCACTGTCCTTCCAGGTCCCTGGAAACAAGGACTTTGACAGTGAAAGAAACTGTCACACTCTCCCTACCTACAGTTTTCTGTCCCTAGAAAAAATGTTTTTTTTAAGCACAATTTAGCACAAGGAGAATTACCTCACTGTCCTTCCAGGTCCCTGGAAACAAGGACTTTGGCAGTGAAAGAAACTGACACACTCTCCCTACCTACAGTTTTCTGTCCCTAGAAAAAATGTTTTTTTTAAGCACAATTTAGCACAAGGAGAATTACCTCACTGTCCTTCCAGGTCCCTGGAAACAAGGACTTTGACAGTGAAAGAAACTGACACACTCTCCCTACCTACAGTTTTCTGTCCCTAGAAAAAATGTTTTTTTTAAGCACAATTTAGCACAAGGAGAATTACCTCACTGTCCTTCCAGGTCCCTGGAAACAAGGACTTTGACAGTGAAAGAAACTGACACACTCTCCCTACCTACAGTTTTCTGTCCCTAGAAAAAATGTTTTTTTTAAGCACAATTTAGCACAAGGAGAATTACCTCACTGTCCTTCCAGGTCCCTAGAAACAAGGACTTTGACAGTGAAAGAAACTGACACACTCTCCCTACCTACAGTTTTCTGTCCCTAGAAAAAATGTTTTTTTTAAGCACAATTTAGCACAAGGAGAATTACCTCACTGTCCTTCCAGGTCCCTGGAAACAAGGACTTTGACAGTGAAAGAAACTGACACACTCTCCCTACCTACAGTTTTCTGTCCCTAGAAAAAATGTTTTTTTTAAGCACAATTTAGCACAAGGAGAATTACCTCACTGTCCTTCCAGGTCCCTGGAAACAAGGACTTTGACAGTGAAAGAAACTGACACACTCTCCCTACCTACAGTTTTCTGTCCCTAGAAAAAATGTTTTTTTTTAAGCACAATTTAGCACAAGGAGAATTACCTCACTGTCCTTCCAGGTCCCTGGAAACAAGGACTTTGACAGTGAAAGAAACTGACACACTCTCCCTACCTACAGTTTTCTGTCCCTAGAAAAAATGTTTTTTTTAAGCACAATATAGCACAAGGAGAATTCACTCACTGTCCTTCCAGGTCCCTGGAAACAAGGACTTTGACAGTGAAAGAAACTGACACACTCTCCCTACCTACAGTTTTCTGTCCCTAGAAAAAATGTTTTTTTTAAGCACAATATAGCACAAGCACAAAACACACTGACACTCTCCCTACCTATCCTTCTCTTTCCCTAAACTAAAGGAATCCAGGTTAAGCAAGAAAGAAATAAAAGTCACTGTCCCTGCCTATGCTGCTCTATCCCTGCTCCGGAACACACTACACTAGGCCGCCGTGCTGGCGGCCTTTTATAGTGTGGGGCGTGTACTAAACCCCCTCAGCAATAATTGGCCACAGGCATCCTGCCTGTGGCCAATCATTGCTCTCCTCGCTGCCGGCGCTGTGATTGGCCAAGCATGCGGGGTCACAGTGCATGCTTGGCCAATCACAGCGCCTGGATGACACTGCGATGGCGTAGTGCATTGTGGGCCGTTCGCGTCACTCGAATTTGGCGCGAACGGCCCAAATCGTTCGATCTTCGTCGAACGATCGAACAGCCGATGTTCGAGTCGAACGTATGTTCGACTCGAACACGAAGCTCATCCCTACTGAAGACCCTGTACCAGCCTGAAGACCCTGTAACAGCCTGCCAGCCTGAAGACCCTGTACCAGCCTTCCAGCCTGAGGTTCCCGTGCCAGCCTTCCAGCCAGAGGTTCCCGTGCCAGCCTTCCAGCCCGAGGTTCCTGTGCCAGTTTGCCAGCCCGAGGTTCCTGCTCCAGAGCCAGCCTTCCAGCCTGCAGCTCCAGGGCCAGCCTTCCAGCCTGCAGTTCCAGGGCCAGCCTTCCAGCCTGCAGTTCCAGGGCCAGCCTTCCAGCCTGCAGTTCCAGGGCCAGCCTTCCAGCTTGAGGTTCCTGTGCCTGTCTTCCGAACAGAAGTCCTGATGATGGTGTCCCAGTCGGTAGATCCGGTGTCCCAGTCGGTAGATCTGGTGTCCCAGTCGGAAGATCCGGTGACCCCGCCTGAAGATTCGGTGCATGGGACCCCGCCTGAAGATCCGGTGCCCGTTTCCTGGCCTGAGGTTATGATGCCCGTTTCTCAGTCTGTGGAGCCTACTGCCCAGCCTGAGATGACCCAGTCTGCTGCCCAGCCTGAGATGACCCCGTCTGCTGCCCAGCCTGAGATGACCCCGTCTGCTGCCCAGCCTGAGATGACCCCGTCTGCTGCCCAGCCTGAGATGAGCCCGTCTGCTGCCCAGCCTGAGATGAGCCCGTCTGCTGCCCAGCCTGAGATGATCCCATCTGCTGCCCAGCCTGAGATGATCCCATCTGCTGCCCAGCCTGAGATGTTCCTGTCTGCTGCTCCGTTGCCCGCTACCCAGTCTGATGTTCCAGAGCCTACTGTCTTGCTTGGTTCGGTGTATGGGACCCCGCCTGAAGATCCGGTGCCCGTTTCCTGGCCTGAGGTTATGATGCCCGTTTCTCAGTCTGTGGAGCCTACTGCCCAGCCTGAGATGACCCCGTCTGCTGCCCAGCCTGAGATAACCCCGTCTGCTGCCCAGCCTGAGATGACCCCGTCTGCTGCCCAGCCTGAGATGACCCCGTCTGCTGCCCAGCCTGGGATGACCCCGTCTGCTGCCCAGCCTGAGATGACCCCGTCTGCTGCCCAGCCTGAGATGACCCCGTCTGCTGCCCAGCCTGAGATGAGCCCGTCTGCTGCCCAGCCTGAGATGAGCCCGTCTGCTGCCCAGCCTGAGATGAGCCCGTCTGCTGCCCAGCCTGAGATGAGCCTGTCTGCTGCCCAGCCTGAGATGATCCCATCTGCTGCCCAGCCTGAGATGATCCCATCTGCTGCCCAGCCTGAGATGTTCCTGTCTGCTGCTCCGTTGCCCGCTACCCAGTCTGATGTTCCAGAGCCTACTGTCTTGCTTGGTGACCCTGTACCTGGTATCCAGCCTCACGATCCAGTTCCTGATGGTTCCACTCCTGATACTCTGCCTGGTGGTTCCTTTACCGCTGCCCAGCCTGATGACTTGGAGCCCGCTGTCCAGCCTGAGGATATGGTCCCTGCTAAGACCTGTTCCTTATGCCCAGCTGGCCGCTGACGTCTTCCTGATGGATGCCCTTTTTTCCACTATTTTAATCCTGATGGTCGCCCAGCCTGAATGTAATGCCCCTGCGTGGTCTGCCTCCGATGGGTTCTTGCCCGTTGCCCTGCTAATTTTTACTTCTAAATCTAAACTTCCTGACCCTGGTGGTGGGATGCGCGCCCTATTTTCAGACTCTAGTGGCACGTCCCCCAGTGAACTAAAGGACTCTGGCCTAGGAAGTGCGAAGAAGTCCGCAGACATAGTATGGAGACTTTTTTGGGTGTTTCCGCATTCACTCGGACTGTTCAACCAAGGGCTGAATGGAGTGTCCGGAGGCCACTCCTTAAAGGGGGGGGGGAACTGTCAGGAATGGTGTCATTACTGGGCTCACCTGCTGGTGGCACTGTTGCATTCGGCAGCAGTGGGTGTAGTTCTGGTGGCCACCAGCGGGTGTCTCCTCACCAAGACTTTCCACCAGCCATCAAGCACACCTGATCTGGGTCTGCTGGACTATATAAACCCGCCCTTAACAAAGCTCAGTGCTCCAGAATTCCTTCTGTAAGCCTGGTCCCTGCCTGAACCTGATCCGTTACCTGGTCCTGAACCTGATCCTGATCTGTTCCCTGCCTTGTCCTGGACCCTGATCCTTGTACCCTGTCCCCTGAGACCTGTCCCCTGATACCAGCTCCCCCTTGCTGACTGCTCCCAGTACCTGGCCTTCTGCTCCCCTTGTCTCTCATCCCTGCCTTGTTCATGTATGTGTGTTCTCTTTTGTACATATTAGTTATCTAGTTAGATTAGGTTGTTTTTGGGGTTTGTTGTGTTCCTTTGTATTCGTTTCTTGCTTATGGTTTGCTGTGGTTTTGTTTACACGTGTGTCCTTATCTTTAATAAATATTTATATTTTTCAATTACTCTGTTCCTGATTCCTTAATGTGCAGCCCAATGATCTGACCACCTGTATTGGATGTCTGTGTATAGCATCCTCGTGACACCCCGGTTTTACCCGCTTGCCGGGAAATACCTAATGATGTAGCCGCAAGGGTCTGGTATGGATTTTTGGGGGGGACCCCACGCCATTTTTTTTCATTTTTGTGCGGGGTTCCCCTTAATATCCATACCAGACCTGAAGGGCCTGGTAATGGAATTTTGGGGGGACCCCCACGCATTTTTTTTTTTTACATTTTGGTTCCCTGCGCAAAATGTAATTTTTGAAGAAAAAAAAGTCATTTAAAACTATTCGCATCTATTAATGAATTGTCGGGTCAGGCAATACAGATAAAAGTAATTGAAAAAAACGTCAGGGGTTCCCCTTAATATTCATACCAGACTTTTCTCTTTATTGCCAGGGACCCGACAATTCATTATAGCCGTGAGTAGTTTTAAATTACTTTTTTTCCTTCATAAATGACATTTTGTGCAGGGACAATTCTAAGCACGGGAAACGCGCTGCTTTACAGGCAAACATTTGACACCCCCCAGGTACGAAATTTAAAAGGAATATTTAACTTTTATTGTTTCACTAAGCATTATTAAAATCACTGCTCCTGAAAAACGTCAGTTTTTAAATCTTTTTTTGCATTGATACATGTCCCCTGGGGCAGGACCCGGGTCCCCAGACACTTTCTATGACAATAACTTGCATATTAACCTTTAAAATTAGCACTTTTGATTTTTCATGTTTGTGTCCCATTGACTTTAACGGTGTTTGCGTGTCCGAACAAATTTTTTGCCTGTTCGCATGTTCTGGTGCGATCCGAACCGGGGGGGGGTGGTGTTCGGCTCATCCCTATCCTCTATACTTTCACTTAATTTCCCCAGTGGCCCCTTCCTCCCCCCATTCTTTTTTTCCCCATCCTCTCGGTTCCCCCCCCCCCCTACCTTTCACCATCCCAATTTCCTCCTCTTTTCCCTCTCTCCCTTATCCCTCTCTCGCTGGACATTGGATCACTGCGGGACATAGAGAACAATGCTGGACAGACTGGATTACATCGCTGGAATGTTTTTTTTATTTTTAATAAAGGACATATCCCAACTGTGTCTGTGTGGTTTTTTTATTTTTTTTCCAGAAAATCAAGTATTTCTCACAGAAAAGTATTGCAGCAACACATGTTTTGCTATACACGTTTATTCCCTTTGTGTGTATTGGAATAACACAAAAAAAAGGGAGGAAAAAAAAGCAAATTGGGCATAATGTCACACAAAACTCCAAAAATGGGCTGGTCAAAATTCTTGGTACCCTTAACTTAATATTTGGTTGCACACCCTTTGGAAAAAAACAACTGAAATCGGTCGCTTCCTATAGCCATCAATAAGCTTCTTACACCTCTCACCCGGAATTTTGGACTACTCTTCTTTTGCAAACTGCTCCAGGTCTCTCTTATTGGAAGGGCGCCTTTTCCCAACAGCAATTTTAAGATCTCTCCACAGGTGTTCAATGGGATTTAGATCTGGACTAATTTCTGGCCACTTTAGAACTCTCCAGCGCTTTGTTGCCATCCATTTCTGGGTGCTTTTTGACGTATATTTGGGGTCATTGTCCTGTTGGAAGACCCAAGATCTCGAACGCAAACCCAGCTTTTTGACACTGGGCTCTACAGTGCGACCCTAAATCCTTTGGTAATCCTCAGATTTCATGATGCCTTGCACACATTTAAGGCACCCAGTGCCAGAAACAACCCCAAAACATCATTGAACGTCCACCATAATTCACTGTAGGTACTGTGTTCTTTTCTTTGTAGGCCTCATTCCGTTTTCGGTAAACGGTAGAATGATGTACTCATCTGTCCACAAGACATTTTCCCAGAAGGATTTTGGCTTACTCAAGTACATTTTGGCAAACTGTAGTCTTGCTTTTTTATGTCTCTGTGTCAGCAGTGGGGTCCTCCTGGGTCTCCTGCCATAGTGTTTCATTTAATTTAAATGTCGACAGATAGTTTGCGCTGACACTGATGCTCCCTGAGCCTGCAGGACAGCTTGAATTTCTTTGGAACTTGTTTGGGGCTGCTTATCCACCATCCGGACTATCCTGCGTTGCAACTTTTCATCAATTTTTCTCTTCCGTCCACACCCAGAGAGATTAGCTACAGTGCCATGGGTTGCAAACGTCTTGATAATGTTGCGCACTGTGGACAAAGGCAAATCTAGATCTCTGGAGATGAACTTGTAACCTTGAGATTGTTGATATTTTTCCACAATTTTGGTTCTCAAGTCCTCAGACAGTTCTCTTCTCCTCTTTCTGTTGTCCATGATTAGTGTGGCACACACAATGCAAAGACCTAGTGAACTTCTCTCCTTTTTATCTGCTTTCAGGTGTGATTTTTTACTTTCAAAGTATTTTATTTTCAAATAGGAAAATACAGAGTAACAAATACGATAGCAATATAAAAGATAGAAGTTTTTGGCCGATAGCATGGGCGGGCTGAAAAAATACACAGCGAAAGTGCAAAAATTAAGGAAGATCTGTAATCGTAAACAATTCTGTCAAGTGGTTAATCATATCATCTGGCATACAGATTTTAATTATAGGTACACTCCCTCCCAAACTCGCCTTATCAACAGAGCCTGGGGTCCTAAATTCTCTCTTTCAGTCCCCTACATCCGGGGCAGGGAAGGTGCCACAGAGCTCCCGCCCTCCGGCACCCCAAAAGGGAACATGCTGTGCCAGAGGGAGGGAACCCTCCCTCCCCCCCAGGGGGGAAACCCCCGATGGGACTGACTCACTCCTAAGAGGACCTCCATTGTTGTACCATTAATAGTAATTCGATACCCTGTTAGAAGAAAGGAGAGGTAGTCAGAAAGAAGAAAGATAGGGAAGACGGGGGTTAGGGTAGGGTGGGGGTAGGGAAGGGAGGCAAGGTTCACTAAGTGCTTAAATTAATCCAGGTTTTGATTGTGAGCTAATCCAGGAACTAGAGAGATACCCAAGAACTGAGCCCATGGTTCCCAAACCTTCTCAAATTTACATGTTGAGTCGTTAATGATACTGGCAAGCTTTTCCTGGGCCATGATCCAAGATACTTTCCTGATCGTTGCTTTAGTGGAGACATTTGGGTGCTTCCACGCCTTGGCTAGTGTAATTTTGGCTCCCAACAATATATAGTGGATTAGTATACGATCGTGTTTGGATACCTTGGGAATATGAGCATTTAGTAAAATGGTTTCCGGAGACCTGGAAATCTCGCAACCCGTGACTCTTTTAATGAGAGTTAATATCTTTCTCCAAAAGGACCTGATTCTAGGGCATTCCCACCACACATGGGCGATTGTGCCCCTCAGATGACATCCCCGGAAGCATAACGGGTCAGCTGTTGGGAAAATCTTGGCCAGTCCTGTAGGTGTCATATACCATCTAGTCATAATTTTTAAATTTGCTTCCATGAGAGATGTATTGATGATTCCTTTATACGCTGTGGCTAGCGCAGACTGCCAGGTCTCCAAGCTCCACTGAAACTTGAAGTCTCCCTCCCAGGCTAACATGTAAGGGGATTTATCAGTCGGTTGGGAAAGTGACGCATAGATGACTGAAATGCCTCCCCTCTGCTCCATGGGTTGACTGCACCAGAGTTCATAATTTGAAAATTTGGGAGGATTAGGCTTTTCGGGCCATATTCTATGCAAGAAGTGGCTTATTTGCTGAAACCGAAATCTCTCAGACTGAGGGAGGTCGAGATTGCTCACGCAGTAAGCCAGAGAAAGTGGGCCTCTAGACGTGAAGAAATGGCCTATACGGTACAGCCCTTTGTCCAGCCACCATTGAAAGGCCTGTATGTTTAACCCTGGGGGGAAACTCGGGTTACGGAATAGGTGTGAGAGGGGTTGCATGGCTGAGGTAAGGTTAGGGTTCAATTTCAGTTTATCCCACAAAGCAAAGGAGTGTGAGAGAGTGGGGGCCAAAATAGGTGGTCTATTTTTAGGTGAACACCACAATAGGTAATCCAGGGTATGATGTGGAACCGCCTGGCGTTCGATTTGTATCCAATCTGGTTTTCTCCCTTTAGTATATACAGTGGAGAACTGGGACAGTCTTGATGCTAAGAAATATCTATACAAGTTTGGCACACCCAGTCCTCCTCGTTTTCTAGAGTGGTAAAGAGTCTGTTGGTTGATCCTGTATCCCGATCCCCCCCAAATAAATTGTATAATTTTGCTCTGGAGTGACTTGAGATGGTCCCTCCTCAGTGGGATGGGGAGAGCTCGGAAGAGGTAGAGCAGTCTAGGCAATAGTGTCATCTTGACAGCATTTATTCTTCCCAACCAAGATAAATTTTGCTTTGACCATAGTTTTAGGTCTTGCTCTAACTTGTGGTACATGGGAGGGAAGTTTTTAGCGTAGAGGGACTCAAATTTAGAAGTAAGGGAGATACCCAAATATTCGATATTGTATTCATTCCAGGCAAATTTAAAATTCATTTTAAGTAGGGAGACCATCTCAGGGTTAAGAGAGATGTTTAGGGCTTGGGATTTGGCAAAGTTAACCTGCAAACCTGTTACTGTCGCAAAAGAGAAAAGAATTTTATTCAAATTAGGTAGGGAGGTTAGAGGGGAGGTAATAAAGAGTATTAAGTCATCCGCAAACAACCCACATTTGTGCATTTGGGGCCCACAAGAAACCCCCTTTACATCAGGATTCTCTCGTATAGCTATCGCCAATGTCTCTATGGCCAATGCAAAGATTACGGGTGACAACGGGCAGCCTTGCCTTGTTCCCCTTGCTATGTGGATCGGGGAGGAATAATGTCCTTGAATTCGAATACGCGCCGTGGGCGTGGAGTATAGTGCTTTCAAGGTTCCGATAAATTGATTCCCAAAGCCCCAATGCTCTAACAGGGTAAAGATGTACTGCCAGGACACAGTATCGAATGCTTTTTGTATGTCCAGGGAAAGTAGCATTCCCTGTTGCTTAGGTCCTCCTGGCCAGTTAGACTGTAAGATCAAGACTATATCAATAGCTCTTCTAGTTTGATCAGGGCCCTGTCTACCTGGGATAAATCCCACTTGGTCTTTGTGAATATAGGAGCTGATGAATGAGTTTAGTCTGTTTGCTAGGACTTTGGTGAGGATCTTTAAATCGTTATTTATCAACGATATTGGTCTATAGTTAGCTACCTCTTCTGGATTTTTATCAGGTTTCGGGATGACAGTAATGTATGCTGAGTTTAGGTCAGGTTTTAGGGGGGAACCGGAGGTTTTTTCGTAAAAAATTTTTGTCATAAAGGGCGCTACTATCTCTGAGAAGGTCTTATAGTAGGGGACCGAAAGACCGTCCGGGCCTGGAGCTGTTCCCCCCTTTAGGTTTTTGATAACCTCCATGGATTCTTCCACTGAAATTGGGTCCTCCATGATGGTTTTGTGTTCATCAGAGAGTTTAGGAATAGGGAGGGTGTCTAGAAAATGTGAGATGGAACTAGCGGAAACCTGCTGACCAGCACTATAAAGCTTGTCATAGAACTCTCTGAAAGCTGTAAGGATTTTGGAGGGATCAGAAGTCGTGGACTGATTATGAGATTTGATCCTAGGGATTGTGTTTAGCCTCACCCTGGGGGTGAGTTTATTGGCCAGCATCTTGCCTAATTTGTCCTTCTGGGTATAAAATTTCGCTCCGCTCCATCGGATCAGTTTTTCAGCTCGTGTTGTCAGGGCTAAGTTAAGTTGCAGTCTGACTGAGTCTATTTGTGTCATGCTAATTCTGGTCGGATCTTTTTTATGTTGGGCTCTGAGAGAAGCGTACATTCTTTCCAATCTAACTATATCAGCCATTCTTTCTCTTTTGATTTTGGATGCGAGCTGGATAAGTTTACCTCTGACGGTAACTTTATGGGCTGCCCAGAGTACTTCTGCGGATACCTCCCCATTGTTATTTAAAGAGAAGTATTCGGTTAGTGCTTTATTAATCTCGATCACATTAATGGGGTCTGACAAAATTGACTCATTAAGCCTCCACTGGAAATGTTTGGGTCTGTGTGAGAGTGAGTCGAGAGATGCTGACACAATAGAGTGATCCGAGAGTGACGTGTCTATAATCCGAGCATCATTGACATGTGGAAGATGATGTGAGGGGATGAGAATGTGATCTATCCTGGCATAGGATTGATGGGGGTTAGAGAAATGGGTATAATCTCTTGTCGTTGGGTTCTGTTCACGCCAAACGTCTGCCAAACCCTGAGCATGGAGTAGTCTAGCAAATTTTAGGCTGGCCCTGGTGGGGCGAGTTAGGATGGGTTTGGCTGGGTTGGACTTATCCAGCCCACGATCAAGCGCCATGTTGGAGTCACCCCCAAATATGGGAGTCCCCTCCAACATAGGGCTCAGGGTTGACATCATTGACTGAAAAAACCTCAGTTGCCCTTTATTTGGAGCATAGTATGAAATAAAGGAGAAAACGTGCCCCTCAATTAGGCCTTTCACTAAAAGAAACCTGCCTTCTGGGTCTTTGTACTCGGCTTGCCAAGAGAAATTGCAAGATTTTGAAAATAAAATTGCAACCCCTTTTGATTTGTCTTCTGCCTTTGCCAAATAAAAAACTGGGAAGTGATGGTGTAAAAAGACAGGGCTGTACCGTCTAGGGAAGTGAGTCTCTTGAATCAAAACCACATCCAGTCCGAGGGATTTGTAACTGTCAAATATTTTTCTCCTTTTTATTGGGGAGTTAAGACCCTGGGCGTTGTGGGTAGCTATTTTAAGTATAGGTTTTGGTGCATTAGCCATGGAGAGGAGTTGAGTGTATGCTGTCTATCCCTGTGTCACTTACCTTTAGGTGAGCCGAACCTCTAGTTGTCTTCTGTATGGACCTTCTGTGAGATGGTTTAGTTTGATTAGGAACCTCAGTGATAACCTGGATGGATTCTGAGAAACACACAATTGTTAAGCATCTTAGTACGTAGAAGGGGGAGGGGAGGAGGGAGAGGGAAGGGGTATACAGAAAGAGCAAGATAGGAAAGATAGAGGAAGAGACCATAGACAGCCTCTTCAGAGAAAGACGGTCCGCTCCCTGGGGAAATAACCTCTCCCCCGAGCCAGACCTTACAAAAAGTGTCTGCACCATTGTGAGCAGACAACCCACCCCACAAATCTTCGAGAGACTGAGGGATAGGCGGAGGCACATGCTAAGCACCCAGCTCCACGGCGCTCAACTAACTTTTGTTCATTTAGAAATACCTAGCACAGAGGGTTTAAATTCCCATAAAGGGGGGACCTCCAGTCCCCTGGGATGAGCATCTGGATAACTACCCCTCACCCGCCCCTTTTCAGAGCAGGCAATGTGGTGAACATCTTAGAGCTACTATCTATTATAATTGAGGGGAAACATTTAGTTCAGTAACTAACCCACTAACATTAGGGGGCCACTATGAGCCCAACTCATAGAAACAACCACGTGAGAAACATAAGGTTTCTGTCTTCTAACAGATGGTAATAATGAGCCAACAGGTTCGTTTAAGGCCTTATCCAGGACTATAAGCAAAATCAATTGGGGGAAACCCTAGATCGGATCAATATCTTAATATACTGAAAAATAAGAAAGTTTGATCAATAGAATTTGGGAGGGCAATTGCCCCTTTCAGAAGAAGAGGAAGTCTCTGATGAGTACTCCCTTTGGGAGCCAAGGTAGAGAGTAGGAAATATAAAAATAAAATAAAATTAATTGCTGGCAATACTCAGGTCGGGCGAATGTCTTTCGCTTTCTTCGATTTCGGGTTGTTCCACAGGGGCGTCAGGGGGCTGGTGGGTGGTGGCCGTTTAGTAGAGTTGTTGGCTGGGTTTGATGTGTCCATGTCCGATTCTAGCGAGATCAGCTTCAGTGAAAGGAGGGTCTTCTCTCCATCTTGGAGGTTAGAGAACGAATAGGGTTTACTCTTGAAAATGAATTTAACGGCAAATGGGAATGTCCACCAGTATTTGATGTCTTTCTGGGCCAGCACCCCTAAGAGAGGTTTCAGGGCCCTTCTTCTCTGGATCGTGGAGGGGGATAGGTCAGCAAAAATTTGGATAGGGTGATCGTGATGGGAGATCTGTTTCGCCGCTCTGGATTGCTTCATTATTTCCTCCTTTACCTGGTAAAAGTGTGGTTTAGCGATTACATCCCTGGGGGAACCATCTTTTCTAGGAGGGCCCAGGGCTCTATGAACCCTGTCCAATTCCAGGCGGTGTTGCGGTATGTTAGGGATCAGGGATTTAATTATTTCCTGTGTCGCTTGTGAGACCTCTGTAAAGGTTTCAGGGAGACCCCTGATTCTGAAGTTGGATCTCCTGGATCTATCTTCAAGTTCATCGATTCTCAGTAGGGCTGAGTCGAGCCTATCTTGAAGTGTCTGGATGTGGCTAGAATTCTGGTTAGTGGTTGCTACTGTTAAATCCAGCTTGCTCTCTATGGCTTCCATCCTGGAACCTAGGTTCTGGAAGTCAGCTTTTATATCGCCAGTAATCTTAGCTGCTGTATTGGCCAGACCCCTCTCCAGTAAAGTAGACAACTTCTGGAATAGATCATCGTGGTGGGGGCTTTCTTCATTATTCGGGGATGTAAGGTAGGGGCCCCCTTGGTGTGCATGAGAGGGTGTCCCTGCTAAAGGGACAGCATTGTCCCCAAAGTGTCTGCTAAGTAGCGATTCAGTAGACGCTGGGGATGGGGTCATATGTTGCATGAGCAAGCTTTGACTGGCTGGGGTGTATGACAGGGTGGCGGGCGCTAACACTTGCCTCTGCTCTGCATGTCCCTCCATGTTTGCAGCGTGTAGCTGGGCCGCGGCGGCCATCTTGGTATACCCCGGCGGCTGAACCCGGTCAAATTGCGGCCCGAGGTCTCTCCGTACCTGGCTTCCACTCATGCGGCGGGATTCCCTGGTGAACTGGGGGTCTGGATCGCCCGTTGTAGCTCGTCGGTGATCCCTCTGTGCGGTGCTGTGAGCGGCGCTAGAGCTAGGTGTGATGGAGCTCCGGCTCAAGCGGCCATCTTGGAGACTCCGCGCATGCGCACCCCTCAGGTGTGATTTTTATATTGCCCACACCTGTTACTTGACCCAGGTGAGTTTAAAGGAGCATCACATGCTTGAAACAATCTTATTTATCCACAATTTTGAAAGGGTGCCAAGAATTTTGACCAGCCCCTTTTTGGAGTTTTGTGTGACATTATGTCCAATTTGCTTTTTTTTTTCCTCCCCTTTTTTTGTTTTGTTTCAATACACACAAAGGGAATAAACAGGTGTATAGCAAAACATGTGTTACTGCAATACTTTTCTGTGAGAAATACTTGATTTTCTGGAAAAATTTCTGGGGTGCCAACAATTACGGCCATGACTGTATAACTATTTTTATCTTCATTAATATTTTTATTTTAATTTCCAGTTCATTATTATTATTTTCCTCTTTATAATTAGTTTATTTTGATCTCCACCTTTATATACATATATAGCGCCCATAATCATTGTCTCGATACTCACTGATTGGTTCATTGTTTCTAATCATAATTGTAAAACCTTGTTTCATTCGCAACCATCCAGTACACAATCGTTTTTATCAGAATTGCTATTAGATTACCTTGATGGTATCTAACTAGTTATTCTGACACTCCAGTGCCCTGTGATCCACTAATTACCATCTTGAAAGGTTTCCAAGGTAACGCCTGATTAGTCCTGGCCACAACAGACTATATATACCTCCTCCAAAATGGCCACAGTCAATCCTGATGAAGGAGCACACATGCTCTGAATGCGTGCTCCTCCCTGATCCTTCTCCAACCGGAATTGATGTACATCGCTGTCTGCGAGCCGTCCTGACTCTCTGAAAGCGCTGGGAACCACCGGCGTCCCTGGACCCATCAGCTGCCTCTTCACCAGTGAGAAGATCGTCTTTCCCACGAGCGGATGAACCACATTATTAATCCCACATGCGCTGACATCTCATACATCTTGTGAGTTGCCAATTGTCTTTTATGGAATAAAGTGTCTTAATAATGCTGCACTTAGATGGCGCTGCTCTCCTTCTGTCTGGAGCGGAGCTTCACCTTCCAGCAGGACAACGACTCTAAACATACAGCCAGAGCTACAATGGAATGTTTCGATCAAAGCATATGCATGTGTTAGAATGGCTCAGTCAAAGTCCAGACCTAAATCCAATTGAGGATCTATGGCAAGACTTGAAAATTGCTGTTCACAGATGCTCTCCATCCAATCTGTCAGAGCTTGAGCTATTTTGCAAAGAAGAATGGGTAAAGATATCGCTCCCTAGATGTGGCAAGCTGTTAGAGACATAACCAAAAAGACTTGCAGCTGTAATTGTAGCGGAAGGTAGTTCTAAAATGTATTGACTGGGGGGTGGGGGCTGAATACAAATGCACGCCACACTTTTCAGAAATGTATTTGTAATCAATTTTGAAAACCATTTATCATTTTTCTTCCACTTCACAATTATGTGCCACTTTGTGTTGGTCTATCACATAAAATCCCAATAAAATACATTTACGTTTTTGATTGTAACATGACAAAATGTGGAACATTTCAAGGGGTATGAATACTTTTTCAAGGCACTGAATATAATTACTCTATGAAATTTGGACCCAGAAAATTATTCTCTCTTATATTTACTGATGCAGTTGAAGCTTTGGCCCCCTGGTGGTTCTCAGCTTGGCTACCACTACATGCTCCTATACCCATACTGGGGGATGCACCTGATTGTTTGCAAAGTTCCTAATCTACTACATTTGTAAGTAAGTTAACTGAAGAGGATTATTGTTATTGTGCGGTATACAAGCTAGTGTATACTTAGTGCTTAGTTTATCCTGTTTATGCCATTTTATATAGCATATTGGTCTTTGACTGTCCTTTGCATCCTCATATACATAATATATGTTGATTGGTCACATTGGGGCATGTAACTTCACCGTTGGTTGCTGCCATACTGCCTGCACTTGTCATCCTGAAGCGTTATGTGAGTGTAAAAGGAAAAAATACTTGTATGTGCACGTATATTATATACAGCATAATGCATTGTATTACAATATGTTGTATTTCTCAGATACAGTAGGTAATTTACTCTCTTCTCCAGGAAATGAGGTCCTGAAGAAGCGTGTCAACCTCTTGGATTATTAGACGTTAGAAGTAATATCAATATTGTATTTGCATATGTGTCACTTCAAGTGTTATACACAATTGGGGATTCTATCTCCCCAGTGATATTTTTTACTAATGTTTGTTTTATACTATGTAATAAATTGTAATCTTTTTTTTTTTTAAGTGTATTTCTTTCTTCGTAGCAGTAACGTTTAGAATGCCCTTTTTGGTGTTTTTTCTGCAATTTATTTATGTGTAACCTCGGTGTAAATCTATATACTGTTCACAGTATAATTGCCGCATTCTGAAAGTCCAGTTGTAGAATTAATATTTTTCACATCTAACAGGGTGGAATCTATGTGGTCACTCTCCTGGATACATTTGCTGCAGGAACTTCAATTTTGTTTGCGGTTTTAATAGAGGCAGTCGGAGTATCTTGGTTTTATGGTATGTATAAGCAGTTGTTTTTTTTTTTTAACGGACTGTGTATGTTGCTTTATATATGCATGAAACTACTTTCACTGTATTATATTGTTGTGTTTCCAGTTTGTTATGGATTTTTTTGGATGAGACATAGAGATAAAAGTAACTCTGAATATGCAGGAACAGATACACAGGAGGTCAACCGCTACACTGGCACAGACAGACAAGGTCTTGTTTAGCTCTCTCCTAACGTTCTCAGAATGATGGGTTAACCACTTCAGCCCGAGAAGATTTGGCTGCTCAATGACCAGAGCACTTTTTACAATTTAGCACTGCGCTGCTTTAACTGATAATTGCGTGGTCGTGCAATGCTGTACCCAAACGAAATTTGTGGGTTTTTTTTCCCCACAAATAGAGCTTTCTTTTGACGGAATGTGATTGCCTCTGCGATTTTTATTTTTTGCGATATAAACTGAAAAAGACAGAAAATTTTGAGAAAAAATATTTTCAAATTTTTGTTATAAAAAAATCCAATAAATTCAATTTTAATCATACTTTTAGGCCAAAATGTATTCAGCCACATGTATTTGGTAAAAAAAAAAAATATGTATATGCGTATATTTATTGGTTAGCACAAAAGTTATAGTGTCTACAAACTAGGGTACATTTTCTGGAATTTACACAGCCTTTAGTTTATGACTGCCTATCTCATTTCCTGAGGTGCTAAAATGGGAGGGTAGTACAACCCCCCCCCCCCAAATGACACCATTTTGGAAAGTAGACATCACAAGGAGATTGCTGAGAGGCATGTTGAGCCCATTGAATATTTTTTTTTTGTTACAAGTGACTGAAAATTTTGAAAAATTATTATTACACAAAGTTGTCACTAAATAATATATTGTTCAAACATGCCATGGTTATATGTGGAATTACACCCCAAAATACATTCTGCAGCTTCTCCTGAGAATACCAAGCACCAAGAAATTTTTAATTTCACCCCAAGTAGACACCCCAAGCTATTTGCTGAGAGGCATGTTGTGTCCATGGAATATTTTATATTTTGCCACAAGTTTTTTTACACAAAGTTGTCACTAAATTATAGATTGTTAAAACATGGCATGGTTATATGTGGAAGTACACCCCAAAATACATTCTGCTGCATCTCCTGAGTATGGGGATCCCACATGTGTGAGACTTTTTGGGAGCCTAGCCACGTACAGGACCCCGAGCACCGCCTGCAGGCTTTCTAAATGCATAAAATTGTGATATTACTCCTCACTACCTATCACAGTTACAGAGGCCCTGAAATGTCCAGATGGCACAAACCCCCCCCCCAAATGACCCCATTTTGGAAAGTAGACAGCCCATCAGCAAATAGCTTGGGGTGTCTACTTTCCAAAAAGGGGTCATTTGGGGGGGGGGGGGGGTTTGAACTGTCCTGGCATTTTATGCACAACATTAGAAGCTTATGTCACAAATCACCCACTTCTAACCACTTAAAGACAAAGCCCTTTGACACTTTTTGTTTACACGAAAGAAAAAAAAATTGCTAAAAAATTACTTTGAACCCCCAAACATATATTTTTTTTAAAGCAAATGCCCTACAGATTAAAATGGTGGGTGTTGCAATTTTTTTTTTCACACAGTATTTGGCAAGCAATTTTTCAAATGCAACTTTGAGAAAAAAAAAAAAAAATTAATTTTAATGCACTAAAACACACTATATTGTCCAAATGTTAGATGAAATAAGAAAGATGATCTTATGCCAAGTACATGGATACCAAACACGACATGCTTTAAACCAGTTCCGGACCAGCCGCCGCAGTTTTACTGTGGCAGGTTGGTCCGGCTGCGCGAAATCACGTCACTATACATGATGCGCGCGGCCGGCAGGGGGGGCGCGCGTGTGCGTCCCCGATGATCGGATTCGATCAGGAACTGATCAATCCCCAGGTCCAGGCCAATGAAATCTGGCCTGGACCTGGTGATTGGTCCTGACGAATGAGATCCGTCCCCTGTCTGTGTAACTAAAAACACTGACAGGGGAAGCAATGTCATCTCTCCTCGTGTCGGTCTTTTCCGTTCCAGACCGAGAGGAGAGAGCATCAAATAGTGAGGTGCACAATACTACACTGACACCAGGTCACGTAGGTACACAATTCACCCCCCCCCCAGTTAACCCCTTCACCACCTGTCCCTTTGTCACCCAGTACAGCAATCATTTTTTTTGATCGCTGTACTAGTGTCATTAGTGACAAAAATCTGTGTTAGGTCTAGGAGCCTCCTAACCCCCCCCAATAAAGGTTTAACCCCTTGATTACCCCCTGTGATCACAATATACGTGTCACTGGTGACGTAGTTTAGCTAGTTTATTTTTTATAGCGTCAGGGCACCCGCCGTATTTTTCCCAATAAAGGTTTAACCCCCTGATCACCCAGCGGGTGATCAAAGTTAGGTTTTCGCATCAGATAGGGTCTGCGTCGCCGCTGGCAGCGTCAGATTAGTGCCAGTACCGCTAACACCCACCATACGCCTCCCTTAGTAGTATAGTGTCTGAACGGATCGATATCGGATCAGATCTTTACTAGCGTCCCCTGCAGTTTAGTGTTCCCAAAAACGCAGCGTTAGTAGGATCAGCCCAGATACCTGCTAGCACCTCCGCTTAGCCCCTCCGCCCAGCCCACCCAAGTGCAGTATCAATCGATCACTGTCACTTACAAAACACATAACTGTAGCATTCACAGAGTCCAGGCCTGATTCACTGTTTTTCACAGAAGATCTCTATAGATCTATTGTGGACCAAAGCAATTTGGATGCTGGTCAATTCATCGCCGCTAATCCCCAGCTGACCCTTGCCAGAGATTGGAGACCAATTATGGTTTCTGATATTAAGACCTTTCTGGGCCTATCCCTCCTCATGGGCATAACCAAAAAGAGTGAGTTGCGGTCATATTGGTCGACTGACCCAATTCACCATATGCCCGTGTTCTCTGCCTCCATGACCAGGTGTCAGGGAAGTCAAGCGCAGGCTTCCAACACAGGTTTAAACAGATCAGTGGGCTGCACTTAAGGAAACAGGCACAAAAAGTAGGTGAGAAATATATATTTATTAAAGATAAGGAACACGTGCAAACCAAACCACAGCAAACCAAAAACAAGAAATGCATGCAAGGAATAAATACAAGGAAACACAGCAAACCCCAAACAGGAGCATATATACATCAGCAAGGCAGGGACCAGAGACAAAGGGGAACAGGCGGCCAGATAGAGGGAGCAGTAGCAAGGGGGAGCTGGAAGCAGGAATCAGGGGACAAGACTCAGGGACAAGTGTCAGGTCACCTGGAAAGCGGGACCAGAGGAGCACAACCAGGATCCACAGAAAGCTAGAGCCGAGATTCCCCAGAGCGCGGAGTCTAAGACCCAGCAGGTCTTCACCAAAGCCTCTAGTGGTGAGGATGCTATGCTGCAGCCAGATCCAGGTCGCGACCCCTAGAGTCTCCTAGCTCATGCCTTGTAGGGTAAGGAGGAAAGAGGGGAAGCAGCAGCACAGGATACAAGAATAGTGAGGGAAAAGGCCAAGGTCAGGGTCATTAGCAGACAAGGATAAACGAAGGGTCACAAGCAGACAGGGATAGTCAGGAACAAGCCAATATCGTAACAGAGAGACAGACGTAGCACACGGCAGGCAGGAACCCAAACACACAATGCTTAAACAAACACGTTGATCAGCAAAGCAGAAATATAAAATGAAAAAAACTGCGCTAAACCAATATTTTTACAACAGAGCTGCTGGCACTCAAACAAACAAAGTATAAACAGATATATAGAAATATAATGCAGCGCTCAAACTCGAGAGTTGCTGAAGGCACCTCTGATGTGTGAATAACTAATAAACCACTCTAGGTTGGTGATAAATTATATAAAGTTCATGGACAGTCTGTTCCAATGGATGATGTCACATATGAGATGACATCCATGAAGACTGAAAAACGTGACCCCTCTGGGTGAGTAAAGTGATCAAAAAAGTCCAAACACCATATGTGTAGTGAGAATGAATGTCTTTTCATGGACACCGCCGCCACAGCATAAATGACTGGAAGACCTCAATATATCGGATGGAAATCAACAGTAAGACACGAAAGGCGAGATTGGATACTCTTACCGGATACGGTGGACCCACCTGTCGTATGACAGTGGGTCAAACGAGCTTGATGGTCGCCATGACCAGAAGTAAGGGGAACTGGATGTCCAGAATGCCTCAGACCGACTCCCACGGGGTAGTAGATGACCAACTCACTCGATGGACACTCCTCCGGTCATACAGGCTCCAAAACAGTTCAAGGTGGATACAAGGGTGAAAAAGAAAAGAAAAACTCCAGATGGTGCAGGTCAATATAACCATGAACGGTTTATTGAATGAATTTTGTCTTGTTTAAATATAGACAAAAAAATATAAAAGTGATCACAAAATAAAATATTAAAAGCAATGTGGGGTGCAGCATAAGCAGGCCTGCCTTACTGTTGATTGCCATCCGATATATTGAGGTCTTCCAGTCATTTATGCTGTGGCGGCGGTGTCCATGAAAAGACATTCATTCTCACTACACATATGCTGTTTGGACTTTTTTGATCACTTTACTCACCCAGAGGGGTCACGTTTTTCAGTCTTCATGGATGTCATCTCATATGTGACATCATCCATTGGAACAGACTGTCCATGAACTTTATATAATTTATCACCAACCTAGAGTGGTTTATTAGTTATTCACACATCAGAGGTGCCTTCAGCAACTCTTGAGTTTGAGCGCTGCATTATATTTCTATAGATCAGCAAAGCAGGCTTGCAGTGCACAGGTATAATATAGTGTTCTGTGATAGGCCCTGGGGTGGAGTCAGGCTGGGAGGAGATTATAAAGGAAGCCAGGTGAAAGGGTCTGGCCTCTAAGATGAACACATGAGGAGGAAAGGTAAGATGGCAGACAGACATTAGTGCATATCCATGGCAACAAGGTACAGGAAGCAGAGTCCAGGACAGGGCAGGAAGCAGATCGGGACCAGGTTCAGGCACACGGATTGGATCAGGCAGGGACAAGCTTGCAGAGGGAATACTGAAGCCCTGAACCTCAGTGAAGGTCGGGCTTATATTCTTCCAGCAGCTCACATCAAGTGCAACTTGATTAATGAGGAGTCCATCTACTGGGAGACACCCGCTGGTGGCCACCAGAATTACACCATTTGTTGCTGGAAGCAATAGTGCCACCAGCAGGTGACCCAGGTAATAACACTGATCATGACACCAGGACACGATACGAGCAGATCTTGCGGTTCATGCACTTCAGCGACAATTAACTCTGTTATCCTCGGGGTGACCTTGGATTTGATCGGCTCTACAAAATTCGGCCCCTCGTAAACCACTTCAACCAACGTTTTGCAGCCTTGTTTACTCCCCATCAAGTTGTCTGCGTTGATGAGTCCCTGATTAACTTTTCTGTCCGCTTGTCCATCAAACAGTATCTTCCCAGCAAGCGTGCCAGATACGGGGTCAAGATGTATAAGCTGTGTGGCAGGGCAACAGGCTACACATATAATTGTATGGTTTACGAGGGAAAAGATAGTCACGTCGAGCCGGAGAACTGCCCAGATTACATAGGGAGCACTGGTAAGTGTGTGGGACTTGGTGTCACCCTTATTCTGAAAGGGGTACCACTTGTACGTGGACAATTATTACACGAGTGTGCCACTTTTTAGTCACCTTTTTGATTGTGGAATTGGTGCATGTGGCACCGTACGATCTAATCGCCTGGCCTTCCTCCAACGGCCTATAGAATCCTGGCTTAGACGGGGGAGAGAGCCTGCTTGAGGTGTAAGAATTTGTTAGGAGTGAAGTGGAGGCATTCATGGAGTGTTTTTGTTCTGTCCTCGCTTCACGCAGACACGGCAGTCCAAATTCCTACGGCGACTGGTTTTGTGGAGAAACCCCTCTGTGTCCACGAATATAACCTTAACATGGGAGGGGTGGACCTCAATGACCAGTTTGTTGGCACCATACCTAATTGCCCGTAAGGCCAGACGCTATTTCAATTGGCTTTGCTGAACACTCATGTGCTATACAGAGCTTCAGGACGGACTGGATCCTTCCTTAAATTCCAGGAAGAGATCGTCAGAGCCCTTCTGTTTCCAGACGGTGCTCTTGCCCAACTTCCCAATCCAAATGCAGTGAGCCGGCTGCATGAGAGGCATTTTCCTTTTGTCCTCCCTGGTACCCCTATCCAAAGAAACCTACAAAAAAGATGTTATGTCTGCAGCAAACACGGATTTAGGCGTGACACCCGCTTTTATTGTCCCTCCTGTCCTGACCAACCTGGTCTCTGCATTGGTGAATGTTTCAAATGCTACCACACACTAGTTGAGTTTTAGCGTAGGGCACAGCACCACACAGTCCTAGGCACACTAATACAGGGTCTCGGGGTCTTGAAAGATGTGATGGCCATTACATTTTGAGAGACCCTAATCTGTAATGTTCAGTTTACAGTTTTTATAAAAGTGAAAAAAGTAAAAAAAAAAACACAAAAAAATATAAAATAAAAAATACAAAAATAGTTGTGGTTGTATTTTTCTCCTCTCTCTCTATTGTTCTCTCTCTTATGTTGGCTCTCTACCGTCCGCTCTACTGTTCGCTCACTATTGTTCTATATCTATTGTTCTCTCTATTTTTACTATGTTTTATTGTATTTGCTTTGCAGGTATGGTTTGTTATACTGTAATGTTTAAGGCCTCATGCCCACGGACGTTGTAAAAAAACGGGCTGTAAAGCTAGTACAGACGCCAGGAAAAAAGCAGCGTTAACGTGATTTTTTCACGCAATTTGCATTGAATTCAATGCACGTTTCCTCGCGCTAGCTTTCAGACACGTTTTTCTTTCTCTATTCCAAATCAATGGGCTCCCTATGGGAGCCCATTGATTTGAATAGAGGTCGCACCAGAAGTTGGATCAAGATGTTCCGACTTGCGGGGCGACTCGTGTGCAGAGAATCTTGAAGGGGAACCCCGCAAATTTTTTTTAAAAAAATGCGTGAGGTTCCCCCTCAGGATGATACCAGACCCTTCGGTACCAGGCCCATGCCCTCAACATGGGGGGTGGGTGCTTTGGGGCAGGGGGCGCCCTGAGGCCCCCCACCCCAAAGCACCTTGTCCCCATGTTGATGGGGACAAGGGTCTCTTCCCGACAACCCTGGTCGTTGGTTGTCGGGGTCTGTGGGCGGGGGGCTTATCGGAATCTGGGCGCCCCTTTTAATAAGGGGGCACCCAGATACCGGTACCCCCAACCTATGTGAATGAGTATGGGGTACATCGTACCCCTACCCATTCACCTGGGGGAAAAGTGTCAATAAAAGTGTCTTCTTCCGACTTCTCCGCTTCTTCTCCCGCTCTCCGGTGCTTTCTGCCGGGCACCTCCGCTATCTTCTGCCAGCTCTTTTGCTAGCAGGGGCCCGGTCTTCATCGTCGTCTTCTTCCCTCTTCTCTTCTTGAGGTGTTGACACGACAAGGTCTACCGCTGTAATGCTGTGTGCCCGGCGCGCAATGACTTTTATAGGCATGGGGCGTGGTCACCGGGTGATGTGACCCTGCCCCCTTATGACGTCGCAGTCCCGGGGCATGATGGGACTGCGACGTCATAAGGGAACAGGGTCACATCACGCCCCATGCCTATAAAAGTCGTTGCGCGCCGGGCACACAGCATTACAGCGGCAGACCTCGTCGTGTCAACACCTCAAGAAGAGAAGAGGGAAGAAGACGACGATGAAGACCGGGCCCCCGCTAGCAAAAGAGCTGACAGAAGATAGCGGAGGTGCCCGGCCGAAGGCAGAAAGCACCGGAGAGTGGGAGAAGAAGCGGAGAAGTCGGAAGAAGACCCCCGAAGTTGGAAGAAGACCCCCGAATTCGGTAGAAGAGCCCCAAAGTCAGAAGACCCTGAAGTCGCAAAAAAGAGCATATATGCCGAAGCATGGGGGCAGCAGGGGTGGAGGAGCGATTTGCTCCTAACATTAGGGGCGGATTGCCCCCATGCTTCGGCATATATTTTTTTAGGCACAGATTGCAATGTTTTATTTTTACTAGGTTTTATTGTATTTTCTTTGCAGGTATGGCAAGTCTTACTGTTATACTGTAATGTTACTTTGTTTTATTGTTAACCATCATTTGCTTAGCAGGTACGCCATTCAGCTGCAGCACAGGTTTATTTGTCTTGACAGCAACAGCGTTTTCTCCCACGATATGTAAATCAGCGACTTCAGCGCTGTTGGAGGTGATTTCACCACCACAGTTAAAAAAAAAAATGCTGGACTTTGAGTGGTTATACCAGAATTATGCCTGCAGGTTTAGGTATCATCTTGGTATCATTCTTTTCAGCCAGTGGTCGGCTTTCATATAAAAGCAATCCTAGCAGCTAATTAGCCTCTAGACTGCTTTTATAAGCAGTGGGAGGGAACGTCCCCCCCTCCCACCATCTTCCATGGTTTTCTCGGGCTCTCCTGTCCCAACAGGGACCCCAAGAATGCAGCCGTTGGTTCAGCCAGCTGACCATAGAGCGGATCAGAGACCAGAACAGCTCCAATCATCTCTATAGCCTAAAAAAAGAGAAGGTACGAGCATTTCATGACTTGGGTTTCTCCAGATATAAACAGTGCCATTGGGAAATTGGCAAAGCATTTTATTACACCAATCTTGGTGTGGTCAGATGCTTTGAATGCAGAGGAGAGATCTAGGGTCTAATAGACCCCAATTTTTTCTAAAAAGAGTACCTGTCACTACCTATTGCTATCATTAGGGGATATTTACATTCCCTGAGATAACAATAAAAATGATAAAAAAATAAAATAAAAATGAAAGGAACAGTTTAAAAATAAGAAAAAAGCAAAATAAATAAATAAGAAAAAAAAAAAGCACCCCTGTCCCCCCGTGCTCACGCGTAAAAGCGAGCGCAAGCGTCGGTCTGGTGTCAGATGTAAACAGAAATTGCACCATGCATGTGAGGTATCATCACAAAGGTCAGATCGAGGGCAGTAATTTTAGCAGTAGACCTCCTCTGTAGATCTAAAATGGTAATCTGTAAAGTCTTTTAAAAATGTATGTAGTTTGTCGACGCTGCACGTTTGTGCGCAATTTTAAATCAAGTCGTGTTTGATATCCATGTACTCGGCATAAGATCATCTTTTTTATTTCATCAAACATTTGGGCAAGGTGCGAGTGTGAATCCGCGCAATGGACCTAATATGCCAGTAGGAACACACAACAGGGGTGTATAAAAACGTCCTGTGATGAATAAGTACGGAGCTGCCTCTACATACTTAATCCACCTGGGTGGAGTAAATGAGTAGACTGAAGGGAGGTGTAGAATTGGCACTAATTACAATTCATGGACTTCCTTGCTCTAAAATGCAAGTGAATAATTTAAATATAAACAGATACATAAATACCCCTATATTATACTAATGTCATTGGTGCCATAGTGTAACTCCTAAATACTTCACTGATATGAGTACGTGATAAATATAGATTGATGCGGATATAAATAATGATGAGCATAAAATATGTAGCGGCCTCACCACCGTCCCCCTTGTAAATAAAACGTCTGGCTTGTCTAGGGGTATGCAGGAGGAGGATGAGGTTCACTACAGCCCATGTCCTCTAGTATGTAGAGGTGAAGGCCAACACTTATGTTACCTTCGGGTCTGTGTTCTAGACGGAGCCTCTGGCTCTCCTGCAGAGGGGAAGTTTGACTGTCAGTAATGGAGCCCCACACCATAAAAAGTCCAACACTCCTTTATTCTTCTTTCACATGAACAGCATCAGTTGAACTTTTAAAATGAACAGACAGGGTGTGGATACGAGTAGGCCCAGGCACAGTGAACACTCCTATTCCTTTTTTCTTGCGAATAGGCTTGGCGCACGGTCTCTGCCACCGACCGTGAGATTGGTCGCTGCCACCGACCGGGTGAACTGTTGAGGCCCCTGCCACAGGCCTAATAGCAGGTCTCTGCCACCGACCTGAGTTGACTAGATGAACCGCTGCCACCAATCATGGAACCTGAATCACCTTCCCTGATGAATTGGCCCTTGTTCGGGAAAGATATTCATCCAGACGGCCTCCAGAGGTTCACCCGGCACTGGCAATATGCTGCACCAGATCTTCGGTTGAATCCCTCCTCTGGTCTCTTACGCCTCTGGATTCGGGTGCCCAACACCTGGGGCACCCTAGGACAATCCCTCCCTTGCGGGACCCAGTGGAAGGTACTGGGCCCAGAGCCTCCGGTTGAGTACCTCACCCCAGATTGAAGGTGTCTGGGATGGAACACGAACTCCACGTGTACAGGCCAAGGGCGCCTGGACACCGATCACGGACAGCAGCCCTCAGGCTAAAAGGTGCCTGGGACTCTGACCTCGTGGTGAAGATGTCCGCCCCCTTTATACCCTCTCCCAGCAAGCACAGCGGGTTCCCCGCCCCGCAGTACAGCTGCTGCGAGAGGTCACAAAGGGTACGGCACTGCAGCAGTGGTTCAACCCCAGCTCAGAATGACAACTCCACCTACTGAGCTGCAGGGGACTCAACACCACCGATGTCCTCACACGAATAAAACCTAGCCCTGCTCTACCAATAGTGCATCTGGGTCATACTACCACCCAGATGCTGCCCCTAAATAGTACATACCCGCTACAAATATATATATAGAAATTAAAATAAAATGAATAAAATATTGTGAACAATTAAAGGTGATAACAGTGTAAAAAATTAAACCAATGTATAAAACCATGATAGGAATAAATTAATGATGCATGCAAAAATGTCCTGCGACTATGCGATCAAGTGCAAAACCAAAAAAAATGCAGAATTGTGCAAATTGATGTGATTGTCCAATGATTTGATGCTAGATGCCCAGCAACTTTGCTAGGCAAATAATCTTGTGACTGTGCAGAAAAGTGCAAATGCAACCTCATGCGATTTGGTTGAGCGACTATGCAATAAGGTGCAAATTCAACCTCATGCGATTCGATTGAGCAATATGAATGCAACCTCATGCGATTTGGTTGAGAAACTATGCAATAAGGTGCAAATGCAACCTCATGCGATTCGATTGAGCAATATGATTGTCCAATGATTTTATAGTTTTTTTACATGCTAGGTGCCCAGTGCCTGGTGATGTGACCTTTTTTAATCTTCAAGACTGGTGCCCACAGCAGAACGTGCACCAATAAATACCGCACTCACCAGATGTTCACCCCCTCTTGGGCTGAAAAACGTTCAGTGTATGCCACTGTGCAGCACTCTGGCGGTGTCTCGTCTCCCTGGTCCATTTGTGGTAATCCCAGTATTATCTCAGTGTAAGAGGGAAAGGAAGGAATTCCATAATAAAAAACACTTTTATTGAACTTATAGCAATATTACTCACATTTTTTTTTATTTTATTAATTTTCCAAAAACATATATAACACACATTACAATACATAAAACACATTTACAGTCTCAATATTTCCCATTACAAATAAAAATTAAAAAAAAGGAGGAAAAGAGAGAGATGGGGAAAAGGAGAGAGAGAGAGGAAAAAAAAAAAAGGGGGGGGGAGTGGGGATGATTTTAAAAGGGGGGGTGGGGGGAATACAGTCCCCCATACTCTCCCCCAGATATATTATGTGCTATCACTCTAGTGTTGATGTCTTCTAAAGTGAAATTAAATAATAAAGAGTGACAAAAAGTGGTTTCAAAAACTACTACAAACTGAAAAACAAGTGTTAAAATCTAAAAGTGGACTGTATAGAGGACTAAGGGATGAATTTACGAGTGACTGCACTGATGGAGTGACAAAACATGTATGTAGAAAGAAAAAACAGGTAAAATTATCGTCACCTGTGCCAAAAAAAAAAAAAAAAGGGGAGGGGGGGTGGGAGTAGGGGAAGCCTCAGGGAAGAACAAGTCTAATCCCCCTCTCTCACTCTCTCCGAGAGAAGGAAGAAAACAAAAATAGGGGTGTAAAGAAGGAAAGAAAAAGGGAGGAAAGGGGAGGCCGGCATGCATGGTATCCAATAAAATGTTTGTCACAGTACATTTTAGTCTCTTAAGGGATAAGCCAAAGGATAACCACAGGGAATCAACCTTAAGATATAGATAGCTTATTCAATAGATGTAAAACGGGTCTCAGTGGAATTGTGCAAGTATCTCTCTATAGGTTGTGGTGTCCTTGAACTCCATCCACGGAGTCCAAGTTAAAGTGTGTCGTTGAAAAGTGTCCTTGTTACAATGAGTGATATCTTCCATGAGATGGACCTCTGAAATTTTTTGAAACCACTTTTTCACGGATGGAGTCTCAGTCTGACCCCAAAGGGTAGGTATAAGTGCTTTAGCCGTATTAAGCAGATGTGGAACTAAAGAAAATTTGTAATTTTCTGACAGGTTCCTTGGTAGCATGGAAGAGAATGGTCCATGCATCAGCAGGGAGATTAATATTGGATATTTGTTGGATAATTCGAATAATGCTAGACCAGAAGGGGCGGATGAGTGGGCACGACCACCATATATGAGCGTGGGTTGCTCTGTTCCCACAATTCCTCCAACACAACGGGGAGCATCTGATGAAGCTTTGATGGGGTATAGTGCCATCTGGTTAGTAGTTTGTAATTGACCTCAGCCATCCTTGATGCAATTGAAGAGATATGAGTCAACTGTAGGACTTTATCCTTTTGGCTGTCTGAGAGGCGGGATTCCAAGTCTGCCTCCCACTTAGCGAGAAAAAGGGAGGATAAGTATCACCTTGGAGCTTGATGAGTAATTTGTAGAATACCGAGATACAATGTTCAGGTGGGTCCGTTGAATTAAAAACGTCCTCAATACTGTTTAAGTCCTGTATCCCCTCTAAGCGGCTGAGGCAGAGTTCTAAGGAAACCTTGCAATTGATTATATCTCCATTTGTCAAGAAACGTAATGGGCTTGAGGCCGAGAATTTCCTTAAGAGGCTTAAGCGCATTTGCTTGGAGAACATGATGTAGTAGAAGAGGTTCTTCTGGCAACCACGTCCTATAGCCAGGATCTAATAGGCCAGGTAAGAAATAATCGTGGTCCAAAAGCGGTAACAGAGGAGAAGCATATGACCACGAGAACTTCCTATGTAAGGCATCCCATACATCAAGGGTGGAAGTGGTTAAAGTGGAGGTACTTGGAGCAAGGTGTCTATGTAAGCGTGGCAACCAGGGTGTAGTTGCTAGGTCTTTGTTACTAAGAGCATGTTCCAAACTCACCCAGAGTTTGGAATTAGCAGCATATTTCCATTCGGATATTCTAGACAGAATCACAGCATTATAATAAGCCTTAAAATTTGGAAGGGCCAGTCCCCCAGCTTCCTTGGAGCGAAATAATACTTCCTTAGATACTCTGGGGTGACTGTTCCTCCAAATAAAGTGGGAGACCATGGTCTGTAATAGGGAAAAAAATCCTATAGGCACACCCAATGGGATCATTTGAAAGAAAAAAAGAACTCTAGGCAGAATGTTCATTTTAACTATACTCACTTTACCCAACCATGAGTGTGTCAGCGTGTTCCACTTTTGTAGATCCCTTCTAATATTATTCAATAATGGGATGTAATTATATTTAAAGAGGGACTGAATGTGAGGCGCAAGATTCACTCCCAGATATTTCATACTTCGTTGAACCCATCTAAAAGGGAAGAGGGGTTTTAAATTTTCCACCTCCCTTCCAGGTAGATTAATATTTAGAATTTCAGACTTAGAAAAGGTTAATTTTAAAGTTGGAGAGTGTCTGAAAAGTAGAAAACGCTGACATTAAATTAGGAAGCGAGATACGAGGCTGCTGGATAAAAAATAAAATATCGTCCGCATATGCCGCATATTTGTGCGTTTTATTACCTACTTGAATCCCATGTATATTTAAATTACATCTTATGGTTGCCAAAAAGGGTTCGAGGGTAAGGGCAAATAAAAGGGGAAAAAGAGGGCAGCCCTGTCTGGTCCCATTAAATAGTTGGAATGAGTCACTCAAAGTGCCATTTATGCAAATTTGTGCCGTGGGGTTAGAATAGAGGGAAGTAATGCGGTAAAACATTTTGGGTCCCAGCCCAAAATGTCGCAGGGTCAGTTTTAAGTAATCCCAGTCCACCCTATCGAACGCTTTTTCAGCATCTGTAGATACAAATAGGGTGGACTGGGAAGACCTTTGAGCGTATTGTATAAGAGATATCGCCCGGAGAGAATTATCCTTGGCTTCTCTGTGTGGCATAAAGCCCGTCTGATCCGTAGAAACCCAACTAGGTGTAAGAGGGAGTAGTCTGTTGGCCATTACCTTAGAATATAATTTGATAATCGACATTTAATAGGGAAATTGGCCTATAGCTACTGCATTGAGTAGAGTCCTTATCTGCTTTAAGGATAACTGAAATATGGGCTGTAAGAGATTCCGGGCGTAGTCCCGAGGTCTGTGAGATTGAATTGGCATAAGCCGTGAGACGGGGCAGAAGAACATCACTGAATGTTTTATAGTACCGGATAGTGTAACCATCCGGTCCCGGGGCTTTACCTGTCGGTGAAGATTTCAGAGCTGCCTGAAATTCCTCAACCCGAAAGTTCAGATTCAAGTTCCCTGAGAGTCGAATTTGAAAGTTTGGGCAAATTTGCTTCTTTTAGCAGTGGCGTAACTAGGGTTGGTGTCACCCGGTGCGAAAAAAAAGGGTGTCACCCCCCAACAACTATAGTCCCCCCTCAGTACAGACCCCCCTCCACTAACTACAGACCCCCCTCCCACAGTATAGATCCCTTCCCTCAGTACAAACCCGCTCCACTAAGTACAGACTCCCCGCCATCAATATAGACCCGCCTCCCTCAGTATGAACCTCCCCCTCAGTACAGACACCCCCACCTCAGTGCAGACCGCTCCATCAGTACAGACACCCCCACCTCAGTGCAGACCCCCTCAGTTACAGACACCCCCCCCCCCTCAGTTACAGACACCCCTCGTACAGACACCCCCCTCAGTACAGACACCCCCCTCAGTACAGACACCCCCCTCAGTACAGACACCCCCCTCAGTAACAGACACCCCCTCGTACAGACTCCCCCTCGTACAGACTCCCCCTCAGTTACAGACTCCCCCTCAGTTACAGACTCCCCCTCAGTTACAGACACCCCCTCAGTTACAGACACCCCCCTCAGTACAGACACCCCCCTCAGTACAGACACCCCCCTCGTACAGACTCCCCCTCGTACAGACCACCCCTCAGTTACAGACACACCCCTCAGTTAAAGACCCCCCTCAGTTACAGACACCCCCCTCAGTTACAGACACCCCCCTCAGTTACAGACACCCCCCTCAGTTACAGACACCCCCCTCAGTACAGGTGTCGTCACATCATCACAGTGCAGTGTGATGATGTGACAGGCTGAGTCGCTCGCTGGCTCTGTAGGGTAGGGAGGAGGATTGGAATTTAGGAATAGGAAGAATAAGGAGCCGGAGGACACACACCAGGCGCGGCCGCGGCGCTGGAGGTGTTGTTCCAGGCTTCCAGCCCAGCGGGGTGAAATTAATCAATGAATGGGTCAGCTGTAAAAAAAATTAAAAAAAATTAAAAAAAATAATAAAAAAAAAAATAAAAAAAAAAAAAAAAAAAAAAAAAAAAAGGGAGGGTGTCACCCCTCTAGCGGGTGTCACCCGGGGGCGGACCGCACCCCCCGCACCCCCCTAGCAACGCCTCTGTCTTTTAGATATGTAAGCATAAGGTTACGTCTCTCCTTCACAGTCAGATGGGGAGTCACACTGCACTTTGTACAAATCTGCATAATAGTCCCTGAAAGCTTTAGCAATGTGAGAAGTCGCGTGGACTAAATTTCCGTTTGATAGCTTTATTTTAGGAATAAACGATCTAGTCTGTTTTTCTTTGAGGGATCTTGCTAATTGTCTGCTAGGTTTGTCCCCCCACTCAGAATTTTTGCGAATATCGTTGGAATTTCCGAGCTGTATCGAGGTTAAGAAGATTTATTAGTTCCTCTCGTTTCAATGTGATAGCTTCTAGCTGGGATGTGTGCAAAGTGAGTTTGTGTTGTTTATCAAGTTCTGTTATTTGGTGCAGGACCTGTTCAAGTTGTTGACCATGCTCTCTTTTTTTCCTTGCCCCAAGTTCTATGAATCGGCCTCTCATAGTTGCCTTGTGAGCTTCCCATACAATAGCAGGGGATGTCTCAGAAGGTTTATTGTCTTTAAAATATTGCGATATATGAGAGGCAAACACAGAAACTTCTGTTGGGTTAGAAAGAAGAGAATCATTGAGTCTCCAATTATTGGAGCGCTGAGTCAAAGTGGGGCATAGTCATACTCATCGACACAGGTGCATGATCTGACAGTGTCGCAGTACCTATATTCGCCGATTGTAATAATGGGAGGTGATAGTGGTCTAAAAAGATATTATCTATTCGGGAATAAGACTGATGAGTCTTCGAAAAATGGGAAAAATCTTTTTCTTTTGGATGTAAAATACGCCATACGTCTATCAATTGTCGGTCTATTAGTCTCTTTTTAACAAAGGACAGGCGCTTAAAAGAGATGTTAGAGCGACCGTGGGATGTATCCAAAACAGGATCTAGAGTCATATTTATGTCTCCTGCCAGTATGATTAGACCCTCAGCAAATTGTGATAAATCAGTAAGAATTTGAGAAAAAAAAGGTAGGTTGATTTTGGTTCGGGCAGTATATGTTTGCTAGAGTACATTGGGTAGTACCTAAAAAGCCCTTTAAGAAAAGAAAACGACCATGGTCATCCGCTTGCATATCTAAAAAACGGAAGGGTACGCTACTACTAAAACCAATAGCCACACCCTTAGCTTTATTCGTATCTGAAAGGCTATAATACCACTGAGGAAAATAAAGCGAGGTCAATTTGACCTGCGTAGTATGGGTTAAATGTGTTTCCTGAAGAAACACAATAGAAGAGGCAAGTTTCCGTAATTCACGGGTAACCTGATGCCGTTTTGCCGCAGAATTTAAACCCCTAACATTATAAGAAGTAACTTTAAGTGTGGCCATTTATCACAGTAGAGCATAACCCTTGAACCTACTTAGCCATGCATGCCAGCCTTGATAGGGAAAATAAAACAAAAAAGAAACGGGCAAGTATTGAGAAAAACAAGAAGACAAATTTACATAAACAACAAAAACGTCCATCTGGACGCATATGGGAAACCTTAATTTATCACGCAGATTTCTGCGGTGGTCCCTATGGGGGGAGAGAGCACGGGCAGCCATCCAGAACTCCCGTAGGAGAATGGATAAGAAAACTCGAAGGCTACCCGCTCTCCACAACCCCAAAAGGAAAGAAGGGGAGGGGAACGTGTCGTATAAAAGACACATAGGAGCATTGTGCTCCACCCGCATTCAGCTTGCGTCAGATAATGTGCAGAGGAATACTTTTTGCTCCAACAGTAAACAAACCTTTTTAAAACAAATATACTTTAACGGCCAAGTCACATCTCATTAAATATAATAACTTACAGGCATACTCAACCAAAAAAAAAGGAAAGTACATAGGCATAATCACCCTTTACTCGTCTATGTTATTATACAGGACCTGCCGCTGAAGAGCGCCCTTTTTTAGTAGTAGGAGATTTTTGCCAATGGGAGTCCTGAATATGCGAAAACTTAGGGACCGGATCATGCCAGCCCGGGAGGTCCACTGAGGGCAGATTAAGGTCCTTTAAAAATTGTAACAATTCCTCTGGGAACCGGAGGGTGTGGGAGTGACCATTTTTGGTAGCAATAAGGCACGCCGGGAAACCCCATCTATAAGTAATCTCATTAGAACGTAAATGTTCCAAAAGTGGTTTAAGGGCTCTGCGGCGGTCTAAGGTTTCTTTAGATAGATCCGAGAAAATATTAAGAGTCGCTCCGTCAAAGTCAATGTTGGGAATGCTCCTCAACTTGACCATAATGGCGTTCTTATCTGTGAAATAATGTAGACGGCATATTACGTCTCTGGGTTGCTCAGGAGCAATGGTACAAGACCTGAGAGCCCGATGAACCCGATCAAAGCGCAACGGATCAGTGGATACATTTCCCAACACTGAATTAAATATACCTCTAATCTGCGACTCCAAATCTTTATCTCCAGTCACTTCGGGCAGACCTCTGATTCGCAGGTTGTTTCTGTGGTTTCTATTCTCGAGGTCCTCTAACTTATATAGTGAGGCACGTTGAGCAAGAGCTAGCTGTGTGACAGTCTTTTGTAGTTCTCTTATAGCTGTTTCATGAGTATCTTGTCTCTGTTCTGTGCCCTCCACCCTATCGAGAATATGCGCCATATCTGTTCTTACCCCTGTGATTTCCTTTTTTATTGATTTTTCGAGTGCATGGAACATCCCGGCTAACTCTTTTCTGATGCCGCTCAGCAGAGACGCCATATCTGAGCCTGTGGGAGACTCAGGTTCTTCCATGAGATCTGAGCAGTAAGATGATGCAGGCGAACTTTCTCTTACAGAGGTTGCTAATGAAGCGAGAGATGCATTGCGTCTCGTGCGTCTAGCTTGACTGCTACATGCGCCAGGGCCGGTTCCACTGGCAACCAGGAATCACTGTATGGAGCTAGAGGCGGTTTGGTTAGTCGCCGTTCCTTTACTATGTGTCTTGGGAGTTGTAGAGCGGATTTTGTGTATCTTTGCTGGCATAGTTGGAGCTTCAAAACTGAATGCTAAGTGGAGCACCCCTCAGTCTCATTCGCTTAACAACATGTGTACAGCGTAGTATGGAACATATGGTTATTCAGGCCCATATCTGACATACAGTCTTTCTGATCAAAAAATGGTATAGTTGCAGAGGATGGTGGCTGTAATTCTAATTCTGATCAGTAGGCAGGGGAGGAATAGCCAAATTCTGGTGTATTAGTGATTGCCAGCAGGGCTGAGTGCAATAGGTGTAGCAAGATGGCCGCCACGCTCCGGGAGTAGGCCGAAGCCGTGGACTTTCCTAGTAACAGTGTCCGGCCGCGTAGTGGGTTAATTTGGCTCTCCTGGCTCCATCTAGGGCCTTCTGCCGTCTTTTGGAAGTGCTCTGGGGGTAGATGATAGTAGGGTGGGGCAATAGGTGGAATAATAGGTGAACAGGGGATTCGTCTAGCAGTGTCTCTTACTAGTCCCCACCTCCCCAGGCACTCACCCACTCTGGATGTAGCGGTCAACCGATGACTATAGAAGTCGATGATCGCATCCTCCGGGGTCGCATCCGATCTCACAAACGCCCCGCTGGGCTTTCCGACCCTCTATACATTCCAGGCGAGTCCGACAATCCTCCGAAGCGGTATAGGCCGAAAAAATGGCGGCCGGAGGCCTGCAATGCCGGCCTCCACTCACCTCGGACAGAGCGGCGGGCTGGATGCCCCAGCAGCACGGCCAGGCAGCCCACACACCTCTCCACACAGTAGGGGGATCGCCGTGTAATTTCTGGCTGAGAATGGCTCCAGATCCGGCCGGATGGTGAGGAGCTCTAGCACAGCACGTCTGCTCTTTCTCTTCTTTCGGGAGATCCCTGCTGACAGGAAACCTACTCAATATTACTCACATTTAAGCTGTATCAAACAGGCATGTAAGAGACAAATGCTGACAGACCCTGGAAGTGTTTTTGTGACATTCAGCTTGTGCGCTCTACCAGTTTCGTCTGGTCTGACTTCATCTGGAGCATGCTGTATGTCTGCTACACTTCCCTTAAATAAATGCTTTTGAGGACTGAAGTCCATAGCTAACTCCAGATACCCGGTGGCCATCTTTGGTGTGTTTTTGAGGACAAAAGTCCATAACCTGATATTAATAAACAGTGCTTTGATTCGGTCAGATTTTAATTGTAGCCGAATATCCACAGAACGCGATGTGCTAGTTATATTGTAACGTACCTTAGGTGTGAGCCTGACGTGCGGAGAGGGACCTCCCGTACAACCCCGGCTCGGAGACCACTGGAGTGAGGACAGTGGTGGTAAGAGCACGGTGAGGTAAGGGTGCCTGTCTGATCCTCACTGCTTGGAGTGGTGGAGCCGAGTGGAGACTGGAACGGCTGGTTCTGGAAGCAGCGGATGCAGGTCAGCAGGTGCAGCTTGCAGAGCAGAGGATGCAGGTCAGCAGGTGCCGGCTTGCAGGGCAGGGATGCAGGTCAGCAGGTGCAGGTTTGCAGGGCAGGGATGCAGGTCAGCAGGTGCAGGTTTGCAGAGCAGAGGATGCAGGTAAGCTGGTTCAGGTTTGCAGAGTCAGACAAGCCGGGTCATACACATCAAGGTAAACATCACAAGTGGCAGGCAGAGAGTAGTCAAAGTCCGGGCTGAATCTTGGCAACAGGCAGACTGGCAGATAACTGAGCAGGGTCAAACGAGCCGAGGTCAGGACTGGAGACAGAAGCGTGGTCAGGAAGCCAGGTCAAACACAGGAACAGGATACAAGCACAGAATCAGGAACTCAGGGAACAGAAGCAGATCAAACCGCAAGGGGCAACATCTCTGGAATGTCTTTTATAGGAAGTACATGGGAGGAGCAAGGGGTTCAGAGTTCAACAGTAATCAGACACCAAGCAGAGTAGTCTAATGGATCAGATAGGTTATCCAGCAGATCAGGCAGGGAACTGTCCAGCATCTCAGATAGCTCCGCTGGAAGAGTCAATGCCAGACACAGAAGAGGTCCCAGGTTCAAGCCCAGCACGTCCCTGACATATATATACACATACAAATGAGCAACTCTGTGTAATGTGTTTTGAAACGGGTTTTAAAATCTAATGAGCACTAAACCATTATTTAATTGTTTATTTGGTGTATTCTCCCATCATGATGTGTGCATAAAACTAAATGGACTTGGATTAAAAACCATACAAGGTTAAATATCATGACTAATATCTAATATATATATTTTTGCTTTTAAAATTAGTATGAGCGAGAGGAGATCACACACACACACACACACACACACTAAAAACAGAGGAGAGAGAGAGAGAGAGAGAGAGGAGAGACCAAACATTCAGACCAACGATGGGAAAGAGGACCAGAGGAAAACGAGGGGGCATCAAGAAAAAGAAGGCGAGAATACTAGGGGGGGGGCGACTCAAATATGCTCCAGATAAGGAATTAGATAAGTTTGAGGCTTATATAGACTTACAGAAATTCGTGAGGAAAATTAATATCAAGAAATTATTTGCAAATAAGGAGAAAAAAGGGGATACTGCAATATATAAACTTTCCAATCTAAAGAACAATTCAATTTTCAAACCAAAAATGCAGCAAAATGAAAGTCCAACGGTTTTCAAAAAGAAGGTAGAGCAGGACATTAGAAAACTAAAAGTTAATAGGTCAAAGCGTAACAAAATCTGGAAAACAATCAAAGAAATTGAAAAAAAGAAGAATATAATCATTAGGCCAGCAGACAAAGGGGGGGGGGCTTAGTTATCATGAATAAAACAGACTATGAATCAGAGAAGAACAAATTATTGGGCATACAAGATCCGTATAAAAAGCTAAAGGGAAACCCAAAGGGTGAATACGAAAAGAAATGAAAAACCTTTGTTAAAAGAGGAGAAGACATGGGCATTTTGACGAAAAAAGAAGCAAAATATCTAACACCAGAGGCGGCCAAGACACCAGTGATCTATTATGTCCCTAAAATTCATAAGGACCAGTCCAAACCACCAGGGAGGCCAATAATCAGTGGCATTGTTTCACTGTTCTCTAGACTAGGAGCCTATCTCGACGGGTATCTACAACCGCTAGTGAAAGATGGAAAATCATAATTAAAGGATAGCAGACAACTCATTGAAGAAGAATTGAAAAATTAAGTAAATGAAAATAACATTTTAGTCACAATTGATGTGAATTCACTCTATACTAATATAGTACAAGAAGACGGACTACAGAGTGTAGAATGGGCTCTATACAACCAGACCAATATAAAAACAAACAGATTAAATATCAGTGAAGGCTTAAAGCTGGCCATGGGCCACAACTATTTTTGGCATAAGGGAGAATATTTTACCCAGACCAAAGGCGTAGCGATGGGGGCGAAATACGCTCCCAGTGTGGCAAACATAGAGGAAGAGCAGATCTACAGCGTACAGAGGCCCAAACTAAAACTGTACAGAAGGTACATTGATGATATCATAATCATATGGAGTGGAACGTAAAATTAACTACAGGATTTCTTCAATGAGATAAACCAAAACGCTAACGGTATTACTTTCTCCGGTATTTGGAATAAACAATCAATCGATTACTTGGATCTGCAATTGTATAAAGAAAATGGACTTAACACCAGAACCTTTTTCAAGAAAACCAACAGGAATGGATATATCCCAACTAACAGCTATCACCACAGACAATGGATAAATAACATTCCAAAAGGACAACTGATGAGAGTGTATAGGAATTGCAGTAACATCACAGATTATGACATTCAAGCAGACTCCATCATAAATAAGTTTGTGGAAAAGGGCTACAAAAGGAAAGATCTGGTAATACTTAAAGAGAAAGTAGGAAAAATGGACAGAAACCTTATGATCATTGATGACCATAGGCGTGCGCAGCCTATTGCATTAGGGTGTGCACCCCAAAGCTCAACACATATTACCGATCACTTACGATGAAAGGGAAGGGGCCGGTAAGTTACATATTTACCTGCCCCTTCCCCCACTCATCCTAAAACATCCCCAGCAGCAACAGTCGGTGGGAGAGGAGAGTAGGAAAGCTGGAAGCGCTGCGAGGGGAAGGAGGGGGGAGCCAGGGCAGTAGGGGGAATCTGTGCTGCACAGTGTGATTAGGGTGTGCCTGGGCACACCTGGCACACCCTGTGCGCACGCCTATGTTGATGACCCAAATAAACGGAAAAAGAAAAAACGCATGGACATGGCCTTCCTAACTGGTTATAATATTCAGCACCAAGCATTGGAAACTATAATAAAAAAGCATTGGCCCATTTTACAATCGGATAGAATACTGAATTCCATAGTACCAGCTAGGCCTTCTTTTATATACAGAAAGGCGCCGAACCTCAGAAACCGATTGGTGCACAATGCTCTGGACCCCCCAAAACAGATAAAAATCTTCAAACACCTCAAAGGCTTTTTTAAATGCGATACCTGTCTACCGTGTAGAGCAAGTAAAACAACGAATAAGAAAAAAGAGAATTTTACTTCTATGTCCAATGGATCAGAATACAAGATAAAGGAATTAATAACCTGCAACAGCACACATGTGACGTATGTTCTATAGGGATGAGCTCGGTGTTAGAGTCGAACATACGTTCGACTCAAACATCGGCTGTTCGCTCGTTCGGCGAACAACGAACGATTTGGCCCGTTTGCGCCAAATTCGAGTGACGTGAACGGCCCACAATACACTGCGCCATCGCAGTGCAATCCCGGCGCTGTGATTAGCCAAGCATGCACTGTGACCCTGCATGCTTGGCCAATCACAGCGCCGGCAGCGAGGAGAGCAATGATTGGCCACAGGCAGGATGCCTGTGGCCAATTATAGCTGAGGGGGTTTAGTACACGCCCCACACTATAAAAGGCCGCCAGCACGGCGGCCTCGTGTAGTGTGTTCTGGAGCAGGGAAAGAGAAGGATAGGCAGGGACAGTGTCATATCTATTCTTTGCTAAACCTTGTGTGTAGGGAGAGAGAAGGATAGGCAGGGAGAGTGTCAGTGTCATATTCTTTGCTAAACCTTGTGTGCAGGGAGAGAGAAGGATAGGCAGGGGACAGTGTCAGTGTCATTGTTGCTAAGCCTCCTGCACATGATACACCTTAAGCTAGCCCGTATTGCTGTGTTTTCCTGGTGTGTTACACTACCAGGCATTTGCAGCACTTACAGCGGACGTAGTGTGCCTCCTGCACATTATACACCTGAAGCTAGCCCGTATTGCTGTGTTTTCCTGGAGTGTTACACTACCAGGCATTTGCAGCACTTACAGCGGACGTAGTGTGCCTCCTGCAAAATATACTCCTGAATAGGGATGAGCTTCGTGTTCGAGTCGAACATACGTTCGACTCGAACATTGGCTGTTCGATCGTTCGACGAAGATCGAACGATTTGGGCCGTTCGCGCCAAATTCGAGTGACGCGAACGGCCCACAATGCACTACGCCATCGCAGTGTCATCCAGGCGCTGTGATTGGCCAAGCATGCACTGTGACCCCGCATGCTTGGCCAATCACAGCGCCGGCAGCGAGGAGAGCAATGATTGGCCACAGGCAGGATGCCTGTGGCCAATTATTGCTGAGGGTGTTTAGTACACGCCCCACACTATAAAAGGCCGCCAGCACGGCGGCCTAGTGTAGTGTGTTCCGGAGCAGGGATAGAGTAGCATAGGCAGGGACAGTGACTGTTATTTCTTTCTTGCTTAACCTGGATTCCTTTAGTTTAGGGAAAGAGAAGGATAGGTAGGGAGAGTGTCAGTGTGTTTTGTGCTTCTGCTATAGTGTGCTTAAAAAAAAACATTTATTCTAGGGACAGAAAACTCTAGGTAGGGACAGTGTCAGTTTCTTTCACTCTGCAAGTCCTTGTTTCCAGGGACCTGGAAGGACAGTGAGTGAATTGTCCTTTTGCTATATTGTGATTAAAAAAAACATTTATTCTAGGGACAGAAAACTCTAGGTAGGGACAGTGTCAGTTTCTTTCACTCTGCAAGTCCTTGTTTCCAGGGACCTGGAAGGACAGTGAGTGAATTGTCCTTTTGCTATATTGTGATTAAAAAAAACATTTATTCTAGGGACAGAAAACTCTAGGTAGGGACAGTGTCAGTTTCTTTCACTCTGCAAGTCCTTGTTTCCAGGGACCTGGAAGGACAGTGAGTGAATTGTCCTTTTGCTATATTGTGATTAAAAAAAACATTTATTCTAGGGACAGAAAACTCTAGGTAGGGACAGTGTCAGTTTCTTTCACTCTGCAAGTCCTTGTTTCCAGGGACCTGGAAGGACAGTGAGTGAATTGTCCTTTTGCTATATTGTGATTAAAAAAAACATTTTTTTCTAGGGACAGAAAACTGTAGGTAGGGAGAGTATTTTTTTTCTTTCACTCTGCAAGTCCTTGTTTCCAGGGACCTGTAAGGACAGTGAGTTAATTGTCCTTGTGCTATATTGTGCTGAAAAAAACATTTATTCCAGGGACAGAAAACTCTAGGTAGGGACAGTGTCAGTTTCTTTCACTCTGCAAGTCCTTGTTTCCAGGGACCTGGAAGGACAGTGAGTGAATTGTCCTTTTGCTATATTGTGATTAAAAAAAACATTTATTCTAGGGACAGAAAACTCTAGGTAGGGACAGTGTCAGTTTCTTTCACTCTGCAAGTCCTTGTTTCCAGGGACCTGGAAGGACAGTGAGTGAATTGTCCTTTTGCTATATTGTGATTAAAAAAAACATTTATTCTAGGGACAGAAAACTCTAGGTAGGGACAGTGTCAGTTTCTTTCACTCTGCAAGTCCTTGTTTCCAGGGACCTGGAAGGACAGTGAGTGAATTGTCCTTTTGCTATATTGTGATTAAAAAAAACATTTATTCTAGGGACAGAAAACTCTAGGTAGGGACAGTGTCAGTTTCTTTCACTCTGCAAGTCCTTGTTTCCAGGGACCTGGAAGGACAGTGAGTGAATTGTCCTTTTGCTATATTGTGATTAAAAAAAACATTTATTCTAGGGACAGAAAACTCTAGGTAGGGACAGTGTCAGTTTCTTTCACTCTGCAAGTCCTTGTTTCCAGGGACCTGGAAGGACAGTGAGTGAATTGTCCTTTTGCTATATTGTGATTAAAAAAAACATTTTTTTCTAGGGACAGAAAACTGTAGGTAGGGAGAGTATTTTTTTTCTTTCACTCTGCAAGTCCTTGTTTCCAGGGACCTGTAAGGACAGTGAGTTAATTGTCCTTGTGCTATATTGTGCTGAAAAAAACATTTATTCCAGGGACAGAAAACTCTAGGTAGGGACAGTGTCAGTTTCTTTCACTCTGCAAGTCCTTGTTTCCAGGGACCTGGAAGGACAGTGAGTGAATTGTCCTTTTGCTATATTGTGATTAAAAAAAACATTTTTTTCTAGGGACAGAAAACTGTAGGTAGGGAGAGTGTTTTTTTTTCTTTCACTCTGCAAGTCCTTGTTTCCAGGGACCTGTAAGGACAGTGAGTTAATTTTCCTTGTGCTATATTGTGATTAAAAAAAACATTTATTCTAGGGACAGAAAACTCTAGGTAGGGACAGTGTCAGTTTCTTTCACTCTGCAAGTCCTTGTTTCCAGGGACCTGGAAGGACAGTGAGTGAATTGTCCTTTTGCTATATTGTGATTAAAAAAAACATTTATTCTAGGGACAGAAAACTCTAGGTAGGGACAGTGTCAGTTTCTTTCACTCTGCAAGTCCTTGTTTCCAGGGACCTGGAAGGACAGTGAGTGAATTGTCCTTTTGCTATATTGTGATTAAAAAAAACATTTATTCTAGGGACAGAAAACTCTAGGTAGGGACAGTGTCAGTTTCTTTCACTCTGCAAGTCCTTGTTTCCAGGGACCTGGAAGGACAGTGAGTGAATTGTCCTTTTGCTATATTGTGATTAAAAAAAACATTTATTCTAGGGACAGAAAACTCTAGGTAGGGACAGTGTCAGTTTCTTTCACTCTGCAAGTCCTTGTTTCCAGGGACCTGGAAGGACAGTGAGTGAATTGTCCTTTTGCTATATTGTGATTAAAAAAAACATTTATTCTAGGGACAGAAAACTCTAGGTAGGGACAGTGTCAGTTTCTTTCACTCTGCAAGTCCTTGTTTCCAGGGACCTGGAAGGACAGTGAGTGAATTGTCCTTTTGCTATATTGTGATTAAAAAAAACATTTATTCTAGGGACAGAAAACTCTAGGTAGGGACAGTGTCAGTTTCTTTCACTCTGCAAGTCCTTGTTTCCAGGGACCTGGAAGGACAGTGAGTGAATTGTCCTTTTGCTATATTGTGATTAAAAAAAACATTTTTTTCTAGGGACAGAAAACTGTAGGTAGGGAGAGTATTTTTTTTCTTTCACTCTGCAAGTCCTTGTTTCCAGGGACCTGTAAGGACAGTGAGTTAATTGTCCTTGTGCTATATTGTGCTGAAAAAAACATTTATTCCAGGGACAGAAAACTCTAGGTAGGGACAGTGTCAGTTTCTTTCACTCTGCAAGTCCTTGTTTCCAGGGACCTGGAAGGACAGTGAGTGAATTGTCCTTTTGCTATATTGTGATTAAAAAAAACATTTATTCTAGGGACAGAAAACTCTAGGTAGGGACAGTGTCAGTTTCTTTCACTCTGCAAGTCCTTGTTTCCAGGGACCTGGAAGGACAGTGAGTGAATTGTCCTTTTGCTATATTGTGATTAAAAAAAACATTTATTCTAGGGACAGAAAACTCTAGGTAGGGACAGTGTCAGTTTCTTTCACTCTGCAAGTCCTTGTTTCCAGGGACCTGGAAGGACAGTGAGTGAATTGTCCTTTTGCTATATTGTGATTAAAAAAAACATTTATTCTAGGGACAGAAAACTCTAGGTAGGGACAGTGTCAGTTTCTTTCACTCTGCAAGTCCTTGTTTCCAGGGACCTGGAAGGACAGTGAGTGAATTGTCCTTTTGCTATATTGTGATTAAAAAAAACATTTATTCTAGGGACAGAAAACTCTAGGTAGGGACAGTGTCAGTTTCTTTCACTCTGCAAGTCCTTGTTTCCAGGGACCTGGAAGGACAGTGAGTGAATTGTCCTTTTGCTATATTGTGATTAAAAAAAACATTTTTTTCTAGGGACAGAAAACTGTAGGTAGGGAGAGTATTTTTTTTCTTTCACTCTGCAAGTCCTTGTTTCCAGGGACCTGTAAGGACAGTGAGTTAATTGTCCTTGTGCTATATTGTGCTGAAAAAAACATTTATTCCAGGGACAGAAAACTCTAGGTAGGGACAGTGTCAGTTTCTTTCACTCTGCAAGTCCTTGTTTCCAGGGACCTGGAAGGACAGTGAGTGAATTGTCCTTTTGCTATATTGTGATTAAAAAAAACATTTTTTTCTAGGGACAGAAAACTGTAGGTAGGGAGAGTGTTTTTTTTCTTTCACTCTGCAAGTCCTTGTTTCCAGGGACCTGTAAGGACAGTGAGTTAATTTTCCTTGTGCTATATTGTGATTAAAAAAAACATTTTTTCTAGGGACAGAAAACTGTAGGTAGGGAGAGTGTTTTTTTTCTTTCACTCTGCAAGTCCTTGTTTCCAGGGACAGAGAAGGACACCTGAAGGTAGCCCTTATTGCTTTTTTCCCATCTCCCTGCAGGCCATCTATTAGAATGTCTGGAAGGCAAACAAGGAGAGGCAGACAGTCAGGAGGCAATAAAAGAGGGCAAGCAGGCTCTGTGTCTGGGGGCAACAGTGCTGGTCGTGGACGCGGTGCATTGTCATCAGCACATGGCCATGGGACACGCTTGTCCTTCTTTTCGGCAGCTGGACATGTTGAGCCACATCATGCCGAAGACTTGGTAGAGTGGATGACCAAGCCCTCCTCCTCCTCCTCATCCTCTCTCACCCAGGCTCAGGGTACTGGAAAAGCAGCTGCCAAAGCGTCGTCTTCCCTGGTATCAATGTCAGACAAATCATCAGTCACTCCTTCCCTAGACCCACCATGTCCTCCTCCTGAGGAGTCCCCCGAACTGTTTCAGCACAGTGTTGGGTACATGCTCCAGGAGGATGCCCAGCGTTTCGAAGGGTCTGATGATGAAACCCAGCTAGAGGAAGGCAGTAGCGTGAGAGCAGACAGAGGGGATGCTCAAGAAGGACACCAATCTGGCAGTCATGTTCCAGCAGCTGCAGCATACTGCCAGATTGGCTCCAGTGATGAGGAGGGAGGGGATGATGAGGTCAATGACTCCACGTGGGTGCCTAATAGGAGAGAGGAGGAGGAGGAGGATGAGGAGGAGGCACATCTCCAACGAGGCAGGATGCCCTTTGGTGGCCAGCGTAAGGGCAGTACACCGACGGAATCACACCGCAGAGCTCCGCCTGTGCAGGGCGCTGCCTCTGCCCGTCATTCAAAAAGTTCTTTGGTGTGGGCCTTTTTTGAGGCTAGTGCATCAGATCGCACAGCTGCTGTTTGCAACATATGTCTCAAGCGTATATCGCGTGGCCAAAACATCAGCCGCTTGGGTACCACATGCCTGACCAGACATATGTTGACGCTTGGGTACCACATGCCTGACCAGACATATGTTGACCTGCCATGCAGCTCGTTGGCAAGCCTACCTCAAAGACCCACACCAAAGAACAAAGCGGACCTCTCCTTGCACCGCATCAGCTGGGATCTCCAACCCCACTATAACTTCAGTCCTCTCTGAAACATGCACTGAGAGGAATGAAGGTGTAGAATTAGGTGTGTCACAGCCAAGTACTTGCGCCCACTCTGCTAGCAGTACACCGACGTCCGATTCTAGCAGGCAAATTTCCCTGCCCCAGCTGCTGGACCGTCGAAAGAAGTTCACTCCCAGCCATCCACATGCCCAGCGGTTGAATGCTAGCTTGGCTAAATTGCTAGCGCTTCAACTGCTGCCTTTTCAGTTGGTAGACTCGGCCCCCTTCCGTGAGTTTGTGCAATGTGCGGTTCCTCAGTGGCAGGTTCCCAAACGCCACTTTTTCTCACGGAAGGCTATTCCGGCTCTCTACCGGCATGTGGAAGGCAATGTCTTGGCCTCGCTGGACAGGGCGGTCAGCGGTAAGGTGCATATTACCGCTGACTCATGGTCCAGCAGGCATGGACAGGGACGTTACCTTTCTTTCACGGCCCATTGGGTCACTCTTTTGGCAGCTGGGAAGGATTCAGGACAAGGTGCAGTAGTGTTGGAGGTTGTCCCACCGCCACGCCTCCAAAATGCTACTACTGGTTGTGACACACCTCTCTCCTCCACCCCCTCCTCTTCTTCTTCCTCCATGGCCTCTTCCTGTGGTTTGTCCTATGAACCAGCGGTGCTCCGTAGCCGTTCACGGGGCTACGCAAGTACGCAGGCAAAAAGATGCCATGCCGTGCTTGCGCTGGTGTGTTTGGGGGACAGAAGCCACACTGGGGCAGAGGTCCTGTCTGCTCTGCAGGGCCAGGCCGAGAGGTGGTTGACGCCACGCCAGCTTAAGCCAGGAATGGTGGTTTGCGACAATGGCACCAACCTCCTCTCCGCCCTCCGACAGGGACAACTGACCCATGTGCCCTGTGTGGCTCACGTCCTTAACCTGGTGGTGCAGCGGTTCTTGGGCAGGTACCCGGGCTTACAGGATGTCCTGAGGCAGGCCAGGAAAGTCTGTGTGCATTTCCGCAGATCTTATAATGCCAGTGCTCGCCTGGCTGAGCTGCAAAAGGAGTTGAACCTGCCCAAGAACCGCCTTATATGTGACATGCCCACCAGGTGGAACTCAACGTTGGCCATGCTGCAGCGGCTGCACACGCAGCAGAGGGCCATCAATGAGTACCTGTGCGACTACGGCACCAGGACAGGGTCAGGGGAGCTTGGTTTTTTTTCTCCACGCCAGTGGGGCATGATCAGGGATGCATGCACTGTCCTGGCACCATTTGAGGAGGCCACGAGGATGGTGAGCAGTGACAGTGCATGCATCAGTGACACTGTACCTCTTGTCCACCTGTTGGAGCACACGCTGCGTGGAATAATGGACAGGGCACTTGAGGCAGAACAGAGGCAGGAAGAGGAGGACTTCCTTGCCTCTCAAGGCCCCCTTTACCCAGACAGTGTTCCTTCTGTCCCACCCATCGCACAGGAAGAGGAGGAGGAGGAGGAGGAGGAGGAGGAGGATTGTGTCAGCATGGAGGTGGAGGCTGGCACTCAGCATCATCAGCAGCAGTCTTTTAGGGATGATTTACAGTCCCAAGAAACCAGTGGACTTGTACGTGGCTGGGAGGAGGTGGCTGCGGATCATGTCGTCCTTAGTGACCCAGAGGACTCCGGAGCGAATGCCTCAGCAAACCTACGCTGCATGGCCTCCCTGATCCTGCAAAGTCTGCGGAAGGATCCTCGTATTCTTCGGATCAAGGAGAGGGACCATTACTGGCTGGCCACTCTCCTTGATCCACGGTACAAGGGTAAGGTTGCGGACCTTATGTTACCGTCGCAGAGGGAGCAGAGGATGAGACAACTCCGGGAGGCCTTGCAGAAAGGTCTGTGCAACGCGTTCCCAGAGACTGGGAGGTTGCAAACTCCTGGTCCTGGACAACGAGTTGCTGAGGCTTCGGCCAGTCAAAGAAGGAGCGGTGGGGAAGGTGGCCGTCTGACCGATGCGTTCAGACAATTCTTTAGTCCGCAGCCCCAAAGTATGATTGGTTCCAGCAACCATCGCCAGCGTCTGATAAACATGGTGCAGGAATATCTAGGGGCAAGGTCAGACTTGGACACCTTCCCCACCGAAAATCCTCTGGCTTACTGGGTCTTGAGGATGGATCACTGGCCAGAGCTTGCACAGTATGCAATTGAGCTACTGGCCTGTCCTGCATCCAGCGTTCTTTCGGAACGCACATTCAGTGCTGCTGGAGGATTTGTCACGGATCACAGGGTGCGCCTGTCCACCGACTCGGTTGATCGACTGACTTTCATCAAGATGAACCAGTCTTGGATCACCACCAGCTACCACACACCTGATGCTGATATAACAGACTAATTGATTTTAAAATGTCACATCCCTTCAAGACTGATGCTGATGCTGAGTGCCTGTGCTGTTATGTTGACTGGCTATCCTCCTCCTCCGAGTCCTCAATGATACGATTGATGATGATAGCTTGGAAGATCATTTTTGTTTATGGGTGCCGCCACCAGTGCCTAACGCCCAATTTTTCAGCCCCTGTTTAACAGGGGCGTGTAATTACAATTTTTGAAGCAATACTTTGCAACAGGGCTCATTGCTGTGCTCCAAGTACAGTATCTGTGAGGAGTTGCAGTGTTGTGCCACCAGTGCCTAAGGCCCAATTTTTCAGCCCCTGTTTAACAGGGGCGTGTCATTACAATTTTTGAAGCAATACTTTGCAACAGGGCTCATTGCTGTGCTCCAAGTACAGTATCTGTGAGGGGTTGCAGTGTTGTGCCACCAGTGCCTAAGGCCCAATTTTTCAGCCCCTGTTCAACAGGGGCATGTAATTACAATTCTTGATCTAATAATTCACAGCAGGGCCCATTGCTGCACCCACCAAGAGTAACTGTCAGGGCTTACAGTGTTGTGGCACCAGCACCACCATCAAAGGCCCAATTTTTACTACCACTGTTCAACAATTATATGTAATTAAAATTCCTGATATAATAGTTGACAGCAGGGCGTTCCAGCACCAACCAAGAGTAACTGTGAGTGCTTACAGTGTTGTGCCAACACCAACAACTAAGGGGCCTATTTCTGCAGAGTATATACGGCAGGTCCCTACTTTCAAACATCCAACTTACAAACGACTCCTACTTGCAAACGCAAGAAGACAACAGGAAGTGAGAGGAAATCTACCACTAGGAAGGAAAATTCTCTCCTGTAAGAATAAATATGGGAGAAAGGTGTCTCCTCTGTACTGATGCTTTATCAGCAATCCTTGTTTCAAGAAAAACACCACATTTCAAAAACAGTTGTCATTGGGACGGAAAGTGAGGTGAAATGTTCTGAACAGGGGCACAGACAGCAAAACAAATGTTACAGGGGTGATAACCCTTACCTATGTTTTCCAAAAAGTTTAAAAATAGATTTTTGGGCTGGAGCTACACTTCAACAATGTACCTGTTCAAAATTACAAACAGATTCTACATAAGAACAAACCTACAGTCCCTGTCTTGTATGCACCGCCTGTATACGGCTGTTCAGAGTATATAGGGCCTTTTTTATTTTATGTGCGGGGTTCCCCTTAATATCCATACAAGACCCAAAGGGGCTGGTAATGGGCTGGGGTAGGGGGGGGGGGGTCATGGGGTAGCTATGCCATTTTTCTTAAAGAATTTCATCCATATTACCGGGACCAGACATTACATTAAAGCCGCAAGCAGTTTTAAATGGCTTTTTTTTCCTTTAGAAGTGTCATTTTGTGCAGGGACAGTTCTAAACACGGGAAACACGTGGCACTTCACAGGCATACTTTAGACACCCCCCAGGTACGATATTTAAAGGAATATTTGACTTTTTTTTTTCACTTTATGCATCATTAAAATGACTGCTCCCGAAAAACGACCGTTTTTAAAACTTCTTTTTGCATTGATACATGTCCCCTGGTGCAGAACCCGGGTTCCCAAACCCTTTTTAGGACAATAACATGCATAATAGTTGTTATAATTAGCACTTTAGAATTCGAACGTTCGCATCCATTGTATTTAATAGGGTTCTAATGTTCGTTCGAACTTCCGGTCCGTTCGCGGGTTCTGGTGCGAACCGAACCCGGGGGTGTTCGGCTCATCACTACTCCTGAAGCTAGGCCGTATTGCTGTGTTTTCCTAGTGTGTTACACCAACAGGCATTTGCAGCACTTACAGCAGGCGTAGTGTAATTCCTGCAAAATATACTCCTGAAGCTAGGCCTTATTGCTGGTTTTCCCATCTCCCTGCAGGCCATTAGAATGTCTGGAAGGCAAACAAGGAGAGGCAGACAGTCAGGAGCCAATAAAAGAGGGCAAGCAGGCTCTGTGTCTAGAGACAACAGTGCTGGTCATGGACGCGGTGCATCGCCATCAGCACGTGGCCATGGGACACGCTTGTCCTTCTTTTCGGCAGCTGGACGCGTTGAGCCGCATCATGCCGAAGACTTGGTAGAGTGGATGACCAAGCCCTCCTCAACCCCCTCATCCTCTCACCCAGGCTCAGGGTACTGGCAAAGCAGCTGCCAAAGCGTCCTCATCCCTGGTATCAATGTCATCATCAGTCACTCCTTCCCTAGACCCACCATGTCCTCCTGAGGAGTCCCCCGAACTGTTTGAGCACAGTGTTGGGTACATGCTCCAGGAGGATGCCCAGCGTTTCAAAGGGTCTGATGATGATACCCAGCTAGAGGAAGGCAGTAGCGTGAGAGCAGAGAGAGGGGATGCTCAAGAAGGACACCAATCTGGCAGTCATGTTCCAGCAGCTGCAGCATACTGCCAGATTGGCTCCAGTGATGAGGAGGGAGGGGATGATGAGGTCACTGACTCCACGTGGGTGCCTAATAGGAGAGAGGAGGAGGAGGAGGAGGATGAGGAGGAGGCACATCTCCAACGAGGCAGGATGCCCTTGGGGGGCCAGCGTAAGGGCAGCACACTGACGGAATCACACCGTAGAGCTCCGCCTGTGCAGGGCGCTGCCTCTGCCCGTTATTCAAAAAGTTATTTGGTGTGGGCCTTTTGAGTCGAGTGCATCAGATCGCACAGCTGCTGTTTGCAACATATGTCTCAAGCGTATATCGTGTGGCCAAAACATCAGCCGCTTGGGCACCACATGCTTGACCAGACATATGTTGACCTGCCATGCAGCTCGTTGGCAAGCCTACCTTAAAGACCCACACCAAAGAACAAAGCGGACCTCTCCTTGCACCGCATCAGCTGGGATCTCCAACCCCACTATACCTTCAGTCCTCTCTGAAACCTGCACTGAGAGGAATGAAGGTGTAGAATTAGGTGTGTCACAGCCAAGTACTTGCGGGCACTCTGCTAGCAGTACACCGACGTCTGATTCTAGCAGGCAAATTTCCCTGCCCCAGTTGCTGGACCGTCGAAAGAAGTTCACTCCCAGCCATCCACATGCCCAGCGGTTGAATGCTAGCTTGGCTAAATTGCTAGCGCTTCAACTGCTGCCTTTTCAGTTGGTAGACTCGGCCCCCTTCCGTGAGTTTGTGCAATGTGCGGTTCCTCAGTGGCAGGTTCCCAAACGCCACTTTTTCTCACGGAAGGCGATTCCGGCTCTCTACCGGCATGTGGAAGGCAATGTCTTGGCCTCGCTGGACAGGGCCGTCAGCGGTAAAGTGCATATTATCGCTGACTCATGGTCCAGCAGGCATTGACAGGGACGTTACCTTTCTTTCACGGCCCATTGGGTCACTCTTTTGGCAGCTGGGAAGGATGCAGGACAAGGTGCAGTAGTGTTGGAGGTTGTTCCGCCGCCACGCCTCCAAAATGCTACTACTGGTTGTGACACACCTCTCTCCTCCACCCCCTCCTCTTCTTCCTCCACGGCCTCTTCCTGTGGTTTGTCCTCGGAACCAGCGGTGCTCCGTAGGCATTCAAGGGGCTATGCAAGTACGCAGGCAAAAAGATGCCATGCCGTGCTTGCGCTGGTGTGTTTGGGGGACAGGAGCCACACTGGGGCAGAGGTTCTGTCTGCTCTGCAGGGGCAGGCCGAGAGGTGGTTGACGCCAAGCCAGCTTAAGCCAGGAATGGTGGTTTGCGACAATGGCACCAACCTCCTCTCCGCCCTCCGACATGGACAACTGACCCATGTGCCCTGTGTGGCTCACGTCCTTAACCTGGTGGTGCAGCGGTTCTTGGGCAGGTACCTGGGCTTACAGGATGTCCTGAGGCAGGCCAGGAAAGTCTGTGTGCATTTCCGCAGATCTTATAATGCTAGTGCTCGCCTGGCTGAGCTGCAAAAGGAGTTGAACCTGCCCAAGAACCGCCTTAAATGTGACATGCCCACCAGGTGGAACTCAACATTGGCCATGTTGCAGCGGCTGCACACGCAGCAGAGGGCCATCAATGAGTACCTGTGCGACTACGGCACCAGGACAGGGGAGCTCAGGTTTTTTTCACCACGCCAGTGGGGCATGATCAGGGATGCATGCACTGTCCTGGCACCATTTGAGGAGGCCACGAGGATGGTGGGCAGTGACAGTGCATGCATCAGTGACACTGTACCTCTTGTCCACCTGTTGGAACATACGCTGCGTGGAATAATGGACAGGGCACTTGAGGCAGAACAGAGGCAGGAAGAGGAGGACTTCCTTGCCTCTCAAGGCCCCCCTTTACCCAGACAGTGTTCCTTTTGTCCCACCGATCGCACAGGAAGAGGAGGAGGAGGAGGAGGAGGAGGAGGAGGAGGAGGAGGAGGAGGATTGTGTCAGCATGGAGGTGGAGCCTGGCACTCAGCATCATCAGCAGCAGTCTTTTAGGGATGGATGATTTACAGTCCCAAGAAACCCGCGGACTTGTACGTGGCTGGGAGGAGGTGGCTGCGGATCATGTCGTCCTTAGTGACCCAGAGGACTCCGGACCGAATGCCTCAGCTAACCTACGCTGCATGGCCTCCCTGATCCTGCAAAGTCTGCGGAAGGATCCTTGTATTCTTCGGATCAAGGAGAGGGACCATTACTGGCTGGCCACTCTCCTTGATCCACGGTACAAGAGTAAGGTTGCGGACCTTATCTTACTGTCGCAGAGGGAGCAGAGGATGAGACAACTCCGGGAGGCCTTGCAGAAAGGTCTGTGCAACGCGTTCCCAGAGACTGGGAGGTTACAAACTCCTGGTCCTGGACAACGAGTTGCTGAGGCTTCGGTCAGTCAAAGGAGCGGTGGGGAAGGTGGCCGTCTGACCGATGCGTTCAGACAATTCTTTAGTCCGCAGCCCCAAGGTATGATCGGTTCCAGCAACCATCGCCAGCGTCTGATATACATGGTGCAGGAATACCTAGGGGCAAGGTCAGACTTGGACACCTTCCCCACCAAAAATCCTCTGGCTTACTGGGTCTTGAGGATGGATCACTGGCCAGAGCTTGCACAGTATGCTATTGAGCTACTGGCCTGTCCTGCATCCAGCGTTCTTTCAGAACGCACATTCAGTGCTGCTGGAGGATTTGTCACGGATCACAGGGTGCTCCTGTCCACCGACTCGGTTGATCGACTGACCTTCATAAAGATGAACCAGTCTTGGATCACCACCAGCTACCAAACACCTGAAGCTGATATAACAGACTAATTTATTTTCAAATGTCACATCCCTTCAAGACTGATGCTGATGCTGAGTGACTGTCCTGTTATGTTGACTGACTATCCTCCTCCTCCTCAATGATCCGATTGATGATGATGATAGCTTGGAAGAACATTTTTATTTCTGGGTGCCGCCACCAGTGCCTAAGGCCCAATTTTTCAGCCCCTGTTTAACAGGGGTATGTAATTAAAAAAAAATATGCAATGCTTTGCAGCAGGGCTCATTCCTGCACTCCAACTAGAGTATCCGGAAGAGGTTGCAGTGTCGTGGCACCAGCACCAGTGCCTAAGGCCCAATTTTTCAGCCCCTGTTTAACAGGGGCGTGTAATTACAATTTTTGTTGCAATACTTTGCAACAGGGCTCATTGCTGTGCTCCAAGTACAGTATCTGTGAGGGGTTGCAGTGTTGTGGCACCAGTGCCTAAGGCCCAATTTTTCTGCCCCTGTTTAACAGGGGCATGTAATTACAATTCTTGATCTAATAATTCACAGCAGGGCCCATTCCTGCGCCCACAAAGAGTAACTATGAGGGCTTACAGTATTGTGTCAACACCACCACCAAAGGCCCAATTTTTCAGCCCCTGTTCAATAGGGGCATGCAATTACAATTCTTGATCTAATAATTCACAGCAGGGCCCATTCATGCGCCCACCAAGAGTAACTGTGAGGGCTTACAGTGTTGTGTCAACACCACCACCACCAAAGGCCCAATTTTTCAGCCCCTGTTCAACAGGGGCATGCAATTACAATTCTTGATCTAATAATTCACAGCAGGGCCCATTCATGCGCCCACCAAGAGTAACTGTGAGGGCTTACAGTGTTGTGTCAACACCACCACCAAAGGCCCAATTTTTCAGCCCCTGTTCAACAGGGGCATGCAATTACAATTCTTGATCTAATAATTCACAGCAGGGCCCATTCATGCGCCCACCAAGAGTAACTGTGAGGGCTTACAGTGTTGTGGCAACACCAACATGTAAGGGGCAAATTTCAGCAGAGTATATAGGGCAGGCCCCTACTTTCAAACATCCAACTTACAAACGACTCCTACTTGCAAACGGAAGGAGACAACAGGAAGTGAGAGGAAATCTACCCCTAGGAAGTGAAATTCTCTTCTGTAAGAGTTAATATGGGAAAAAGGGGTCTCCTCTCTACTGATGCTTTATCACCAATTCTTGTTTCAATAAAAACCCCACTTTTCAAAAACATTTGTCATTGGGATGGAAAGTGAGGTGAAATGTTCTGAACAGGGGCACAGACAGCAAAACAAATGTTACAGGGGTGATAACCCTTCCCTATGTTTTCCAAAAGCTTAAAAATAGATTTTTTTGGCTGGAGCTACACTTAAACAATGTACCTGTTCAAAATTACAAACAGATTCTACATAAGAACAAACCTATTTGTATGCACCGCCTGTATACGGCTGTTCAGAGTATATAGGGCCTTTTTTATTTTGTGTGCGGGGTTCCCCTTAATATCCATACAAGACCCAAAGGGGCTGGTAATGGGCTGGGGTGGGGGGGGGGGGTGATGGGGTAGCTATGCCATTTTTTTCAAAGATTTTCATCCATATTACCGGGACCAGACATGACATTAAAGCCGCAAGCAGTTTTAAATGGCTTTTTTCCTTTAGAAATGTAATTTTGGGCAGGGACAGTTCTAAACACGGGAAACACGTGGCACTTCACAGGCATACTTTAGACACCCCCCAGGTACGATATTTAAAAGGAATATTTGACTTTTTTTCACTTTATGCATCATTAAAATGACTGCTCCCGAAAAACGGCCGTTTTTAAAACTTCTTTTTGCATTGATACATGTCCCCTGGTGAAGAACCCGGGTTCCCAAACCCTTTTTAGGACAATAACATGCATAATAGTCGTTATAATTAGCACTTTAGATTTAGAACGTTCGCATCCATTGTATTTAATAGGGTTCTAACGTTCGGGCGAACTATCGGTCCGTTCGCGGGTTCTGGTGCGAACCGAACCCGGGGGTGTTCGGCTCATCCCTAATGTTCTAGAATGCCCATGTCAAAAACAATATGTTGGTAGAACAACCAGAGAATTACACGTCAGAATCCGTGAACATATATCTAATTTAAAAAATGGATTCAACAAACAGTGTCTCAAGACATTTTAGGGATTACCCTAAACAGAGACCCCTACGTGTATGACTTTTTATGGTATAGATAAGATCAAGGGACACTGGAGAGGAGAAAATAAGAGAATAAAAATATCCACAGAATGAAACCCGCTGGATATTCCAGCTAGACACCCTCCAACCCTCAGGCATGAACATAGACCTGGATTTGAACTGCTTCTTGACCAATTTCTGACCACTCTTGCCCTATTTTTATGAACCATTAAGGCCCCACTCTTTTACTATCACCCGCCCCCATTTTAATATTGTAATATTTTAATATTTTTCTAACAATTTTTCTAATATTCTTCTAATACATCTTAATTTTTATATAGTTTTATATTTTTAATCCTTTTTTAATCAAATAAAATGCTCCGCCTCTGCAAAAAAAAAAAAAAATTAATTTACATAATTTATTATTACTAGTAGCAATTAATTGGGAATTTATATCACCTTTAAGACCCATTAATTTTGCCTCTGTTTTTAGTAATGGCAGGAATAATATGAATAGACTAAAGAATGGACTTTAGGCGGCACATGGATAAATATTGTAAAAAGCTAAGGGTATTTATTTTAGAAAAAGTCATAAGAAAATACATATAAACATTCAAAAAAATTGACAGTCTATTTGTATTTGGATACAAGGCTCAGGCTAATGTTCTACAGTGCTTCAGAATTATATTTGTACAACATATATGCACTCCATCCTCAATGAAAATACATAACGAGCAGCCACAGGCTAGTGAAACAGTAAACGTGTGAAGCAGGTGGTGTTAGCCATAGGTCCAATGTATCGGGTGTAATCTTGGATTGCTCTACCAGTTTCGCAAATTAACGCTTCTTCAGGAGCAAAATAGTAGGTCGAATGTGCTGCGAGTGCAGCACACACCTTGGTAAAGTTAAATTGGCAATTTGTTTGTGGCAAATGACCAATAATGGTAAAAAATCTCAATAAACGACAGCTGGGTAAACTGCTAGGTAGAGGCTACTGATAAGCAGCAACAGGTAATGTCCTCCAGGACTATGGAAACTGTAGATACCAGAGCATAAAGGAAAGGGGCTATATATGCACCATAGTAGACCCTGGTGCACATTCAGGGCAGAGGGTATCTGACCCCAGAAAGCCTATGGTAGGTGGGCAGGCTGTCAGCCTGCGCCTTAAAAAGAGGAAAGCTTCCAACAGTCCAGAGGAATCCTAGCAGTCAGCCGTCTGACTGCTAGGATTCCTCTGGACTGTTGGAAGCTCCTTTCCTTTATGCTCTGGTATCTACAGTTTCCATAGTCCTGGAGGACATTACCTGTTGCTGCTTATCAGTAGCCTCTACCTAGCAGTTTACCCAGCTGTCGTTTATTGTGATTTTTTACCATTATTGGTCATTTGCCACAAACAAATTGCCAATTTAACTTTACCAAGGTGTGTGCTGCACTCCTAGCACATTCGACCTACTATTATGCTCCTGAAGAATCGTTAATTCGCAAAACTGGTAGAGCAATCCAAGATTACACCCGATACATTGGACCTATGGCTAACACCACCTGCTTCACACGTTTACTGTTTCACTAGCCTGTGGCTGCTGGTTATGTATTTTCATTGAGGATGGAGTGCATATATGTTGTACGAATATAATTCTGAAGCACTGTAGAACATTAGCCTGAGCCTTGTATCCAAATACGAACAGACTGTCAATTTTTTTGAATGTTTATATGTATTTTCTTATGACTTTTTCTAAAATAAATACCCTTAGCTTTTTACAATATTTATCCATGTGCCGCCTAAAGTCCATTCTTTAGTCTATTGATATTCTTCTTGTATGGTTTTTAATCCAAGTCCATTTAGTTTTATGCACACATCATGATGGGAGAATACACCAAATAAACAATTAAATAATGGTTTAGTGCTCATTAGATTTTAAAACATGTTTCAAAACACATTACACAGAGTTGCTCATTTGAATGTGTATATATATATAACTAGCACATCGCGTTCTGCGGATATACAGCCACAATTCAAATCTGACCGAATCAAAGCACTGTTTACTGTTTACTAATATCAGGTTATGGACTTTTGTCCTCAAAAACACACCAAAGATGGCACCGGGTATCTGGAGTTAGCTATGGACTTCAGTCCTCAAAAGCACACACAAAATGGCCGCAGTAATAAGCACATAAACTAGGCTTCGGTCTTCAAAATCTAACACAAAATGGCCACCGCTAATTAACATAGGACGCAATCTGCTATTTAAGGGAAGTGTAGCAGACATACAGCATGCTCCAGATGAAGTCAGACCAGACGAAACCGGTAGAGCGCACAAGCTGAATGTCACAAAACACTTCCAGGATCTGTCAGCATTTGTTTCTTACATGCCTGTTTGATACAGCTTAAATGTGAGTAATATTGCTATAAGTTCAATAAAAGTGTTTTTTTATTACGGAATTACACTATTTGGGAATCCTTCCTTTCCCTCTTACTCTGAGATAATACTGGGATTACCACAAAAGAACAAGGGAGACGAGACACCGCCTGAGTGCTGCACAGTGGCATACACTGTGAACGTTTATCACCCCAAGAGGGGGTGAACATCTGGTGAGTGCGGTCTTTATTGGAGGACGTTCTGCTGTGGGCACCAGTCTTGAAGATTAAAAAAGGTCACATCAGGCACCTAGCATCTGAAAAAACGACAAAATCATTGAACAATCATATTGCTCAATCGAATCGCATGAGGTTGCATTTGCATTTTTCTGCACAGTCGCAAGATTATTTGCCTAGCAAAGTTGCTGCGCATCTAGCATCAAATCATTGGACAATCACATCAATTTGCACAATTCTGCATTTTTTTTTGCACTTTATCGCATAGTCGCAGGACATTTTTGCATGCATCATTAATTTATTACCATCACGGTTTTATACATTGGTTTAATTTTTTACACTGTTATCACCTTTAAGTGTTCACAATATTTTATTCATTTTATTATTTTATTTTTTATATATATTATTTTATGCTCATCATTTATATCCACATCAACACTATATATTCATCACTTATTCATATATATCAGTGAAGTATTTAGGAGTTACACTATGGCACCAATGACACTAGTATAATATAGGGGTATTTATGTATATATTGTGAGGGGGTTAGCTCGGCAGCGGGTGTGTGTGACCCCCTGGATGGGCTCCCCACACAAAAACAGGCCCAGCAGACGGAGGTTGTGGTTTTCAAGATCAAAAGGGTGCGGTTTATTTCTCTATTTACAGTGACAAAAACACAGCAAAGCAAAAAGAAACAAACAAAATAAACCCTGGTCAGCTTGACCTCTGACTAAACATGCAGGTTTCCTAAACTAACAACTGGGATCAGCCTGGTGCTGTCCTAGTCCCTAAGTCCCTGGTTTAGTAAATGTCCAAACAAATAGCCACACAGGCTTTGTCTCACCGCACAGGGGTTCACTCTCCCTAGACAGTCCACACAGGTCTGGTTCCAGGCATGAGCAAACACCTAATGAAGCTGGGAGTTTTTATAGAGGCCTTAAACGAGCTGACAAGCTTCAGCTGGTCTCATCAACTCCCTGCCTGCACGACGCCCAGCACTCTCCCTAGAGGTATGAATCATCCATGAGCCCACTAGCCTCAGCTGGGCTTCATCAACTCTCTCCCTAGTTGTATAAGTTGGCATAAAGCCTGAATCTGGGAGAAATATATCTACCCCCCTGGATGCAACCAGGTGACTTTACCTTCCTGCTGTCACAATATTTATATTTAAATTATTCACTTGCATTTTAGAGCAAGGAAGTCCATGAATTGTAATTGGCGCCAATTCTACACCTCCCTTCAGTCTATAGTGTGTTTTAGTGCATTAAAATAAAATAAAAAGTGTGTTTTTTCCCAAAAAATGGTGTTTGAAAAATTGCTGCGCAAATACTGTGTGAAAAAAAAACTGCAACACCCACCATTTTAATCTGTAGGGCCTTTGCTTTAAAAAAATATATAATGTTTGGGGGTTCAAAGTAATTTTCTTGCAAAAAAAAAAAAAAAAATTTCATGTAAACAAAAAGTGTCAGAAAGGGCTTTGTCTTCAAGTGGTTAGAAGAGTGGGTGATGTGTGACATAAGCTTCTAAATGTTGTGCATAAAATGCCAGGACAGTTCAAAACCCCCCCCAAATTACCCCTTTTTGGAAAGTAGACACCCCAAGCTATTTGCTGATAGGCATGTTGAGTCCATGAAATATTTTATATTTTGTCACAAGTTTCTGGAAAATTATACTTTTTTGCACAAAGTTGTCACTAAATGATATATTGTTCAAACATGGCATGGTTATATGTGGAATTACACCCCAAAATGCAGTCTGCTGCTTCTGAGTACGGGGATACCTCATGTGTGAGACTTTTTGGGAGCCTAGCCGTGTACAGGACCCCGAAAACCAATCACCACCTTCAGGATTTCGAAAGGTGTAAATTTTTGATTTTACTCCTCACTACCCATCACAGTTTTGAAGGCCATAAAATGCCAAGATAGCACAAACCCCCCCCCCCCCAAATGACACCATTTTGCAAAGTAGACACCCCAAGCTATTTGATGAGAGGCATGTTGAGTCCATGGAATATTTTATATTTTGCCACAAGTTGCGGGAAAATTATAATTATTTTTGTTTTTTGCACAAAGTTGTCACTAAATGATATATTGCTCAAATATGCCATGGGCATATGTAAAATTACAACCATTAATACATTCTGCTGTTTTTTTATGTACAGGGATACCACATGTGTGAGACTTTTTTGGAGCCTAGCCGTGTACGGGGCCCCGAAAACCAATCACCGCCTTCAGGCTTTCTAAAGGCATAAAATTGGGATTTTACTCCTCACTACCTATCACAGTTACGGAAGCCCTGAAATGTCCAGATACAACAAAACCCCCCCAAAATTACCCCATTTTGGAAAGTAGACACCCCAAGGTATTTGCTAAGAGGCATGGTGAGTATTTTGCAGATCTCATTTATTTTTGAAAATGAAGAAAGAAAATACTTTTTTTTTTTTTTTTTTAATTTTCAAAACTTTGTGACAAAATCTGCAAAACACTCAACATGCCTCTAAGCAGATAGCTTGAGGTGTCTACTTTCCAAAATTGGGTCATTTGGGGGGGGGGGTTGTGCTAACTCTGCATTTCATGGCCTCCAAAACTGTGATAGGCAGTGAGGAGTGAGGAGAAGCAACAGAATGTATTTTGGGGTGCAATTCCACATATAACCATGCCATGTGTGAGCAATATATCATTTAGTGACAACTTTGTGTATTTTTTTTTCTTTTGTAATTCTTTTAATCACTGACAAAAAAAAAAAAAAAAAAAAAAAAAAAAAAAAAAGGGCTCAACATGCCTCTCAGCAATTTCCTTGGGGTGTCTACTTCCAAAATGGAGTCATTTGGAGGGGTTTGTACTGCCCTGACATTTTAGCACCTCAAGAAATGAGATAGGCAGTCATAAAACTAAAAGCTGCATAAATTCCAGAAAATGTACTGTACCCTAGTTTGTAGACGCTATAACTTTTGCGCAAATCAATAAGTCTACGCTTATTGACATTTTTTTTTACCAAAGACATGTGGCTGAATACATTTTGGCCTAAATGTAGGACTAAAATTGAGTTTATTAAAAAAAAAAAAAAAAAAAAAGTAGAAAATATCATTTTTTTCAGAATTTTCTGTCTTTTTCCGTTTATATTGCAAAAATAAAAAAAATTGCAGCGACAATCAAATACCATCAAAAGAAATCTCTATTTGTGGGGAAAAAAAGGACGCAAATTTAGTTTCGTTACAATATTGCATGACCGCACAATTACCAGTTAAAGCAGCGCAGTGCCAAATTGTAAAAAGTGGTCTGGTCTTTGGGCAGCCTAATGATCCGGGGCTGAAGTGGTTAAAATTGGGCACAAACATGCAGCGGCAACCAACTACATACATTTTTAAAAGCCTTTACAGGTTACCACTTCAGATTTACAGAGGAGGTCTACTGCTAAAATTACTGCCCTCAATCTGACGTTCGCAGTGATTCCTCAGGGATGAGCCCGATGTTCGAGTCGAATAGCGAACAATTTGGGGTGTTCGCGGCAAATTCGAAAGCCGCGAAGCACCCTTTAAAAGTCTATGGGAGAAATCAAAAGTGCTAATTTTAAAAGTTAATATGCAAGTCATAAAAAGTGTTTGGGGACCTGGGTCCTGTCCCAGGGGACATGTATCAATGCAAAAAAAGTTTTAAAAACTGCAGTTTTTTCGGGAGCAGTGATATTAATAATGCTTAAAGTGAAACAATAAAAGTGAAATATTCCTTTAAATTTCGTACCTGGGGGGTGTCTATAGTATGCCTGTAAAATAGCAAATTTTTTCCCCATGTTTAGAACAGTCCCTTCACAAAATGACATTTCTAAAGGAAAAAAAGTCATTCAAAACTACTCGCGGCTATAATGAATTGTCGGGTCCCGGCAATACAGATAACAGTCATTGAAAAAAATGGCAAGGATTTCCCCCCAGTCCATTACCAGGCCCTTCAGGTCTGGTATGAATATTAAGGGGAACCCTGCGCCAATTTTTTTTTAAATGGCGTAGGGGTCCCCCTCAAAATCCATACCAGACCCTTAAGGGGAACCCCGCGCCAAAATAACAAAAAATGGCTTGGGGTTCTCCCCAAAAATCCATACTAGACCCTTATCCGAGCACGCAACCTGGCAGGCCGCAGGAAAAGAGGGGGGACGAGAGAGCGCCCCCCCTCCTAAACCGTACCAGGCCACATGCCCTCAACATTGGGAGGATGTTCCCATGTTGATGGGGACAAGGGCCTCATCCCCACAACCCTTGCCCGGTGGTTGTGGGGGTCTGCGGGCGGGGGGCTTATCGGAATCTCCCCTCTGACGCAACTTTTTTTTTGTAGGTTTTATGGATTTTGAGGGGGGCCTCTACGCCATTTTTTTTTTCATTGGTGCAGGGTTCCGCTTAATATCCATACCAGACCTGAAGGGCCTGGTAACGAATTTGCGGGGACCCCCACGCATTTTTTTATTTTGGTTCGGGGTTACCCTTAACCACTTGCCGCCCACCCTATTATAAGATGACGGCGGCAAAGTGGTTTCAATTTCAAAGGATTTTTTGCTTTAAGCATGCATTCTCACAAGGTGATAATGTGGATGCACAGGTATACGAGTGCCAACGTCCCAATATTTGGAGAGAGAATATGCTAACAAAATTAAGAAAACTGACTTTTGGTGGCACACAGGTAAGTCAGGTAAAAAACTAGAGATATTTTATTAGTAGAAAAAAGGGTAATATGAAATAAACAAATACATTCACAATTGTTATAAAATGTATATGGCCTGAGGTAATACTCGAACACTGCTTCAAAATATTGTGATAACATAAATAGCCTCAATGTATAAGAAATACAGAGAATACAAAACTAATATTAGGTGGTATACATATCCAGCATCGGGTATTTAACCAGAGGTCCAATATATGAAAAAACATGGTCTGACTTGCTCTACATGTTTCGCGTTCAACAACGCTTCTTCAGGAGCATAATCTGTCAAACATATACATAAAAATATATATTGGTAACCTTCAATTTTAATACATGAATCAACAATGAATATGAAAAATAAAAAAATGTGTAATCAGTAAAATATATATATGAAAAATAAAAAAACAATGGAAATTAAAAATGCTTATGAAAACTAGCCGATCCCATGCAGCATCAAGTAATTGGAGCATCCCACTTGGCAACACCCAGAACAATTAGACTAAAAAATCCAAGGGCTGGGGCAATATAAGGAGAATTAAAAAATAATAAATTATTTATTTATTATTACAGAATACCATAGAGTAAAGTCATATATCCCGGGTAATAGGAGGGGAAAGGAGAAGGAGGGGGGAGGGGTGGGAGATGGGAGAGAGAAAAAATAGTGGGGGGGGGAAGGGAAAGGGGATGGAGAAAGAGGGCAAACTGGAGGGTTTAGAGAAATGGGAGGGAGGGGAAGGGGAAAAGGGGGGAGAGAGGGAAAGGGGGGGGGGGACCGGGAAGGAAAAGGGGGGAGGAAAATCCTAGATATTTAATGAACTTGAAGAAGGATATAAAATATATTGTACTAGTATACTTACAAATAGGTTGTGTTGAAAAAAATGTAGCACTGACCTAAGTGTCAAAAGCAATTGGCAGTATGTAAAGACAAATAGCCAATTGGTTAAGTGGTAATCTGAAATAAAGAGAATATATAGAAGGAGGGTATATAGCTTTGCTTAATAAACCATAATAAAGTATTGGGGGGGGGAAGAGGGAAAAAATACCACAGACAAACAAAACCCGGTATAAAGATAAAAGGATTTAACCAGAATGGTAATGAAGCGCAATTGCTTACCAAGTATTTAGACAACAGCAGAAATTTAAGCTGAACCACAGTCTGCTGGTAAGCAGCAAGAGGGAATGAGATCCAGGCACATACAGTAAGCGAACGCCGAAAAAATCTAGCATCAGGCAAGACTTGTGCATGGGCTGGGCAGAGGGTAGTCTGTCCACAATATGATCCCCAGAGGACAAAGGGTAGCGTGGCCAGACTGAGGAGCAAGAAAGGAAATGTTAGATGTTCAATTAACCAATTCGCAAAGGGCTGTGTGGCGGTAAAAATTTAGAACATACCTTCAAAGTCTGGACGCGGCGTATGATGACAGCCTGGGTCTCTACCTCTCATGTGTGCTTGAATGATGGCTTTTTTTTTTGTTTTGTTTTTTTAAACTGTAACTGTAAATGTTCCAGATTAGGGTCTCTAAAAATATGAGGGCCATTGTATCTTTCGAGACCCTGTGTACATGTGCCCTAGGACTGTGCAATGCTGTACCCTATGCTAATTCTCCATTTGTGTGTGGTAGCGTTTGAAATAGTCCCCAATGCAGAGACCAGGTTGGTCAGGACAGGAGGGACTATAAAAGCGGGTGTCACACCTATATCTGTGTTTTCTGCAGACACAACATCTTCTTTGGGGGTTTCTTTGGGTAGGGGTAGCAGGGAGGACATACGGAAAATGCCTCTCATGCAGCCGGCTCACTGCATTTGCGTTGGGAAGGTGGGCCACAGCACCGTCTGGAAACAGAAGGGCTGTGATGATCTCTTCCTGGAATTTAAGGAAGGATCCAGTTCATCCTGAAGCTTTGTATAGCACAAAAGCATTCAGCATAGCCAATTGGAATAAGTATACAGACACTTTTTTGTACCAGCGTCTGGCCTTAGGGGCAATTGGGTACGGCGCCAACAACTGCTCGTTGAGGTCCACCCCTCCCATGTTAAGGTTGTATTGGTGGACACAGAGGGGTTTCTCCACAACACCAGTCGCCATAGAAATTTGGACAGTCGTATCTGCGTGAAGGGAGGACAGAACGAAAACATTCCGTGTATCCCTCCACTTCACTGTTAACAAATTATTACATTTAGGGGGCGCATGCGTTGCGCGATGCGGGAAGGATGTGAGTAAGAGCAGCTCCGTCAGACCCGGACATAGCAGGCCAGATTCTCAGGGCAAGTAGGCTTTTTCTTCAGCTCCAGACATAAGTACCCCTGCAGGAAACCTTTGTGCATGCCAGGGAGAAAGAACGGGTGTTCTCACCGCTCCCATCACAATCTTACTAACTTTCTTCTGGACTCTGAAAGCAGACAGCGCAGGATGTCCCAAGATGGTGCGGCTGCCGGCCTGCATGCGGCCTCAGTGAAGGATCAGCAGCACATCTCACCCGAGGCAAACAGTGAGTACCCTACACCCCTCTCAAAGGCAGATCTGGATGCCAGTCTAACCTCCATGTTCAACAAACTGGTGAACAAGATAGAGAGTGAGGTACATAAGTCCACCGCTGCTCTGTCTCAGGAGATTGCAGGCATAGGCCATAGAACTGACATTCTGGAAATAAAGCATGACGAACTTTCACTAGCCCATAACGACCTAAGGAAGGATTATGAAACCTTGGCTGATAGTTTTGCCTTTATGCAGGCACAAGTAGAGGATTTGGACAATAGGAATCGCAGGCACAATATTAGAGTGCACGGTGTATCAGAGACTGTCACAGATCTCATGCCAGCGATCTCTAAGGTTTTTCATGGTCTCCTGCCTGAAAAACAAGTATCAGCTTTTACCTGCGATAGGATCCACAGAGCTCTTCGCCCCAAACCCTCACCAGATCTACCACCCAGAGATATCATGTGCATGAAAGACTTCCTGGTAAAGGAAGAAATCATGCGTGCAGCCAGGAACTCTCCTAACATTGATTTGGATGGCAAAAGATCTATCCTGACATCTCCCCAGCTACGTTAGACAGGAGGCGCAGGATGAAGGAGGTCACTAATGTTCTGCAATCTGCAAGAATCAGGTATAGGTGGGGTTTCCCCTTCAAGCTCACCATCCCACATAATGGATCTACATATACAGTATATAATGTGATAGAAGGAAAGGAGTTACTGGTCAAACTGGACCTGCTGGACCCAGTGCCTGCAAACAGACCACCAGCCACCCCCAGCTCCTCCCCGATATGGTCTACACCATCCTCCCGTCGTAATCAAAGGGATCAAAGACGTTGGCGTCAATCATTCCAAGACCAGGCTCATTGAATGAAGGTTCTTTTCCATGTAACAACGTAGATTACCTACAACAATCAATCTCCTACTTTGTTGCTGAACTTATGGAAACCCTGGATACCCTATGGTTTCCCTTCTTTTTTTGCAAGAGTGGAAACAGGGTGGTGAGCCAGATAACATTCTGTTTAGTTTCCCCCTCCACGATCGGGAGGTCTCTTTTGGGCCTAGGGGGCTTTTTCAATTTTTCTTCTATTGTTTTGTTTCGGGTTTGTTGCACAAGAACGTTGGAAAGCTTTTTCTCAGATTCTGAGCAAACGAGTTGCAGATCTATGCTATTCTGAATCCTAACAGGAACTTTCCAAGACCAGGCGCATTGAATGAAGGTTCTTTTCCATGTAACACCATAGATCACCTACTACAATCAATCTCCTGCTTTGTTGCTGAACGTATGGAAACCCTTGATACCCCATGGTTCCCCTTCTCTTATGCAGGAGTGGAAACAGGGTGGTAAGCCTGATAACACTCTGTTTTGGTTTCCCCCTCCACGATAGGGAGATCTCTTTTGGGCCTAGGGGGCTTTTTCAAATTTTTTTTTCCTGTTTTTTTTGTTTTGTTTTGTTTCGGATTTGTTGTACAAGAACTAACGTTGGAAAGTTTTTTTTTTTTTTTTATAATCTGAGCAAACAAGTTGCAGTTCTGTGCCAGAGTATTCTTAGAGTATTCTAGAGTATTCTTAGAGCCTAGATTCCATATATAATATAATATAATATAATATAATATAGTATAATCTCTCTAAGAATTGTTAAGCAATAACTTTGCAATTTTATTTTATATTCCCTTTTACAATTTGGCAGACATGTCCTTCTCAGTTTCCTATTGTAAATGGTTACAAGATGCATGCGATTTTATTTTTTCCTTGTTTTCTAGGATGCCTGCTACATCCGTCGTCGCTGGTTTGACCCCCATCCTGCTGTCACGGTTAGTGCCACTGTCCTCAATTTTTGATGGACAGTGCCTGGCTAGGGTTGCAGGATTAGGACAAAATTGTCCTTTTGATAAGTATATGATTTTTAGTGACAAGTTATTCCTTGTCCCTATGACACTCTTTTTGGTGTTATTCTATTTGATTTTATTTGCTATTTTAGCTAAATATGTTTTCACATTTAAAATTGGAAGTCTTTACATATTTATACAAAAAGTGATTTACTGGAACTGGTTTTTAGTTCAATGTATCCACAATGTCTACACATGGTATAGTGCTCAGCATAAAACGCACAGTTATTATGTTCGTATTACATGAAGCCTCAGCTATCACACCTACTGTAGTTTTAGTGATAGGACTCAATATTGAACCCTTATTGAACCTCTTTTTTACCTTATACACTGCATACCCAGTATATCTATCTGCACCCATCTATAAAGCTCTACCTCTCTTTCATTATCTATGGGTATTAAAATAATTTTGCATAATGTGCAAGGATTCAATACACCGCACAAACGCAAAAAAGCATTTCAGTATTATAAGAGATTGGGGGCAGACATAATACTCATGCAGGAATCCCATTTTTCATCCTCCAACCACCCTAAATATTTTCACAAGGCCTATAACCAATTTTACTATACTACATATAAGAATAAAACCAGGAGGTGTAGCAATCTTTATTCGCAACTCGGTTGTTTTTGATGTTCAGAGCATACATAAGGACTTTATTATTCTCAAAAGGTATGATTAACAACCGTGCCGTAACCATAGCTTCAATATATGCCACCAATGAATCTCAGTCATCATTTTTTAACTACTTCTTTGAGACTTTAGACCGATATAACTCACCCCACATTATTTTAGGTGGAGACTTTAATCTAGCCCAGTGGTTCTCAACTCCAGTCCTCAGGGCCCACCAACAGGCCAGGTTTGCAAGATAACTGAAATGCATCACAGGTGATATAATTTGCTGCTCAGGGATTGCAGTATTCTAGTCTGCATCTCACAAAAGGTAATACTTAAAATCTGGCCTGTTAGTGGGTCCTGAGGACAGGAGTTGAGAACCACTGATCTAGCCTCACATCCAGCTCTGGATAGAAGTAATATAGCCCCCTCCTCCAAAGCATTCTCTAAGTCCCTTAATCGCTGTATCAACAACTTTCAACTAATAGACTCATGGGGGGCTCACAATGTTGGTGTAAGGGGTTTCACACACTATTCACACCCCCATGACGTTTACGCCACATTCGATTATATCTTCTGCACTCCCATATTAGCTAATTCTTCTAAAGCTCTTATCCATCCCTGCCCCTGGTCAGATCACGATATCACCTTTTTCGAAACCTCTTATATTGGAATGACACCCTCTCCCTTCAACTGGCATCTGAATGATGCGCTATTATCGGATCCTGTTGTGAGACATACTATTTCCACTCAAATAGAGAACTATTTCGCGGACAACATTAATGAAGATACCACGCCCTCAACTCTTTGGGTAGCTCACAAGGCAGTTCTGTGTGGCCACTTAATCAGCCTAGCTGCTAAAAAGAAATAGGGAAAGACTAGCTGAGATTAGGTGCCTTACGAGAGAATTAGATATTTTATACAATAGACTACAACAATCCCCTTCACAAGATATCACTAATCAAATACAAAGCAAACGCCAGGCCTTAGATCAGATTCTATCAGCAAATACAGAAAGGTCCCTCAGATTCACTAAGGCAAAATGCTTTCTCCATAGCAATTCTCCCTCAGCCATGTTCGCCAGGAAACTCAACCAGGAACACAACCCCCCCCCCATGTTTATAAACTTAGAGATCAGGCAGGGAACATAGTCACCCATCCACAGGAAGTGCAGGATATCTTCTCCTCCTTCTATAAGGATCTCCTCTCAGGTCCTCAAACAAAACCCAGCCAGACCTCAAAATTTTGGCTAGATGACATACCACTTCCTTTCCTCAATATCCAACAGATAGACTCTCTTAATGCTAAAATCTATAAATCCCTTAAAACCTCTACAGCCCCGGGCCCGGATGGTTTTTCCTCCTCATATTATATGAAATATGCTTCCCTTTTAGCCCCCAATTTGACCAAACTCTTTAATCATGTGCTTGAGGGGGGTCAATTCCCGGAAGAGATGCTCTTAGCCAATCTATCATTACTCCCCAAGCCACTTGGTAGACTACTTGCAGACAGGTTAGCAGCGGTTATTAACAATCTGGTACATATAGACCAGACCGGATTTATTCCTGGTCTCCAGATAATGGACAATATAAGATTGGTCACTAACATCATACAGGATGCAAACTTACACTCCCGCCAGTTATGCCTCCTCAGTCTAGACATTCATAAGGCTTTTGATAGCGTTAATTGGGCCTATCTTAACCATCTATTACCTAAATTTGGCATCTCGGATAAATTCTTACAAGGATTCAATGCACTCTACCACTCTCCCCAAACCCGTATAAGGATATCAGGCCATAATTCTGAATTCTTCCCTTTTGAGCAGGGGAACTAGACAAGGCTGCCCCCTATCCCCACTTTTATTCGCGCTAGCTATAGAACCACTGGCCCAAAGAATAAGGAATTGCATTAATATAAAAGGTTATACCAAAGGGGATAACGAGTTTAAAATTAGCCTTTACGCTGATGACGCCCTAATTTATCTTACTGAACCCCATACTTCTATCCCTTCCCTTCTCAAAGAACTAAAACTGTTTCATGACATCTGACCTCAAAATTAATTTAAATAAATTTTCTGCTCTACCTATTAATCAACCTGACCAAATCTTGACCATGTTAAAAAAAAAAAAAACTTCCCATTTATGTGGTGCTCCCAGTCATTCAAATATCTTGGGATCTTTGTCTCCTCATCCCATAATCAACTACATAACAGTAATTATAATCCTCTATTCACTCACATTTCTGGCCTTCTTAAAACTTGGTCCACATATCACATATCATTTTTGGGTAGAATCTGCGCCATAAAATTGACAATCCTCCCTAAGCTGCTTTATTTTTTTGTACCCTCCCCATTAATGTTTTTAAATCTAAGCTTACCTCTCTCCAAAGAGATTAATAAATTCATATGGGTGGATAAGAAACCTAGATGTAGCTACGCTCATATGCACAGATCACAGGCCATGGGTGGGATGGGACTTCCCAACCTCTGGCTCTACATCCTTGCAGCCAGACTTACACAACCAACGCAATGGTTTACCCCCACCCAAGACACTTCATGGAAAATTTTTGAAGCATCTTCAATTTCCCCATTCTATCTACAAGGGATTCTTTGTTCCAATGTTATCCCCTACAACAAACTCTTCAAATATAATACTATAGTAGCTCACCTGTACCATTTATGGCTAAAAATTTGCTCCATATAAATCCTGGCATCCCCCACTCCCCCTCTGGCCTCCTTTCTTGGTGATCTCAGATTTTTCTTATACCATGACGGATGTCGCCCTCTCTCCTGTTGGATTGATAAAAATCTAACCACGTTAAAATCATTCCAAACGAAATGGGAGTTTTCCCCTTTCTCTACGCTGCAAGTCAGATATGACATACCAGCCTCTGAGATCCATCACTATAACCTAATCAAAGCCTTTTATGCAAAATGTTTTTCGCTCTCCACACACCCCCCTAACACATTATTCGAGCAGATATGTATATCCTCATCTAGAGACAAGGGTCTCATCTCTCGTCTATATAACTACCTCAATAACTTTAAATTTACCTGAAAAATCTGGACAAATGCTCCATTGGGAATCTGATATGGAAATTTCCTTTACAGCAGAAAATTGGCAGATTATGTCTGACAACTTACGTAAAAGCAACAAAGCCATCTCTTTTAGAGAGACTCTTATAAAAATATTCTCCAGATGGTACCTCACCCCTGCCAAACTCCATACCCTTTACCCTTCAGTCTCCCCAAACTGTTTCAGAGGATGCTCAGAACCGGGTGCCATCCTACACAACTTTTGGAGTTGCAAACATTTAAGCAGTGTGTGGCGCAATGCAGTTAAGAGATTTGAAAATTCCTCCAAACAAAAAATCACCCTCACACCCCAGATATGCTTATTATATGCCAACATCCCTAATATTCCTCTGCCATGCATGAGACTTTTCCACTCCTTATGCAGTTCTATCCAATGGATGGTTGCCTTTAATTGGAGATCCACTACTTTACTTTGGTCACAGGTGTTGGTCAGAATGGAGATGATTAGAATCTCTGAGTGAATCTTTCATACCCTTCATGACTCTATATACTTATGAGAATAAATGGTCTTACTGGAAAACAACCTAAATATATCCCTGATTGTGTGACCCAACTTATAATGTCTCTTTCCAATACCAACCTTTGTGATTAATTTTACCTCTTCTCACCATAATATATTGCATAACTGCATACTGTATCCAATTTTCAAGCTACCATGTATGTAACATCAGTAATTTGTTCCAATATTGTGTTATACTGTCGATTACTTGTAATAACACTTTGTATGATTGTATATTTGAACTTCCAAATAAAACTTTTATAAACAAAAAAATTACTACATTTAAAGCAGGCTCTCTCTCCCGTCTAAGTCGGGATTCTACAAGCCGTTGGGGGAAGCCCTGGCGATTAGATCGCACAGTGCCACTTGTGCCAATTCCACAATAAAAAAGTTGACTAAAAAGTGTCATAATTTAATAATAATTGTCCACGTACAAGTGGTACCCCTTTCCGAATAAGGGTGACACCAAGTCCCACGTAATCTTACCAGCGCTCCCTATGTAGTCTGTTCATTTTCCTGGCTCCACGTGACTATCTTTTCCCTCGTAAACCATAAAACTATATGTATAGCCTGTTGCCCTGTCACAGAGCTTGTACATCTTGACCCCACATCTGGCACACTTGCTGGGAAGATACTGTTTGATAGACAAGTGGCCAGAAAACGTGATCAGGGACTCATCAACGCAGACAACTGGATCAGGAGTAAACAAGGCTGCAAACTGCTGGTTGAAGTGGTTTACGACGGGCCGAATCACCCCAAGGACGACAGAGTTCATTATCATTGAAGTGCATGAACCGCAAGATCTGCTTGTATCGTGTCCTGGTCATGGAGGCAGAGAACACGGGCGTATGGTGAATTGGGTCAGTGTACCAATATGACCGCAACTCACTTTTTTTTTAGACATGTGCACACTGAAATATTTTGTTTCGGAATTTCGTTTTTGTCCGAAAAATAGATTTATTTAGTTACTCCCGAAATTCGTTTTTATTTATTTCGTTTTTCGTTAGAAATTGCATTAGTCCGAAAATCTGAATTAATTAAGGTCGAATCTGTCATTGAAGGCTTATGGTGTCTGTCGAATGTTCAAAGAAGATTCGACGGAGCAGTGAAACTGTACGACGCTGCAATCATACATTTCCGGTCGAATGTTCCGCCCACAAGCTATAGAAGAATTCTAATGTTGTGTGACTAGTAATAATTATATTTATTCATTACTATTACTAGTCAACCAACATTAGAATTCTTCCATAGCCTATGGGCGGATGCATTTGACCGGAAATGTACGATTAAAGGCGTCGTACAGTTTTGCTGCACCGTCGAATCTTCTAACTTTCGATGCTTTGTCGAATCTTCGTCATTCTAGTTATTTTGCTGCTCCTCCTCTTTGGTTACAATCAGCCAATAACATTCATCATCAACTTTATTTTTATTTTACTTCCCCCACCCAATTCCAGCAGTGATCTTTTCTCTCTATGTCGAATCTTTTCTCTCTATAATAACAAATTATTTCTCTCCTATGTCGAATCTTTCCTCTCCTATGTCAAATCTTTCCTCTCCTATGTCGAATCTTTCCTCTCCTATGTCGAATCTTTCCTCTCCTATGTCGAATCTTTCCTCTCCTATGTCGAATCTTTCCTCTCCTATGTCGAATCTTTCCTCTCCTATGTCGAATCTTTCCCTCTCCTATGTCGAATCTTTCCCTCTCCTATGTCGAATCTTTCCCTCTCCTATGTCGAATCTTTTCCTCTCCTATGTCGAATCTTTTCCTCTCCTATGTCGAATCTTTTCTCTCCTATGTCGAATCTTTCCTCTCCTATGTCGAATCTTTTCTCTCCTATGTAGAATAATCTTGGACTAATAGAGTTAAGGTTAGGCACATTCGACCACAGGTTCGATAGACACAGATTGTTATTGTCAGCGTCACGTCGAATCTCCTATCTATATCGAACTGTTGTAGCAACGAAAACGAAAATAAAGCATTTGTTTATGTCGGATCTTTCGGTTTTCGGATTCTGTGCTTTCGTTTTCGTTTGTTAAAACGATAACGAAAATATCTGAAATTCGGACGAAAATGCATTCGGACGAAAACGAATGCACATGTCTACTTTTTTTTAACTACGCCCATGAGGAGGGATAGGCCCAGGAAGGTCTTAAATTCGGAGACCATAATAGGTCTCCAATCTCTGGCAAGGGGCAACTGGGGATTAGCGGCGATGAGTTGACCAGCACACAAATTTCTTTGGTCCACAGCAGATCTATAGAGATCTTCCGTGAAAAACAGTGAATAAAAATCCACCTGAATCCTGGGTTGGCCAGTTAATAGGGGAAGTACGGGTGCTGCAGGAATGGCACTATGGGCTCAACGGGCCTGTGTTTGTCTTCTTCTTGGTGGCTGCGGGACACTATTTGTGCTAGCCACCTCACCAGTTTGAACTGCACTTATGGGCCTCGCCACGTCACCAAGTGTAACTGCAGTGCTGGATGTACGGCCAGGATGTACTAGGCCGCTGGTGATTGCCAGTTCACCAGAAAGATGAGCGGCACTAATACTGGCTCTCTGCTCCATACGAGAGCCCTGCAGTTCTTGCACCTCAACGACAACAGAATGACAACAGAATTACTTCCTCTTCACTATCTGTCATGCTCAGAAACATGTAGGCCTCTTTACTAGTGTACCTTCTATTGGACATTTTGGCCTCCATATTTACTGGTATATTAGTGAGACTCATAGGCAGCACCTGACTGTCAGCGACTGGTTCGAACGCTACCAAAAAAACTGTTAGCGTTCGCAGGGATCAGGCCTGACTCTGCGAACGCTGTAGTTATGTGCGTTGTGTTTTTGTAAGTGACAGTGATCTAATGATACTGCACTTGGGTGAGCTGGGATGATCCCGCTAACACTGCATTTTTGGGAACCCTAAACTATTGGGGACGCTAATATAGTTCTGATCAGATCAAAGATATCGATCCGTTCAGACACTATACTACTAAGAAAGGTGTATGTTGTGTGCGTGAGTGTTAGCGCTACTGGCACTAATCTGATGCTGCCTGGGGCAACGCAGACCCTAACTGATGCTAAAACCTAACTGATATCACCCGCCGGGGGATCAGTGGGTTAAACCTTTTATTAGGTAATATACGTCCCTAGACCTATCTGGGCCTACCACTAAGTACCCTAACACCGATTATTGTCACTAATGATAACAGTACAGTGATCAAAAAAAAAACAGTGACACAGTGAAGGGGTTAACGGGGGGGGGGGGGGAATTATGTGCCTATGTGTACAGTGTAGTGTTGGTGAAACTCACGTTTGGATGTCCTCTCTCTGGAACGAGGAGAGATGACATCACTTCCCCTGCCTGTGTTTACACTAATACAGGCAGGGGAGGATTTCATTCGTCAGGACCGATCACCAGGTCCAGGCCAGAAATTATTGGCCTGGGCCTGGAGACTGATCGGTTCTGAAGCGAATCCGATCGGCGTGGCAGCGCGCCTGATGCAAGGTAACGTTGATTTGCCCAGCCGAGCCAACCTGCCACAGTAAAACTGCAGCGGCTGGTCTGGAACTGGTTAATGATGATGGAGGGGGTCCATCTGCTGGTACAGCCGGTAATTGCACAGATGAACAAATATGATGACAACATAAACAAGTTTGAGAAACAGAAATATTACAATTTGAACACTTATTTTCGGGGAAACAGAATCTGATTTGGGGATACAGTCAACACCTTCATGCACTTTATTTAATTTTCATTGTGAAATCTAAACAGATACCTACAATTGTTGGGGGGAAATAAAGCCCTGTTTTGGGTTGCCCTCTAAGTAAAATCTCATAGGGGGAGCCCATGGGGTTGTTTAGGGCTTTAATTTAATTTGTGCTTTATTTTTTAACCACTTTAGCGCCCGCGCTATAGACAAAAGACGTCTACAGCGCGGCACCTTCCTCCTGTTTACTTCCGCGATGCGCGCCGCCGCGGGCGCGCATCGGGGAAAAGCTGTGCCCGCCGTGTCATGCGGGTGCCAATGCGCGTGCCTGGTGGCCGCGATGTCCGCCCGGTACCCGCGATCGGCTGTCACAGAGCCAGGGGCGTGGATCTCTGTGTGTAAACACAGAGATCCATGTCCTGTCAGGGAGAGGAGACCGATGGTGTGTCCCTTGTACATAGGGACAACCATCGGTCTCCTCCCCCAGTCCGTCCCCTCCCCCCACAGTAAGGATCACTAATAGAGAACACATTTAACCCCTTCCTCGCCCTCTTGTGATAACCCCTTCCCTGCCAGTCACATTTATAGTACTGTTCGCTGTATAAATGTGAATGACCCCAAAAGTGTGTCAAAAGTGTCAGATATGCCCGCCATAATGTCGCAGCCACAATAAAAATCGCAGATCGCCGCCATTACTAGTAAAAAAAAAAAAATACAAATAAATGTCAATTCTATCCCCTATTTTGTAGGCACTATAACTTTTGTGCAAACCAATCACTATACGCTTATTGTGATTTATTTTTTTACCAAAAATATGTAGAAGAATACGTATCGGCCTAAACTGAGAAAAAAAAATGTATTTTTTTTTTAAATGGGATATTTATTATAGCAAAAAGTAAAAAATATTGTGGTTTTTTTTTCAAAATTGTCAGTATTTTTTTGTTTATAGCGCAAAAAATAAAAACCGCAGAAATGATCAAATACCACCAAAAGAAAGCTCTATTTATGGGGAAAAAAAAAGGATATCAATTTTGTTTGGGAGCCATGTTGCACGACCGCGCAATTGTTATTCAAAGCATGACAGTGCTGAAAGCTGAAATTTTGCCTGGGCAGGAACGGGGTATATGTGCCCATTAAGGAAGTGGTTAATAAGATGAGATATAAAGCAAGAAAATATATCTTTCTTATATTAGATGGGTAGTTTGTTTCCCAGTGATGTCTGTGGGTCTACATTGCTTTTTCTACAATTACATTTTTTTAACTGTAGGCTTATTTTGTTTTACAAGATAGTACAAAACAATAACAAAGATGACATAGCTTGATATGCCACAAAAATAATGATCAATTCAAGGAGTAGTACCCTATATACTCGAGTATAAGCCAAGTTGTTCAGCACATTTTTTTTATGTTGAAAAAGTCCCCCTCGGCTTATACTCAAGTCTGTGTCCCATTTACCTGTCGATTGGATGTGTTGCTCCCGCTCTGCATTCTGGGGGTTGTAGTCTTCAGAGGCAGGCAGAGGCGAGTGACTCACTGGCTCCGGCTGGGCGATGCATGACTGCAAGCAGGGGCGGTACAAGGGGTTGGAGGGGGCACCAGATTGTGCGCAGGAAAATCTGCCCACAAAATCTAGTTATACCACTTGTATGCACCTGTTGCCAGCCCAAAACAAAGATTATGCGCCCCTGCTCGTTGCTCTGTGGCTCCCTTGAGTAAAAGAGAAGGCCAAGTTGTGTTCTTTCTATGGAAAGCGTATTTTCCTCAGCTAGTCCTAGTAGGCAAATCTCTGCCTCTAGGTCCAGCTGCACTGATGTCACTTTATCGATTATTCTCAGAATCTTTTTCCAAAATACCGTTATCTTCGGACAAATCCAAAAAGAATTATTTTTAATTAGATATAATGTGTATGTGGATTACATCTATGTAGCACCTGAAATGTCACACTAATTCCTAACCTATTCAAGAATATAAGAATACACAGCAAAGGATGTGATGATATCCCAGCCAAACTCCAAGAAAGTACAGAAGTCCACTCTTGCAGTGTGGGGGAGGGGGAGGAGGGGGTATAGCCTGTTTTTGCTTACCTGATTCTATGCTCCAGCCAGTTCCATTGTTCCCCTCCTCCCTAACACATCATCACATATAAAGGAAGATTAACCCCGTATGGTATGAAGTGGAAGCTGGAGTGTGACCAATGTCAGTCCAGGCTTATACTCGAGTCAATAAGTTTTCCCAGTATTTTGTGGTAAAATTAGGTGCCTCGGCTTATATGCGAGTATATACGGTAGTTAAAAAAAAGAAAGAAAAAAGGCCTTTATGGGCTCAATAGTTAAATTGGAAAATGTCAACCAAGACATATAAACTAGCATTTTTTATATTGTACAGTATACAGGCTGGTTGTAAGTGGCCAGGGCCCAGCCTGTTTATGTTGAGTGCTACTCTTCCTTGCTCTGCTCTTATTGTTCCTGTCATTAGGCACACACATGCTTACACTGCATGGGATTGCACAGCCCCACAAATGACCACTCCAGTTCCACCCACACCTTAACCGTCTGATCAGTCAAGATAATAAAGGTAAGCCAGGAAACTGAAGAGTGGAAAATTAGGGTAGTGGCTTTTAAAACAAATGTGATAACTTTTAACTTTTGTCGTACCATACTTTTCACATTAAAACACACAGACCAATACAAACATTAAAACTTTAACTAAACCACATGCTTAGTCTTTCAGGACTCAAGCACCAAGTAACTGTACCAACCACCGGGTACCATAATAAACACTGTCCACCCACACCTATGGGGTGACATTACCGCAAGAAAGTTAGAGCTGTGACAAAGGGAGGGAGGTAGGGGGAGATTACAGATTGATTGAAGATTCAGACTGTTGTACCACAGATGTTAGAACTTTTAAGGGAAAACACTTAATTCTCATTGGTTGCCTAATTTACATATAAATCTTGCTTTTAAAATGGAGTTCCACCCTAAAAAAATAAATAAAAATAAATAATATATATATATATATATATATATATATATATATATATATATATACACACACACACACATACACACACACACACATTATCAGTTTTCTTTAAATGTAATAAAAAACATTTTGTTAAAAAATAATTTTTTACTTGCCTGAAAGAGTCTGTTGCTAGGCAGCCGTCCTAATGTGCCTACTTCCTAGTCCGCGGTGCTCTTCGGTCCTCGCGTTGCCTCCTGGGAAATGGGGTGCGCTGTCTTCTGGGACCTGTGTGTGTCCCAGAAGACAGCCGCCCATTCACAAAGCACCGCACGACTCGCGCATGCGCAGTAGGAAACGGCCAGTGAAGCCGCAAGGCTCCACTGCCTGTTTCCCTTCGTTAGGATGGCGACGCCAGCACCCGACCCGATGAACGGATCGACCTCGGGGGGCCATCACCGCCGGCACCCTGGACAGGTAAGTGTCCTTATTAAAAGTCAGCAGCTACAGTGTTTGTAGCTGCTGACTTTAAAAAAAGAAATCGCGGATGGAACACCGCTTTAAGTATTCTTTTAACTTGCCCAGGATCAAAGCAGTGAGGAATTTCTGCAATAGATGTCTGTGTCTTCTGATCAGTGACCAGGACGTAAAGTGGGAGGGAAGGAGCCACAGGACCTGAAAAGATAAACAGAGAAAGCCAGCAGAAAGATTCTGTACCTTGTATTGTACTTATTCAATTAAAGCTGCTGACCATTGAAGACAGGAAGCAAATAGAGGGGTTGGTTGTAAGGGCTGACAAGTCCCATGGAGACACTTGGTTAGCCCTGTGTCCCCAGCGTTAGCAACATTGAAGCAACACAGGCAGCTCCGAAGCTATATGCAGCTGGCAGTATAGAGTTGGTGTCTTGTTTTGTTGTTCTACATGTCATTTGTTTCATTTATGTTAATTTTTGCACAAAAGTCTTGTGTGTGAACGCTGCAGGAATTGTTTATAGTGTTTGATTTGTACTGCTTTTGGAGGACTCCGGCTGTCTCCTAGCTGACTGACCCACAGATCTTTTTAACCACTTGTTGCTCTCCTATTTGCACTTGAGTCATTTATTTTCAGTTTCCTACTTTGAATCCTCCTGTTATGGCTCATATAGCTGAAGAGGAGAATTGATCTTCTGACCCAAGAATGTGATGTATAATTGGTTATTTGGCTTGAGAAGTCTGGAAAGATACCTCTCACGGGAGACTAAAAATCTGTGGGAGGTTGCTACTTTGGAGAAGAACCCAGACGTTTATTAATGAAAAAAAAAAATAGCAATTAATAGTAATTGATAAAGTGCACGAAAGATGGGATTCAATGTTACATGATTTTTCGAAACAATTGGTCAAGTTTGTGATCGACACAAGGTAGATTCAACTGTTAGAAACTGGTTAAAATATCAAAGCGATTCTCAAAATAGAAACATTTAAAGATAGGGATGACTATATGAATATGGAGAAAAGCATACAACAGATTCGAACTGTTGAAGGACATTGTTACATGCAAGATAAGTAACTATCTACAAATAATGTTCCTACAGTGGGTATTGGTCAGTTTGAACTGGGGAATTGTGAGTTGCCAGAACAAAGAGAAAAAGAGGGAATAATAATAAAGTGGATATATCTATCCCTAACATAAAATGCAATTTAGAAGAGTGTTTCATTAGACAAAAAAAACAAACACACAGCCATCCAACCCTATTAGAAGATTTGTTAAAAAATGTTCTATCTCTCAGTAAAATTATAAACTCATCTCAGAATAGGCCCTTCCCTCTTTCATAGAAACCCTCCACTTCTAGACCTTATAGTGTGAATAGAAGTAGAAACATAATTACAGAACTTCCCCAATCAGATACAAATAAAATCAAATGTTTTAGATGTGGGGAAAAGGTGAAGAAGTCTAGAAGGGGGTACAGAGGGGGCAGATGCTCCAAACAAAAAACTGAACGAATCAAACCAATACTGTAGGTATATTCAATCTCATGAATTAAAAAAAGACACAACTGCACTATTGAATAAAGGATTAAGATTTGTTCAATCTTGTTTTTATGGGAGTGTTTTGAAAAATAAAACCTTGATTCCATATGAATGAGAGTAGATTTCATCACACAGATCTCAAACCAAAATCCAAGTTTGTTCCCTAATCATGAGAGCAACGACAACATGCGTTCTTTCTATGAATTAGTGGTGAGAGATCTGAGGAAATCTAAAACTGAAAAGCATATTTCATATCCATTTCATCTTACTACACAGGAAAGATGAGCATTATGCTCTTTGCAGAAAAACACTAATATTATCATCAGGTCTGCAGACAAGGGAGGTGGAATCTTCCTGATGGAAGTAACAGGATATAAAATAGAGACACAGTTGGGGCATGGTGACCGAGTTCCAAGATGGATGCTTAGCACAGGAGCTCCGCTCGTCCACCGGAGATAATCCAGCGCCATCCAAGCCCACCGGCACCATCAGAGGCCCTGAAAACAGTCACCGCATAGCCCTTGACCTGCTGCACAGCGCAAGGATGCCGAGGCGCAGGAAAAACCCACTACAGCCGCAAAAATTATCAAACTATTTCACCACAGCCCCACACGGGCTACAACAAAATGCTGGCGGCGCTCGGGACCAACGGCCTGATTACAGGTCCGGAGCGCACAACGTGAGCTGCGGGATGCCATCCACATCATCCAACATGGACTAGCTACGCAGTGAGTCATCCTCTGGGACGTCCAGCCCCTCCACAAGAAGCCCATCAAAATCCAAGCCACAAAGGGACTCTCCAGCTAGGCCGCAGGCTGACCCAGACATGGAGGTAAGCGGGCCACAGCACACCACCATAGCTCGGGAAGCATATGAGGGCAATCCCATAGCTGAATTCCCCACATCAGACAGACCTATCTCTGACACAATGCTAAAAGGCATTCTGCTGTCTTTAAGGTCATCACTACAAGCTGACATGGTCAGAGGGGTTAACAAATGCCAAAGAGAGGTCCACTCCATAGGTAACAGGGTGGATCATTTTGAACACAAGATGGAGGAGAAATACATCATCGTACAACATGATGGTAGAGGCCCATACAGCACAGGGAAAAGATATAACATGGATGAAAGACAAAATCGCAGACCTTGAGGATAGATCCAGAAGGAAGAACCTCAAACTGAGGGGCCTCCCAGAGTCTGTTCCTACTAACCAACTCCTGCAATACGCCCACACCCTGTTCTCCACACTAGTACCAGAACTGACAGCACAAGATCGTATCATGGACAGGATTCATAGGGTCCCCAAACCATCCTTTCTCCCTGAAGAAACCCCAAGGGATGTACTGCTGGGAGTTCATTACTATCACATAAAGGAACAAATTCTGCAAGCATCACACAAGCCAGAAAATATCCCTCAGCAGTATACCACTTTGAGGTTACTCCCTGACCTCTCCAGGCACACACATAAATGACATCGCAACCTAGCGACCATTACTAAAGCACTGAGGAATCATAAAATCCTCCATAAGTGGAAATACCCAGCGACACTATCACCCACAATGGGGTCACACTATCAACATTGAAGGAAGGGATCACAGCCTTATGAAAATGGGATATACTCCCTGATCGGGACACACCACATTCACCTCCAACAGGACAACAAGCAATACAAAATGAGTGGCAAGTCGTATCTCACAAGCGTTCCCACAAGAAAAAACACTCCTAATGAAACCACATGATTACTCAAATATCTCCAGGGACAGAAGATAACAGTTTATCTTCTCCTTTCCCCCTCCAAAGCACTAATAGCAGTTACATCTGCACGTGGATCCGTTACAAGATACATTTCTTATGTTTCACATGTTGAACTTTTTTGTTCTTCGTTCCTTTTGTTGTCTATTCTATATATACAGCCATATCCGAAGCAACTTATATTCATCTACTGAAAAAAAAAAAACCTGCAGACGCAGTGAGTACTTACACCACGCAATCATACCACAAGATGCACCAATCTTGCAATGACAATCACATGTCTCTCAATTAATGAACGGGGTCTAAATCATCCCGCAAAAAGATTTTCCCTATGGAAAGAGGCATGCAAGCAAAAGGCAGATATCCTGTGTGTACAGGAAACCCAGTTCCAACTAAACAAAATTCCGATCTGCTCACACAAGGACTATACACATATACTTTTGGCATGAACACACGACCGCAAGAAAGGAGGAGTCCTACTAGCCATAAAGAATTCCCTTTCCTTCCAACCCAAAGAGACATTCCTGGACACAGGGGGAAGGTACATAATAGCAACTGGAGACATCAACTCCAAACCATACACGCTAGTTACACTATATTCCTCAAACTCCCATCAACTTTGATTCATAAGCAAAGTAATCAAAAAGGCTAACTCTATGAAATACGGAAACCTCATGGTATGCGGGGACTTGAACTTGATTTCAGATTAATCACTAGACTCTACTGCGTGTAAAACTAGGGTACAGCTTCCCTTCAGACACTACTCCAATCTGAGGAACTGTTTGACGCATGGAGATGCCTTCACGCCAACAAAAAGGACCAAGGGGACTGGCATTTTTTTCAATGGCTTTTCTCTGTATTGCCGGGACAGACAATTCATGAATAGCCGCCAGTAGTTTTAAATGACTTTTTTCCTTCAGAAATTCCATTTTGTGCAGGGACAATTCTAAACACGGGAAACATGCGCTACTTTACATGCATACTTTAGACACCCCCCCCCCCAGGTACAAAATTTAAAGGAATTTCACTTTTATTGTTTAATTTTAAGCATTATTAAAATCACTGCTCCCGAAAAAACGGCCGTTTAAAACTTTTTTTTGCATTGATACATGTCTGCAGGACCCGGGTCCCCACTTTTTAGGACAATAACTTGCATATTAACCTTTAAAATTAACACTTTTGATTTCTCCCATAGACTTTTAAAGAGTGTTCCGCGGCTTTTCGAATTTGCCGCGAACACCCCAAATTGGTCGCTGTTTGCCAAACGGTCGAACAGCCAGTGTTCGAGTCGAACTCATGTTCGACTCAAACTTAAAGCTCCTCCCTACTCAGCATAAATCAACAGAACACATAATGAAACAGTATCAATTGTCGAACAATTTGTTTTCTCAAATTGCATCCAAGCCCAAAGATTGCAATTCCGTCCAAAATATGGCAATTTTACTCCACACCTAAACAAAACCAAAAAGGAATATCAGTATTTTACAACACCATCCACAACAAACTTGTATTTAAGAAAACTATAGCAATGGAGAAATGGGAGACGGACTTGGGTACCACCTTCTCAGGTGACCAATAGCAAAAAACCTTCAGAGAAACACATAAAGCTTCACACTGTGTCAAGCACTGGGAACTCATGATCAAAATGGCAAACAGATAGCATTACACCGCATATAGAAGAGCAAGCTATTTCCCAAAAATTTCACCACACTGCTGGAGGGACTGCGGGCAAATAGGAAACCTTATACATATGTTATGGCATTGCCCTAATGTAAAAAGCCTATGGAACCAAATATTCCAACTGATTTCCTCCCTAACAGGAAAATTAACCTCCCGTGACCCAGCACTAGCTATCCTCCACTTAGGCAAAGAGAACTTCCCACACAACTTCAGACCAGTTATTACAAATATTCTATTAGAAACAAGCATACCGATACTTCGTAACTGGAAAAACAACAACACCTCTATAAATCTATCAGATGTCAAGAAAGCAGTCCATAGAAACTACACGTTTGAGAGTCTAATCGCAATCAACTCTATGCACTGTGACAGATTTGACAAATATTCGGCCATATAGCCAAACAGTAACACCAAGTAAAGATTCCTTGATATATTGAGTCTCACATGTATTGGCTTCGCTCTACTGATTAGCTAATGATTTGTTGCTATTAACCAATCAAAAGTTCTTATACAGATGTGCACTGTGTATATCGAATGGTCTTGTTTTATTTGTGACCTGTTCATATTTGAACTACTCAATAAAAAACACTGAACCAAAAAAAAAAAAAAGAGACACATTGTATATTAGGAGATTAATGTTTTGAGAAATTAGAGGAACTACTGAAGAGATGCTTGAATCAAGGAATAGGAATATCTATGTATAAAACAATCACCAGTCTTTTATTATTTTCCTTTAATTCACTAAGATCCAGTGGCATGACCCATAATATCTGGGATTGGTTCATTAATTTAACATCTCATTTATTGCATTATATAGATGTATTCCTACAGAAGTACTAATGACACTATCGTATGAGAAAGACTCTAATGCCACGTACAAACGATCGGAAATTCCGACAACAAATGTTCGATGTGAGCTTTTGGTCGGAAATTCCAACCGTGTGTAGGCTCCATCGGACATTTGCTGTCGGAATTTCCGACAACAAAAATTTGAGAGCTGGTTCTCAAATTTTCCGACAAGAAAAGTTCTTGTCGGAAATTCCTATCGTCTGTATGCAATTCCGACGCTCAAAAAAACATGCATGCTCAGAATCAAGCAGAAGAGCCGAACTGTCTATTGGACTTCATTGATCTCGGCTCATCGTACGTGTTGTACGTCACCGCGTTCTTGAGGGTCGGAATTTCCGACAATATTTGTTGTGACCGTGTGTATGCAACACAAGTTTGAGCCAACATTCCATCGGAAAAAAATCCATGGTTTTGTTGTCGAAATTTCCGATCGTGTGTACGCGGCATTAGCATATCTTGAATCTATTGAAAGATATGGTGTGGCAACTGGGTGGGCTGTTGGTTACAGTGGATGTCACATCCCTTTACACAATTACACCTCACAATAAGGGATGTGAAGCAGCCCGATAAACATTGGAATGAAGTAAAAAGCTGGAAACACTTCAGATTGACTTCATTATACAGTCCATATACTTCATACTTAAACCCAGTTACTTCTGTGTTGATGATGTCTTCTGTTTACAACAGATCCGGACAACTATGGGCACAAGGTTCGCACCTAGTTTTGCCAATCTTTATATGGCAAACTAGAGTCCATTCACATATGACCTAATGATCAACTTCTTGGCGAAACTTGTGCTATGGAGAAGATTCATAGATAATATTATTTGTATATGGAGGGGTTGAAAGAAGGAGTTAAACCTTTTCTTGGAACATCGTATTACTAACAATAATAATTTGCAGTTTGCACCATGCAGTAGAGATGATTCATTTTTTGAACATGTAAATCTTTGTGGGGGGACAATAGAATTCTCACAAAGACATTTAGGAAACAAGTTGACTAACAGCTTTATTCTTAATACTAGCCAATATTTAGCTAACTGGATGATGAATATCCCAAAAGGGGCAATATATATACGTCTCAGGAGGAACTACAGCAAACTGACAGAGTTCCTTGTCGGTAAGGCCAGAGAGGTGGAAAACATACCAGAGAAGAGCTCTTGAAGGAAAGGAAGGTCCAACAGAATCAACACATTTCATTAGATTTTGCATTTATTTTTAAATTAAAGTCAGTTCCACATTATGAGGTAGATTATATCTAAACATTGGGGCATTTTACGAGGAGACCATATTTTGGCCCCTGAGAAACCCCTTAGACCAAGATTCATACAAAAAAAAAAAAAAAAAAGGAAATAATCTAACTCTGGAAATTGTCCCCACAATTAGGAATAAAATAACAAACAACAATACAGAATCATCTGAGGTGGTTTATTAGATGCAATTCACACATGGCTTGTAAAAACAACAGTGATACCAAAAAAAGATTAGAGATTTTGTAAACCCTGGAGACCAGCATATGTACACCTTCAGGAACCTTATTACCTGTGCAACTAAGGGTGTGATTTCTGCAATTTAATGCCCATGTCAAAAAGTATTTTATAGGGCATACTAAAAGCGAACTGAGGTCCCAGGTCAGAGAGCATTTTTGTAAAATATTACTAGGAAATGACAAACATCCCCTCCCTAGGCATTATAGTGAATACCATAGTCGGAGTTTGAAATGTACCACATTTTGGGGGTTAGCGGTAGTAAAGCCTGACTTTAAAACCGTAACACAATGATCTGTATTCTGCTGTTTTCAGTGGACACAGTGGGTCACAGATCACACTGCTGCATGTCCCCTAGGGTGTTCACGAGGCACGCAACATATGATATCCACATGTGATAACAGTGCTACCTTCCAGCCATATTTTTATAATAGGCCAGGTAGGAGGAGGTTAAGAATTTACAAAAAAATACAAAGCAAAATACAAATAGAGGTGGTAAGCAGAAAAGGTTTCTCACAGAAAATCAATACAATCATGCAGCAATGATACCATAGGTGCATAAAGAGGTTTCACATCTACAGACAATAAAATGTATCTGCCTCTCAGTGAAAAGTAATAACAAGAACTAAAGTGTAGAAAAGATAGGGGAAACAGGCAAAATGAAAAGGGTCCTTGATGGATTTTTTGTCTGCCGAAATTCAAAAGGCAAAGGAGATCTGGATTTATCAGTTTCATGGAGGTGAGAGTTTGTCAGAATCCGCATCCTACCTGTACCAACCGCAGGGGTCCTCACACTTGCAGCATGTCAGTCCTTGGCACTCTTGTCGGTGGCCTGTGTCTTTTGGCACCCCTGTGCGAGGATGGTGAGGCCTCTAGCACATGTCTGATGGCATCCTCATATCAAAATGGCAGCACTGAAGTGCTTTATGTTATAGACTGGACATGTGCACACATTTTGTTTCGAAATTTAGTTTTCGTCCAAAAAATTTAGTTACTTCCGAAATTCGTTTTTATTTTTTTTGTTTCGTTAAAAAATGCATTAGTCCGAAAATCCGAATTAATTAAGATCGAATCTGTCATTGAAGGCTTATGGTGTCTGTCGAATGTTCTAAGAAGATTCGACGAAGCAGCTAAACTGTACGATGCCGCAATCATACATTTCTGGTCGAATGCTCCGCCCACAAGCTATAGTAGAATTTTAATGTTATTTGACTAGTAATAAATATATTTATTAATTATTATTACTAGTCAACCAACATTAGAATTCTTCTATAACCTATGGGCGGAGCATTTGACCATAAATGTCCGCTCATGGCGATCGTATGTTTTTAGCTGCTTCGTCGAATCTTCATGTCTCTATAATGTCGATTTTTTTCTCTCTATGTCGAATAATCTCTGACTAATAGAGTTAGGTTAGGCACATTCAACCGCAGGTTCGATAGACACAGATCGCTATTGTCACTGTCATGTCGAATTTTCTATCTATATTGAACTGTTGTCGCAACGAAACAAAAATAAAGCATTTATGTCAGATCTTTCAGATTTCAGACTCTGCACATTCGTTTTTGTTTGTTAAAACGAACGTGAAAATCCCCGAAATTCTGACGAAAATGCATTCGGACAAAAACGAATGCACATGTCTATTATAGACAGTGATTGCATCACTGCCACCACACCTCCTGAGATAATTTCCTGTTTGACCACTGTAAAGCTGAAAGGTTCCACGGAGAGAGAGTGCTCAGTTGTTTTGTTTTAAAGCTGTCCACAGTGTGTACCTGTTGCTAGCCGTGTGATTATGTTACCTGACCTTTGCTACATTTATTGATCCTTTGCTGCCTGCCATGACCTTATTCTATGTTTAACTTTGATTATTGACTCTTTTTGTACCACGTTTTTGGAAACTTTGCTGGATTCATCTCCTGATTATCCTTATCCAAGGTGTGTGACCCTGCTATTGGGCTCCCTATATCTAAACACTGACATAACAACTGAGCCAGTATGGAGTCCGCGGGGTTAGCTGAAGCATTAGTGACATTGACTCAACAGATAACTATACTGACAGTCTATACAAGACCTAGAAATTATTCAAGCACACTTACAAGCCAATCAAGTAAGATTGGACAAACTGGTTAATAAACATCCATCTGCTCCTGTGCCCGAGTTACCTGTGATGTATTCAGACTCTAGAAAGAGGTGCTGCTGCTCCTGAACCCAAAGATGCATTACCTGATAAAATCAATTGAGATTGTGAGTTCCTTCATACAAGCCATGGATGTACTATATGAAGATTCACATACAAGAGAAGACAAGAACGGGCCAATACTATTCCTCAGAGGCGCAATATCTTCTCTGCCCCCTTGCATATCTGACATATTTACCAAAGCTCTCACAGATGAACCAATGCAGATTGGAATAGCCCAAGGACCTCTCGCTGATGTAGAGAAATCTCATCGTAGATCTAAAGGACTATGTTTATATTGTGGAAAGCCAGGACATCAAGTGAAGGAATGTAAAGCTAAGCCAAGTCTAGGGGAGGTAACCAATCGAATATATCCTTCGCCTCACAACAATTGCTACATACCATGCCCTAATGTAATCATCTCCCTCTCTTTACAGTGGAATAAAAAGCCTGTGAATCTTAATGCAATGATTGATTCTGGAGCAAGTGGCTATTTTATAGACACTACATTACCTAAAGCTTTATCAGTGCCTACTACCAATAGAGAAGTACCTACACAAATACAGTATACATATATGGCATATTATAGAGACCTATGTAGTAGTATACCTGGATTATATATTGATATACTGTATACATGCGCGGCGCGATGCGGTAGGTCGCGAATGAGCAGAGCTCCGCCAGACCCGGATAAAACAGGCCAGATTCCCAGGGCTACATCGCACCGACTTCAGCAAAAATACCTAGCACCCCTGTGGGAAACATCGGTGCATGCCAGCGGGGAAGAATAGGCGATCTCGCCGCTCCCAACATAACCTGACAAACTTTCTCCTGGACGCTGAAGCTAGAAAGCACACAATGTCCAAAGATCGTGCCTGCGCCGGCCCTCACGCGGTCTCAGAGAAGTCCCCACCGAACCTCCTCTCTACCCACGAGAACTGTGAGTACACATCACCCCTATCCAAAGCAGACTTGGATGCTAGTCTAATCACCATATTTGACAAGCTGGTGGATAAAAAAAAGTGTGAGGTGCACAAATCTACCACTGCCCTCTCTCAGGAGATTGCATGCATTGGCAATCACACTGAGATTTTGGAAGCAAAGCATAATGAGCTCTCACTGGCTCACAACGACCTAAGAAAGGATTATGAGACATTAGCTGACAGTTTTGCTTTCATGCAAGCGCAAGTTGAAGACCTGGACAACAGAAACCGCCTCCACAATATTAGAGTGCGCGGCGTCCCAAAGACTGTCACAGATCTTATGCCCACTATCTCAAAAAAATTTCACAACCTCCTGCCTGACAAACCAATGTCAGCATTCACTTGCGATAGGATCCACAGAGCTCTTCGCCCTAAGCCCACACCTGTCAAACCACCCAGAGATATTATCATGTGTATGAAAGATTTCCTAGTTAAGGAAGACATGTGTGCCTCCAGGAGTACCCCCAACATTGAGCTGGATGGCAAGAGACTGCAGATCTATCCTGACATCTCTCCAGCCACATTAGACAGGAGGCGCAGGATGAAGGAGGTTACCAATATCCTGCAAACAGCAAGAATAAAATACAGGTGGGGTTTTCCCTTCAAGCTCACCGTTCCACACAACGGCTTAACCTATACTGTCTACAATGTAATAGAGGGCAAGGAGTTGTTGGTCAAGCTGGGCTTGCTGGATCCAGAACCTCCCAACCGCCCCCACTCACCCCTAGATCTTCCCCAATATGGTCCACGCCGTCTTCTCAACACAATCAAAGAGACCAGAGTTGCTGGCGTCAATCTTTTCAAAACCAAGCTCCTTGATCGACAGTTTTGATCCCCATTTTAGCAATGTATCCTGACCCTGACTAAAATTTTCATCCTGCCTTTCAGAAATTTTTTTAAAGTAGCGCATGTATGCACTATAATTTCTTTGATGATATGATGCTGTGCACTTTTTGGATCTCCACTAGATCTTTTCGTGTGTGTTGGGATAGCCCCCATCAGATTCAACCCAAGGAAGGTCACCACCCGAAGTTTACCCCTCAGTGGACTTGTATGGTATTGTACCCCTCCAACTTCAACTCACTATCAGACTTTCGTTAATAGACAATGGAGGGACACCCTTTCACACCTTTGGTGTGATGCACATTCCAATTGTGGGTACCTTACCCCTGCTTTGCTATTTTTTGTGGGGTTTATTTTTTTATTTATTTTGTAGTTTTTGGACTAGTGGAGAAAGAAGGAAAAAAGGAAAAAAAAAATGAAAACATCTGAGCCATCTCATATCACTTTATGCTATTTTTGTCCACCACTGTTGGTGACGCATAGATGACATTGCTTATTTTGTATGCTTTTCCTCTGTTCTCATCTTCCAGGTTGGATTCACGATTTTGGAAATATACTCTCCCATCCCCTGGTTGAAATAGCATGCATTTTAAAGTTTGTATCATTTAGTCGCCTGTTACATCCATTGTCGCTGGTTTGTCCTGCATCCTGCTCTCACGGTTAACTGCGGCATCCACACCTTTGGGGGTGCCGCACCTGACCAGGTTTGCAGGAACAGGACGTATTTGTCCTTTAGACTCATGTTCGTACCTTAGTGACAAGTTATTTCTTGTCCCCATGTTACTGTTTTACCTTTTTTGTCTATTTGTTATTTTAGCCCTTACAGCTAGCTATGCATTCAATTTGAATAATGGAAGTCATTACTAGGGATGAGCTCGGTGTTCGAGTCGAACATACGTTCGACTCGAACATCGGCTGTTCGATCGTTCGCCGAACAACGAACGATTTGGGCCGTTCGCGCCTAATTCGCGGCCCACAATGCACTACGCCATCGCAGTGTCATCCAGGCGCTGAGATTGGCCAATCATGCACTGTGACCCCGCATGCTTGGCCAATCACAGCGCCGGCAGCGAGGAGAGCAATGATTGGCCACAGGCAGGATGCCTGTGGTCAATTATTGCTGAGGGTGTTTAGTACACGCCCCACACTAAAAAAGGCCGCCAGCACGGCGGCCTAGTGTAGTGTGTTCCGGAGCAGGGAAAGAGAAGCATAGGCAGGGACAGTGACATTTTTTTTCTTGCTTAACCTGGATTCCTTTAGTTTAGGGACAGAAAACTATAGGTAGGGAGAGTGTCAGTGTGTTTTACTGTGCTAATCCTTGTTTCTAGGGACAGGGAAGGACAGTGAGGGAAATTCTCCTTGTGCTATACTGTGCTAAAGCATTCCTCATCAACCATCTTTGAAATCCTTGTTTTTTGGACAGTCAGGGAAATTGTCATTGTGCTATTCTGTGCGAAAGCAATCATCCTCAACCATATTTAGAAATCCTTAAGTAAAGGGACAGAGAAGGACACCTGAAGGTAGCCCTTATTGCTTTTTTCCCCATCTCCCTGCAGGCCATCCATTAGAATGTCTGGAAGGCAAACAAGGAGAGGCAGACAGTCAGGAGGCAATAAAAGAGGGCAAGCAGGCTCTGTGTCTGGGGGCAACAGTGCTGGTCGTGGACGCGGTGCATTGTCATCAGCACATGGCCATGGGACACGCTTGTCCTTCTTTTCGGCAGCTGGACATGTTGAGCCACATCATGCCGAAGACTTGGTAGAGTGGATGACCAAGCCCTCCTCCTCCTCCTCCTCATCCTCTCTCACCCAGGCTCAAGGTACTGGCAAAGCAGCTGCCAAAGCGTCCTCTTCCCTGGTATCAATGTCAGACTCATCATCAGTCATTCCTTATCTAGACCCACCATGTCCTCCTCCTGAGGAGTCCCCCGAACTGTTTGAGCACAGTGTTGGGTACATGCTCCAGGAGGATGCCCAGCGTTTCGAAGGGTCTGATGATGAAACCCAGCTAGAGGAAGGCAGTAGCGTGAGAGCAGACAGAGGGGATGCTCAAGAAGGACACCAATCTGGCAGTCATGTTCCAGCAGCTGCAGCATACTGCCAGATTGGCTCCAGTGATGAGGAGGGAGGGGATGATGAGGTCACTGACTCCACGTGGGTGCCTAATAGGAGAGAGGAGGAGGAGGAGGAGGATGAGGAGGAGGCACATCTCCAAAGAGGCAGGATGCCCTTTGGTGGCCAGCGTAAGGGCAGTACACCGACGGAATCACACCGCAGAGCTCCGCCTGTGCAGGGCGCTGCCTCTGCCCGTCATTCAAAAAGTTCTTTGGTGTGGGCCTTTTTTGAGGCTAGTGCATCAGATCGCACAGCTGCTGTTTGCAACATATGTCTCAAGCGTATATCGCGTGGCCAAAACATCAGCCGCTTGGGTACCACATGCCTGACCAGACATATGTTGACCTGCCATGCAGCTCGTTGGCAAGCCTACCTCAAAGACCCACACCAAAGAACAAAGCGGACCTCTCCTTGCACCGCATCAGCTGGGATCTCCAACCCCACTATAACTTCAGTCCTCTCTGAAACATGCACTGAGAGGAATGAAGGTGTAGAATTAGGTGTGTCACAGCCAAGTACTTGCGGCCACTCTGCTAGCAGTACACCGACGTCCGATTCTAGCAGGCAAATTTCCCTGCCCCAGCTGCTGGACCGTCGAAAGAAGTTCACTGCCAGCCATCCACATGCCCAGCGGTTGAATGCTAGCTTGGCTAAATTGCTAGCGCTTCAACTGCTGCCTTTTCAGTTGGTAGACTCGGCCCCCTTCCGTGAGTTTGTGCAATGTGCGGTTCCTCAGTGGCAGGTTCCCAAACGCCACTTTTTCTCATGGAAGGCTATTCCGGCTCTCTACCGGCATGTGGAAGGCAATGTCTTGGCCTCGCTGGACAGGGCGGTCAGCGGTAAGGTGCATATTACCGCTGACTCATGGTCCAGCAGGCATGGACAGGGACGTTACCTTTCTTTCACGGCCCATTGGGTCACTCTTGGCAGCTGGGAAGGATGCAGGACAAGGTGCAGTAGTGTTGGAGGTTGTTCCACCGCCACGCCTACAAAATGCTACTAGTGGTTGTGACACACCTCTCTCCTTCACCCCCTCCTCTTCTTCTTCCTCCATGGCCTCTTCCTGTGCTTTGTCCTCTGAACCAGCGGTGCTCCGTAGCCGTTCAAGGGGCTACGCAAGTAAGCAGGCAAAAAGATGCCATGCCCTGCTTGCGCTGGTGTGTTTGGGGGACAGAAGCCACACTGGGGCAGAGGTCCTGTCTGCTCTGCAGGGCCAGGCCGAGAGGTGGTTGACGCCACGCCAGCTTAAGCCAGGAATGGTGGTTTGCGACAATGGCACCAACCTCCTCTCCGCCCTCCGACAGGGACAACTGACCCCATGTGCCCTGTGTGGCTCACGTCCTTAACCTGGTGGTGCAGCGGTTCTTGGGCAGGTACCCAGGCTTACAGGATGTCCTGAGGCAGGCCAGGAAAGTCTGTGTGCATTTCCGCAGATCTTATAATGCCAGTGCTCGCCTGGCTGAGCTGCAAAAGGAGTTGAACCTGCCCAAGAACCGCCTTATATGTGACATGCCCACCAGGTGGAACTCAACGTTGGCCATGCTGCAGCGGCTGCACACGCAGCAGAGGGCCATCAATGAGTACCTGTGCGACTACGGCACCAGGACAGGGTCAGGGGAGCTTGGTTTTTTTTCTCCACGCCAGTGGGGCATGATCAGGGATGCATGCACTGTCCTGGCACCATTTAAGGAGGCCACGAGGATGGTGAGCAGTGACAGTGCATGCATCAGTGACACTGTACCTCTTGTCCACCTGTTGAAGCACACGCTGCGTGGAATAATGGACAGGGCACTTGAGGCAGAACAGAGGCAGGAAGAGGAGGACTTCCTTGCCTCTCAAGGCCCCCTTTACCCAGACAGTGTTCCTTCTGTCCCACCCATCGCACAGGAAGAGGAGGAGGAGGAGGAGGAGGAGGAGGAGGAGGAGGATTGCGTCAGCATGGAGGTGGAGGCTGGCACTCAGCATCATCAGCAGCAGTGTTTTAGGGATGATTTACAGTCCCAAGAAAACAGTGGACTTGTACGTGGCTGGGAGGAGGTGGCTGCGGATCATGTCGTCCTTAGTGACCCAGAGGACTCCGGACCGAATGCCTCAGCTAACCTACGCTGCATGGCCTCCCTGATCCTGCAAAGTCTGCGGAAGGATCCTCGTATTCTTCGGATCAAGGAGAGGGACCATTACTGGCTGGCCACTCTCCTTGATCCACGGTACAAGGGTAAGGTTGCGGACCTTATGTTACCGTCGCAGAGGATGAGACAACTCCGGGAGGCCTTGCAGAAAGGTCTGTGCAACGCGTTCCCAGAGACTGGGAGGTTACAAACTCCTGGTCCTGGACAACGAGTTGCTGAGGCTTCGGCCAGTCAAAGAAGGAGCGGTGGGGAAGGTGGCCGTCTGACCGATGCGTTCAGACAATTCTTTAGTCCGCAGCCCCAAGGTATGATCGGTTCCAGCAACCATCGCCAGCGTCTGATAAACATGGTGCAGGAATATCTAGGGGCAAGGTCAGACTTGGACACCTTCCCCACCGAAAATCCTATGGCTTACTGGGTCTTGAGGATGGATCACTGGCCAGAGCTTGCACAGTATGCAATTGAGCTACTGGCCTGTCCTGCATCCAGCGTTCTTTCAGAACGCACATTCGGTGCTGCTGGAGGATTTGTCACGGATCACAGGGTGCGCCTGTCCACCGACTCGGTTGATAGACTGACTTTCATCAAGATGAACCAGTCTTGGATCACCACCAGCTACCACACACCTGATGCTGATATAACAGACTAATTGATTTTAACATGTCACAGCCCTTCAAGACTGATGCTGATGCTGAGTGCCTGTGCTGTTATGTTGACTGGCTATCCTTCTCCTCCGAGTCCTCAATGATACGATTGATGATGATAGCTTGGAAGATCATTTTTGTTTATGGGTGCCGCCACCAGTGCCTAACGCCCAATTTTTCAGCCCCTGTTTAACAGGGGCGTGTAATTACAATTTTTGAAGCAATACTTTGCAACAGGGCTCATTGCTGTGCTCCAAGTACAGTATCTGTGAGGGGTTGCAGTGTTGTGCCACCAGTGCCTAAGGCCCAATTTTTCAGCCCCTGTTCAACAGGGGCATGTAATTACAATTCTTGATCTAATAATTCACAGCAGGGCCCATTCCTGCACCCACCAAGAGTAACTCTGAGGGCTTACAGTGTTGTGGCAACACCACCACCACCACCACCACCACGAAAGGCCCAATTTTTCAGCCCCTGTTCAACAGGGGCATGCAATTACAATTCTTGATCTAATAATTCACAGCAGGGCCCATTGCTGCACCCACCAAGAGTAACTGTCAGGGCTTACAGTGTTGTGGCACCAGCACCACCATCAAAGGCCCAATTTTTACTACCACTGTTCAACAATTATATGTAATTACAATTCCTGATATATTAGTTGACAGCAGGGCGTTCCAGCACCAACCAAGAGTAACTGTGAGTGCTTACAGTGTTGTGCCAACACCAACAACTAAGGGGCCTATTTCTGCAGAGTATATACGGCAGGTCCCTACTTTCAAACATCCAACTTACAAACGACTCCTACTTGCAAACGCAAGAAGACAACAGGAAGTGAGAGGAAATCTACCCCTAGGAAGGAAAATTCTCTCCTGTAAGAATTAATATGGGAGAAAGGTGTCTCCTCTGTACTGATGCTTTATCACCAATCCTTGTTTCAAGAAAAACACCACATTTCAAAAACAGTTGTCATTGGGACGGAAAGTGAGGTGAAATGTTCTGAACAGGGGCACAGACAGCAAAACAAATGTTACAGGGGTGATAACCCTTACCTATGTTTTCCAAAAAGTTTAAAAATAGATTTTTGGGCTGGAGCTACACTTAAACAATGTACCTGTTCAAAATTACAAACAGATTCTACATAAGAACAAACCTACAGTCCCTGTCTTGTATGCACCGCCTGTATACGGCTGTTCAGAGTATATAGGGCCTTTTTTATTTTATGTGCAGGGTTCCCCTTAATATCCATACAAGACCCAAAGGGGCTGGTAATGGGCTGGGGTGGGGGGGGGTCATGGGGTAGCTATGCCATTTTTCTTAAAGATTTTCATCCATATTACCGGGACCAGACATTACATTAAAGCCGCAAGCAGTTTTAAATGGCTTTTTTTCCTTTAGAAGTGTCATTTTGTGCAGGGACAGTTCTAAACACGGGAAACACGTGGCACTTCACAGGCATACTTTAGACACCCCCCAGGTACGATATTTAAAGGAATATTTGACTTTTTTTTTTTCACTTTATGCATCATTAAAATGACTGCTCCCGAAAAACGACCGTTTTTAAAACTTCTTTTTGCATTGATGCATGTCCCCTGGTGCAGAACCCGGGTTCCCAAACCCTTTTTAGGACAATAACATGCATAATAGTCGTTATAATTAGCACTTTAGAATTTGAACGTTCGCATCCATTGTATTTAATAGGGTTCTAATGTTCGTACGAACTTTCGGTCCGTTCGCGGGTTCTGGTGCGAACCGAACCCGGGGGGTGTTCGGCTCATCACTAGTCATTACAATTCTTTAGAGCTACAGATAAATAGGAAATGTTATAGATCTCATTGCTACTACTTTTTATTTACAATGTATGATATACAGCCATTATTGTCACTTCAATTTGTACCACAAAACACTCCCCTAGAGTTAGAGGGAAAATATATTGAGCCCTCCTTTTTCTCTATATTCTATGTTTACATGATTGAGTTTTACCATAATCAACATTACTTGTTCCTTACCAATGGGTCTTAAAGTAATTTCGCACAACGTGCAGGGGTTCAACTCCCCCCACAAACGCAAGAAAGCCTTTCAACATTATAAGAGATTAGGAGTGGATATTATACTTATGCAAGAAACCCATTTTTCCTCCACCAACCATCCCAACTACTTTGATAAGGCCTACAATCAATTTTACTATACCACCTTCAATAACAAGACCCGTGGTGTTGCCATCTTCATCCGTAACTCCATTATCTTTGATATACAGAATATATACAAAGATATGAAGAGTCGCTTTATCATTCTTAAAGGTTCAACAAACAATCGCTCTTTAACTATAGCGTCGGTTTATGCCCCTAATGAATCTGTCATCCTTCTTCACTAATTTTTTTGAGACCCTTGACCGTTATAGCTCTCCCCACACCCAGCCCTGGATAGAAGTAAGGTGGCCCCCTCTTCTAAGGCATTTTCTAAATCCCTTAACCGTTCTATCAGCAAATTCCAACTCATAGACTCATGAAGGGCCCACAATGTTGGAATAAGAGCTTACACTCATTATTCACATCCCCACTAAGTCAATGCCAGACTTGACTATATTTTTTTTGTACCCCCATATTATTAGCTAACTCCTCTAAGGCTATCATTCATCCATGTCCCTGATCACGACATTACTTCATTTGAAACCTCATAGGACTTACACCCTCTCCTTTCAACTGGCGACTAAATTACTCTATATTAACTGACCCCTCAATAATGCAATCTATTTCTACACACATAGAGAACTACTTCATAGAAAACACGAATGATGAAACTCCTTCCACGACACTTTGGGTAGCTCACAAAGCGGTCCTATGCGGTCATTTAATCAGTCTAGCCGCAAATAAAAAAACAGGGAGTGACTTACAGATATCAGAAGTCTTACTAAGGACCTAAATTATCTCTACAATAAACTACAACATACTCCATCCCAAAATCTCACTAGACAAATTCAAGTCAAACGCCAAGCCTTAGACCTTATACTATCTGCGAACACAGAAAAGTCCCTCAGATTCTCGAAGGCTAAATTCTTGCTCCATAGTAACTCTCCCTCCGCCATGTTCTCCAGAAAACTCAACCATGCGCACAAACCTCCTCATGTTTATAAACTTAGAGACCAGGCCGGCAACCTAGTTACGCACCCACAAGAGGTTTTAAGTATCTTCTCCTCCTTTTACAGATATCTCCTTTCTGGCCCTCAACCCCAATCCAGTCAAACCTCAAAAACTTGGCTAGATGACATACAATTTCCCTCCCTTAGTGCACAAATAGAATCTTTTAATGCACCTTGCTCAGATACAGAAATAATTAAAATAATCAAATCCCTTAAAGCCTCCACAGCCCCAGGATCAGATGGTTCCTCCTCATATTACAAAAAAATTGCTACCCTCTTAGCCCCCAATCTGACTAAACTTTTTAATCACCTTGACGGGAACCACTTCCCAGATGAAATGCTCCTAGCCAATCTATCCCTAATCCCTAAGCCACTTAAAGACCATTCCCTCCCACAAAACTCGCCCCATCTCAGTCCTTAATAACAACTTACATTTTTTTGGGAGACTGCTCGCTGACAGATTGGCAGCAGTTATCACTAATCTAATACACATTGACCAGACAGGATTTATCCCTGGACATCAGGTAGGCGATAACATTAGGCTGGTCACCAATATTATTCAAGACGCCAACCTACACTCTCGCCAGCTTTGCCTCCTTAGCTTGGATATTCATAAAGCCTTTGACAGTGTCAACTGGTCCTACCTTAACCACCTTTTGCCTAAGTTTGGAATTTCTGATAAATTCCTGCAAGGGCTTTAATGCATTATATCATTCCCCCCAGACCCGAATTAGAATTCCTGGATATAATTCTGAATTCTTTCCTCTTAGCAGAGGGACTAGGCAGGGCTGCCCCCTATACCCACTACTATTTGCATTAGCAATAGAACCATTGGCCCAAAAGATCAGAAACAGTATAGATATAAAAGGCTACTCCAAGGGTGACGGAGAGTTCAATCTTAGTCTATACGCGGATGATGCTCCCATATTCCTCACTGAACCTCTCACCTCTATCCCGTCCCTCCTTAAAGAACTTAAAATCTTCCATGATATCTCAGGCCTTAAAATGAATATGAATAAATGTTCTGCACTACCTATTAACTACACTCAACACACTCGGGCCCTTTTACTACAAAACTTCCCATTTATGTGGTGCTCTGTCATTAAATATCTGGGCATCACTGTCACTTCATCTCATAATCTCTTATATAAAACCAATTACCTTCCTCTTTTCACCCATATCACTTCCCTTCTCAAAACTTGGTCGACTTTCCACATATCATTCCTGGGTAGGATATGTTCCATTAAAATGACGATTCTCCCTAAACTGCTATATTATTTCCGTGCCCTCCCTATTAATGTTTTGAAATCTAAACTTGCTCCTCTCCAAAGAGAACTCAACAAATTCATATGGGCGGAGAAAAAACCCAGATACAGCTATGCTCTCATGCATAGATCACAATCTATGGGTGGATTAGGCCTTCCCAACCTCTGGCACTATTTCTTTGCTGCCAGACTGACAATTATCTCAGTGGTTCACTCCTACCCAGGAAATTCCATGGAAACAATTTGAAGCCACTTCTATTTCCCCACTGTAAGTACAAGGGATTCTGTGGTCTAATTCCACCACCTATAGAAAACTTAAATATAAACACAATAGTAGCACACTTTTATCAGCTATGGCTCAAGGTCAAAAATGCCTTCAATCTATCTTCGGATACCCCTCCACTAGCCTCTTTCTTAGGCGATCCCAGATTTAACTTGGCCTATGATAACAGCCATTCTCTTTCCCGTTGGATCAACAATAAACTAACCACACTGTAATCCTTACAGACAAAAATGGGAATTTTTTACATTCTCTACTTTGCAAGCTAGATACAATCTCCCCTCTTCTGAGCTCCAGCACTACCTTGAAATTAGAGCCTTTTTTTTATAATTGTATTTTTATTGATTTTTAAAAGGATATATATAATATTGTTACATAACGTACAATTTACAGATATCAAAAACAGCAAGATATCAGAAAAAAAAACAAAGAAATGGGAGGTAAAGACAGCAATGTCCATAGGTACAGAGCACAGAGGTGCTCAGTACAGCATACCAAAGAATAGACAAAGTAAACGACTTGTAGGTAAACAATAAAAATTCAAAAACCAGCAAAGGGATTATAGTGTTAGTACAGTTCAAGGTGTGGCAGCTGGTATAGGGGTTCCATATTCCGATCGATCCCAAGGCTCCCAAACTTTATCAAACTGGGGGATGATATCATGTACAGAGGCTGTCAAATATTCCACCCTCCGAATCTCGGCCACCAGATGAAAAAATCTGGACCACGGAGGAGGTGTCTTAGACAACCAGCACAATGGAATGAGCCGTTTGGCGGCCAGTAAAATATAGGGCCTTTTATGCAGAGCATTTCTCACTCTCCACTCACCCCTCTACCACAATTTTTTAACGAATCTGCATCTCTTCAACTAGAGACAAAGACCTCATATCACGACTTTACTGCTATCTTAATAATTTTGATTTACCAGATACATCTGGACCAATGCTCCACTGGGAATTGGATCTGGATTGCTCCTTCACAGTAGATATGTGGAGCACCATGTCAGACAATCTTCGCAAAAGCAACAAAGCCATCTCTTTCAGGGAGACCCCTATAAAAAATATTCTCCAGATGGTACCTGACCCCTTCCAAACTTCATACTTATTATCCCTCAGTCTCCCCAAACTGCTTTAGGGGTTGCTTAGAACCTGGCACAATCTTACACATATTTTGGAGCTGTAAGCATCTGAGCCATATCTGGCGCAATGCAGTGGAAAAAATAGAAAACTCATCCAAACAGAAAATCTCCCCCACCCCCCAGATGTGCCTATTGTACGCAAATACCGTTATACCTAACATCCCATTACCTTGCATGAGACTTTTCCATTCATTATGCAGCTCCATCCAATGGATGATCACTTTTAACTGGAGATCTGATAACCTTCCTTGGCCACAAGTACTAGTTAGAATGGAAATGCTAAAACTTTCAGAGAGGATCTACCACACTCTACATGACACTATCCACATCTATGAGAAGAAATGGTCTTACTGGAACACAACCTAAACAATGCTTTATTCACCTAACCTATCCCCCAGTATATCACACTACATCTTCACTATACAACTCATACTAAATTATTACCACTACCCGACATATACTTGTAATCTGTACCTTTTTTTATTGAATTTCTTTGTATGTAACCAGATGTTATGTCATCCAGAGTTATACGTTAATGTTGATTATTTTTATTGACATTGTTCTATATTTGTACACTTGAACTTCCAAATAAAACAATTGTAAACAAACAAACAAAAAAAAAAAAGATATACTGTATGACAGAGAAGGAACCTTATTGAACATATTAAGACAGTGTTGTCCCTACTAAGGACTCATCGTTTGTATGCAAAATTAGAAAAACTAGAAAAATGTGCTTTCAACGTGACAACATGAATTTCCTGGGTACATTATTTCACCTGGTTGCATAGTGATAGACACCTCCAAAATTCAAGCTATATTATGTTGGCCAGTACCTACAAACAAAAAAAGGGGTACAATGTTTTATTGGCTTTTGTAACTTCTATAGAAGACTCATACGTAATTCTCAAAGGTTGTTCAGCCAATTACAGCTGTCTCAAAACAAAAAGTGAAATTTCAATGAACTCAACAAACCCAACAAGCTTTCGTACCTTTTCTAATATTCCCTGTGTCCAACAAACCATACTATGTTGAAGTAGATGCTTCAGATACAGCTGCAGGTGCTGAACTATCACATAGATCGGATGAAAAAGGACTCCTACATCCAGTGGCCTTTTTTTCACGTTTACTTTACTCTGCGAGAAATTATGATGTGGGGGAAAGAGAATTATTAGCAATCAAACTTGCATTAGAAGAATAGAGACATCTGCTAGAGGGCACTAGCACACCCATCACTGTTTATACAAACCATCACAAACTTGAATACTTACAGACAGCTAAAATATTAAAAGCACATCAAGCCCAATGGGCTCTTTTCTTCAGACTGTTCCCCTGCTGATAACCTACTGTTCTGGTTCTCAAAATGGTAAGGCTGATGCCCTTACTCATATTGAAACTGACACATCTTCTCCAAATCCTGAACCTTCTACTAAACTAAATAACAGTTTTTTTGGCTACTATGCCATCACTATGGGATGCTATCAGATCTCATACTAATGTAAATGATAAACTTTTTACAAAACCCCCCATAAACTATCAAAATGGACTTTGATTGTACAAAGTAGGGATGGTCTGAACACTCCCCGGTTCGGTTCGCACCAGAACATGCGGAAATTCAAAGAATTTGTGCGAACATGCAAACTCTATTAAAGTCTATGAGACACAAACATGAAAAATCTAAAGTGATAATTTTAAAGGCTTATATGCAAGTTATTGCCCTAAAAAGTGTATAGGGACCCGGGTACTGCCCCAGGGGACATGTAGCAATGCAAAAAAAAGTTTTTAAAAACTACAGTTTTTTCAGGAGCAGTGATTTTTAAGAATGCTTAAAGTGAAACAATAAAAATGAAATATTCCTTTAAATATCATGCCTTGGGGATCCCCTTAGTCTGCCTGTAAAGTGGCGCATCCGTCTGTGTTTTACAGTCCTAGAGCAAAATGACATTTCTAAAAGAAAAAATGTGATTTAAAATTGCTTGCAGCTGTAATGTATTGCCGGCTCCTGGCAATATAGATAAAGATCAAAAGAAAAAAAACGCGTGCCCCCCCCTTTGGGTCTGGTATGGATATTAAGGGGAACTCCATGCCAATTTTTTTTAATAAAACAGTGTGGGGTTTCCCCCAAAATCCATACCAGGCCCTTGGGGTCTGGTATGTTTAAGGGGAACGCCACGTAAAAAAAAAAAAATTGGCGTTGGATCCCCCCAAAATTCATACCAGACCCTTAGCAAAGCATACAGCCTGCAGGACAGGATTAGGGGGGGGGGGCGAGCAAGTGCCTCCCCTCCTGGACCATACCAGGCCACATGCCCTCAACATGGGGAGTGTGTTTTGGGGTCCCCCCCAAATCACCTTGTCCCATGTTGATGGGGACAAGAGCCTCATCCCCACAACCCTTGCCTGGTGGTCTGCGGGCAGGGGGGCTTATCAGAATCTGAATGCCCCCTTTAACAAGGGTCCCCCTAGATCCCGCCCACCCTCTGTGAATGAGTATGTACCCCTACCCATTCACCAAAAAAAGTGTAAAAAACACAAGACAGTTTTTGACAATTACTTTATTAAAAAAGTGTCCCGCGATGTACATCCATCGTCAATCACGCCGCCCGACGGACCCAAAAAATAGAAAAAAACAAAACAAACAGTCCATGCTCGCTTGTTCCCCCCCATCTTGGCCTGCCAGGCTGCTTGCTCGGATAAGAGTCTGGTATGGATTTTGGGAATCCCCACTCCAATTTTTTATTAAATTTTGGTGTGGAGTTCCCCTTAAAATCTATGCCAGACCCAAAGGGCCTGCTATGGATATTGGGGGGGGACCCCACGCTGTTTTTAAAAAAATGGCATGGAGTTCCCCTAAAATCTATACCAGACCCAAAGGGCCTGGTATGGACCGCTTCAATGCACTGTATATACTTTAAAATATGTATCAAATAAGATCCTGTGATCTATTTACTGGAGATTAGGGATGAGCCTAACACTCCCCGGTTCGGTTTGCATCCAGAACATGCAAACGGACCGAAAGTTTGCGCAAACTTTCGAACACCGTTAAAGTCTATGGGACTCGAACGTCAGAAATCAAAAGTGCGAATTTTAAAGCCTAATATGCAAATTATTGTCCTAAAAAGGGTTTGGGGACCCGTGTTCTGCCCCAGGGGACACGTATCAATGCAAAAAAAGTTTTAAAAACTAACGTTTTTTCGGGAGCAGTGATGTCAGAGACCCAGCGCTGCAAACACTTACTTCCGGGTGTCAGCAAGGAATGCCCGTTCCGCTAATGCCCATGCGCGTGCACGAAATGCGCGCGCCCATGCGCGCGTCCCTTCCAATCCCGGCGCATGGCGCCCTATTTTTAACCTGGATCATCTGAGTGTCAGTGCTGGATTGTCTTTTCAGCTAGTACCTTGGCTCCTGTGTAAACCTGTTATCAGATTGACCTGCTCCTAAAGATACCTGGCTTGTTTGACTACCCTTCTCGGATCTCCCTTACCTGTTCTCCTACCTCTGCTTGCTTTACTGACCAACGGCCTGGACTTTGACCACGAACCTGCCTCTTGATTTGGTACCTCTCTGCTAGCCCATTGCTGACTCCTGCCTTCACCTGTTTATTCTCCTGGATCTTCCCTGCACGGATCTGAGGCTTGGATCCCGCAGCACCTGTGCTCTAAGAGGTCTCCAGGATCTCCCAGAGACTCTATCTGCATCAACAGGCACCTGCACCTTCTCGTGCCCCTGCATTTCCCTGTCCTCACCTCCAGGGGGTGCGGGGACCGGGATCGTGCGAGAGGCCGCCCCCACTTCCTCGGCTCCGCTGTAAGGTACGTGACAAGTGATTTTAATGATGCTTAAAGTAAAAAAATAAAAGTGAAATATTCCTTTAAATATCGTGCCTGGGGGTGTCTATAGTATGCCTGTAAAGTCGCGCGTGTTTCCCGTGTTTATAACTGTCCCTGCACAAAATGACATTTCTAAAGGAATAAAAGAAATTTAAAACTGCTTGCGGCTTTAATGTAATGTCTGAAAAACGGTATGGGTACCTCCCCCCAGCCCATTACCAGCCCCTTTTGGATCTTGTATGTATATTAAGGGGAACCCCGTACCCAAATTAAAAAAAACGAAAGGCGTGGGGCCCCCAGGCCCTATATACTCTGAACAGCAGTATACAGGCGGCGCAAACAAGACAGGGACGGTAGGTTTGTTAAGTTGAATCTGTTTGTAATTTGTAACAGGTACATTTTTTTAAGTGTAGCTCCAGCCCAAAAATATATTTTTAAGCTTTTTGGAAAACATAGGGAAGGGTTATCATCCCTTTAACATTTGTTTTGCTGTCTGTGCACCTGTTCAGAAGATTTCACCTCACTTTCTGTCCCAATGACAATTGGATTTAGAAAATTTGGGGTTTTTAGGGAAACAAGTGTAGCAGCTATATACTTTTAAAACTGGTGAAGACACCAGTGATGCATAGTTCCCTGCGACCCAGCAGGTGGCGCTGTCACTTTGGGCCGGGGTTGAACCATCGCTGCAGTGTCGTACCCTTTGTGACCTCTAGCAGCGGTTGTACGGTGGGGCGGGGAACCCGCTGTGCTTGCTGGGAGAGGGTATAAAGGGGGCGGACATCTTGGCCACGAGGCTCGAGTCCCAGGCACCTTCAGCCTGAGGGCTGCTGTTCACGGTCGGTGTCCAGGCGGCCTAGGCCTGGACACCTGGAGTTCGTGTTCCATCCCAGACACCTTCAGTTTGGGGTGAGGTGCTCAGCCGGAGGCCTGGGGCCCAGTACCTTCCGCTGGGTCCCGCGAGGGAGAGATTGTCCTAGGGGGCCCCGGGAGTGGGGCACCCGAATGCAGAGGCGTAAGGGACCGGAGGAGGGACTCCTCCGAAGACCTGGTGCAGCAGATTGCCAGTGCCGGGTGAACCTCTGGAGACCACCCGGAGGGATATCTTTCCCGAACAGGGGCCAAGTTCAGAGAGGAAGGTGGTTCATGTTCAATGACCGGTGGCAGCGGTCCAACTATTCAACTCAGGTCAGTGGCAGAGACCTGCTATTAGGCCTGTGGCAGGGGCCTCAACGGTTCATCCGGTCGGTGGCAGCGACCAAAACTCACGGTCGGTGGCAGAGACCGTGCGCCAGGCCTATTCGCTAGCAAAGGGATAGGAGAGTTCAGTTGTGCCTGGGCCTACTCGTACCCACACCCCTGTCTGTTACTGAAAGTTCAACTGATTGTGTTCACCCTGAAAGTAGAGAAATAAAGGAGTGTTGGACTTTCGATTGGTGTGGGGCTCTGTGGTATTGGCAGACACATCTCCACGGAACAGCTGGAGGCTTCGTATGCAGTGAACAGACCCGGAGGTAATTCAAGTAACTCTGCTCAACCCTCATACGAGGGGAGAGCTTGGCGTAGTGTTCCTACACTCTCCTCTCCCAGGTACCCCTAGACACAAGCCAATCAAACGAGAAAACCCGAGAGGGAGAGTGAGGCTCCACTACACAAGGATTGGTGATAAAGCATCAGTGGAGAGGAGACACGTTTTTCCCATTTTAACTCTTAAGCCTCGTACACATGACTGGTTCTCAGCAAGAAACGACAAGAAAACTGCTGGGAGATCTTTCTTGCTGAGAAAACCGTGCGTGTGTACGAGGCTTTGAGGTTTCTCGTCGGGAAATCTGCCCAGAATCTCGACGAGAAAAAAAAAAAGAGATCCTGCTCTCTATTTTCTCGTCGGGATTCTTGTCGGCCTGTTTCTCGATGAAAAACCCATGCGTGTGTATACTTACCTGCCTCCATGGAAACCCGCGCATGCTCGAAATTACATTGACGCATGCGCGGTAGCTTCCAAGGCATAGGTAGGGTGAAGCAAGATGGCAGCGACGGCATCGAATCTGACGAGCGCATGCTCGTCGTAGTCAATGACGTCACAGCGTTCGTGCCATTCAAAAGAACGGTGGTTCTTTTGAATCGTACGTGTGTACACTCGGCCGGCAAGAAACCTTGCCAGGAATCTCGTCAGGAAAACCGACGGGTTTTTTCCCGACGAGAATCCAGGCCGTGTGTACTAGGCTTTACAGGAGAGAATTTCCCTTCCTAGGGGTAGATTTCCTCTGACTTCCTGTTGTCTCCCTCCGTTTGTAAGTAGGAGTCATTTGTAAGTCGGATGTTTGAAAGTAGGGGCCTGCCCTATATACTCTGAAGAAATTTGGGCCTTAGGTGTTGCCACAACACTGTAAGCCCTCACAGTTACTCTTGTTGGATGCAGGAACGGGCCCTGCTGTGAAGTATTAGATCAAGAATTGTAATTACATGCCCCTGTTGAACAGGGTGAGAAAAATTGGGCCTTAGGCACTAGTGCTGTGCCATAACACTGCAATCCCTCACAGATACTCTAGTTGGAGCGCAGGAATGAGCCCTGCTGCAAAGTATTACAGCAAAATTTTTAATTACATGCCCCTGTTAGACAGGGGCAGAAAAATTGGGCCTTAGCCACTGGTGGCGGTGCCCATAGCCAAAAATGTTCTTACAAGTTATCAACATAAACATTGAAGAGGAAGAGGATAGTCACTAAGCATAACAGGATAGTCAGCAAAAAATACTATTCGGTTACATCAGCATCAGATGCTTGGTAGCTGGTGATCCAAGACTGATTCATTTTTATGAAGGTCAGCCGATCGACCGAGTCGGTGGACAGGCGCACCCTGTGATCGGTTACAAAGCCTCCAGCAGCACTGAATGTGCATTTTGAAAGAACGCTGAATGCAGGACAGGCCAGTAGCTCAATTGCATACTGTGCAAGCTCTGGCCAGTGATCCATCCTCAAGACCCAGTAAGCCAGAGGATTTTCCGTGGGAAAGGTGTCCAAGTCTGATCTTGCCCCTAGGTATTCCTGCACCATGTAAGCCAGACGCTGGCGATGGTTGCTGGAACCGATCATACCTTGGGGCTGCGTACTAAAAAAATTGTCTGAACACAGACACGGCCACCTTCCCCACCGCTCCTGTGACTAGCCTCAGCAACATTTTCTAGGACCAGGAATTTGTAACCTCCCTGGCTCTGGAAACGCGTTGCACAAACCTTTCTGCAAGGCCTCCCGAAGATGTTTCATCCTCTGCTCCCTCTGCGATGGCTGGATAAGGTCCTCAACTTTACCCTTGTAACGTGGATCAAGGAGGGTTGCCAGCCAGTAATCATCCCTCCCCTTGATACCACAAATCCGAGGATCATTTCGCAGGCTTTGCAGGATCAGGGAGGCCATGCAGCGTAGGTTTGCTGAGACATTCGGTCCGGAGTCCTCTGGGTCACCAAGGATGACATGATCCGTAGCCACCTCCTCCCAGCCACGTACAAGTCCATGGGTTTCTGGGGACTGTAAATGATCTCTTGAAGACTGCTACTGATGCTAAGTGCTAGGCTCCACCTCCATGCTGACACAATCCTCCTCCTCGTCCTCTGTGTGTGATCGGCGGGCCCGCAGGAACACTGTCTTTATAAAGGGGGCCTTGAGAGGTAAGGAAGTCCTCCTCTTCCTCCCTCTGTTCCGCCTCAAGTGCCCTGTCCATTATTCCACAAAGCGTTTGCTCCAACAGGAGGACAAGAGGGACAGTATCACTGATGCATGCACTGTCACTGCTCACCATCCTCGTGGCCTCCTCAAATGGTGACAGGACAGTGCATGCATCCCTGATCATGACCCACTGGCGTGGCGAAAAAAAAACTAGCTCCCCTGACCCTGTCCTGGTGCCATAGTCGCACAGGTACTCATTGATGGCCCTCTGCTGCATGTGCAGCTGCTGCAGCATGGCCAACGTTGAGTTCCATCTGGTGGGCATGTCACAGATTAGGCGGTTCTTGGGCAGGTTAAATTCCTTTTGGAGGTCAGCCAGCCGAGCACTGGCATCATATGACCGGCGGAAATGCACACAGACTTTCCTGGCCTGCCTCAGGAGTAGTGATGAGCCGAACACCCCCGGGTTCGGTTCGCACCAGAACCCGCGAACGGACCGAAAGTTCGTACGAACATTAGAACCCTATTAAATACAATGGATGCGAACGTTCGAATTCTAAAGTGCTAATTATAACAACTATTATGCATGTTATTGTCCTAAAAAGGGTTTGGGAACCCGGGTTCTGCACCAGGGGACATGTATCAATGCAAAAAGAAGTTTTAAAAACGGTCGTTTTTCGGGAGCAGTCATTTTAATGATGCATAAAGTGAAAAAAAAAAAGTCAAATATTCCTTTAAATATCGTACCTGGGGGGTGTCTAAAGTATGCCTGTGAAGTGCCACGTGTTTCCCGTGTTTAGAACTGTCCCTGCACAAAATGACACTTCTAAAGGAAAAAAAAGCCATTTAAAACTGCTTGCGGCTTTAATGTAATGTCTGGTCCCGGTAATATGGATGAAAATCTTTAAGAAAAATGGCATAGCTACCCCATGACCCCCCCCCCCCTACCCCAGCCCATTACCAGCCCCTTTGGGTCTTGTATGGATATTAAGGGGAACCCCGCACATAAAATAAAAAAGGCCCTATATACTCTGAACAGCCGTATACAGGCGGTGCATACAAGACAGGGACTGTAGGTTTGTTCTTATGTAGAATGTGTTTGTAATTTTGAACAGGTACATTGTTGAAGTGTAGCTCCAGCCCAAAAATCTATTTTTAAACTTTTTGGAAAACATAGGTAAGGGTTATCACCCCTGTAACATTTGTTTTGCTGTCTGTGCCCCTGTTCAGAACATTTCACCTCACTTTCCGTCCCAATGACAACTGTTTTTGAAATGTGGTGTTTTTCTTGAAACAAGGATTGCTGATAAAGCATCAGTACAGAGGAGACACCTTTCTCCCATATTTATTCTTACAGGAGAGAATTTTCCTTCCTAGTGGTAGATTTCCTCTCACTTCCTGTTGTCTTCTTGCGTTTGCAAGTAGGAGTCGTTTGTAAGTTGGATGTTTGAAAGTAGGGACCTGCCGTATATACTCTGCAGAAATAGGCCCCTTAGTTGTTGGTGTTGGCACAACACTGTAAGCACTCACAGTTACTCTTGGTTGGTGCTGGAACGCCCTGCTGTCAACTATTATATCAGGAATTTTAATTACATATAATTGTTGAACAGTGGTAGTAAAAATTGGGCCTTTGATGGTGGTGCTGGTGCCACAACACTGTAAGCCCTGACAGTTACTCTTGGTGGGTGCAGCAATGGGCCCTGCTGTGAATTATTAGATCAAGAATTGTAATTGCATGCCCCTGTTGAACAGGGGCTGAAAAATTGGGCCTTAGGCACTGGTGGCACAACACTACAACCCCTCACAGATACTGTACTTGGAGCACAGCAATGAGCCCTGTTGCAAAGTATTGCTTCAAAAATTGTAATGACACGCCCCTGTTAAACAGGGGCTGAAAAATTGGGCCTTAGGCACTGGTGGCACAACACTACAACCCCTCACAGATACTGTACTTGGAGCACAGCAATGAGCCCTATGGCAAATTATTGCTAAAAAAATTGTAATTACACGCCCCTGTAAAACAGGGGCTGAAAAATTGGGCCTTAGCCACTGGTGGCGGCACCCATAAACAAAAATGATCATCCAAGCTATCATCATCAATCGTATCATTGAGGACTCGGAGGAGGAGGATAGCCAGTCAACATAACAGCACAGGCACTCAGCATCAGCATCAGTCTTGAAGGGATGTGACATGTTAAAATCAATTAGTCTGTTATATCAGCATCAGGTGTGTGGTAGCTGGTGGTGATCCAAGACTGGTTCATCTTGATGAAAGTCAGTCGATCAACCGAGTCGGTGGACAGGCGCACCCTGTGATCCGTGACAAATCCTCCAGCAGCACTGAATGTGCGTTCCGAAAGAACGCTGGATGCAGGACAGGCCAGTAGCTCAATTGCATACTGTGCAAGCTCTGGCCAGTGATCCATCCTCAAGACCTAGTAAGCCAGAGGATTTTCGGTGGGGAAGGTGTCCAAGTCTGACCTTGCCCCTAGATATTCCTGCACCATGTTTATCAGACGCTGGCGATGGTTGCTGGAACCGATCATACTTTGGGGCTGCAGACTAAAGAATTGTCTGAACGCATCGGTCAGACGGCCACCTTCCCCACCGCTCCTTCTTTGACTGGCCGAAGCCTCAGCAACTCGTTGTCCAGGACCAGGAGTTTGTAACCTCCCAGTCTCTGGGAACGCGTTGCACAGACCTTTCTGCAAGGCCTCCCGGAGTTGTCTCATCCTCTGCTCCCTCTGCGAAGGTAACATAAGGTCCGCAACCTTACCCTTGTACCGTGGATCAAGGAGAGTGGCCAGCCAGTAATGGTCCCTCTCCTTGATCCGAAGAATACGAGGATCCTTGCGCAGACTTTGCAGGATCAGGGAGGCCATGCAGCGTAGGTTTGCTGAGGCATTCGCTCCGGAGTCCTCTGGGTCACTAAGGACGACATGATCCGCAGCCACCTCCTCCCAGCCACGTACAAGTCCACTGGTTTCTTGGGACTGTAAATCATCCCTAAAAGACTGCTGCTGATGATGCTGAGTGCCAGCCTCCACCTCCATGCTGACACAATCCTCCTCCTCCTCCTCCTCCTCCTCCTCTTCCTGTGCGATGGGTGGGACAGAAGGAACACTGTCTGGGTAAAGGGGGCCTTGAGAGGCAAGGAAGTCCTCCTCTTCCTGCCTCTGTTCTGCCTCAAGTGCCCTGTCCATTATTCCACGCAGCGTGTGCTCCAACAGGTGGACAAGAGGTACAGTGTCACTGATGCATGCACTGTCACTGCTCACCATCCTCGTGGCCTCCTCAAATGGTGCCAGGACAGTGCATGCATCCCTGATCATGCCCCACTGGCGTGGAGAAAAAAAACCAAGCTCCCCTGACCCTGTCCTGGTGCCGTAGTCGCACAGGTACTCATTGATGGCCCTCTGCTGCGTGTGCAGCCGCTGCAGCATGGCCAACGTTGAGTTCCACCTGGTGGGCATGTCACATATAAGGCGGTTCTTGGGCAGGTTCAACTCCTTTTGCAGCTCAGCCAGGCGAGCACTGGCATTATAAGATCTGCGGAAATGCACACAGACTTTCCTGGCCTGCCTCAGGACATCCTGTAAGCCCGGGTACCTGCCCAAGAACCGCTGCACCACCAGGTTAAGGACGTGAGCCACACAGGGCACATGGGTCAGTTGTCCCTGTCGGAGGGCGGAGAAGAGGTTGGTGCCATTGTCGCAAACCACCATTCCTGGCTTAAGCTGGCGTGGCGTCAACCACCTCTCGGCCTGGCCCTGCAGAGCAGACAGGACCTCTGCCCCAGTGTGGCTTCTGTCCCCCAAACACACCAGCGCAAGCACGGCATGGCATCTTTTTGCCTGCGTACTTGCGTAGCCCCGTGAATGGCTACGGAGCACCGCTGGTTCATAGGACAAACCACAGGAAGAGGCCATGGAGGAAGAAGAAGAAGAGGGGGTGGAGGAGAGAGGTGTGTCACAACCAGTAGTAGCATTTTGGAGGCGTGGCGGTGGAACAACCTCCAACACTACTGCACCTTGTCCCGCATCCTTCCCAGCTGCCAAAAGAGTGACCCAATGGGCCGTGAAAGAAAGGTAACGTCCCTGTCCATGCCTGCTGGACCATGAGTCAGCGGTAATATGCACCTTACTGCTGACCGCCCTGTCCAGCGAGGCCAAGACATTGCCTTCCACATGCCGGTAGAGAGCCGGAATAGCCTTCCGTGAGAAAAAGTGGCGTTTGGGAACCTGCCACTGAGGAACCGCACATTGCAAACTCACGGAAGGGGGCCGAGTCTACCAACTGAAAAGGCAGCAGTTGAAGCGCTAGCAATTTAGCCAAGCTAGCATTCAACCGCTGGGCATGTGGATGGCTGGGAGTGAACTTCTTTCGACGGTCCAGCAGCTGGGGCAGGGAAATTTGCCTGCTAGAATCGGACGTCGGTGTACTGCTAGCAGAGTGGCCGCAAGTACTTGGCTGTGACACACCTAATTCTACACCTTCATTCCTCTCAGTGCATGTTTCAGAGAGGACTGAAGTTATAGTGGGGTTGGAGATCCCAGCTGATGCGGTGCAAGGAGAGGTCCGCTTTGTTCTTTGGTGTGGGTCTTTGAGGTAGGCTTGCCAACGAGCTGCATGGCAGGTCAACATATGTCTGGTCAGGCATGTGGTACCCAAGCGGCTGATGTTTTGGCCACGCGATATACGCTTGAGACATACCGGTATGTTGCAAACAGCAGCTGTGCGATCTGATGCACTAGCCTCAAAAAAGGCCCACACCAAGGAACTTTTTGAATGACGGGCAGAGGCAGCGCCCTGCACAGGCGGAGCTCTGCGGTGTGATTCCGTCGGTGTACTGCCCTTACGCTGGCCACCAAAGGGCATCCTGCCTCGTTGGAGATGTGCCTCCTCCTCATCCTCCTCCTCTCTCCTATTAGGCACCCACGTGGAGTCAGTGACCTCATCATCCCCTCCCTCCTCATCACTGGAGCCAATCTGGCAGTATGCTGCAGCTGCTGGAACATGACTGCCAGATTGGTGTCCTTCTTGAGCATCCCCTCTGTCTGCTCTCACGCTACTGCCTTCCTGTAGCTGGGTTTCATCATCAGACCCTTCGAAACCCTGGGCATCCTCCTGGAGCATGTACCCAACACTGTGCTCAAACAGTTCGGGGGACTCCTCAGGAGGAGGACATGGTGGGTCTAGGGAAGGAGTGACTGATGATGAGTCTGACATTGATACCAGGGAAGAGGACGCTTTGGCAGCTGCTTTGCCAGTACCCTGAGCCTGGGTGAGAGAGGATGAGGAGGAGGAGGAGGGCTTGGTCATCCACTCTACCAAGTCTTCGGCATGATGTGGCTCAACATGTCCAGCTGCCGAAAAGAAGGACAAGCGTGTCCCATGGCCATGTGCTGATGACAATGCACCGCGTCCACGACCAGCACTGTTGCCCCCAGACACAGAGCCTGCTTGCCCTCTTTTATTGCCTCCTGACTGTCTGCCTCTCCTTGTTTGCCTTCCAGACATTCTAATAGATGGCCTGCAGGGAGATGGGAAAAAAGCAATAAGGGCTACCTTCAGGTGTCCTTCTCTGTCCCTTTACTTAAGGATTTCTAAATATGGTTGAGGATGATTGCTTTTGCACAGAATAGCACAACGACAATTTCCCTGACTGTCCAAAAAACAAGGATTTCAAAGATGGTTGATGAGGAATGCTTTAGCACACTATAGCACAAGGAGAATTCCCCTCACTTTCCTTCTTTGTCCCAAGAAACAAGGACTCGCACAGTGAAAGAAACTGACACTCTCCCTACCTAGAGTTTTCTGTCCCTAGAAAAAATGTTTTTTTAAAGCACACTATAGCACAAGGAGAATTCCCCTCACTTTCCTTCTTTGTCCCTAGAAACAAGGACTCGCACAGTGAAAGAAACTGACACTCTCCCTACCTATCCTTCTCTTTCCCTAAACTAAAGGAATCCAGGTTAAGCAAGAAAGAAATAAATGTCACTGTCCCTGCCTATGCTTGTCTTTCCCTGCTCCGGAACACACTACACTAGGCCACCGTGCTGGCGGCCTTTTATAGTGTGGGGCGTGTACTAAACACCCTCAGCAATAATTGGCCACAGGCATCCTGCCTGTGGCCAATCATTGCTCTCCTCGCTGCTGGCGCTGTGATTGGCCAAGCATGCGGGGTCACAGTGCATGCTTGGCCAATCACAGCGCCTGGATGACACTGCGATGGCGTAGTGCATTGTGGGCCGTTCGCGTCACTCGAATTTGGCGCGAACGGCCCAAATCGTTCGATCTTCGTCGAACGATCGAACAGCCGATGTTCGAGTCGAACGTATGTTCGACTCGAACACGAAGCTCATCCCTACTCAGGAGATCCTGTAAGCCCGGGTACCTGCCCAAGAACCGCTGCACCACCAAGTTAAGGACGTGAGCCAAACAGGGCACATGGGTCAGTTGTCCCTGTCGGAGGGCGGAGAGGAGGTTGGTGCCATTGTCGCAAACCACCATTCCTGGCTGAAGCTGGCTTGGCGTCAACCTCTGAGCCTGCCCTGCAGAGCTGACAGAATCTCTGCCCCAGTGTGGCTCCTGTCCCCCCAAGCACACCAGCTCAAGCACCGCATGGCATCTCTTTGCCTGCGTGCTTGCGTAGCCCCTTGAATGCCTACGGAGCACCGCTGGTTCCGAGGACAAATCAGCACAGGAAGAGGCCATGGAGGAAGATTAAGAGGAGGGGGTGGAGGAGAGCGGTGTATCAGAATCACCACTAGTAGCATTTTGGAGGCGTGGTGGCGGAACAACCTCCAACACTACTGCACCCTGTCCTGCATCCTTCCCAGCTGCCAGCAGAGTCTCCCAGTGCGCCGTGAAAGATAGGTAACATCCCTGTTCATGTCTGCTGGACCATGAGTCAGCGGTAATATGCACCTTACCACTGACCGCCCTGTCCAGCGAGGCCAAGACATTGCCTTCCACATGCCGGTAGAGAGCCAGAATTGCCTTCCGTGAGAAAAAGTGGCGTTTGGGAACCTGCCACTGAGGTACCGCACATTCCACAAATTCATGGAAGGGGGCAGAGTCTACAAACTGAAAAGGCAGCAGTTGAAGTGCTAGCAATTTAGCCAAGCTAGCATTCAACCGCTGGGCATGTGGATGGCTGGGAGCGAATTTCTTTTGCCGGTGTAGCAATTGGGGCAGGGAAATTTGTCTGCTACAATCGGACGTTGGTGTACCGATAGCAGATTGCCCACAAGTACTTGGCAGTGGCACACCTAATTCTACACCTTCATTCCTCTCAGTGCAGGTTTCTGAGAGGACTGAAGGTATAGTGGGGTTGGAGATCCCAGCTGACAAGGAGCAAGGAGAAGTCCGCTTTGTTCTTTGGTGTGGGTATTTTATGTACGCTTGCCAACGGACTGCATGGCAGGTCCACATATTACTGGTCAAGCATGTGGTGCCCAAGCGGCTGCTGGTTTGGTTACGCTTGATACGCTTCAGGCATATGTTGCATATTGCAACGGTGCGATCTGCTGCACGCGTCTGAAAAAAGGCCCACACCAAAGAACTTTTGGAAAACCGTGCAGAGTCAGCAGCGCCCTGCACATGTTGGCTGCCCTTAAGCTGTCCCCTAGAGGGCATCCTGCCTCATTGGAGATGTGCCTCCTCCTCCTCTCTCCTATCAGGCACCCACGTAGAGTCAGTGACCTCATCATCCCCTCCCTTCTCGTCACTGGAGCAAACCTGGCAGTATGCTGCAGCTGGGGGAACATGACTGCCAGTTTGTTGTCCTTCTTGGGCACCCCCTCTTTCTGGGCTCATGTTACTGCCTTCCTCAAGCTGGGTACCATCATCAGAGCCTTCAAAATGCTGCGCATCCTCCTGCAGCATGTACCCGACACTATGATTAAGAACTGAATCGCAGTGCGAAATGTCAGCTCATACGTGCTGTTTTTTTGCTGTGGCATGTTATTTGTGCTTTGGTTTTAAATAAAAGAACCTTTTTTGGAGTGCGGCTGTCCAAGCGTTTTCCTCAGATTTTTTGCATTGTCATATGCATTGCCTGCACCAACGGCTTTGGATCTTGTGAATGAGTCACCAGTCACATCTGAGCGGTAAACTCTCTCCTACCCGACACTGTGGTCAAACAGTTCGGGGGACTCCTCCGTGCATGATGGTGCGGCTAGGGAAGGAGTAACGGACGATGACCTAGAGCCGATGGAATAGGCCGCTTTGGCACCTGCATTGGCAGCCAAGGTAGCCTGGGTGACAGAGGATGAGGAGGATGAGGACGGCTTGGTCATCCACTCTACCAACTCTTCTGCATGTTGTGGCTCAACACGGCCAGCTGCCAAAAAAAAGGACAAGCGTGCCCCACGACCACGTGCTGATGAGGATGCACCGTGTCCACGACCAGCACTGTTGCCTCTAGACACAGGGCCTGCTTGCCCTCTTTTATTGGCCTGTGAGTGTCTGCCTCTCCTTGTTGGCCTTCCAGACATACTGTATTTGATAAACAGTGAATTGGATGTGACCTGACACACAACTATAGCACAAACATGGCGACCTCCATCCCTAAATTGGTTTGTAGAAAAGGAGAAGCTGTTTCTGTTTATATCTGACATGGCGGTAGCCTCACTCATAGTCCCACAGCTCTCCTTTTCTACAAACCAATTTAGGGATGGAGGTCGCCATGTTTGTGCTATAGTTGTGTGTCAGGTCACATCCAATTCACTGTTTGACAAACATTTGGGTGGAAGACACCCGTTCCCAGTGACCTGTCACACCTAATATACCTTATGAATTCTTGTTTATTGCCCCTACACTACAACAATGTTCAGTAATTTGTTATCAGATTTATTCCTCATTCCCATTAGATTCCTATGTCAATATCTTCCTATGTATATCTTTGACCCATTAACCCTTTTAAATCGCCTCCCAATCCCTTGTCCGGTTCAGCCAGGGGTTTGGGTGTTTTCTCTGTCTCTGGGGTTGCGATGTGCAGCAGTCCGTTTCCACCCCCCCACTTTTTGGTGGGGGCGGGGCTTGGCCTCCTGCTCATCGGCGTCATGCTTAGACGCCGCACCAGCGGTGTCATTGACGTTGGTTAAACGTCTTTTTTCCCATCCTTAGCCAAGCACTAGGTGGGTGGGAACTCACTGCTGATGGCTCCTCCACATGCAGCTGGGAATCCCCTCACCACCTCTCCTGTGCAGTATGGCCAATCAGGCATGACGTTGACGGGGCCCCTCCCTTGGAATGGGAGTATATAGCAGCCTTGAAGCAGCCGATGGTTCATTTGCTTGACTCAATCACAAGGACAGCACAACACTGAATCCACACATTGGTTACCTTCGTTGGGAGCTCAGCAATCCTTTTTTTGGTATGTTTTATTTTTTCCCCCCTTATTTGTTTCATTTCACATACACCCCCTCATGTAGTCTCCCTGTGGGAACACATAGATATCTGCCATGATTTCACACACTTTACACATTCAATTAATCTTTCCTTTTTTTTTATACACATTTTTTTCAGGAACACTATGCACTTTTTGTGCACACATAGTCTATTGGATCAGGCTGTGACCACCGTGTCATGCTCTGGGCGCTGTTCTTCCTCCTTGGAGGGTTCCCCCGTCTCAACCCCAGGGGAGACATCATGCCTGTCACCCCCATCTTCCCTGGCGGACACCAGGCCTGGCCTTGAGGCTGTGCAGTGAGTATCCCAGATTGTCCCTACTTTTTTGGGACACATTCTCTCTGTCCTCCCTTATTCCAAGAGTATCATTATTAATCATTGTCCCCTTCCTTTCCAGTATATTATGTTACAACACTCCTGATGAATGGCTGTAATGCCAGGAAATGCGTTGAGTGCCCCTAGATGCCCAAAGTCATCTGTCCCTACAATGTTTTTTTTAACCCATCTACCTTATGTACAGTTACTATGTTTAATGTATATTTGTATTGCATGCTATATAGCAGCATATTTAGTGTAAGTCATGTGACTACCTATTTATTTGCCATAATATTTTTTACAATGTACCAATAAATTATGTACTGTAAATTTTATGTTTCTGTTTATATCTGACATGGCGGTAGCCTCACTCAAAGTCCCACAGCTCTCCTTTTCTACATACTGTATTTGATGTATTGGGATAGGTACACAAGGAATGTGAGATGTAGCTGCTCAAAGCTGGGATGTGTGTAAATTATATATATATATATATATATATATATATATATATATATATATAGTATTTAGTACACTGACTTAATATACTGCAGCTAGCTGAATCAACTGCCTGCAGTATTATTAGGAAGAGAATAATAGGAACGCTCTGCAGTGAGATCTAGCTAAACTGTATACTAATTATATATATAGGCAGGCAGTTGATTCAGCTAGCTGCAGTATATTAAGTCAGTGTAATATATATATATATATATATATATATATATATATATATATATATATATATATATATAATTAGGGGTTGTTAGCTCTCGTAGTAGATACGTTTTTTCAGTGATGCAAGCCAGTCAGGAACTCTGTTTAAGGGCATGGTAGCCCATGTTTATTTAAAAGCACAAAAGTTCACAAGTACATCTGTAGTATTCACAGGGGGGTTCCACCATTCATGTATCTTGCATACAGAACAGTTTGGCCTTGTAGCTTTACCTTCTTGCTATCCAGGCCTTTAGCCTTGGGTCTGCTCCTCAGACCCAAACAGTTTCCAAGAGTTTTAAGCTTTCTCCTTGCTTACCCCTGGTCAGCACCTTTGTTGCCAGATCACGAATGATGTCTGCCTCCTGCAGACATGCACCACCTCTGACTCCACTCAGAGGATGAGAGTCCACCTGACTCCCATGCACACAGACTTCCTCTCTGTTGGGTGGAGCCCTGATCCATAATCACCTCTGAACTAAATAGCCCAAGACACAGCTGTTCCATCAGCGTGTCTCTCTTTACCAAATCTGGTGTAAACCAACACTCTTGAAGGTCGCACAAAGTCGCACCCTCACATACCCTCCCCCCTTGTTTCAAACCGGAGGGAGGAACACATGATCCCGTCACCATAAACGGGACACCTCTGTGCCAGCCATTGGCTGCGTAGGCCCATTTCTTTTTCGGGGTATGTGTCCACCAGCACTTCACCTTGGCGCCTCGGTGCCAACTATCCGTAGCAGTAGTCCTAATCTGCCCAACCTTTTCTCTAAAGGGGCACTCCACCCACATTTTCTTCCGGGTGTACTTCCACCAGCCCTTCTTCCTGAACCATGGGCTCCCACTAATCTCTCTGTCCCTTCTACCATTTGGCCTCAGGACCCTTCTTTTTCCTCCCACAGACCTACTCTCCCGGGACTGTTGGGGACCCACTTTCATGAAATCTGTCAGGGACTGGCCACTCTCACTACCTGACGCAACAATAACCAACAACATTTGTTTCTCAGGTTCACTAACCCCTGTGTGGTTACTCTTGGCCACCAAACCATCTGTGATTAATACCATATCCTCAATAGCAATGTTCCACAAGGGGTTATTCAACACAATATTGTCATTCGGACCTCTTGTCCTGTTTGCTAAGACAGTGTCTATGGAGGGACCATCTACAGGCAAGCAGTTATTCCCTATGGGACAGTCCCGCAGTTTCACATCGCCCCCTGTTGTCCAACACTCCAACAACAGAAACTCATTATCACTACAAGCAATTTCAAACATTTGAGTTTTACCATTTTTCTCATCACCAAGGTCAAGTACCCTCTTATCTATCAGAGCGGCACCACAGTTGTCCCAGGCAACCTCTGGCTCCAACACACAGAGCTCCCTGGAGATTTCTAAGGACACCTCTGCAGCCTTAGATACTGTTGCCAAGGGGAATCGCATATCCTGCTTAGCGATCACCCCTACCTCATTAAGCATCACATTACCATAAGCACATGTATCATCAGCATTCATAAACATAGCAGCCTTATAAACTCTATCAAATTGTCCTTTGTCAAAACGCATGGCACCCTGCGTGCCACTCAGCACACCACCCTTTCTCTCCAAAGGAATTATGTCTTCACAGTTGTCCTGGGAAACCACTTTCCTCACCACAGCAGGCTCCTTGGTAACTCTGCAGCACCTATCACCATCACTAGGGAACCTGGCACACCCACTGATTTGGTCACCCCTAGCACATCTCTCCCAGCACTCTGCTGGATTATCTTAGGTGCACCCAGAGTCCACATGTCCTTTTCAATTCTTGACTTTGCTGCAAGCTGGGTTTTAACCTGTGTCTCCCCATTGCTCTGGGTAGCACACTGCAGCAAGTCAGTTTTTACACCTTCCGCAGATCTCCTCACTGAACATAATGCCACTTCATTCGGATCAGTCTTACAAATTATCACAGTCTTACCATATCCTGCAGGTGGTGTAATAGCCTTCACTTGAGTGCGTTGTCTCACAGGTGTGGTGTCTCCACAGGCTGACTCCCCCATGTGGCCATGGAGCAACACTGCAGCCTTTCCGGATTTTCCAACATCGCCTGCAGGCAAAACAAATTTTCTGTTGTCAGGGGCAACAGCAGACCTACACACCTGGTCATACCCCTTGCAGGATGCTGGATACGATACCCTCTTCTCTGGGCTTGTAGGCAAAGCATTAAGCCCAACAACACATTCAGCAGCTGTATTCCACAAGCTTGGACAAGAAAAGATCCCGTGGCCCAGCTGACCACATTCCAGGCATGGCACTTGGCGAATTTCTCCTGTTGCTAAGGGAGACGGCAGTCTCCCACCATGCAGACATTTACTGGTATCTCTGAGGATGGTGGTATACCTCCTCTCTGTAGCTCCTCCTTTCTGAAAACACACTTTCTCCGGTTGCTATGGGAGACCACATTCTCCCCGCTGGTCTCTTGCAACGCTCTCTAGACTGGACTGCTCCTAGAAAATTATCGTAGTCATCTCGGTTACTATACATCCCACGGTACACCTCCTGGTACTCCTCGATCAGAAAAGGTTGCACCAACTCAACCCAGCGATTTCTGGGCCATCTTCTGTAGGAAGCAATCATCGCAAACTCATCCAAAAAGTCCTCAACACATTCAGAAGGCAACATAGGCCGTATGAAGTCAGCTGAATTTCTGCTTTGTTGCCATGGGCAACTACACCCATATGCTCACTCTTTACACTCAGAGCAGGCTTCTCATACCTTTGCTTTGGTGAAGCCTGGGACAAAGGGCATTTAGAAACTTCTTGCCCCCACTCATTGCACCGCAAACAGCGCACTTGGTTCTTAACCCTTTGCACATTGATAGCTGGCCATATTGCACCAGCGTTGCCAGAGGCAACAACATGTCCTTCCCTTTTAACTTGGTTCAGTGCAGCCCAGTGTCGCCTGCACCAATCCACTGCAGACTCAGGCCTCGTACACACGACCGATTTTCTCGTCGTAAAAAACACGTCGTTTTTTTCGACGAGATTCTTGTTAAGCTTGTCGATTTTCTCGTCAAGCTTTCTATGCGTACACACTGTCATTTTCCAATTTCCTCGTGGTTCTCTGCGCTCACGTCCAGCACGTACGACGGCACTATAAAGGGGAAGATCTTTTTTCTTGGCGCCACCCCTTGGGCTGCTTTTGCTGATCTCGTGTTACCGCGTGTGAAGTAAAAGTTTGGGAAGAGACGATTCGCGCTTTTCAGTCTTCGTACTTTTCAGATCGTTTTCTGCAGTTCAGTTTGTGCTTGTGGGTTCGTATCTTGACTTTCAGGGCGTCTAGGCAGGTCGTATCTGTTTTACAGTGCGTTATTGCCTGTTCGTTTCTGAATTTCAGTTCGTTATTCATAGGCCTTGCTGTTCTAAAGTGCGTTCTGTTCTGTACGTTCTGATTAGACGACCGTTTCCTAGCCATGTCGCCTGGACGTTCTCGTCGTCGAGTTCGTGCTGTGCGTGCGCTTGGTGTTGGTCTGCTTGTTTTGGACCAAGACCAGTCCATGAATGGTGTGAGGAGGAGTTCATGGACCAAGAATTGGTTGCTCCAGCGGGACCAATTCTGCCACATGCCTCTGCTGCGGGAGATCGTCGAGAATAATCCTGAGGACTACAGGAATTTTCTGAGGATGTCTGACCCCGTTTTTCAGGAACTGTTGGCTTTGGTGTCCCCCTATATTACCAGGAAGGACACCGTTATGCGGGAAGCCATCAGTGCTGAGCAGAGGCTCATCGCCACGTTGCGTTACCTGGCGACAGGGAGAAGTCTTCAGGACTTGAAGTTCACCACAGTCATCTCCCCCCAGGCTCTGGGCCTCATAATCCCAGACACCTGTTCTGCTATTATACAAGTCCTGCAGGAGGACTATATTAGGGTAAGTTTTCTCCCTTAACATCACATTTTATGTATTACATGTATGCTAATGTATTGTATTTCTTTCATCCTTCCCTAATTACCATGATTGTAATATGCTGAGAATGTCCCCTTTGTCCCCATGCATGTTGGAAGCTTTAGATTGCCCCTTTTTTTATCCTCCCTAAATATTTCCCCTCACTAACTTTTCCAGCAGGGGCGCCTGTTGCTCCAAATGTTGGGGGGTTCCAACCCCAATTTCGGAAATAAACTTCCTCCTTTTTTGCTCTGTTGCCTAATAAACGCCCCCAGTTGTCCCCTCCAATGCAGCCATTTAGTCCCCTCTAATGCAGCCAGTTTCCCCCCAGCCCTGCACTTACCTTCTTGTGGTCAGCGCCATCCTTCTTCTGTCCTTGATGTCTTCTCCTTCCCTTCATGTTGCATCAGCCAATCATGTTACCATTAAACAGACTTGGTGAACATGATTGCCAGAGCAGCCTGTCAGTGTTTACACAAGGAATGCCCCCTCCTTGCGTCCCCGATTTTTCTTTGAGGAAGCCAATTACATCCCTCAGGTTGTAATTTGCAAGACTTTTTTAATACCTGTTTCTGCTCTGCAATTTTAACCCCCTAAATGACGCAATTATTCATATGTCGGTCGCTTTACAAGAGGCCATCCACCTGAATAGTGTGCGGCATAGACAATACATAGGTTCATGCAACGCATGAACCTATGTATTGTTCTGAGTGATGGGCACAGGAGAGAGGGGACAGTGCTCCAGCGCCCACTCTGGACGCACCGCCACTGCAATGCTATCCTGTGGCCAAACACATCTCCCCCCCCCCCCCCAAAATAATTTAGTAATGGCCCATCAGAGGTGGTGATGAATATGATAAATGAGCCTTCCATTATACTTTTTTTACACACCTTAATAAACGTATAATTAGATTGATGTTGGTCTCTAATTTTTTGGTTTAGAATTTGCTTGTAATGTATGCCTTTGTTTTTCTAATATTATTTCATCTTGTTTCACTCCACAGCTTCCTTCCACGCCACAGGAATGGCAGACTGTGGCATCGGAGTTTGCCACGCGGTGGGACTTCCCCAACTGCGGTGGTGCCATAGACGGGAAGCACGTCCGCATCGTGCCGCCACCCCGTTCTGGGTCCTACTACTACAACTACAAGGGGTTTCATAGCATTGTGCTGATGGCGGTGGTGTCAGCACGGTATGAATTCCTCTATGTTGATGTAGGGAAGAATGGCCGGATGTCCGATGGGGGATCCTTCATCCAGACGGAGTTTGCCCTCCGTCTCCAGAGTGACGACCTTGCATTGCCACCGGATGCAGGGAATATTGAAGGACTCCCCTTTGTTTTCTTGGCTGATGAAGCCTTCGGACTCGGACGGCATCTTATGAGGCCATTTCCACAGAGGACCCTGACCCCAGAGAAGAGTGTGTTCAATTACCGGCTGGCCAGGGCCCGAAGAGTCGTTGAAAATGCCTTCGGCATAATGGCCAGCCGGTTCTGCCTTTTTATGACTTCCATCCACTTGGCGGACTACAAAATAAACTATGTAGTGTTATGCTGCTGTGTGCTACACAACTTTCTGAGCCAAAAATCTAATTCGTATATGGCCTCAGTTTTGCCAGAGGCTGGACTTTCCCCTGCAAATCCCCTTCCGGGCCTGGAATCTGCCCGTCTTGGCTTGCCCCCCCAAAATGCCCGTGTGGTTCGGGACAAATACATGGAGTATTTCACGGGTAGGGGGGCAATTCCTATGCCAGCCTATGTCTAAGTATCCCAATAAAAATCTTGTTTAAACCTTTAATTATTTGTTCTTTCCTGTCTCCTAGTTTGTCTTTGTGCATTTGTAGTGGCAAGTGTATTTTACTTTAGTAAATAACAACCAATTTCACTATGTTACCTTACAAAAGAACCAAATAAGCTTAGAGAGTATTATAAAAAGAAGCTACACGTTGTTTGTGGTCAAATATTTTACTCTCTGCACTTTTTTTTTTTTTTTTACTTTGGGGTTGGCCTGGCCACAACCCGGCAAATTTTGGCTTATGAAAATACAAAAATACCACTTGCATTTCTAAAATGACAACATTGGATACCTCTGAGCAATCTGAGACATTCAGTTACACAAACTATGTCTCTATGTGCCTGTCCTAATATGGGGTCCTGCCACCCCTTGCCCAGCCAAAAATTCAATATGCACACATTTTTAATTTTTTGCAAATAGGAAGTTTACAATCCTGATCCCTATTGTCAACATGTGCTATCTGCCATCAGGGGTGATCAATGGACGTGTTTTGGGGGTGCATCCCCTTCCTCAGTTCACCGACTTTTGATACGAGGAAGGGGTTGCACCCACAAAAGACGTACATGGATATCCCCTGATGGCAGATAGCACATGTTCACACACTGTGTGCATATTCAATTTTTGGCTGCTTTGTTACTCAAAAAATTAGTAAAAATATAAAAACAAACATGTAAAAACAAATGTGTTTGGATGGCTTATTGAATTCTCCCCAAAACATCGAGAATGTCTTTAAATGTTTGTTCCATCACATGGATTCTTTGTTTAATTAGGTCCAGTTCCGTGCTACATTCCATCACTTGCTGGATGAGGCGGAGGGCACTGTCAGCAGAGAACGGTGTGCTATCCTTCACAACATTTCCATCCCCTAAAAACCATTAAAAAAAAATTAATAAAACTCTGCAGGCCTACCTCGCTTACCTTAAGCTGTGGTGTCAGATACTGACCTGTTGTGGTGACCAGATCCACAACGTCATCCACCTCTCCTTCCTGCACTTCTCCTTCCTCCACCTCAACTTCCTGCACATCTTTCGGTTGTGGATCTTTGGGAGTTTGGGGTTGCTTGGAAGTTGTGGGGTGCATGTGCTCCCTGGAGTGTCCTCCTCCCAGTCTTCTCTCCCCTATGAGAATAAAACCAAAGGTCTATTTATCACACTGTAAAAATCTCATTTTTAAACTTAAAACAGGCTAAATTGTTTGGAAGTGGGGTACAAGTGTGTGTTTGTGCGGAATTTAAAGAAAAATGCATTATTTATGACCCCAAATATGTTTAGTATTCACATTTGGATGTAATTTTTTGGACATGGAGGCACCACAAATAAACTCTGATGCACCTGTGTGGGACACCCAAAAAAGGCGGGTCTGGTGGCCCACACTATAGTGCTCCAAAGTACAGATGTGGAAGCAGCTGCTGAGTGTCCTCTCCTTTACACTGATTAAAGTTTGCATTTCATTCTCCTTACAAACACATCATCTAGACTTAAAAATTATCCACAATACTTGATCAAAAATGGCAGATGTCTAATTACTTTTGGGGGTCTTAAATAAGCCAAAACCGCGGATAGTGGCCGAACGAAGTGTCGGTAACGTAACGAACGATTACTGTGCCCAACCTAGTTCAAAATATTACATTTTGGAAGGGAGTCCAATATGAAAAAAAAAAAAAGTCAGTTTCTAAAAAGATTAATAGCAGAAAGGTCGTCATTTTACTTACTTTTAGCGAGCATCCTCTTTATGCTCCTCAACTGGTCTGGCTCCCTCAGTTTGAGGTCTGACCACCTCTTTCTGAGCTGCTCATTTGAGCGTTTCACCCCGAACTTCGCCCTCAGACTCTTCACAACTTTAGTGAGGATTTTGGCCTTCCTTCTATTTGGTTTGCTATACGGCCCATGCTTGGCATCATAATCAGCCTTGACCAAGATGTCCACCATCTCCGCCAAAGACATATTCGATGCCTTGAATCTCCTCCTTGATCGTGACGTGTCCTCGGTCTCCGGGCTTGTCTCCTCGCTAGTTGCGGAATTATCAGACACCTGCTGTAACTCCGCCATATCTGTCTGCGCGCCGAAAGAGAAGGGGCGGGGAAAAGATGTTAGTTAGAACGTCATGGGCGGGCGACGTGTGCGGAGCGACGTGTTCGAATTTGGACGCATGCGTGGTGTGTATATAGCAAACACACATGTGACTATAGTACGTTCGGTGTGCGGAGAGAGGAGTTCAAGTGACGGACGTGCGAACGAAGGTATGTGATTTTGTGAGACTTGTAAAAATTGTGGGCCTATACTGTCTTGAGATTGGTGGAGGATATATATGGTGACTAGGATGTGAAGGAGGTTAGACTGTTTGCCTCACATTATTTAAATATAAATTATTTTACTTGCAGATACAATATGAATGTCTTTATTAGCGACAAAGAGTTCCTGGCGGAATTTATTGACCGGGTAAGGGAGCTGCCGGCTCTGTGGGAGACCAAAAACCCCATCCATAAAAAAAAGGGGTGAGAAAAGCAGCGCTGGAGAAGCTGCTCCCATTTGTGCATACCAAGGTGCCCACAGCCACAGCAAAACAAGTGGACACTAAAATTGGGAGCTTGAGAGGTACCTACAGGACTGAACGCTCTAAGGTGCTGGCTTCTCAGAGGTCAGGAGCAGCAGCAGATGATGTTTATGTCCCGGTTTTGTGGTACTACAGCAGGATGTCCTTCCTGGATGACCACATTGAGCCAAGGCCATCACTCTCCACTCTTCCCCCCAGACTTCCCTGCAGCCAACCTGAGCCTTCTCTGGAGCAAGAGGAGGCAGCCATCCTGGATGATCCTGATTTGTCCATCTGGAGCCAGGTATAGTATTAACTGAAAATGTAGTGGGATAAAATTAATGTTTCCCAAATATGTCAGGATGAGAAACATACATTATTTTGTATTCCACAAGTGAAATCATGATCTGTAGACATTATTCTGCACTTAATTGTGTGGTAAATAGTCAAGCTGATGTAGTGGTAAATTTAAAGCAAGGATTTATGCATTTACATTCTAATTGCTTCCATCAGGATTACAAAGTTTGAGGCAAAGATTAAACCAACATATTAAACTATGTTTCTTTTTCATACACAGGATGAAATCAGCCAGGAGGAGGGTCTGGAAACTGTCAGGCAGGAGGAGGAAGGGCCCAGTGGCAGCCAGGAGGTGGCAGGGCCCAGTGGCAGCCAGGAGGTGGCAGGGCCCAGTGGCAGCCAGGAGGTGGCAGGGCCCAGTGGCAGCCAGGAGGTGGCAGGGCCCAGTGGCAGACAGGAGGTGGCAGGGCAAAGGAGAAGCACCAGATCCCAGGTGCCTCCCATCAGGCTTCACAAAAGAGGCAGGAGGGACAGGACCACCAGTGACGCAGCAATGGCCCTTATTAAAGAGGCCCATGCCACCCTCAAGGAGCCCACATCCCCTGAAGAGGCCATTGCCGGCCTAGTGGAGGCTAAGTTCAAGGTGATGAGCATGGAGCAACGCCTCCTATGCGAACCCCTGCTCATCACCTTGCTCAACAAGGGGGTGATGGAGCAAATTACCCCCAATACCGCCATATGTGAGGTGGCCCAACTGACCCAACCTCAACCTCCACCTCCACCTTCCTCTTCTGCCCCACCCCCTTCTGCTACCCCTCCACCTTCTGCCCCACCCCCTTCTGCTACACCTCCACCTTCTGCCCCACCCCCTTCTGCTACACCTCCACCTTCTGCCCCACCCCCTTCTGCTACACCTCCACCTTCTGCCCCACCCCCTTCTGCTACACCTCCACCTTCTTCTTCTGCCCCACCCCCTTCTGCTACACCTCCTCCTCCTGACAGGAGTACCCCTCCAGTGGGCCAGCCTCCAGCTAAACGAAGAAGGAAGGCTGCAGGAAAGGCTGCAGGAAAGGCTGCAGGAAAGGCTTCAGGAAAGGCTGCAGGGAAGGTTGCCAGGAAGAAGAGGAAGTGATGGCCTTGCTTCATTGTGGTCGCACTGGTCGGACAGAAGGCAGCCTGTTGTAGTACCACACACTTGGGACATATATCTCACCTGCTGCTGTTCCTGACCTCTGGGAGGCCAGCATCAGATTGTGTTCTGAAATGTGGGCCTTCTCAAGCTCCCAATTTTAGTGTCCACACAGGGTTGGTGTGTGCTCTGGGGTCCCTGGGATGCACAAATGGCAGCAGCTTCTCCAGCGCTGCCTTCTCTTTATTTAATTTATAAACATGAATAAATGTGTTTTTTGTTTAAGTTCATACTTGACTATGTGTATTTTTAAATAAAAAAAAAAAAGCTTTGGAGTAAGCAGATACATTTGACTGACAATAAAAGGCACAGATATCACCCCCCCCCCCCCAAAAGAATAACTAAATCTGATTAGCTCAAAAACATGGTGTGAAATTTTAAAAATATAGATTAGAAAATTAAATGTGAGATCGCTATCAAAACATTGAGAAATTATAATTAACATCATTTTGAAAAATCTAACCATTTAAATTATTCCTAAAAACTTGCACGATATAATACACATAAATCTTATAAAGAGCAGCATGAAAAAGGTTAAAAATAAGGCAGAACTCTGTGTGAATATCAGCAGCAAAAGAAGGTCTCTCGTTTTGATTAATGTAACATTCTAACGAAGAATTCAATGCAGAACATTTAAACGATGAAATATTTATGAGCGTGACGAATGTGCTCTCTCCATTATGAAGGCTTGTTTTACCAGAAGATGCGCTCCCGTCTCATAGTTGCTTGTGAGCATGCGCGCTTTTGTAAGAGTCGTAAAAGCATACACACGAACCATTTTCTCGTCACAAAACAGGCCGACGAGAAACACGACGAGGAAATCTGGAATCCTGACGAGAAAATAGAGAGCAGGTTCTCTATTTTCTCGTCGAGATTCTCGTCAAGTTTCTCGTCGTAAAACCATACACACGAACGTTTTTCTAGACAAAAAAACTCTCGCGGCACTTTTCTTGACTGTTTACGACGAGAAAATCGGTCGTGTGTACGAGGCCTCAGACTCTGAACTCTCCATACTTGCAGTCACCTGTGCACTCCTTGCACCAGTGTTGCTAGGAACACCCGCTCTGTCTCTCATTTCAGCAAACATTGCTTCCTTTTCACACAGGAAAATTTTGAAGTACTGTCTCCAAGACTTTGCAAACAGCACACTTTCACATGTAGACTTTACTCTCTGCTTGAGCTCACTTCCACAGGCACATCACCTGTATACAACACAGTCCATTAATTGAACTCCTGTGCAATGCAGTTCACCTGGCTGCCACACACAGCTAGCAGCAGTTCACCGCAGAACACTTTAACTTTTCATTCAGATTGGCTGTTCATCACAGTATTCCTGTTAAACACACAGTTTTTTTACTCACTGTTTTTGGTATGCGAGGATCTGGAACTGGGTTGTTAGCTCTCGTAGTAGATGTGTTTTTTCAGTGATGCAAGCCAGTCAGGAACTCTGTTTAAGGGCACGGTAGCCCATGTTTATTTAAAAGCACAAAAGTTCACAAGTACATCTGTAGTATTCACAGGGGGGGTTCCACCATTCCGGTCTCTTGCATACTTAACAGTTTAGCCTTGTAGCTTTACCTTCTTGCTATCCAGGCCTTTATCCTTGGGTCTGCTCCTCAGACCCAAACAGTTTCCAAGAGTTTTAAGCTTTCTCCTTGCTTACCCATCAGCGTGTCTCTTTACCAAATCTGGCGTAAACCAACACTCTCTCTCTCTCTCTCTCTCTCTCTCTCTCTCTCAGAGTATATTGGGGCAGATCAAATACTCTTCAAGATCTTTATGATTTTTTTTATTTATTTTTAGGCCTGGACTACACCTCAATGGGCATTTTTTTGTAGCTCTTTTATGAGGTATAATACCACTTAATTTGTAGGTAATGGTTGCCATTATCCCTACTACTAAACATTAAAAAAATCCTCTAATGGGACTTTGTCAGCAACCAAAGTGTACAAAACAAAAATAAATTTATTTTATATAAAAATACAAAAGTTAACATCTTTAGTTATACATGATAACATCTCCACTATACATGTGTGGCATGTTAAAATAAAGTCTTGTACAAAGTTTACAACACATACATAAATTTTGGTTTGCACTTTACACTTTGTGGTATGTCCAGTTGCAGTCTGCTGTAAAATATGTAAATTCACACTGGCAACACCCAACGCATTTAGAATCTTCAAAAATGGAGGAGTATGTGTATGCCTCAAAGTTGAAGTCCCAACAAGGGAAGTGAGATTATAAAAATGGGGGGGGGTACAATTGTAAATGGGGAGTGGAGACAGTTCCTAAGGCTGTTCTCCACTAAAAGAGGGAAAATGGACTCTGTACCAATAGGCAATATACACTTTAAGGTAAAAAAAATAAAATTATTTTACATATAAAAAGACTAAACATGATTTCAAAGAATCAATACATAATATAAAAACACAAAAAGATATTGATACAATATGTGGATACTTGAATGTTTCTAAGTGGAGTCAAAGGTGTGGAAAGGACATGTGGTCCTCTACATGTTTCGTGGTCAAAGACCGCTTCATCAGGAGGACCGCTTCATCAGTCCACACATAGAAGCACAGCCAGAACACCACAGAGCCCCCCTAAAGTGGATATGGGGGGATGTATGCGGATAAATGGTACATCGGATACAACAAGCCAAAAAAAACAAATATATAGATCCAAGGGGGGGAGGGTGAAAAACACAAGGATTCAGGATGTACCATGAGCTCCCTTCAGTGATCCAAAGAGCAGGAAGGACTGGTTAGGAGCATCTCCAGATACACCAGTGTGTGTCAACAACAGCTGACCAGTCAGTCCAGATCTAGAGAGAAGGCAGACAAAGTATCCCCCCTTGAAGATATCATCCGCTGCATCTAGAATTTTAACTATAATATATTCATCAGGGAAGACAGTACCACACTAAAGAGAAACAATATCATGATGATGTATATCATGTTATACATCTTATCCAATTAAATTACACAGCAAAATACAAAAATGATAATTAACCACTTGAGGACCAGCTGCCTCAGTTATGCTCCGCAGAGATGATCAAATACCACCAAAGAAAGCTCTATTAGTGGGGAAAAAAGGACGTCAATTTTTTTTGGGTACAGGGTCGCAGGACTGTGTAATTGTCAGTTAAAGCGACGCTTGGTCATTAAGGGGGCAAATCTTCTGGGGATGAAGTGGTTAATAACTTACACAAATAGCAAGCATGATCTGCCCATCAAATCACCAAGATCGCCTAACAGGTGGACCCACCAAGCAGGAGGGAGGCCTTGCTGCACACAACAGAGCCACCAAGAGACCATATGACAGTCGTCAGTTCTGTATAAAATAAAGAAAGGCATTATAGTGTCCAGAATTTGATCCCAGGGCCTGGTGTTCATAGACTGGTTTCCTATGTCCTGACCCACCAGTGAACTGGTTTTATGTTAGCATCCTAGTCATGTTCTTTTTCACTAGTGGGGATGTTTGCTCCACCCTGGGACCAGCTGTCAGCAGTCTTCTCATTAGTGTCCCTATATATTCCCACTTCCCCTTCCTGTCTGTGCCTTAGGATAGGTTCCTGTTTATGTATGCTTTTAGTTACTGGTTACTGATTTGGCTTGTCTTGACTACGATTCCTGGATTATCCATTGGACCTGGTTTACCTTGCTGCCGACCCTCCCTGGCTTGTTCTGACTATGTTACCTGGATTGTTTTTTTCCCTCCTGGGTTCCTGTCTTCAGCCTACTAACCGTGAGTTGTTGCTGGGGGTTGTGGTTAGGCCATCTGCACCTTCCTTTGCTGTTCCTTATTTCCGGGCTGCAGGAGATCTCAGCCGTCCCTCCACCTGACACCGGTATAACAAGACTACCGGTCAGGAAAGCGGAGGGATGGTTGTAGTTTCCTGGCAGACCTGACAGTGCCCCTCATGGTTGGCCAAGGATAGTCATCTACACAGAACGTATACCAATTTTTAACGTTGTCCTAGTCTTTATTAAAAAGACCAACACAATGTACAATAAGTATTTGTGATTAGGACCTTTGTTTTCCCTCTTTACTTCTGACCCTCTTGGCATCACTATCCCCTAAAGGTGCCATTTTCCCCCCTCCTCCCATACAACTCCTTACAAACCACTCACCTCCTCCTAATAACCTACACTTTCATACATTCTTGCACCCTCTTACAAACAACAGCCATTTCAACCATCACACCCCCCCCCCCCCCACATATATCCATACATCTCCAGCTAAGCAATGACACACCCCAAGAACCCCCAACCACAGTCGTTCCAGAATCACACCAATCCCCTCCACATATAACCACTCTCACTTAGGAACCCCAACACTCTAGCATACTAATACATAAGGTCCACCCATCCCCTAGTTGCATCATCTTGGAGCCCCTCAGCAACACGGGGGGGGGGAGACAAGAATACAATTACTGTAAGAGGTCCATCTGCCCCATATACTGTAAGTAATCAGGCATTTAAAATCTCATTCCTTTTGGGGAAGGTGGTTACCATCCATCAAGGCATCTTCACACCTAACTATAGCAAAGTGGCTTACCTCAATATCGTATGGGGCTATATTCATTGTATCTATAGAAGGTCATCTCTCCTGCAGACCAACTTCATCTTCATTAATTTATTATTTTTAGGTCTGGGCTACACCTCAATAGGCATTTTTGTAGCTTTTGTATTCTGGATTTTATATATTGGTCTGTGTCTATTTATTCTTTATTTTATTTAATTGTTTGTTTATACATTTATTTTTTATTTTTGTATGAAATAAAAATTTTGTATAAAATTATATTTTGTTCCCCAAGCTTTATTTAGTGAGGACTCTGAGTATTTTTATAGATTAAGGAGGGCTACAGTATACGGTGTGTTGCTTTTAGGTCTTATGAAGTCCGCACTTTATTTTGAATACCTCCATTTGTATTTTAAGTATTGATTTTTGTTTCCTCTCCCTCTTCTGTATGCTTTATGTTGAAAAGGTTCACCGCTGTGGGGCGGGGGGAGGCATTTTGGAGTGTTGCTGCTGGGGTGTACAGGGTTAACTTTTTCAGGAGGAGGTCTTCATAAGGTTCTGTTGCTGTGCCATGTGGCTTAGTTCTTTGAAGTCAGCCTCACAGTATCTGTAAGTGACATCACACACCATCCCGAAAGTGATACCACAGCTCAGACATGTTGAGGAGTCTGGTGAGATGCCAAAGTACCGGCACACTACTGTGGGACTGAGTGAAACAATCAGGGTGGGCTGCTATGGAATTACTATACTTTTGATCTTATCTGGTTTGTGAGTAGTTTACTTGCAATTTAATACATTTTAAGTGGTTTTACAGTATCACACTATTGGAGTTTTTTCTGCCTAATATCTGAGGGGCCACCAGATGGAGTAATAGTGAATGCAAGTGCTTAAGAAGGATCATCAGAGGAAGTGGTGTAATCAAAGCGATTTTTGCTGATCATTTATATGTGAGGCATAAGCATCTGGTGATTGTGACTCACAGTGGGAGTGGTGTAGCACTTGTGGTGGTTTTGAATGTGCTATCTACACCATGAATTTTTTCTGCACTATTGGAACACTACTATCGATCTGGTGAATCCTTGGGAAAGTGTTATGAACTTAACATTTTTGGGACTGTAATACAGATATTTATAAATGTTTTAGCGCCTCCTGGAATCTATGAACACTTTTTGATTTCCTGTTTGACACTTGTTGTATTCATAAGAAGCCTGCAGCAAATATTTCCCGATTATCAGTTTTAGCCTTTTAATTTCATTATTTGTGTAGCACTACCCCCAGTTAAGAGAGCCGCTGATTTGATTTCGGGCCCTGCACACAGTACCGCCAACCCCCGGCAATCTTACTCGACCCACTCTGGCACAGTCAGTCTAGGGTTAAACTCCTATCACTCTCAGGTGTATTCTACGTAATAATCTCTAAACAGTCAGACAACACGCTGAGGCAAGAATATAAATATATATCAGCTTTACTGGTAACGAAGGATTCAAGGTATAACATGCAACATATACATGGGCCTGCAGAGCCCTGCATCAATCAATGTACTAGGTGCAGCACAATAATATGGCGCCGTGCAGTAGTGATGAGCCGAACACCCCCGGGTTCGGTTCGCACCAGAACCCGCGAACGGACCGAAAGTTCGAACGAACATTAGAACCCTATTAAATACAATGGATGCGAACGTTCGAATTCTAAAGTGCTAATTATAACAACTATTATGCATGTTATTGTCATAAATAGGGTTTGGGAACCCGGGTTCTGCACCAGGGGACATGTATCAATGCAAAAAGAAGTTTTAAAAACGGTCGTTTTTCGGGAGCAGTCATTTTAATGATGCATAAAGTGAAAAAAAAAAAGTCAAATATTCCTTTAAATATCGTACCTGGGGGGTGTCTAAAGTATGCCTGTGAAGTGCCACGTGTTTCCCGTGTTTAGAACTGTCCCTGCACAAAATGACACTTCTAAAGGAAAAAAAAAGCCATTTAAAACTGCTTGCGGCTTTAATGTAATGTCTGGTCCCGGTAATATGGATGAAATTCTTTAAGAAAAATGGCATAGCTACCCCATGACCCCCCCCCCCCCCTACCCCAGCCCATTACCAGCCCCTTTGGGTCTTGTATGGATATTAAGGGGAACCCCGCACATAAAATAAAAAAGGCCCTATATACTCTGAACAGCCGTATACAGGCGGTGCATACAAGACAGGGACTGTAGGTTTGTTCTTATGTAGAATCTGTTTGTAATTTTGAACAGGTACATTGTTGAAGTGTAGCTCCAGCCCAAAAATCTATTTTTAAACTTTTTGGGAAACATAGGTAAGGGTTATCACCCCTGTAACATTTGTTTTGCTGTCTGTGCCCCTGTTCAGAACATTTCACCTCACTTTCCGTCCCAATGACAACTGTTTTTGAAATGTGGTGTTTTTCTTGAAACAAGGATTGCTGATAAAGCATCAGTACAGATGAGACCCCTTTCTCCCATATTTATTCTTACAGGAGAGAATTTTCCTTTCTAGGGGTAGATTTCCTCTCACTTCCTGTTGTCTTCTTTCGTTTGCAAGTAGGAGTCGTTTGTAAGTTGGATGTTTGAAAGTAGGGACCTGCCGTATATACTCTGCAGAAATAGGCCCCTTAGTTGTTGGTGTTGGCACAACACTGTAAGCACTCAGTTACTCTTGGTTGGTGCTGGAACGCCCTGCTGTCAACTATTATATCAGGAATTTTAATTACATATAATTGTTGAACAGTGGTAGTAAAAATTGGGGCTTTGATGGTGGTGCTGGTGCCACAACACTGTAAGCCCTGACAGTTACTCTTGGTGGGTGCAGCAATGGGCCCTGCTGTGAATTATTAGATCAAGAATTGTAATTACATGCCCCTTTTGAACAGGGGCTGAAAAATTGGGCCTTTCGTGGTGGTGGTGGTGGTGGCGTTGCCACAAGACTGTAAGCCCTCAGAGTTACTCTTGGTGGGTGCAGCAATGGACCCTGCTGTGAATTATTAGATCAAGAATTGTAATTGCATGCCCCTGTTGAACAGGGGCTGAAAAATTGGGCCTTAGGCACTGGTGGCACAACACTACAACCCCTCACAGATACTGTACTTGGAGCACAGCAATGAGCCCTGTTGCAAAGTATTGCTTCAAAAATTGTAATGACACGCCCCTGTTAAACAGGGGCTGAAAAATTGGGCCTTAGGCACTGGTGCCACAACACTCCAACCCCTCACAGATACTGTACTTGGAGCACAGCAATGAGCCCTATGGCAAATTATTGCTAAAAAAATTGTAATTACACGCCCCTGTAAAACAGGGGCTGAAAAATTGGGCCTTAGCCACTGGTGGCGGCACCCATAAACAAAAATGATCTTCCAAGCTATCATCATCAATCGTATCATTGAGGACTCGGAGGAGGAGGATAGCCAGTCAACATAACAGCACAGGCACTCAGCATCAGCATCAGTCTTGAAGGGATGTGACATGTTAAAATCAATTAGTCTGTTATATCAGCATCAGGTGTGTGGTAGCTGGTGGTGATCCAAGACTGGTTCATCTTGATGAAAGTCAGTCGATCAACCGAGTCGGTGGACAGGCGCACCCTGTGATCCGTGACAAATCCTCCAGCAGCACTGAATGTGCGTTCCGAAAGAACGCTGGATGCAGGACAGGCCAGTAGCTCAATTGCATACTGTGCAAGCTCTGGCCAGTGATCCATCCTCAAGACCCAGTAAGCCAGAGGATTTTCGGTGGGGAAGGTGTCCAAGTCTGACCTTGCCCCTAGATATTCCTGCACCATGTTTATCAGACGCTGGCGATGGTTGCTGGAACCGATCATACTTTGGGGCTGCGGACTAAAGAATTGTCTGAACGCATCGGTCAGACGGCCACCTTCCCCACCGCTCCTTCTTTGACTGGCCGAAGCCTCAGCAACTCGTTGTCCAGGACCAGGAGTTTGTAACCTCCCAGTCTCTGGGAACGCGTTGCACAGACCTTTCTGCAAGGCCTCCCGGAGTTGTCTCATCCTCTGCTCCCTCTGCGACGGTAACATAAGGTCCGCAACCTTACCCTTGTACCGTGGATCAAGGAGAGTGGCCAGCCAGTAATGGTCCCTCTCCTTGATCCGAAGAATACGAGGATCCTTCCGCAGACTTTGCAGGATCAGGGAGGCCATGCAGCGTAGGTTTGCTGAGGCATTCGCTCCGGAGTCCTCTGGGTCACTAAGGACGACATGATCCGCAGCCACCTCCTCCCAGCCACGTACAAGTCCACTGGTTTCTTGGGACTGTAAATCATCCCTAAAAGACTGCTGCTGATGATGCTGAGTGCCAGCCTCCACCTCCATGCTGACACAATCCTCCTCCTCCTCCTCCTCCTCCTCCTCCTCCTCTTCCTGTGCGATGGGTGGGACAGAAGGAACACTGTCTGGGTAAAGGGGGCCTTGAGAGGCAAGGAAGTCCTCCTCTTCCTGCCTCTGTTCTGCCTCAAGTGCCCTGTCCATTATTCCACGCAGCGTGTGCTCCAACAGGTGGACAAGAGGTACAGTGTCACTGATGCATGCACTGTCACTGCTCACCATCCTCGTGGCCTCCTCAAATGGTGCCAGGACAGTGCATGCATCCCTGATCATGCCCCACTGGCGTGGAGAAAAAAAACCAAGCTCCCCTGACCCTGTCCTGGTGCCGTAGTCGCACAGGTACTCATTGATGGCCCTCTGCTGCGTGTGCAGCCGCTGCAGCATGGCCAACGTTGAGTTCCACCTGGTGGGCATGTCACATATAAGGCGGTTCTTGGGCAGGTTCAACTCCTTTTGCAGCTCAGCCAGGCGAGCACTGGCATTATAAGATCTGCGGAAATGCACACAGACTTTCCTGGCCTGCCTCAGGACATCCTGTAAGCCCGGGTACCTGCCCAAGAACCGCTGCACCACCAGGTTAAGGACGTGAGCCACACAGGGCACATGGGTCAGTTGTCCCTGTCGGAGGGCGGAGAGGAGGTTGGTGCCATTGTCGCAAACCACCATTCCTGGCTTAAGCTGGCGTGGCGTCAACCACCTCTCGGCCTGGCCCTGCAGAGCAGACAGGACCTCTGCCCCAGTGTGGCTTCTGTCCCCCAAACACACCAGCGCAAGCACGGCATGGCATCTTTTTGCCTGCGTACTTGCGTAGCCCCGTGAACGGCTACGGAGCACCGCTGGTTCATAGGACAAACCACAGGAAGAGGCCATGGAGGAAGAAGAGGAGGGGGTGGAGGAGAGAGGTGTGTCACAACCAGTAGTAGCATTTTGGAGGCGTGGCGGTGGGACAACCTCCAACACTACTGCACCTTGTCCTGCATCCTTCCCAGCTGCCAAAAGAGTGACCCAATGGGCCGTGAAAGAAAGGTAACGTCCCTGTCCATGCCTGCTGGACCATGAGTCAGCGGTAATATGCACCTTACCGCTGACCGCCCTGTCCAGCGAGGCCAAGATATTGCCTTCCACATGCCGGTAGAGAGCCGGAATCGCCTTCCGTGAGAAAAAGTGGCGTTTGGGAACCTGCCACTGAGGAACCGCACATTGCACAAACTCACGGAAGGGGGCCGAGTCTACCAACTGAAAAGGCAGCAGTTGAAGCGCTAGCAATTTAGCCAAGCTAGCATTCAACCACTGGGCATGTGGATGGCTGGGAGTGAACTTCTTTCGACGGTCCAGCAGCTGGGGCAGGGAAATTTGCCTGCTAGAATCGGACGTCGGTGTACTGCTAGCAGAGTGGCCGCAAGTACTTGGCTGTGACACACCTAATTCTACACCTTCATTCCTCTCAGTGCATGTTTCAGAGAGGACTGAAGTTATAGTGGGGTTGGAGATCCCAGCTGATGCGGTGCAAGGAGAGGTCCGCTTTGTTCTTTGGTGTGGGTCTTTGAGGTAGGCTTGCCAACGAGCTGCATGGCAGGTCAACATATGTCTGGTCAGGCATGTGGTACCCAAGCGGCTGATGTTTTGGCCACGCGATATACGCTTGAGACATATGTTGCAAACAGCAGCTGTGCGATCTGATGCACTAGCCTCAAAAAAGGCCCACACCAAAGAACTTTTTGAATGACGGGCAGAGGCAGCGCCCTGCACAGGCGGAGCTCTGCGGTGTGATTCCGTCGGTGTACTGCCCTTACGCTGGCCACCAAAGGGCATCCTGCCTCGTTGGAGATGTGCCTCCTCCTCATCCTCCTCCTCCTCCTCTCTCCTATTAGGCACCCACGTGGAGTCAGTGACCTCATCATCACCTCCCTCCTCATCACTGGAGCCAATCTGGCAGTATGCTGCAGCTGCTGGAACATGACTGCCAGATTGGTGTCCTTCTTGAGCATCCCCTCTGTCTGCTCTCACGCTACTGCCTTCCTCTAGCTGGGTTTCATCTTCGAAACGCTGGGCATCCTCCTGGAGCATGTACCCAACACTGTGCTGAAACAGTTCGGGGGACTCCTCAGGAGGAGGACATGGTGGGTCTAGGGAAGGAGTGACTGATGATGAGTCTGACATTGATACCAGGGAAGAGGACGCTTTGGCAGCTGCTTTTCCAGTACCCTGAGCCTGGGTGAGAGAGGATGAGGAGGAGGAGGAGGGCTTGGTCATCCACTCTACCAAGTCTTCGGCATGATGTGGCTCAACATGTCCAGCTGCCGAAAAGAAGGACAAGCGTGTCCCATGGCCATGTGCTGATGACAATGCACCGCGTCCACGACCAGCACTGTTGCCCCCAGACACAGAGCCTGCTTGCCCTCTTTTATTGCCTCCTGACTGTCTGCCTCTCCTTGTTTGCCTTCCAGACATTCTAATAGATGGCCTGCAGGGAGATGGGAAAAAAGCAATAAGGGCTACCTTCAGGTGTCCTTCTCTGTCCCTTGAAACAAGGACTTTGACAGTGAAAGAAACTGACACACTCTCCCTACCTACAGTTTTCTGTCCCTAGAAAAAATGTTTTTTTTAAGCACAATTTAGCACAAGGAGAATTCACTCACTGTCCTTCCAGGTCCCTGGAAACAAGGACTTTGACAGTGAAAGAAACTGACACACTCTCCCTACCTACAGTTTTCTGTCCCTAGAAAAAATGTTTTTTTTAAGCACAATTTAGCACAAGGAGAATTCACTCACTGTCCTTCCAGGTCCCTGGAAACAAGTACTTTGACAGTGAAAGAAACTGACACACTCTCCCTACCTACAGTTTTCTGTCCCTAGAAAAAATGTTTTTTTTAAGCACAATTTAGCACAAGGAGAATTCACTCACTGTCCTTCCAGGTCCCTGGAAACAAGGACTTTGACAGTGAAAGAAACTGACACACTCTCCCTACCTACAGTTTTCTGTCCCTAGAAAAAATGTTTTTTTTAAGCACAATTTAGCACAAGGAGAATTCACTCACTGTCCTTCCAGGTCCCTGGAAACAAGGACTTTGACAGTGAAAGAAACTGACACACTCTCCCTACCTACAGTTTTCTGTCCCTAGAAAAAATGTTTTTTTTAAGCACAATTTAGCACAAGGAGAATTCACTCACTGTCCTTCCAGGTCCCTGGAAACAAGGACTTTGACAGTGAAAGAAACTGACACACTCTCCCTACCTACAGTTTTCTGTCCCTAGAAAAAATGTTTTTTTTAAGCACAATTTAGCACAAGGAGAATTCACTCACTGTCCTTCCAGGTCCCTGGAAACAAGGACTTTGACAGTGAAAGAAACTGACACACTCTCCCTACCTACAGTTTTCTGTCCCTAGAAAAAATGTTTTTTTAAGCACAATTTAGCACAAGGAGAATTCACTCACTGTCCTTCCAGGTCCCTGGAAACAAGGACTTTGACAGTGAAAGAAACTGACACACTCTCCCTACCTACAGTTTTCTGTCCCTAGAAAAAATGTTTTTTTTAAGCACAATTTAGCACAAGGAGAATTCACTCACTGTCCTTCCAGGTCCCTGGAAACAAGGACTTTGACAGTGAAAGAAACTGACACACTCTCCCTACCTACAGTTTTCTGTCCCTAGAAAAAATGTTTTTTTTAAGCACAATTTAGCACAAGGAGAATTCACTCACTGTCCTTCCAGGTCCCTGGAAACAAGGACTTTGACAGTGAAAGAAACTGACACACTCTCCCTACCTACAGTTTTCTGTCCCTAGAAAAAATGTTTTTTTTAAGCACAATTTAGCACAAAGAGAATTCACTCACTGTCCTTCCAGGTCCCTGGAAACAAGGACTTTGACAGTGAAAGAAACTGACACACTCTCCCTACCTACAGTTTTCTGTCCCTAGAAAAAATGTTTTTTTTAAGCACAATTTAGCACAAGGAGAATTCACTCACTGTCCTTCCAGGTCCCTGGAAACAAGGACTTTGACAGTGAAAGAAACTGACACACTCTCCCTACCTACAGTTTTCTGTCCCTAGAAAATATGTTTTTTTTAAGCACAATTTAGCACAAGGAGAATTCACTCACTGTCCTTCCAGGTCCCTGGAAACAAGGACTTTGACAGTGAAAGAAACTGACACACTCTCCCTACCTACAGTTTTCTGTCCCTAGAAAAAATGTTTTTTTTAAGCACAATTTAGCACAAGGAGAATTCACTCACTGTCCTTCCAGGTCCCTGGAAACAAGGACTTTGACAGTGAAAGAAACTGACACACTCTCCCTACCTACAGTTTTCTGTCCCTAGAAAAAATGTTTTTTTTAAGCACAATTTAGCACAAGGAGAATTCACTCACTGTCCTTCCAGGTCCCTGGAAACAAGGACTTTGACAGTGAAAGAAACTGACACACTCTCCCTACCTACAGTTTTCTGTCCCTAGAAAAAATGTTTTTTTTAAGCACAATTTAGCACAAGGAGAATTCACTCACTGTCCTTCCAGGTCCCTGGAAACAAGGACTTTGACAGTGAAAGAAACTGACACACTCTCCCTACCTACAGTTTTCTGTCCCTAGAAAAAATGTTTTTTTTAAGCACAATTTAGCACAAGGAGAATTCACTCACTGTCCTTCCAGGTCCCTGGAAACAAGGACTTTGACAGTGAAAGAAACTGACACACTCTCCCTACCTACAGTTTTCTGTCCCTAGAAAAAATGTTTTTTTTAAGCACAATTTAGCACAAGGAGAATTCACTCACTGTCCTTCCAGGTCCCTGGAAACAAGGACTTTGACAGTGAAAGAAACTGACACACTCTCCCTACCTACAGTTTTCTGTCCCTAGAAAAAATGTTTTTTTTAAGCACAATTTAGCACAAGGAGAATTCACTCACTGTCCTTCCAGGTCCCTGGAAACAAGGACTTTGACAGTGAAAGAAACTGACACACTCTCCCTACCTACAGTTTTCTGTCCCTAGAAAAAATGTTTTTTTTAAGCACAATTTAGCACAAGGAGAATTCACTCACTGTCCTTCCAGGTCCCTGGAAACAAGGACTTTGACAGTGAAAGAAACTGACACACTCTCCCTACCTACAGTTTTCTGTCCCTAGAAAAAATGTTTTTTTTTAAGCACAATTTAGCACAAGGAGAATTCACTCACTGTCCTTCCAGGTCCCTGGAAACAAGGACTTTGACAGTGAAAGAAACTGACACACTCTCCCTACCTACAGTTTTCTGTCCCTAGAAAAAATGTTTTTTTTAAGCACAATTTAGCACAAGGAGAATTCACTCACTGTCCTTCCAGGTCCCTGGAAACAAGGACTTTGACAGTGAAAGAAACTGACACACTCTCCCTACCTACAGTTTTCTGTCCCTAGAAAAAATGTTTTTTTTAAGCACAATTTAGCACAAGGAGAATTCACTCACTGTCCTTCCAGGTCCCTGGAAACAAGGACTTTGACAGTGAAAGAAACTGACACACTCTCCCTACCTACAGTTTTCTGTCCCTAGAAAAAATGTTTTTTTTAAGCACAATTTAGCACAAGGAGAATTCACTCACTGTCCTTCCAGGTCCCTGGAAACAAGGACTTTGACAGTGAAAGAAACTGACACACTCTCCCTACCTACAGTTTTCTGTCCCTAGAAAAAATTTTTTTTTAAGCACAATTTAGCACAAGGAGAATTCACTCACTGTCCTTCCAGGTCCCTGGAAACAAGGACTTTGACAGTGAAAGAAACTGACACACTCTCCCTACCTACAGTTTTCTGTCCCTAGAAAAAATGTTTTTTTTAAGCACAATTTAGCACAAGGAGAATTCACTCACTGTCCTTCCAGGTCCCTGGAAACAAGGACTTTGACAGTGAAAGAAACTGACACACTCTCCCTACCTACAGTTTTCTGTCCCTAGAAAAAATGTTTTTTTTAAGCACAATTTAGCACAAGGAGAATTCACTCACTGTCCTTCCAGGTCCCTGGAAACAAGGACTTTGACAGTGAAAGAAACTGACACACTCTCCCTACCTACAGTTTTCTGTCCCTAGAAAAAATGTTTTTTTTAAGCACAATTTAGCACAAGGAGAATTCACTCACTGTCCTTCCAGGTCCCTGGAAACAAGGACTTTGACAGTGAAAGAAACTGACACACTCTCCCTACCTACAGTTTTCTGTCCCTAGAAAAAATGTTTTTTTTAAGCACAATTTAGCACAAGGAGAATTCACTCACTGTCCTTCCAGGTCCCTGGAAACAAGGACTTTGACAGTGAAAGAAACTGACACACTCTCCCTACCTACAGTTTTCTGTCCCTAGAAAAAATGTTTTTTTAAGCACAATTTAGCACAAGGAGAATTCACTCACTGTCCTTCCAGGTCCCTGGAAACAAGGACTTTGACAGTGAAAGAAACTGACACACTCTCCCTACCTACAGTTTTCTGTCCCTAGAAAAAATGTTTTTTTTAAGCACAATTTAGCACAAGGAGAATTCACTCACTGTCCTTCCAGGTCCCTGGAAACAAGGACTTTGACAGTGAAAGAAACTGACACACTCTCCCTACCTACAGTTTTCTGTCCCTGGAAAAAATGTTTTTTTTAAGCACAATTTAGCACAAGGAGAATTCACTCACTGTCCTTCCAGGTCCCTGGAAACAAGGACTTTGACAGTGAAAGAAACTGACACACTCTCCCTACCTACAGTTTTCTGTCCCTAGAAAAAATGTTTTTTTTAAGCACAATATAGCACAAGCACAAAACACACTGACACTCTCCCTACCTATCCTTCTCTTTCCCTAAACTAAAGGAATCCAGGTTAAGCAAGAAAGAAATAAAAGTCACTGTCCCTGCCTATGCTGCTCTATCCCTGCTCCGGAACACACTACACTAGGCCGCCGTGCTGGCGGCCTTTTATAGTGTGGGGCGTGTACTAAACACCCTCAGCAATAATTGGCCACAGGCATCCTGCCTGTGGCCAATCATTGCTCTCCTCGCTGCCGGCGCTGTGATTGGCCAAGCATGCGGGGTCACAGTGCATGCTTGGCCAATCACAGCGCCTGGATGACACTGCGATGGCGTAGTGCATTGTGGGCCGTTCGCGTCACTCGAATTTGGCGCGAACGGCCCAAATCGTTCGATCTTCGTCGAACGATCGAACAGCCGATGTTCGAGTCGAACGTATGTTCGACTCGAACACGAAGCTCATCCCTACCGTGCAGTGTCCACCACGCGGAGCTATTATGGCGTGCGCTCTCCTATGGCGTAGTAACACAAACTTTCTAACTCCCAGCCTAAGTCAGGCCTGACATGGGATGGAACTGAGTCTCTTTTCCCTAAGGAAGGAAGGTTTCTTCACCGGCCAGCTTTCGTTGGTGCACTTGAAGAAATAACCATTTGTAATCCACATTGGTTGGTAACTTGAAATAACAGGGCAAAATGGGGGGGGGTAGGTACTTCAACTCTGTCCCGCTACTGGACCCCCCAAGAAACACTGGTGAGCGAACAGCTGGCCTAGGCAGTCTACAGGCCTGAACACAACTCAGTCTATTGATATGGGCAGGTCACCACTCCAGGCGCGATCCCACCCTGGGGCTTCCACCGCATGTGTGTCGCACACAGCGTCTGCTCCGATCGAGTCCCTGATCCAGCTCACGTCCTATCACGACGGGTCAGGATCCACCCAGGCTCCGCAGTATGGTGGAAGGCTCTTCGGACTTCAAGCAAGGCCTCAGGCTTCAGGCCTTGCTCCACAGCCGATCCGCACAGGATGACTTGTTGCTTGAAGTGCCGTGTCCCAAGAGAGTGAGCTCCGCCTCGCCTCTCACTTAAGTAACCCCTCCCATGAGTCTCTGCGGTGGAACCTCCGCCCTGGGGCCGAATGGGGTTCTGGGTAACGTAGTCCTGGGGCCTTAAAAGAGACCCCGCTACATTTGTATACTTTTTTGTTGGTTTAGATTGTTTTACTTATATACACATGCACTTATATAATGTGTTAAGTGGAGTATAGTATTCATAATGTCCACAGGAGTGAGGTTCGGGAGGGGTTGGAGATAAGAGGTGAGGTCACTGGCGGTTATAGGTTCCAGGACACCCTTAAACGTAATATTCTTCCGAGACCTATCCTCAAAATTATTGATTTCAGCCTGCAACTATTGAAGTGCCTCTGAGTGTTAATCAAAAGCATCCACCATTTCGTTGTGAACTGTGGTGTGGTCACTCATTTGCCTCTCTAAACAGTCAGTATGTTCCTCCACCTGATCAATTCTGGAGTGTAAATGAAAATTAGATGAGTTTAGCTGCTTGTGTAGTGATGATAACATCAGTTTCAATGAGTACTCCGAGGCTGGATTATCACTGGTAGGAAGTGCAGCCAAAGACCCGGTGCAGTCCCCTTCAGTGTGCATAATGTCAGAGGTAGCCCAGTGTTACTTTTTAGAAAATGGTGCTTTATCGGGGAAATGGGCTGGGGAGAAGTTGCTCTATTACCTCTATCTGAAGCAGGCTGCATTGAGATAGCAAGCTCAGAGGTGATGCTATCCATATAATTTTGGCCATTAAATTCCTCCAGACTGTGGCTGGGTCTCTGTGCCTGTGTGTAGACCTCTGCTCCTGTGCCATAATGAGGATGCTGCATAGTTTGGAAGGGAGCAGAAAATCGTCCTTCGGCAAAGCAGAGCTGTGAGATTATGCGGCCATCTTGCTCCACAGCCAGTCATTCCCCGTTATTCTACGCATTTTGAAATACCAACATAGATGCGCTTAGACCAGAATAATAATCTAATTCTAAATGCTTCATTACTCCCCTTTCTGGATCTAAATATAATCTCCTGAGGCAAGGAACCATGCAAGTATGTAGCTTGGTCCTCCCACTATGATTTTCTGTCATATTTATCACATGATCAGGAATCTATCAGATGATTTTACAAGATTATCTTGGTCCTCCTAGAGCTTCAAAATCTTCTATGTAGTGGAATTTTTAACTTAGAAAATGATGTCTGGGCAGCTACATAGCGATTGAGGTTTGTTGATAAATGTGAATGTAGCGATACCCCCAGCTAAGAGCCGCTGGTATGATGTTTCGGGCCTGTAACACACTGCTGTCAACCCCCAGTAATTGGCTCTACCCTCCCTTGGCACAGCTAGTAGGGTATGATAGGATTGTGAGACATGTAACTTTAGGTCACACAATCCGGCAACAAAGGCACACAGTGATATTGTATAACTGACACTAACCGTTTCGGCAAAGTAATCACACCAACAACTTGTCTGCTTAATCCTGGTACTTTTACTGAACAAAATGTTTAAGCAGATAAACTGTATACATTAGCATATGCAGAGCCCTGCAATAAAAGGTATTCTGCAAATAAACAGATATACAATCCTGTACACATACAACTAACGGACCCCGCTTGCAGCTCCCCTCCCTCGTGGGCAAGATGGCGCCCAGCAATGTCTAAACTTTAGAAGTCAGGCCTGACTGTTCTATGTGTAAGTTCCGTGGAGATGGATCTTTGCTAGCAAATGGTGGTGCACTTTTGGAGACAAATTGTAATCCACAGGAATAGGTACTTGTAAACTTGATGAATAAGAGAAAGTCACTAATGCTACTCAATGCACTGTCCCTCCGGCGTGCAGATGCAAACTCTAAATGGTGGGTCCCGAACAACAAACACTGGGCCTAGAGATCCTGTACTAATCTCTGAGCAGGTGCTCTCACCCAACAGGACCAGTCTGCGTCCGTATCTTCCGTAGCTGTGTCTCGGTACACAGGTTTCACGACACCCGGGTCTTCGGTCCTCCTGAAAGTAGATGGGTAGCAGGATGAGACGTCCCTCAGGCTCCTCCAGTGGAAACAAAAGGCTCTTTGGAACACAAGGCCTAAACTTCAGGCCCTGTCAGGAACAACAGACTCAGCACAGAGTTCCACTTGCTGGGCGGACGATGTCCAAAGAGACCGATCTGCGGCCCGCCCTTCCGTTAAAATTCCCACCCCAGCAGTCCTTGCACGGGGCAATGCACCCTGGGTATCGTAGTCTCTGGGTTCTTAAAGCAACACCCCACTACACACTCCCCCCACTTAAAATCTTTGGTCCCCAAAGATATTAGCATTATTTACAAACAATAAAATTTATGGCTGCAAAGGAGCTTGGCAAGGGAACCTCCCACCAAACTTGGTAAAGGAGATTGTTTTGCCTACAGGTCATATTGGTGGAAGAGACCTGCCTAACTGTGCCAGAGAGTGAGCTGGGGTTTCCCTCCACTAAATGCACAGTGGAGGGGCCAGGTTTCTCTATTGCCCTTCTGGCAGTCGCCACAGTGTCTTCAGAGCATTCTCCCATCTGAGTGTAAGTTAGTTTTCGGGGAGGACAGATAGTTCTCTTTACCCTTTGTTCCCTGGGGGCTACGGTGTCAGACACTATGGGTTCTTCCATTGGGACAGGTGTAGTGGATCCAGCTGCTTCAAGGGCATCCAAATCAGGTGCAGAGAGGTACAAGGGGTCCCTTTGGTCTTCAGCTGGGACTGACTCTAAGGCATCTTCCCATTCTTCAGCCTGAGTACCAGACGGAATGAACTCGGCAGCTTCAGCACTTAAGGTTCCATTGTTGGGGAATTTAGAGGATGAAGAATCCGTAGTCATGGGTTCAGGTGCCCGAGACAGCCACAGCCAGTTAAGTTCCAGTTCCTCATCCTCACTTTGGGCTGTGACATCCATCTCTCCTGACAGAGTTGCTTGAGACCTGGTATTGGGCCTAGGGGTATTTGAGGTTGAAGGTAGATCAAGGGAATCCGGAGTAGAAGGCATCCGAACTGCCTCAGAGGGGCAGCAGATGGTTTCTGTGCCAGGTTTTTAACGGCCCCACTTTCCCTTCCAGTTTCAACTGGTACACTGGTAGGCCAGGCAACTTTCTACAAATTACATACGGTTCTGATTTCCATCTGTCTGCCAGCTTATGCTTTCCTGGGACACCCAAATTCCGCAACAACAATCTGTCTACTGGCTGCAGGTCATGGATCCGGACTTTAATGTCAAAATTCCACTTATTCCGGGCTCCTCTCTGGTCAGAAGTCGCTTGGGCCTTCTCATAGGCCAGTCTCAAGCTCCGCCGTAGTCTGTCCACGTATCCCTTGTGTGAGGCAGCTGATGTGTGGTCTATCGAGGTGCCAAAGGCCAGGTCTACAGGTAGTCGTGCTTCCCGACCAAACATTAGTCTGAGGGGAATATCCGGTGGCGTCACTAGTTGTGCTATTGTAAGCATGCACAATGGCAGCTATATGCTTGCCCCAATGTTGTTTTTCCTCGCTGCTCAGGGTCCCCAGCATATTCAACAAAGTTCTGTTAAACCTTTCTGGTTGGGCATCTCCTTGTGCGTGATAAGGGGTTGTGCGAGTCTTCTTTATGCCTAAGGAATCCAATAACTTTTGGATCAGTCGACTTTCGAAGTCCCTCCCTTGATCCGAGTGAAGGCGTTGAGGTAGTCTGTAATGTGTGAAATACTTCTCTACGAGTATCTTGGCCACAGTGAAGGCCTTCTGGTCTTTAGTTGGAAAGGCATGGGCGTATCGAGTGAAATGGTCGGTTATCACCAGAACATTTCCATGTCCACTCAAATCAGGTTCCAGACAAAGAAAATCAATGCATACCAAGTCCAAGGGCCCCTTGGCTTTGCAGGTGGCCCATTGGGGCAGCTTGATGGGGCAGTGTTTTTCTTTGTATACAGTGAGCACATGAGTGACAGTACTCCTCCACTTCAGCCCACATACAGGGCCAATAGAATCTGCTCCTTTTGCGCTGAAAGGTTCTCTCTGCCCCTATGTGGCCATGGTTGTCATGTCATGTGTTTTTCCGGCAGGAATAGTTGCCACTTGTCTTCCAGGTCATCAGAGGGGCCCCTTCGGTAGACCACCCCTTGATGCACCTTCAACCTGTCCCATTCCTTGCGCAGTAAGCGGGCCTCCTTTGAGGGATCATGCAAAAGTCTGTCCGTATCCTGGTCTTCTAGGGCTTTCAAAGCCAATCTTTCCAATGGGTCTTCCAGCTGGTCCCATCTTATATCCTTCTTTGATAGTTTAGGCAAGTCCTCTTCACCAATCTGGGTTACATCACAGTAATATTTGGGCACTCCAACAACTGAGACTCCAATTTCTTCTGCTCTGGATCCACCACTAGCCTGGAGCTCCGCTCCCTGACACAAGGCCCGTACCACCTCTGGGGTCACCTGGGTCCAGTCTTCTGCAATGCAAGTGGGAGCATGAGATCCTCTGGACAAAGCATCAGCATCTCGGTTTCCAGTCCCAGGCCTGTACTTCAGGCTGAAATTGAACCCTGAGAGGGCTGCCAACCAACGGTGTCCGGTGGCATCCAGTTTGGCTGTGGTTAGAAGGTAAGTGAGTGGGTTATTGTCTGTTTTAACCACAAAGTCAGCTCCATATAAGTAGTCCTTCAGTTTGTCCACCACAGCCCACTTCAAGGCCAAAAATTCCAACTTGTGGGTGGGGTAGTTTTTTTCAGCTGGGGTTAAACTCCTACTCACATAATCAACGGGTCTTAGCTGCTCTTCGTACTCCTGATACAATACTCCTCCCAAACCATCATGACTGGCATCCACGTGTAATTCATAGGGCTTCTTGGTGTCTGCATAGGCCAAGACAGGAGAAGTGGTCAAACTCTCCTTCAACCTAGTGAAAGCCTCTTCACACTTCTCAGTCCACTGGCTTTCCACCGACTCCCCCGGTTTCCTGGGGCCTGAGTCATCCTCCTCTCCCTCTGTCTTCAACAGCTCGTTCAGAGGCTTGGCAATTCTTGCAAACCCCTCCACAAACCTGCGATTAGTAGGAGCAGAACCCCAGAGCTTGACCTAAGCTCAGTCACTGTGGTGGGCCGGGGCCAGGAGGTGACTGCCTCCAATTTGTCGGGATCTGTAGATACTCCTTCTTCAGACACTGTGTCCCAGGTAATGGACTGAAGACTGGTAGAACTGACACTTCTCCCGGGAGAGCTTGAGTCCCTCATCACTGAGTCTTCAAGACCTCCTCTAGCCTCTCCTCATGCTCCTCCAGAGTCTTCCCAAAAACGATGATGTCATCTAGGTATACTAGGACTTCGATGAGGTTCATGTCCCCCACCGTCCTCTCCATCAGCCGCTGGAAAGTGGCAGGAGCTCCCGACAGACCTTGAGGCATACGGTCGAATTCATAGAACCCCACTGGGGTAATGAAGGCTGTCTTCTCTCTATCTTCTGGGTGCATTGGGATTTGGTAATACCCGCTCTTCAGATCCATTACACTGAACCACTTGGCTCCAGACAGGCTCTGCAGAGCATCCTCTATTCTTGGGGTGGTGTATTGGACAGGTATTGTCCTCCTGTTTGAGGGTACTGTAGTCAATACAGAGTCTCAATGACCCATTCTTCTTCCTGACTACCCCAATTGGGGAGGCATATGGGCTCCTGGATTCCCGGGTGACACCAGTTCTCTTGAGCTCTGCGAGTTGCTCATGCAGATCTTCCAAATCAGCCAGGGGGACTCGACGGACTCTCTCCCTAAAAGGTCCTACATCATACTCATCCTTGGAGAAGATCTTCCGCCACCTTGCCAACTGGGCCCTAGCCCTCTCTTTCCATGCCGGAGGTAGGGCCAGGTTCTCCAAAGTGGGTTCCCCTCCTCCTTCCTTCTCCAAGTTGGGCAAGGCAACTGGGGTAGCGGGATTCACTTGGCCCAACAGCATCCGGGCTGGAATCTTCACAGGTGAGTCAGTGGTGTTTCTGATGCTCACTGGCACCCTGCCGTTTGCCTTCTTCAGGGCTCTCAGTAGGACTACTTTGGGGATTACCTCCAGTCCTGGGTGGGTACCCAGGGGGTCTGGTTCCAGGACTACAAAGGGGCCAGGTTGTTCCCAGATGAGCTTCACAGTGGCCCTCAGACAGGCTACTTCACCAGGCTGCAACACTTTCTTCTTCAGTCTCCAAACTTTCCCCACCCCCTCTTCTGGGGCCTTCTGTTCCAAGACCAATCGCTGATAGGCCAAATGCAACATAGGGTGGATTCTGGCTGTTGAGGTGCCCTGCTCTTGTGCTAGAGGGGCCAGTAGCCTCCTGACCAGGTCATTGTTTGTTCCTATTATCAGGAACTTCTGTTGGCTCCTGGTGGGCGAGGACAGACTACTGCCAGGGTGTCAAAGACCTCTGCCTCTCCTGCTACTGAGGGGTCGAAAGCCAATCTAATCGGGAGGTAACCGTCATATGGAAAGCTCTGGGTGCCAATTCCCCATATTTCCAAGTCTACTAGCTTCTGCAAGGGCAAATGTCTCAGATGCTTTTGGTAGAAATCCCGATACAGGAGGGTTACTTGGGCCCCTGTATCCAGAATTGCCTTTGTGTAGACTCCCTCCACTTGAAAGTGGGACCCTCCCCAGTAGTCCCCAAACTTGGCTGGAAACTTCTTCGGGGAGGCCTCTTTTCCTGGGCCCATGGGTTTGGCATTTGGTGTTTTTTTTCCTTTTTCCATCTTTTCCTGGATCTTAATCCCTGTTGGGCCTGGTATGCATTGATTTCTTGCAATTTTTGGGGTTTTACCTCCAGGTGAGGGGTATTAAGTGCTTTTGATGGGGAATTGTTCCCCTCACTACTTGGCTTCTCTTGCTTTCTGATTCCAATGGAGCTTGCTGGAAATGATGGGCACCCGGTTGACTCCTTCACCGGGGCCCTCTGGAGTTTTCCGCCGGCTGGGCGGTAGGTGCCTCAGGTCTTCCTTGGACTGGGGCACACTCGCCCAAAATGGCCAACTCCTCCACAGTTAAAGCAAACAGCTTCTCGTCTATCCCGCGGGGAGACTGGTGTTGAAACACTCTGGTACAGCTCCTTCCTGACTTCTTTTTCTCCAACTCCTGAGTTCTTGGCCATTAAAGAGGTCAGCATTTCTAATACTTGGGTCATCTGTGACTTTAAAACAGCCACCTCCGAGTCCCGTTCAGTGGCCATGGCGGATCTGAGGGGGAAAGAGTGGGTTTCTCGGTCGCCTGTTGGTCTTTCAGCAGAGCCTCTTCATCCCTTATTATTCGCACAAGGTCTGGATAGTTCAGGGACATGACCCCTCCAGAGGTTTTCAGATGGAGCTAGACCGGATCAGAACGTAATGCTCCCCTTAAAATCTGCTTCATCCTAGCCGCATCTATGGCTTGTGGCACCATACCCTTAAGGACAATTTGGCAGAGCATCTTGTTTAATCTGCAAACATATTCAGACAGTCTTTCTCCTGGCTGTTGAAGGGTATTCTCAAACTGGTAGACTAAATCAACCACTTTTTCCAATTGGCCAAATTCTTCCTGCAACATAGTCAAATAGTCATAGGCAGTACAAGCAGCATTGCTGAACCTAAGGTTCTTCACGGCTTCAGCAGCAGCACCCTTTAAACTTTCACTTTTGCGCTGCTCCTTTTGGCCTTCTGATACTTCCCATCCTTCCACAGCCTGCATCGCTTGTTCAATCCAGGTGTCGAAATTCTCTTCCCCGAGTGGTACAGGTTGTTTTCCTGAAAAGATCCTGAGCTTCTGGTACCCGGCCTCTACATGTACCGTACTACTCTTCTGGCACTTCGTGACAAGGTCCCCTTAAGCATTTAAAAGTTCAGGGCCTATAGTGGTTAGAGGTGTCCCCGAAGCTATCATCTTTGGGACTCTTTGGTATTTTGGGTTATTGCGGAGGTTCCTTCTGTATTACCTTTGCGTGCGCCAAGCGGTATGTCTTATTACCTATGGACTGCACACTCTGACCTCTGAACTCCTCCGGCACTTCATCCCTCCACTCTATCAGCGTGAAGGTGCGGGAATTCCTTGTCTGGCCTGAGGTCAATTAACCATCCTTTATGGTCCGGGGACAGGAGCTCCATGAGCCGTTCTATGTCACTCCCTGACCAATACTCTCCGGGGAGTTCAATCACTGCAGCCATGTCCAGAGAGACATCAGTGGATAAGCACCTCTGGGTCACCGTTAACGGATCCATGCTGGTACTTCTGGCGGGCTTGATTGCAGCGTACAGGTATCCCGAACTCTGAGCCCCCATGTGTAGCGATACCCCCAGCTAAGAGCCGTTGGTTTCGGATTTGTAACACACCGCTGTCAACCCCCAGTAATTGTCTCTACCCTCCCTTGGCACAGCTAGTAGGGGATTATAGGATTGTGAGATCTGTAACTTTAGGTCACACAATCCGGCAACAAAGGCACACAGTGATCTTGTATAACTGACACTAACAGTTTCCTCGGCAAAGTAATCACACCAACAACTTGTCTGCTTAATCCTGGTACTTTTACTGAACAAAATGTTTAAGCAGATAAACTGTATACATTAGCATATGCAGAGCCCTGCAATAAAAGGTATTCAGCAAATAAACAGATATACAATCCTGTACACATACAACTAACGGACCCCGCTTGCAGCTCCCCTCCCTCGTGGGCAAGATGGCGCCCAGCAATGTCTAAACTTTAGAAGTCAGGCCTGACTGTTCTATGTGTAAGTTCCGTGGAGATGGATCTTTGCTAGCAAATGGTGGTGCACTTTTGGAGACAAATTGTAATCCACAGGAATAGGTACTTGTAAACTTGATGAATAAGAGAGTCACTAATGCTACTCAATGCACTGTCCCTCCGGCGTGCAGATGCAAACTCTAAATGGTGGGTCCCGAACAACAAACACTGGGCCTAGAGATCCTGTACTAATCTCTGAGCAGGTGCTCTCTCACCCAACCGGACCAGTCTGCGTCCGTATCTTTCCGTAGCTGTGTCTCGGTACACAGGTTTCACGACACCCGGGTCTTCGGTCCTCCTGAAAGTAGTAGATGGGTAGGAGGATGAGACGTCCCTCAGGCTCCTCAGTGGAAACAAAAGGCTCTTTGGAACACAAGGCCTAAACTTCAGGCCCTGTCAGGAACAACAGACTCGGCACAGAGTTCCACTTGCTGGGCGGGCGATGTCCAAAGAGACCGATCTGCGGCCCGCCCTTCAGTTAAATAGCCCACCCCAGCAGTCCTTGAGCGGGGCAATGCACCCTGGGTATCGTAGTCTCTGGGTTCTTAAAGCAACACCCCGCTACATGAAGTTATGCACTCAGGGCTAACATGAGTGCACCATACAATCTAGGAAGGGAACAGCTGGGTGAAACAATTATGTAGAAGGATCTGAATGTACTATTAAATCATAGACTACATAACAGCATGTGATGCCAATTCTTAGCTATTAGAAAGAGCAAGATAATTTCTTGTATTAAAGTGGTTGTAAACCCTTAGAATTTTTTTTTTTTTTTAAACTACCTGTAAGAGAAAGGCATAATGAGCTAATATGACTAGCATAATAGCTCATTATGCATCACTTACCTTAGTTCGGGGCCCCCGAAGCCGTCCTCGTCTCCCTCTTCAGCCGCATCCATCGCTGTGGCGATAGCCGGAAGGTTACTTCCGGGTATCGCCGCACCAGCCAATCACAGCACCGCTCCGGCGCTGTGATTGGCCGGAGCGACGGAGACGTCACTCTGCGCATGCGTGCGAGAGCCGTCACAATCGGCTACGCCCAGCGATTGCTGGGAAGTAGCCGATTTTGTGAATGGGATTAACCCCATGAATGCGCCGTTGTCTACGGCGCGCATGCACCGTAGACAGCGGCGCCTGTCATTTTTAGTAAATATCTCCTAAACCGTGTAGGTTTAGGAGATATATTTTGCACCTACAGGTAAGCCTTAATCTAGGCTTACCTGTAGGTGCAAGTTGAAAAAGTGGGTTTACAACCACTTTAAAAGATGCATAGATTTAAAGGTAAATTCACCTTTTCAGGCAGAATTTCACTTTTTCATATTAAATAGAACACTTTTCTTTTTTTGTATAATCTTTATTTATGGAAGGCAGGACATTACAGCACAGGTTACAAGATCTAAAGGCAGAAACATCAAGTAATATACCAGCCCTTCCCTTTTTTCTTTTTTTTTTTTTAAAGTTATAGCACAACAGAGGTACAGAGACACTAAGGACATAAATGACAAAAAATTTTACAAGAGAAAAACAGTCAAATCAGCCATAAGCATAAGGAATGCAAGAAATGAAAGTAGAAATTCAAGTGATATTTCAGCGGCGAGGACTCCAACCACCCAACGAGCGAGCCGAGTCCCCAATCGCCAGGGTGCAGAATATAAGACAAAATTTCACCCTCCGAAGAGATGTTAACAATCATGCGGCTAGGCCGGCCAGCTCCCTGGACCGGACCAATAGTGCAGGGCCTAGCAAATGTAGAAGGGAGGGTCAGGCGAGCGCGCACGGGAGGAGGGGGGCGACAAAACACCTCCAACTAACCTCCCCCCACAACACACCTACGCCCGGGCCCCCCCTGATTCGAGGCCCCCTTACCACGGTGACACAAAAGTGTCGGACCCCCAAACTGTCCAGGGGATCCCGCGGAGGGGGCCTCGTGATGATAAGGTGCCTCAGTCCGTCAAGCCAACCGGTCCTCCAGCTCCGCACCCATCGCCTAATGCATATCAAGCGGACCGCCCACCAACAGACGGTCCGTACAGACTGAAGCCAAAGTGAACCAAGAAAACAAAAAAAAAAATTAAAAAAAATTAAAGAAAAGGGAGGGGGGAAGGTACAGACTGAGAAAAGAAAGAGGACAAGATAGTATAGAGCATACCTGGAATCCCGCATCCAGCTCCGTCTCCGCCCCGGGCCCCGCCAGTCTCCCAGCACTTATTTTGTAGCTAGAAAGGGAGAAAAAAAAAAGTGGGGGAGGAGAACCACTCGGCCTAACTCCCACCTTCAGCTAGACAACTATGTCACATTCCCAAAACGTTTCAGCCCACAGCTCCCGCCTGAGAACCTCGAGGCCGCCCTTTGAGGGACGGATCCGCAAGCTCCAACAGGGCCACATCCAAGCTGGAGGACACGTGGCCGGGATCTAGGACATGTGCGTCCCAGGTCGACCAGGTAGCAGAGAAGCGATCCCGGGTACCCCTGCAGGTGGAAATCCAATCCTCCGCCTCCCTGATGTCACCCACCTTACGGCGCCATTCCTCCCTGCCTGGAATTTGAGAACGCTTCCAGTATATAGGGAGCAACTGATTAGCCGCGTTTAATAAGTGAGGCAGTACACTTTTCTTGTATCGGCTCACCGGCATGGGAGGAACGTGAAGCAGGAAGTGGACCAGGGAGAGAGGGATGTCAATACCCACTATCTCTTTGATTTGGGCCCTAACTTCCTCCCAGAAGGGTCTAATCACTGGGCAGTCCCACCATATGTGCAGAAGGGTGCCCCTATATCCGCAACCCCTCCAGCATCGATCTGACATGGATGGGTAAATCCTGGCGAGATCCGCCGGTACACGGTACCAGCGTAGCAGTAGTTTGTAATTTGTTTCCTGCGTCTTGGAGTCAATAGAGCTAGACCGAGTCAGTTGGTAAAGAGAAGATAATTGGTTAGTCGAAAAGACCAGCTCCAGGTCCCTTTCCCAGGCCCTGATGTACGCAGGTTTCATTACTGAGGCAGTGGACCCGAGCAGGCGGTAGAGCTCAGAAATCATGTGTGGGACCGGTTCTTCTGCCACAAAGAGACGTTCAAAGGGCGTGAGGTTGGAGATATCTCGGATGGAGTTCCCCTGAGCCTTAAAAAAATGCTGGAGTTGTCTATGGCGCCAAAAGTCCATAGGGAAACCCCCCTTACGGTCTCTAAGGGCCGCCAAAGAGAGTAGCTTACCATCCTGCATACGTTTTCCACAACCGGCGCTACCATCGTCTACCCAAGGGCCAAAAAAGGCCGTCTGTTCCCCAGGTGGGAACCAAAGGTAGCCTCCCAGGGGGGCCAACGGGGAGACAGGGGGCGCCATCGGTAGAGTGGCATTGAGGCGATCCCAGGACCGAAGGGCCTGGACCGTCAGCAGAGAAACAAAATCAGACAGTCCCCTGTGCTCCCGGGCTAACCACGGGGCATAGGATAAATTCCTGCCCGCCATGTATTTTTCCAGGGAGACCCAAAGTTTGGATTTATTATGAAAGCGCCAGTCAAGAATCCTCCGGAGGACGATAGCCCTATAATACCGCTGAATATCCGGAAGGCCTAGACCCCCTACATCCCTCGGTCGATTCAACAGTCGGATCGCAACTCTCGGCCTCCTATTATTCCACACAAAGTTCGAGATCAAGCTGGACATCTGTGTGAAAAACCGCCTAGGCAAGGACATGGGTATCATTTGCAGGTAGAACAGTATGCGTGGGAGAATGTTCATTTTTATGATACTAAGTCGCCCCATCCAGGTAAAAGCCGTCCTGGTCCATAGGGCCAGGTCAGCCTTCACAGTTGTCATCAAGGAAGGAAAGTTAGTCGCGTAAAGAGTGTCAAACCTATCCGTCAGCCGTATACCCAAATATTTCAAGGACGATTTAGCCCAAGTGAAAGGAAAGGCAGTTTGTAGCCTGCTCACCAGAGAGGGAGGCAACTGGATGGGCAGTATTTCTGACTTGGCGTAATTGATCTTGAAATTTGAGATTGACCCGAAGTGTTGAAGTTCCCGCATCAGATTAGGCAAAGAGATCAGGGGGTCCGTCAGGTGGAAGAGCACATCATCGGCGTACGACCCACCGTCAGTCCCTTGATATCAGTGTTCGCCCGTACAGTGCGTAGAAACGGTTCCAGCACCAGGGCAAACAGAAGAGGCGAAAGAGGACACCCCTGTCTCGTGCCATTTCTGATCGAGAATCTAGGAGAGAGAAAGCCATTGACCTTGACCTGAGCACTCGGGTCCGAGTACAAGGCCATGATCCATGTCAACATATGCTTGCGCAAGCCCAGAGCCTCCAGTACAGTGCGCAAGTAAGTCCAGTCCACCCGATCGAAAGCTTTCTCTGCATCGGTGGACAGGATCAGGTAGGGGGGGTATCAGGAGCAGCACGAGCCCAGTGAATAAGGTGTATGGCCCTGATGGAGTTGTCTCTAGCCTCTCGGCCCGTGACAAACCCCGTCTGGTCCGGGTGTACAATGAGTGGGATTAGGTGTTTCAGCCTAGACGCAAGGATTTTAGCAAGGATTTTTATGTCTACATTGAGAAGGGATATGGGCCTGTAGCTCTGGGGCACGGTGGGGTCCTTCCCCTCCTTGGGAATGACAGTGATGTGGGCCAGAAGGGCCTCACTAGGGATCGCATTCCCATTTGCTATAGAATTAAAATAACTGCACATCGAATCCGATAGCAGGGGTAAGAACTTTTTGTAGTAAGCTTTGGTGAACCCGTCGGGACCAGGGCTCTTCCCATTAGGCAGGGACTTCACCGTTGCCCCAAGCTCAACAGGCGTAATAGGGGATTCCAGCATGGAACACTGGTCGTCAGTCAGCGGGGGAAGTCCATCTGCGTTCAGGTAAGTTCTGATGTCAGACAGTCTCTCGGATTGGGCCTCAGGGGTCTGCATTGAATCTAAATTATAGAGGGTGGCATAATAGTCTCGGAACCCAGAGGCTATCTGGGAAGATCTGACCGTGAGTTCACCCGAGGGAAGGCGCAGCTTCTGTATATACATAAGCGCGCGTTTCTTCCGGAGGGCTCTGGCCAACATGCGGCCACACTTGTTGCCATGTTCATAATATTTATGCGACAAGTAGCGTAGTTGTTTACGTGCCTGCCGGTCTAATAAGCGTAAGAACAATATTCTCAACTCTGTCAGTTTCCCAAGAGTCTCCGGGTCCCCGCCTTGTTTATGTGCAAGTTCCGCCTGCTGTAGCGCCTGAAGAACCCTAGTAAAGTCTGCTTGTCGGGCCTTCTTAAGTCTAGCGCCCTGGGAGATCAGCTCTCCCCGTACCACCGCCTTATGACCCTCCCAGATAACCCCTTCATTCATACCTTCCGTGGTATTTTCCTTGAAATAGTGGGACAGGACGTCCGTGACTCCGGAGACCGCGGCCGCGTCGTCCAACAGGGATTCATTCAGGCGCCATGACCAGGCCCTACGGGTGCCCTGGGGCAGGGCCAAAGTGGCCGTCACCGGGGCATGGTCAGAGATAGTTATATTCCCGATGGACGAGGCCTGCAGCAGCTCCAGAGCCAATTGGTCCACACATATCAGATCAATACGGGTATAGACATCGTGAACCTTTGAGTAATAGCTGTAATCCCTATCTGAGGGGTGAAGCAGCCGCCAGCTATCCAGAAGGCGATGGGACTGCAGGGATTTGCGAAAAAGGAAGGCGTGAGAGTGGGAAGGGCGTCTGTGCGAGGTGTCAAGTTGGGGGTCAGGGCTCACATTAAAGTCACCACCTAAAATCAGAGGACCTTCTCTAAAGTCTGTCAGGCTGTCCAGAGCACTGTCTAGAAAGGTAAGCTGATTGGAATTAGGGGCATATATTGTAGCTACCGTAAGCTTTTGGCCCTCTACAACCCCTTTTAGGAAAACATACCTCCCCTGAGGATCAACCTTACTCTCAATGACCTGAAGGGGGCAAGACTTATGAATGGCGATAGCCGTGCCTCTAGATTTCGAGACCGGTGAGTTGCTCAAGAACCACTGATTATAAAGATGGGTGGGCAATTTGGGAGTTGACTGGGGGGTGAAATGCGTTTCTTGCAAGAGAATCACATGTGCCCCTGAACGCTTCAGTTCCCACCAGAGTTTACTTCGTTTGCAGGGGGAGCAGAGACCACGCAAGTTATAAGAAATTACCTTTAAGGATGCCATGGGAAGTCTGTGGGGTAGTCGAGTCACTTAGTATGACTGCAGGCGCAGGGCGGGAGACGGAGCCGGAGGCAGACCCTATAAAGAGGCATGGAGAAGAGAAAGGGAAAAAAAAAAAAAAACAGAAAGGAGGGAAGAAAAAACAGTGAGAGACAGGGTAACACACATAAGGCACAAAAGACAGCAATGGTAACAATACCATGACATAAAATACCTGGGGGGTACGCATCGGTCCCAGCCCTACAGGAGGGGAGCGCCCGATGCCCGCCCCCATTTCCGAACTAGGAAATATACCTAAGAAGGTACGGTCTACGTGGGGAACGTGGACCAACACTGGAGGAAAGGGTGTGGGGGTCAGTCCCCATCCACCGCCATGTACTAACAAGTAGGTAACATACAAGGGGGGAGAGAGTGCTTCCAAAAAATAAAAAATAAAAACATGAGAACCCCTAAGAAGCAAAGTGCAAGTCTGTAAGGTAAAAAAGTGAAAAATAGTGAACGAGTTCAAGGTATCCGGAAAGTGAGTATGTCGGGACAGGACCGGGGCCACAGCTTCAAATCCCTCCAAAAAAGGACAACAACAGGGGCCCATGATCTGTCACTGCTATAAAGGCAATAGGTCCAGTTGGAGGGCAAACAAACAGTAACACATTGAGTGGCCAGGTCTCAGTTCCAGGCATTGACGTAGTTAGAGGACCCGGGTCCCCCTCAGAGAGCAGTTAGCAGGGCCGGGACAAGGGGTGGGCAGGAGGGGCGGCTGCCCCTGGTGCAATGGTTTATTGCAGGGATGGAGGGGGCACCCAGACCCTAACCCTAAAGGAAAGGGGGGCGCAGTTTGGCATCTTTGCCCTGGGCGCTTGATGACCTTGTCCCGGCACTGGCAGTTAGGATACCAGTACTGAAGGAAACAGACCTTACATATAGTAAAAAAAAAAAAAAATTAAGGGAAATTTTCTCTTTTTCTTTTTTTCTAGAAAAAACGGTCAGGGGAAGGGAGCTGTCACTCAGTGTCGTGGCGACACAGGGCCAGAAGGAGAGGCAGAAGTGGGGCGCCTGCGGTTCCTCCTGCGGCTCTTGCGGGTAGCTGGCAGCCAGGGCTGAGGGAGCTGCAGGTCAGGGTGGTCTTGCAGGGCCCTCCAGTCCGGAAAGTCGACTGGTTCCAGACCCAGGGTGCTTAGAAAGTGTGGGAGGTCGTCCTTGGTGCGTAGCGTGGCTTGTCTGCCCTCTTTGGATGCTTGCAAGTAGAAGGGAAATCCCCAGCGATAAGGCAGGCCTGCCTTTTGGACTGCTTCCAGCAGGGGGCGGAGAGCCCTACGTTGCATGAGGGTTCTCCTTGAAATGTCCTGATAGAAATAGAGGTGGGCCCCATCGAAGTCAAAGTATGGCTTCCCACGCATCTTTTGAATGATCTTATCTTTCAGTGTATACTTGTGGAGCTTACATATGACATCCCTAGGGTTGTCCACATCCTGAGAGGGCGGTCTGAGGGCTCTGTGAGCACGGTCAATCTCAATGGGTGCAGTAGCAGACAGGCCCAAAATCTCTCTAAATACATCCTCCAGAGTAGGAACAATATCTTTAGGTGCTGTGGCTTCAGGCAGACCCCTTATGCGGATGTTCGCACGCCTGCTACGGTTCTCAAAATCATCCAACTGACACAGTAAAGTCTCAATTTTTTTGATCCTGGGCGCAGCACCTGGCTTGAAGCATAGAGATGGCAGGCAAGGCCTCTTCAAGTTTCTGCTCCACTGTTTCCATCCTAGCCCCTAAGTGGTTAGTGTCAGCCTTGAGCTGGGCAATGTCCTCCCTGAAGGCCCTCTCCACCCTGGTTGTAAACTTTTCCAGGTCCTCTCGAGTAGGGAGGGACCAGATATGGCGTCTTATGTCCCTGTCCCTATCTCCCATGAAGTCATTCATATCAGGGCCCTGATCAGGGGGGGCTGAGGGTCCCGGGGAGAGTGGAGGGGCAGTGTCACTCACCATCTGCGGAGAGGGTATCTGGGAGTCCTCTAGCTGCTGCTGCTGCCATGTCAGTGCTTTCTGAGCAGCCTTAGCTGCCTTGGATGATTTTGGCGTCGGCGCCATCTTGGAAGCCTCGTGTCCCGTACCGTGGGGCCCGCTGAAGAAGGCATCCAGCTGCTCCTGTCGGGTCCCATCCGCTCTCGATTGCTGGGAGAGTGCCCGCCGTCCTTGTGACATGTTTCCCGACGTTCCTGGAGTGATATCTCCCCTCTGCAGCGCTGATTCTGCGGCGGTGGATGAGGAGCTGAAGAGACACGCGTCCTCACTCCTCCATAGCCAGGCCACGCCCCCAAATAATAGGATTTTTATAACAGCTTACCTGTAAAATCCTTTTCTTGGAGTACATCACGGGACACAGAGCGACATAGTCATTACTAATGGGTTATATAGATACCGTCAGGTGCTGGCACTGGCAACTTCCAAAACCGGAAGTACCCTCCCCTATATAAGCCCCTCCCATCCGGGAGCACCTCAGTTTTGTAGCAAAGCAATAAGTGTCCCCAAAGAGGGGCGGGAGCTCTGTGTCCCGTGATGTACTCCAAGAAAAGGATTTTACAGGTAAGCTGTTATAAAAATCCTATTTTCTTTCTCGTACATCACGGGACACAGAGCGACATAGTCATTACTAATGGGATGTCCTAAAGCAATGCCCAATGAGGGGGGGGATACACCATATATAAGCTGAGCGCTATCAGACATGAGGATCTTTTGCGGCCTGCAACACACTGCGCCCAAAGGCGACATCCTCCTGACTTCTAACGTCCACCTGGTAGAACCTAGTAAACGTGTGTACTGAAGACCATGTTGCGGCCTTACAGATTTGAGCCAGGGAGGCCTGGTGATGCACTGCCCATGAAGTTCCAACTGCTCTCGTGGAGTGCGCTCTAACTTTGAACGGAGGCGGTCTCCTTCTCAAGCCATAGGCTTGTATTATGACCTGTCGAATCCACTTGGCTAAAGTAGATTTTGACGCTGCCTGACCCCTTCTGGGGCCTTCCGGCAGAATAAACAAAGTATCCGTTCTGCGAATCTGAGCAGTGGCTTTTAGATAAGCTTTAACTGCTCTTACTACATCCAAAGAATGCAATAACTTTTCCTCTACCGAAGTAGGTTTGGGGAAAAAAGAAGGAAGAACCACATCTTGGTTCAAATGAAACCTCGGTACCACCCTAGGAAGAAAGGCTGGATGAGGACGTAATACTACTCTATCCTTATGGATAACCAGATATGGCTCCTTACAGGACATAGCTGCTAATTCCGACACTCTTTTAGCCGAACAAATGGCTACTAGAAAAATCTATTTCCTGGTGAGAAGCACCAAAGAAATATGCTGTAATGGTTCAAATGGTTGTTTCTGTAGAACCGACAGAACCAAGTTTAGATCCCATGGACATATGGGAATATTAACCGGAGGACTAATACGCATCACTCCTTGTATAAAGGCTTTGACTAGTGAATGCGAAGCCAAGGGCCTTTGAAAAAATATTGACAAGGCCGAAATCTGACCCTTGATAGTACTCAAGGCAAGCTTCCTATCTACAGCCCATTGTAGGAAGTCCAGAATCCTACCTATTACGTACTTATGTGGATGCCATTTCTTGGCCTCACACCACGCGATGTACGCCTTCCAGATTCTATATTAGATCTGCCTGGATACCGGCTTCCTGGCATTGATCATGGTAGATACCACAGGATTAGAGAGCCCTCTCTTTTTTAGAATGTGGGCTTCCATAACCAGGCCGTCAAACCTAGGGCTGGTAAGGAAGGGTGGTATATCGGTCCTTGCGAAAGCAGGTCCGGACGACGTGGGAGAGTCCAAGGACTCCCCACTGAAATTTTACAATCTCCGCGTACCACGCTCTTCGGGGCCACGCTGGAGCCACCGGAATCACTGGTTTCTTTTCTACCCTGATTCTGCGGAGTAATCGAGGTAACCATTGTGGCGGTGTGAATGCATATATCAGCTTGAACTGATCCCAAGGGAACACTAGGGCATCCGAGCCGCAAGCTAGGGGATCCCTTGTCCGAGAGACAAACCTGTCCCCCTTTGCGTTGAATCTGGATGCTAGAAGATCTACATCCGATGTTCCCCACCGCTGACATATTGTCCAGAAAACCTCGGGGTGAAGGGACCCTTCCTCTGGGCCTAATTGCTGGCGACTTAGAAAGTCCGCCTTCCAATTCTCCACTCCTGGAATGAATACCGCAGATATGGCTGGGACATATTTTTCTGCCCATTTCAGGATGTAATTTACTTCCCTCTGGGCTGCACGACTCCTGGTGCCCCCCTGATGATTGAATTCTGACAGGGGACCCTTGGAGTTTGGATGTCCATGCTACTAGGGCATACCGGGCTGCTCGTATCTCTAAGAGATTGATGGGCAGGGCCTTTTCTGCATCCGACCATCTGCCCTGGAGAGACTATTGCTCCAGTACTGCTCCCCAGCCTATAAGGCTGGCATCTGTAGTGACCACCTTCCAAGAAATCAGACTGAAGGATTTCCCTTTTTCCAGATTCTGGGGAACCAACCACTAACGGAGGCTCTTGCGAACGGAAGGGGACAAGGACATTGTAAGTCTAGGGCCTGAACTTTTTTGTTCCAGGCTGACAGTATGGCCCCCTGCAAATTCCTTGAATGGAATTGACCGTAGGGTACTGCTTCGAATGATGCCACTATTTTTCCCAGCAGCCTTATGCACAGGCGTATGGACGGCTGTCTTTTTTGTACCCACTAAGTGGATCAAATCTTTCAAAGACAAGACCTTTCCTCGAGGCAAGAATATTTTTCTCTGGCCTGAATCCAACCTTAGCCCCAAGTATTCCAGACTTTTGACTGGTTTTTAGGGGTGACTTGTCTCGGTTGATAATCCAACCGTGAGATTCCAGATACTTGATTGTCTTGTGAACGACCACGTCTAGTTTTTTCACTAAGTGGTCTATCAGCAACAAGTCATCTAGATATGCCATTATCATTACACCTTGTGTTCTTAGATTGGCCAATAAAGGGCCAGAATTTTTGTAAACACTCGTGGTGCTGTGGCCGAACCGAAGGGTAAGGCTCTGAACTGAAAATGGCGCCCTTCTACTGCAAAGCGTAGAAATTTTTGGTGGACTGGAAAGATGGGAATGCGCAAATAAGCATCTTTGATGTCGATCGCGGCTAACCAATCCTCCCCTTGTAGGGCAGTGGCCACCGATCGGATTGACTCCATTGGAAAGTCCTGATATACAGGAATTTGTATAGCCCTTTTAGAATTAATATGGGCCTCCCGTCCGTGTTTGCTTCGGGACTGTAAAGAGGTTTGAGTAAAACCCGAACCCTCATTCTTCCAGGGGAACCTCCATAATTACTCCTTGGAGCAATAGTTGTTCTAGTGCCAACAGGAGGGACTCTCTCTTCCGGGGATCCCTTGGCACGTTTGACCTCAAAAATGGGAAGGAGGAGAGTCTTTTAACTCCAAACTGTATCCCAAACATACTGCGGAGAGCACCTATCTGTCTTGATCGTGTCCCGCCAGGTCTCTTGCGAACAACTGGAGTCCTCCCCCCACCCGACTGAGTGGGGGCTTCAATGAATTTAACTTTGGGGGAGGTTTTGTACCTCCCCTGACCCAGGGTTTCTCATTACCCTGCTATTGTCCCTGTTTTTCACCCCCAGGAATTGACCGAGGAGGCCGTCGGAACTGTTACACAGCCGATGCCCCAGGGACTGGAGAAGCAGGCCTCTTAAAGAGGGACCTCTAACTCTGTTTTTAACCGGCAAGAGCGTATTTTTACCGCTGGAAATTTTCTGGATATATTTGTCCAGGTTTTCCCTGAATAAGCGTTCACCATGAAATGGGACGCTAACCAGCCATTCTTTACAGGGAGCTTCAGCAGACCAGTTTTTGAGCCATAGAAGCCTACGCATATGTACTATAGACAGCGTAAGGCGGGAGGCCTGATGGACTGAATCCTTTATGGCGTCAACCGCAAAGCTTAAGGCTCTAGGTAGATCAGCTAGGGCAAAGCCTGCTGATCTGTCAAGTCCCTCAAGACCTGTTTCAACTGATCCTTCACTGCTTAGCAGACCCCAATAGCTGCTACTGCTGGTTGTGTCACCAAGCTTGCTGTAGAAAGAAGCAGATTTTCATAAGGACTCCAATCTTTTATCTATTGGGTTCTTGAACATTTGGACATTATCCACTGGACATGTCAGTGATTTATACATACAAGAGATGGCTGCGTCCACTGTAGGGACCTTCCATTTTTTTTTTTTTTTTTTTGATGAACTTATCCTCCATGGGATAGACCACCGGAAATCTCTTGGGGGAATAAATATTTTCTCAGGATGTTCCCAATCCTGGTAAATGAGCCCTTTCAGTAAAGGGTGAAGTGGAAAAGAACAGACAGTCTGGGGCTTCTAGCGACCCCAACGAGGATACAGTAGTGGTTGATGGTTCCGCAAGGTGCATTTTTAAATGCTGATCGGACCATGTTAGTCAGAGACTGAACCCATAATCTTTCAGCTTGAGATGCTGAGAAAAGGTTCCCCCACTGTTGATTCCTCTATAACAGAATCAACCTCATCCTGATCCCCTTCAGGCAGGTCGATCCCTGTATGGGACTGTTGCTCTGCTAACAGGCACTCTGAAGGAGGAGACGGAGATCGGGCGTGCTTTCCCTGACAGGGAGGCAGCGATAAATGTTGACAATCTCTCTCTAATCCTCCCAGAGCTGAGGAAAAAACCTCCTCTGTTACATACACAGGAGCAGGTGAACTGAGGACAGCCACAGTACCAAGTACCCCTGCGGGGTCTCTACGGTCACTTACCTCTGAACTTCAGGGGAGACTGGTGCAGCAGAAGTATGCCCAAGATCCTCCGAGCCCGATGAGACCCCCTTCGCTTCCTGGAAGATTCAGTTCCGGAGCTTCTGGACGGCATATTCCTAAGCCTAAAGCTGAGGTATTCCAGCCGTAATACACCACTTTTACTGAGAATAGTCTAGCACAATTGCTGCTATATCACAGTTGGTGTCTACTAATGTGCCTTTCTAGGGGATGCCTGTATCAACCGCTTGCTGTATGCCCTTTTTTAAATGTTGCCAGCTCTGACTCTGTACTTCATAGCCAGCTCACCACACAAAACTGTGGTTTTTACATGCTGGGACGCCCGCACATGCGCAGAAGCGCTGCGGCGCACACAGAGCGTCATCCCCCAGGCTCCGCCCCCTTTCCTGGCTCACCTCTATATATAGAGGCGCGTGCACGCGCACGCGCGCGGCCACGTGCGCCTTCGGCGCTAATTTTGAAAAATGGAGACTAGGGACAAGAGCCAGGGCCCCTCTTTGCTGCAGGCCGGGGGATGGACGAGCATTGCAACATGGCAGAGGAAGCAGTTTCCCAGAAGAGAACTCACCATCTGCCTGGACTTGCTCTGCTGAGAAGAAACTAGTCCACATGACAAGAAAACATTCCACAGCGGCCTCTAGTGGACAAACACAGGTACCGCAGTCTAATATCTTAAATATATATAAAAATTTTTTTTTTTTTTTTTTCTTGACCACCATTAAAAATTATTACATTTTTTTAGTAGTTACAGGCATGCACAGAATTTTGCGGGAATACCATTAGGTAACAGACAGAAAGACAAATTAGGCTTGGGGGTCCCCCAATAGAACCAAGTTCCTGGGGGCCCCCACTTACCTGTTCCCCGCCGCAGGACTTTGTTTGGTCCACAAAAGCCCAAACTTCACCTATCACGGCAGGCATTGTAATCAAACCTTCAGGGACCGGGTTCCCAAGGATTCCACTCCCCTGGACCTGTATAGCACCCTGCACAGAAAACATCTTGGTCGTGGGTATGACCAGAGCTCTGGATCCCAGGGTCCAGCTCTCCTAAGAGAAGCATTACAGGCAAAACCTTGCTCTTCTCTGCAAGGCCTGGGTACCGACCGTTTAGCTATGAAGCTTTTTTGGTCGGATCCGGAATAGCTTACTGAGGCCCAAAAGAACCTGTACGCAAGCTCAGTGAAAAACACATGTTTCTTCTTGGCCAACACCTTAGACACTGGCAAAAAACTGAGGTGCTCCCGGATGGGAGGGGCTTATATAGGGGAGGGTACTTCCGGTTTTGGAAGTTGCCAGTGCCAGCACCTGACGGTATCTATATAACCCATTAGTAATGACTATGTCGCTCTGTGTCCCGTGATGTACGAGAAAGAAAGAACACTTTCTTTCTCGTACATCACGGGACACAGAGCGACATAGTCATTACTAATGGGTTATATAGTTACCGTCAGGTGCTGGCACTGGCAACTTCCAAAACCGGAAGTACCCTCCCCTATATAAGCCCCTCCCATCCGGGAGCACCTCAGTTTTTTGCCAGTGTCTAAGGTGTTGGCCAAGAAGAAACATGTGTTTTTCACTGAGCTTGCGTACAGGTTCTTTTGGGCCTCAGTAAGCTATTCCGGATCCGACCAAAAAAGCTTCATAGCTAAACGGTCGGTACCCGGGCCTTGCAGAGAAGAGCAAGGTTCTGCCTGTAATGCTTCTCTTAGGAGAGCTGGACCCTGGGATCCAGAGCTCTGGTCATACCCACGACCAAGATGTTTTCTGTGCAGGGTGCTATACAGGTCCAGGGGAGTGGAATCCTTGGGAACCCGGTCCCTGAAGGTTTGATTACAATGCCTGCCGTGATAGGTGAAGTTTGGGCTTTTGTGGACCAAACAAAGTCCTGCGGCGGGGAACAGGTAAGTGGGGGCCCCCAGGAACTTGGTTCTATTGGGGGACCCCCAAGCCTAATTTGTCTTTCTGTCTGTTACCTAACGGTATTCCCGCTAATATCTGTGCATGCCTGTAACTACTAAAAAAAAAAAAATGTAATAATTTTTAATGGTGGTCAAGAAAAAAAAAAAAAAAAAAGAATGTTTTTTTATATATGTTTAGTATATTAAACTGCGGTACCTGTGTTTGTCCACTAGAGGCCGCTGTGGAATGTTTTTCTTGTCATATGGACTAGTTTCTTCTCAGAGAGCAAAGTCCAGGCAGCTGGTGAGTTCTCCTACAGGAAACTGTTTCCTCTGCCATGTTGCAGTGTTCGTCTATCCCCCGGCCTGCGGCAAAGGGGGCCCTGGCTCCTGTCCCTGGTTTCCATGTTTGAAAATTAGCGCCGAGGCGCACGTGGCCGCGCGCGTGCGCGTGCACGCGCCTCTATATATAGAGGTGGCCGGAAAAAGGGGGCGGGGCCTGGGGGATGACGCTCTGTGCGCGCCGCAGCGCTTCTGCGCATGTGCGGGCGTCCCAGCAGGTTTTTAAAAAGCCACATTATTGCAGTAAGCTGGCTATGAAGTACAGAGACAGAGCTGGCAACATTTAAAGGCATACAGCAAGCGGTTGATACAGGCATCCCCTAGAAAGGCACATTAGTAGACACCAACTGTTTATTATAGCAGCATTTATGCTAGACTATTATCAGTAACTGGTGTATTTTCGGCTGGAATACCTCAGCTTTGTGGCTTAGGAATATGCCGTCTAAAAACTCCGGGACTAGAAATTCCAGGAGGAATAGGGGGTCTCCATCGGGCTCTGAGGATCTTGGGCATGCTTTGGCTGCACCAGTCTCCCCTGAAGAATCAGAGGTTAGTGACCGTAGGGCACCCCCAGGAGTACCTGGTACTGTGGCTGTCCCCAGTTCACCTGCTCCTGTGTATGTAACAGAGGAGGTTTTTTCCTCAGCTCTGGGAGGGCTGGAAGAGAGATTGTCAGCACTAATTGCTGCTTCCCTGTCACAGGAGAAAAGCGCTCGATCTCCGTCTCCTCCCTCAGAGTGCCTGTTAACAGAGCAACAGTCCCATACAGAGAACGACCTACCTGAGGGGGATCAGGATGAGGTTGATTCAGTTGTAGAGGAATCAACAGTGGAGGAGCCGTTCTCAGCATCACATGCTGAGAGGTTATGGGTGCAGTCCCTGACTAATATGGTCCGATCAGCATTTAAAATGCCACTTGCGGAGCCATCCTCCTCTTCTGTCTCCTCGTTGGGGTCGCTAAAAGCTCCCCAGACTGTTTGTTCTTTTCCGATCCATCCTTTACTGGAGGGGCTCATTTACCAGGATTGGGAGCATCCTGACAAAATATTTACTCCCCCCAAGAGATTTCCGGTGGTCTATCCTATGGAGGATAAGTTTGTCAGAAAATGGAAGGTCCCTACAGTGGACGCAGCCATCTCTTGTGTGAATAAATCACTGACATGTCCGGTGGAAAATGTCCAAATGTTCAAGGACCCAATAGATAAAAAATTGGAGTCCTTATTGAAATCTGCTTTTTCTACAGCAGGATTGGTGACACAACCAGCAGTGGCAGCTATAGGGGTCTGCCAAGCAGTGAAGGATCAGTTGAAACAGGTCTTAAGGGACATGCCAGATCAGCAGGCTCTTGCTCTAGCTGATCTACCTAGAGCCTTATGCTTTGCGGTGGACGCTATAAAGGATTCAATCCATCAGGCCTCCCGCCTTACGCTGTCTGTAGTACATATGCGCAGGCTTCTATGGCTCAAAAACTGGTCTGCTGAAGCTCCCTGTAAAAAATTGCTGGTCAGCTTCCCATTTCATGGGGAGCGCTTATTCGGGGAAGACCTGGACAAGTATATCCAGAGAATTTCCAGCGGTAAAAGTACACTCTTGCCGGTCAAAAATAGAGTTAGAGGTCCCTCTTTTAAGAGGCCGGCTTCTCCAGTCCCTAGGACATCGGCTGTGAAACAGTTCCGACGGCCTCCCCGGTCAAATCCCGGAGGAAAAAATCAGGGACAGTTGCAGGGTAACAAGAAGCCCTGGAGCAGGAGAGGTACAAAACCTCCCCCAAAGTCAAATGCATGAAGGGTTGCCCCCACCCAATCGGGTGGGGGGAAGACTTCAGTTGTTCACAGAAACCTGGCGGGACACGATCCGAGACAGATGGGTGCTCTCCACAGTAAATCTGGGATACAAATTGGAGTTAAAAAACTCCCCTCCTTCCCGCTTTATAAGGTCAAACGTGCCAAGGGATCCCCAGAAGAGAGGATCCCTCCTGTTGGCACTGGAACAATTATTGCTTCAAGCAGTAATTATAGAGGTCCCCCTGGAAGAATGGGGGTTCGGGTTTTACTCAAACCTCTTTACAGTTCCGAAGCCAAACGGGGACGTGAGGCCCATATTAAATCTAAAAGGGCTAAACAAATTCCTACATATCAGGACTTTCCGGATGGAGTCGATCCGATCGGTAGCCACTGCCCTACAAGGGGAGGAATGGTTAGCCTCGATCGACATCAAAGATGCGTATTTGCACATCCAGCCCACCAAAAATTTCTACGCTTTGCGATAGAAGGGCGCCATTTTCAGTTCAGAGCCTTACCCTTCGGTCTGGCCACAGCACCAAGAGTGTTCACAAAAATTCTGGCCCCATTATTGGCCAATCTAAGAACACGAGGTGTAACGATAATGGCATATCTAGACGACTTGTTGCTGATAGACCACTCAGTGGAAAAACTAGAAGTGGTTGTTCACGAGACAATGAAGTATCTGGAATATCACGGTTGGATTATCAACCGAGACAAGTCAGCCCTAAAACCAGTCAAAAGTCTGGAATACTTGGGGCTAAGGCTGGATTCAGACCAGAGAAAGATTTTCTTGCCTCAAGAAAAGGGGTCGTCTTTGAGAGATTTGATCCACTTAGTGGGTTCAAAAAGACAGCCATCCATACGCCTGTGCATGAGGCTGCTGGGAAAAATGGTGGCATCATTTGAAGCAGTACCCTACGGTCAATTCCATTCAAGGAAGTTGCAAAGGGCCATACTGTCAGCCTGGAACAAAAAAGTTCAGGCTCTGGACTTACCAATGTCCTTGTCCCCTTCCGTTCGCAGGAGCCTCCGCTGGTGGTTGGTTCCCCAGAATCTGGAAAGAGGGAAATCCTTCAGTCCGATTTCCTGGAAGGTGGTCACTACAGATGCCAGCCTTATAGGCTGGGGAGCAGTACTGGAGCAATGGTCTCTCCAGGGCAGATGGTCGGATGCGGAAAAGGCCCTGCCCATCAATCTCTTAGAGATACGAGCAGCCCGGTATGCCCTAGTAGCATGGACATCCAAACTCCAAGGGTCCCCTGTCAGAGTTCAGTCAGACAATGCCACAGCAGTGGCATATATCAATCGTCAGGGGGGCACCAGGAGTCGTGCAGCCCAAAGGGAAGTAAATTACATCCTGAGATGGGCAGAAAGATATGTCCCAGCCATATCTGCGGTATTCATTCCAGGAGTGGAGAATTGGAAGGCGGACTTTCTAAGTCGCCAACAATTATGCCCAGGGGAATGGTCCCTTCATCCCGAGGTTTTCCGGACAATATGTCAGCGGTGGGGAACACCGGATGTAGATCTGCTAGCATCCAGATTCAACACAAAAGTGGACAGGTTTGTCTCTTGGGCAAGGGATCCCCTAGCGTGCGGCTCGGATGCCCTAGTGTTCCCTTGGGATCAGTTCAAGCTGATATATGCATTCCCACCGCCACAATTGTTACCTCGATTACTCCGCAGAATCAGGGTAGAAAAGAAACCAGTGATTCTGGTGGCTCCAGCGTGGCCCCGAAGAGCATGGTACGCGGAGATTGTAAAAATGTCTGTGGGGAGTCCTTGGACCCTCCCACATCGTCCGGACCTGCTTTCGCAGGGACCGATATACCACCCTTCCTTACCAGCCCTAGGTTTGACGGCCTGGCTATTGAAGCCCACATTCTAAAAAAGAGAGGGCTCTCTAATGCTGTGGTATCTACCATGATCAATGCCAGGAAGCCGGTATCCAGGCAGATCTACTATAGAATCTGGAAGGCGTACATCGCCTGGTGTGAAGCCAAGAAATGGCATCCACGTAAATACGTAATAGGTAGGATTCTGGACTTCCTACAATGGGCTGTAGATAGGAAGCTTGCCTTGAGTACTATCAAGGGTCAGATTTCGGCCTTGTCAATATTTTTTCAAAGGCCCTTGGCTTCGCATTCACTAGTCAAAGCCTTTATACAAGGAGTGATGCGTATTAGTCCTCCGGTTAATATTCCCATATGTCCATGGGATCTAAACTTGGTTCTGTCGGTTCTACAGAAACAACCATTTGAACCATTACAGCATATTTCCTTAGTGCTTCTCACCAGGAAATTGATTTTTCTAGTAGCCATTTGTTCGGCTAAAAGAGTATCGGAATTAGCAGCTATGTCCTGTAAGGAGCCATATCTGGTTATCCATAAGGACAGAGTAGTGTTACGTCCTCATCCAGCCTTTCTTCCTAAGGTGGTATCGAGTTTTCATTTGAACCAAGATGTGGTTCTTCCTTCTTTTTTCCCCAAGCCTACTTCGGTAGAGGAAAAGTTATTGCATTCTTTGGATGTAGTAAGAGCAGTTAAAGCTTATCTAAAAGCCACTGCTCAGATTCGCAGAACGGATACTTTGTTTATTCTGCCGGAAGGCCCCAGAAGGGGTCAGGCAGCGTCAAAATCTACTTTAGCCAAGTGGATTCGACAGGTCATAATACAAGCCTATGGCTTGAGAAGGAGACCGCCTCCGTTCAAAGTTAGAGCGCACTCCACGAGAGCAGTTGGAACTTCATGGGCAGTGCATCACCAGGCCTCCCTGGCTCAAGTCTGTAAGGCCGCAACATGGTCTTCAGTACACACGTTTACTAGGTTCTACCAGGTGGACGTTAGAAGTCAGGAGGATGTCGCCTTTGGGCGCAGTGTGTTGCAGGCCGCAAAAGATCCTCATGTCTGATAGCGCTCAGCTTATATATGGTGTATCCCCCCCCTCATTTGGCATTGCTTTAGGACATCCCATTAGTAATGACTATGTCGCTCTGTGTCCCGTGATGTACGAGAAAGAAAATAGGATTTTTATAACAGCTTACCTGTAAAATCCTTTTCTTGGAGTACATCACGGGACACAGAGCTCCCGCCCCTCTTTGGGGACACTTATTGCTTTGCTACAAAACTGAGGTGCTCCCGGATGGGAGGGGCTTATATAGGGGAGGGTACTTCCGGTTTTGGAAGTTGCCAGTGCCAGCACCTGACGGTAACTATATAACCCATTAGTAATGACTATGTCGCTCTGTGTCCCGTGATGTACTCCAAGAAAAGGATTTTACAGGTAAGCTGTTATAAAAATCCTATTTTTCTAATGTGTTTTTTTTGGCTCAAGCCATCCCAATGTGCTTATAGCTCATCCACGGCAGCTTTCAATTTTCATGTTTTCTTTTTGAATAAAAAAAAAAATGCTTTCTGCATCCATCACTTTTGGTAGATCATCTATCATGTACCTGCCACACCTTCCTCATTACTATACCACCACCCACTTTACTACTTCTTCTCTTAAGTCTCATACACACGATCGGATTTTCCAACGGGAATTGTGTGATGGCAGGCTTTTGTCGGAAAATCCGACCGTTTTTATGCTCCATCGGACAATTGTTCTCGGATTTTCCGACAACAAATGTGTGCTGTTAGATTATCCGTTCGTGTGTACAGAAGTCCTTGCAGGCTGAAATCGCTGGAGTTGAGATACACTGGCATAGCCATCTTTATACAAGTACATAGGAGGGAAAGGAAAAAAACTCAGCTTGTCAAGCCCCATTTCTTCATAGCAGAAACGCACATTCCCTCATGTGGAGGAGGGGGAAATCTCCTGGAAGGGGAATGGCAGGTGCAGCGTGCGTGTTAATGATGTCAGATGATAAACTACTTCCTTGTACTATTTTTTTCCATCTCAAATACCAAATTTCAGTATGGAGCATGAAGTAACTGAGGATTTTTTTTTATGGAACACACTGGAGGCTGACGTAAGGCCTGTCCTAAAAGTCTGAAAAAATGTTTTCTTTTCTGCAGCAGAGGAACATTAATGGTATATTGGTACATAGGGGATCTGGAATAAAAAATTTTTTTTTTTTTAAAAATGTGAACTTGGCGTTTAAAATAAATAAATAAGAATGCCCTTATACAAAGCATTAGTGCAATTAGTAGTTATCCATTTTGGATCATGAGGATAATTGTTTACACGTTTGTGCTCCTTTTTTAGGTGTGGATAGGTTCAGTGATGACATTTACAGGATGCTTGGTTTTAGGCCCGGCCTATACTGGAGACTCTGCTGGAAATTTGTTAGCCCTGCCTTCTTGTTGGTAAGTAAAATGACTTGAACACAATTTAAAGGTTTGTTAAAGTGTGCTCATTTTAAGGGTTTGTTAAAGTGTTCTGTTCGGATGGTGTTAAATGTTAGGAGAAATGTTATGTTGTTAAAGCGGAGCTCCGCCGTAAAAAAAATAAATGCTAAAAGCCAGCAGCTACAAATACTGCAGCTGCTGACTTTTCTAAATGGACACTTACCTGTCCTGGAGTCCAGCGAGGTCGGCAGCAGAAGTCGAGCAATCGCTCCTCTCTCGGCTGCCCCCACCGCCATCATCGGTGAGGGAATCAGGAAGTGAAGCGTTGCGGCTTAACTGCCCGGTTCCCTACTACACATGCCCGAATCGCGCAGCGCCGTCCTCACTGGTCCCCGCTGTGTTCTGGAAACTGTGTGTTTCCCAGAACACAACAGGGGGGGATGGGAAGTGGCGTAATGCCCGCAGTTTCCCGCAGAGTCTATGCCCGGAAGTGGGTGCAAATACCTGTCTTAGAAAGATATCTGCACCCCCCCTCCCCCCTGAAAGGTGCCAATTTTGGCACCGGGGGGGGGGGGGATCTGATGAGCGGAAGTTCCACTTTAGGGTGGTGCTCCGCTTTAATGTAAGGGAGAAGTTAAGTGTTTGTTTTAGGGGTTAAACATTAATTGTTGAGGTATGGGATTGGTTAATGTACATGTAAAGACACGTCCTGAATAAACTTTACAATGATCATGTTTTTTCAAAGTAATTTTCACAAATTTTCAAAATTTTTAAATATGCAGCTCTCATTAACATAATACCTAGGGAATCCTGCTATGAGGATCCTTGCTTAGGCACCCTCATAGGATGACAACACTCTGGTCTTATCTCCAAGTTGTGCTTCTGCATTGTCATCCTGTCAGAGGGACTTCTGTTGGAGACTACAAGCAATGTTATGCAGTCATCACTAGAGTGAAGGGAAGTGACTGCAGATAGTCTGCTTGAGATCAGCAATGCTGAGATGCAAGATAGTACAATAACTTTTATTTTAAAAATGGCAAATGTTCACAAACTAAATGTCATTAGGTTGGGATTTACATCGACTTTATTTGCTAACGGGTTGATTTACTACGCAGGATACTTTTGGTAGTTGAACAATGGGGGATTTCAGTATTCATGCTAGTTCTTGGAGTTGGAAGTTTAATGCCACGTACACACGATCGGAATTTCCGACAAAACCGTGGGGGTTTTTTTCTGACGGATGTTGGCTCAAACTTGTCTTGCATACACACGGTCGCACAAATGTTGCTCGGAAATTTTGATGGTCAAGAACGCAGAGACATACAACACTACGAGGAGGGAGAAAAAGAAACCCTGGACTGCCGCACTCTGTATAGACAGTTATTTATTCCAAAATTTCAAGTAAAAAATCCAAATTCAAAATAAATCCATAAATCCAAAACAACAAATGCAGATAGTGTGCATGCAGGGAAGGGTGGCTAACGCGTTTCAAGTCACGAATTGACGCTTACTCATAGCTACGAGGAGCCGAGTAAAATTAAGTACAATGATTCCGAGCATGCGCAGCACTTTTGTGCGTCGGAAATGGCTACACACGATCGGAATTTCTGACAAGAACTTTTGTTGTTGGAAAAATCGAGAACCAGCTCTCATTTGTTGACTGAAAACTACTAGTGCAAAGAACACATGTATTGCTTCTAAAGTCCTTGCATACTAAATTGGTTAATAAAGATGAACTCGGAGTCTCCAAGATGGCCGCTTAAGCCGGAGCTCCGTCACACCCAGCTCTAACGGCGCTTACAGCCCCACACAGAAGGGACCCAGAGGAGACAACGGGTGATCCGGACCCCCATTCACCCAGGGATACCCACCGTATGAGTGGAAGCCAGGTGCGTAGAGATCTCGGGCCACAGTTTGATCGGGCTCAGCCGACCGGGTGTACCAAGATGGCCACTGTGGCCCAGCAGCACGCCGCAGGCATAGAGGGACACGCTGATCAGAGGCAAATGATAGCACCTGCTACCCTGACATACACCCCCGCTAATCAGAGCATGCTTTTACAGCAAATGACTCCATCCCCAGCATCCACCGAATCGCTGCTTAGCAGACACTTTGGGGACACTGCTTTTCCACAACCTTTTCCCGCAACCCCGATCAGAGGCAGGGTCCCACTCTGATGATCTATTCCAGAAGTTATCAGCATTACTGGAAAGAGGGCTTGCCACTACAGCAGCTAAGATTACTAGCGATATAAAGGCTGATTTCCAGAACCTGCAATCCAGGATGAAAGCCATAGAGCACAAGCTGGATTTACCAGTAGCAACCACTAACCAGAATTCCGGCCACATCCAGACACTCCAGGATAGGTTTGACTCAGCCCTACTTAGAATCGATGAACTTGAAGACAGATCCAGAAGATACAACTTCAGAATCAGGGGCCTGCCTGAAACCATTACGGATGTTTCACAAGCAAACACATGAGATAATTAAATCCATGATCCCGAACATCCCGCAACGCCGTCTGGAATTGGACAGGGTTCAAAGAACCCTAGGCCCCCCTAGAAAAGATGGACCCCCAGGGATATCATCGCTAAACCACACTTCTACTTAGTCAAGGAGGAGATAATGAAGCAATCCAGAGCGATGAAACAAATCTCATGTCAAGGTCACCCTATTCAAATTTTCGCTGACCTTTCCCCTTCCACGATCCAGAGGAGATGGGCCCTGAAACCTCTTATCGGTCCTGGCCCAAAAGGACATTAAATACTGGTGGACCTTCCCATTTGCTGTTAAATTCCTCTTTAAGAGCAATCATTACTCATTCTCCAAATTCCAAGATGGAGAGAAGACCCTCTTGTCCCTAAAGCTAATCTCTTTGGAAGCGGATATGGACATATCAAACCCAGCTTACAACTCTGCTAAACGACCATCACCTACCAGCCCACTGACGCCCCTGTGGAACAACCCAAAATCGAAGAAAGCAAAAGACATTTGCCCGACCTGGATGTTGCCTGCAGTCCACTTTTTTCTTACACTCTACCTTTACTCCTGAAGGGAGTAAACACCAGGGACTTCCTACCCTTTTGAAAGGAGCTAAAGCTCCCCCAATTTCTACCAAACAAACTTTTTCCCTATTCAGATTGCTTAGAAATTGATCCTTCCTCGGGTATCTCCCCCTTTATTTACCTTCTACTTGTTGTGACTTTAAGCGAGCCTGTTGGCTCCTAATTTCCACCTGTTAGAAGACAGATTCTTTTTGTTACATTTTTTTTATTTTTTTTGGGCTCAGAAGAGGCCCCCTAACGTTAGTTGGTTTGACATTTGTCTATGTGTTCCTCTATTTTAACGGATAGTAGTTTTCGACTGTTTACCACAACTCCTGAACTCAGAGGGGGCAAGAGAGGGGGCGATACCAAGATGTTCTTCTCAGGGGAATGGATTACCTCCCATTATGGGATTGTGAACCTTCTGTGTTTTACATACCTGAAAAAAATTTGAGCACCTAGGAGCTGGGTGCTCAGCATGTGCCTCCGCCTATCCCTCAGACTCATGAGACTCTGTGGGATAGGTTGTCTGCCCTCAATGGTCCCGGGGGAATGTTTCTTCCCCAGGGAGCTGATCTACAACCTCTGAAGAGGCTTTCTTTGGCCGCTTCGTTTCTATTTTCTCTTTCTCATTTTGCTACTTTCTTCCCTCCCCCGCTTCCCCTCCCCCTTCTACATTTTGGGATGCTTAACAATTGTTTATCTCTCAAAATCCACCCAGGTTCATAATGAGGTTCCTAATCAAGATGAGCCATCACATAGACGATCCATACATAAGAAGACTCGTGGTCCGGCATACCTAACGGTAAGTGACGCAGGGATAGACAGCACTCACCTCCTCTTCATGGCCAGTGCACCCACAATGCCCAGGGTCTTAATTCTCCAGTCAAAAGGAGAAAAATTTACAGCTACAAATCCCTCAAACTAGATGTGGTAATGATACAAGAAACCCACTTCCCTAAACGGTACAGCCCTACTTTTATTCACCATCACTTCCCATTGTTCTACTTGGCAAAGGTAGAGGACAAGTCAAAAGGGGTTGCAATTTTATTTTCAAAATCTTGCAATTTCTCGTGGCGGGCTGATTATAAAGATCCAGAAGGTAGATTCCTCCTAGTGAAAGGGCTAATAGAGGGTCACGTATTCTCCTTTATCTCTTATTATGCTCCAAATAAAGGGCAACAGAATTTTTTTCAAGCAATGATGTCAACCCTAAACCCTCTATTGGAGGGGACTCCCATTTTTGGGGGTGACTCCAATATAGCGTTTGACCATGGGCTAGATAAATCTAACCCAGCCAAAACCACCGTAACTCGTCCCACCAGAGCCAGCCTAAAGTTTGCTAGACTCATCCATGCGCAAGGACTGGCGGATGTATGGCGTGAACAGAATCCAACGACAAGAGACTTTACCCATTTCTCTAGTCCCCATCAATCCTATGCTAGGATTGATCACATTCTCATGCCCACACATCATCTTCCTAATGACGCTAACGCCCAAATTATAGACACACCACTCTCAGATCATTCCATTGTAACAGCATCACTATATAAACTCTCACACAGACCCAAGCATTTTCAGTGGAGGCTTAATGAGACCATTTTATTAGATCCCATGAATGTGACCGAGATTAATAAAGCATTATCCGAATACTTCTCTATAAATAATATTGGAGGTCTCTGCGGAAGTTCTCTGGGCAGCCCATAAAGTCACCATCAGAGGTAAAATTATCCAACTTGCATCCAAAATCAAAAGAGACTGGCAGACACTGTTAGACTTGAAAAAAACATACGCATCCCTCAGAGCCGAACATAAAAAAGACCCGTCCAGAATTAGCATAACACAAATAGACACCGCCAGATTGCAACTTAACCTTGCCCTTACAATACGAGCCGAGAAACTGATCCGGTGGAGCGGTGCTAAATTTTACACCCAGAAGGACAAATTAGGCGGGATGCTGGCCAATAAACTTTACCCTAGGACGAGGCTCAACGCGCTCCCTAGGATCAGGTCTCATAGCCAGACCACGACATCTGATCCCACCAAAATTCTTATAGCATTTAGGGACTTCTATAATAAGCTTTATAGTGCTGGACAGCAGGCCACCGTTAGCTCCATCTCACAATTCCTTGACACCCTTCCTATTCCTAAGCTTTCCGATAAGCACAAAACCACCATGGAGGACCCAATTTCAGTGGAAGAAACCCTGGAGGTCATCAAAAATCTAAAGAGGGGATCAGCTCCAGGACCAGAGATATTAGCCCCCTTTATGACCAAATTTATTAACGAAAAAATATCCGGTAATCCCCTAAATCCTGACCTAAACACAGCTTACATTACTGTCATTCCGAAGCCCGATTAAAATCCCGAAGAGGTAGGGAACTACAGACCAATTTCGCTAATAAACAATGACTTAAAGATCCTCACCAGAATACTAGCAAACAGGCTGAACTCCTTCATCAGCTCCTATATCCATAAAGATCAAGTGGGATTTATCCCGGGTAGACAGGGCCCTGACCAAACCAGAAGAGCCATTGATATAGTCTCGATCCTACAGTCTAACTGGCCAGGTGGACCCAAGCAACAGGGAATGCTTCTTTCCCTGGACATACAAAAAGCATTCGATACTGTGTCCTGGCCGTACATCTTTGCCCTTTTAGATCATTGGGGGTTTGGTAATCGTTTTATCGGAATTTTGAAAGCGCTTTACTCCTTGCCCACAGCGCTTATCCGACTTCAAGGATACTACTCTCCCCCAATCCAAATTGCTAGGGGAACGAGACAAGGTTGCCCATTATCGCCCATAATATTTGCCATGGCCATAGAGACACTAGCGATAGCTATACGAGAGAATCCTGACGTCAGGGGGGTTGCCTGCGGTCCCCAAATACACAAATGTGGGTTGTTTGCTGATGACCTAATACTCTTTACCTCTCCCCTAACCTCCCTCCCTAATTTAAATAAGATTCTTTCCTCTTTTGCGACCATATCCGGTCTTCAAGTAAACTTTTCCAAATCCCAAGCCCTAAACATCCCTCTCAGCCCCGAGATGGTCTCCCTGCTTAAACTAAATTTCCAATTTGCCTGGAATGACTCCGCTATCAAATATTTGGGCATCTCCCTTCTAAATTTGAATCTCTATACGCTAAAAACTTCCCTCCCATATACCATAAGTTAGAATAAGACCTAAAGTTCTGGTCAAAACAAAATTTATCTTGGTTGGGAAGAATAAATGCCGTCAAAATGACATTATTACCTAGGCTGCTCTACCTTTTCCGAGCCCTTCCCATCCCACTGAGGGACCATTTAAAGTCCTTCCAGAGCAAAATTGTACAATTTATCTGGGGGGGATCGGGATACAGTATTAATCAACATACTCTTTATCACTCAAGAAAACAAGGCGGGCAAGGCCTGCCACATTTGTATAGATATTTCTTAGCATCGAGACTGACCCAATTCTCTATTATATACGATAAGAGGGGAAAACTGGACTGGATACAAATTGAACGTCAGGCTGTGCCGCAACACCCCTTGAACTATTTATTATGGTGTCCACCCAAACATAGACCCCCTATACTGGCCCCCACTCTCTCACACTCCTATGCATTGTGGGATAAATTAAAATGAAACCCTAACCTTACCTCGGTCGTGCAGCCCCTATCGCACCTATTTTGTAACCCAAAATTTCCCCCAGGGATAAACATAAAGGCCTTCCAATGGTGGCTGGACAAAGGGCTGTACCGTATAGGCCATTTCTTCACATCTAGAGGCCCACTAACCCTAGCATACTGTGTAAGAAATCTAGACCTCCCACAATCATAAAGATTCCGGTTTAATCAAATCAGCCACTTCCTTCACAGTATCTGGCCTGAAAAACCTAACCCTCCCAAATTTTCCAATTATGAACTCTGGTGCGGTCAGTCCATGGAGCAGAGGGGAGGCATTTCAGTCATCTATGCGTCACTTTCCCAACCGTCTAGTAAATCCCCCTACAAGTTAGCCTGGGAGGAGGACTTCCAAATTCGATGGAGCTTGGAGACCTGAATCTGCTTAAGCCACAGCATATAAAAGGTATCATCAATACTTCTCTCATGGAAGCAAACTTAAAAATTATGACTAGATGGTATCTGACACCAACTAGACTAGCCAAAATTTTCCCAACAGCTGACCCATTGTGTTTCAGGGGATGTCAACTGCTGGGCACGATCGCTCATGTTTGGTGGGAATGCCCCAGAATCAGGCCCTTCTGGAGAAAGATGTTAAACCTCATTAAAAGTGTCACTGGATTCGAGATTCCCAGGACTCCAGAATTCATTTTACTGAATGCACATATACCCAGGATCTCCACGCACAATCGAAAACTGATTAATTTTATTTTGTTAGACAAAATTACACTAGCTAAGGCGTGGAAGCTCCCAAACGTCTCAACTAAGGTAGCGGTCAGGAAAGTGTCCTGGATCATGGCCCAGGAAAAGCTAGCCAGTATACTCAATGATTCAATGTGTAAATTCGAGATGGTTTGGGAACCTTGGGCTCAGTTCATGGGTATATCCTTCGTCCCAGGAATTCTTCCCAATCAAAGCCTGGATCAAATTGGCAAATTATGAACCTCTCTTCCCATCCCTCCCTCCACCCCGACCTTTTCTCAGTTTTTTTCTTCTCCTTCTTGGCTTTGATTGCTTTTCCTTTCCTCTCTCAGGGTAACTAATTATTATTATTATTGGTACACTACTGGAGGTCCGCTCTGGAGAAAGTTAGCCTTATTTAAGGGTTCTCCCCTGGTTGGGGGAGGGGGGTTGGGGGGCCCTCACCCTTCGGCACAGCATGTTCCATTTTGGGGTGCCGGAGGGATGGGGGTTCTCTGTGCCCTTCCCCTTCCGCATTTGGGGGGCCTCGTGGGAAGATTCAGGACCCCCAGTCTTGATGGAAATGTAAGGACAGGAGGCGGTTATCCTGCAATTTAATTTAGTTCAGCGGGTGAATTTATGATTACTTAATGAATCAATCAGTATTAAGATAATTTGCCATTTCAAATTTGTGTACTGTTACAGTTTTGTCTGGAAACCCGCTCCCAAATCTTTCTCGTAACTAAAAAGCTGAACTCTAGGCAACCAGCTGGATACACATATAAATACATAAAGGGGAACTGTATTACCTATCCAAAAATCTAAGTATTTCTAAGTATTTCTGTTTATCCAGTCCTAAGATTTACACAGCCCTGCCACATAGCAAAGTTCTGTCTCCTGAGAGGTTGGAGGAGTTGGCCTGATCATAGTCTGCTGCAGTTCCACTTTTACTTAGAACCCTTTCACACTGGTGTGTTTTTTAGGAGCTTTGGGTCTAAAAATAGCGCTTGTAAAGCGCCTGAAAAACGGCTCCCCTGCAGTCTCAGTGTGAAAGCCCGAGAGCTTTCACACTGAGATGGTGCGCTGGCAGGACGTTAAAAAAACTTCTGTAAGCAGCATCTTTGGAGCTGTGAAGGAGCGGTGTATACACCACTCCTCCATCGCTCCTGCCCATTGAAATGATTGGGCAGCGCAGCCAAACCGCTGGCAAAGCGGCGATTTGCGGGCGGTTTTAACCCTTTTTCGGCCGGGTTAAAAGCGGCCGAATACCTCTGCAAAAACAACAGTAAAGCGCCGATAAAAATAGCGGCACTTTACCGCCACGGACGCCTCGGTGTGAAAGCACCCTTACAGATTGTAACTGGAAATTGAAGGTAGAAGCAGTTCATTAATGAGCTCATTTCTTGGTCACTTATTTACTGCTATCGGCATTGGATGATTTATTATGCAGGATACTTCTGTTAGTTAAACATTGGGTAACTACAGTATTCATGCTACTTCTTGTACCTTGAAGTTTTACACTGAAAACTCTCGCCGGCATCCGATCCTGTCCACCAAAAACAGACAAATAGGGGAACCATTCCACATCTGTCTAGCGGATCGGATTACAGTCAGATGGAAACTGACAGACCGTCCATTTCCATCTGACCTCTCCATAGAGAACAGCTGAGCTCTGCATAGCAGAGCGGACACAAACCTGTCATCTGCGGTGCCTGCTCAGCGGGGATCGGAGAGGTTCCCTGCTCAGCAGGCGGATACGCATTACGAAGTCCGCCCCGTGTGAAAGGGGCCTAAATGGGTTCTTAACGTTTAACTCTAGGCAAACAGCTGCATACACAGATGAGATACACATAGGGAGCTGTTTTACCTACCAGATAATTTCAGTATTTCTGTTTATCCAGTCCCGAGATTTACACAGCTCTTGCCCCCTAGCAAAGTCCTAACTCCAGGGCCGTCTTTAATATGGTTTGGGCCCTGGGCAAACATTTTTTTTGCCCCCCCCAAAAAAAAAACATTCATCCGTCAGAGGTCTGAATATCATGTTTGCACTATAACACATCTCAGCAATGTTTACATCACATTCGCAGACCCCCTTCACAGCAGTCCCATGGTGTGCTCAGTTCCCTTTCATGTCACAGTACTCCATTACATTGCAGACATTTCCACATTATAGTGCCCTTTTACACATCACAGCGTCCCCGGTTACATTAGAGTCCCCTTCATGTCCAGGGCTGGACTGCCACAAAAATGTGGCCCTGGACTTGATCCAGACCGGCCCAGGGCACAGCACATCAGGGTACAGCACATCAAGGCACAGCACATAGGGGCACATAAGAGCCCAGAACATCAGGGTACAGAGCCCAGCACATCAGGGCACAGGGTACAGCACATCAGGCCACATCAGGGCACAGCACATCAGGCCACATCAGGGTACATGGCACAGTACATCAGGGCCCAGCACATCAGGGTACAGAGCCCAGCACATCAGGGTACAGGGCACATCAGGCAGGGTACAGCACATGAGGCCACATCAGGGTACAGGGCACAGCACATAATGACACAGCACATCGGGGTACAGGGCACATCACATCAGGGCACAGGACACATCGGGGCACAGGACACATCGGGGCACAGGACACATCGGGGCACAGGACACATCGGGGCACAGGGCACATGGCAGCACGGGGCACATTGGGGCACATGGCACATTGGGGCACGGGGCACATAAGGGCATGGGGCACATAAGGGCACGGGGCACATCAGGGCACGGTGCACTTCAGGGCACATGGCACGTCAGGGCACGGTGCACTTCAGGGCACGGTGCACTTCAGGGCACATGGCACGTCAGGGCATGGGGCACTTCAGGGCACATGGCACGTCAGGGCACATGGCACGTCAGGGCACGGGCACATAGCACATCAGGGCACATTAGAGCACATCAGGGTCCATCAGGGCATTGAGCACATCAGGGCACGGTGCACATCAGGGCACATGGCATGTCAGGGCACGGGGCACATAGCACATCAGGGCACATTAGGGCACATCAGGGTCCATGGGGCACATTGGGGCACATCGGGGCACATCAGGGCACACACAGCATTTATTAGTCAAATGCAGAGTAGCGCAGGAAGCATCTGTAAGAAGTTCTCTGTCACACAGTGCTACTCCCCGGTGGCCCCTCCTCTTGTCCATCCCAGATGATGTCTCAAGCAAATGGGGATGGACGAGAAGAGAGGAGGGGCTGCCGGGGAGCAGCGTGACATTGGAGAGAACTTATTACAGACGCTTCCTGCGCTACTCTGCATGCTGGCTAAATCTCGATCTACTCGTCAGGTGCCAGCTGCCGGTGATTGACGGGTAGATCGCCGCGGACCTCAGGGGGAATTTACTGCAGAACTGGGAAACCCCAGTTGAGAAATGATGCAATAGGCAAATTAGGCGGCTGCTGAAACCGGCCCACTGAACCATCGGCCCACCGGGAAACTCCCGGTAGTCCCGATGGCCAGTACATGCCTGTTCATGTCATAGTGCCCCTTTACACATCACAACCCCAATTACATTGCAGCCATTGTCACATCACACATTTACATGTATGTGTTTTGGCGGCCCACATTTGCGTAGGCACAGCAGCCCATTCATTTGAATGGGCTGCCATGCCTGCATTTCCTGCAGAAATAAAAGGTGCAGTGGCCTTGAAATCCATTCTGCTTTTGCACCATGCGACTTACCTGCAGTTCCTGCACACACAAACGCACTGCGTTTTTAAAAGTGTGGCCTAAACATCTAAAAATGCAGCAAGTTTGCCGATGCAGGAACTGCAGGTAAGTCACATGATGCAAAAGCAGAATGGACAGACAGTGCTGTATTAATGATGCATGCACCTTTTTTTTTTTTCCAGGAAAACGCAGGCATGGCGCTATATTCAAATGAATGGGCACTGTGCCTGCGCAAATGTGGGCCGCCAAAACACATACATCACCAGCCAGGCCCAGTCAGGCCCAAAGTAAGCCCATCAAGCAGTATGTACAGTACAGTATGTATGCCATTGCCATGTGCTGTAAATTATTTATGCTGTGTGCTCTCGCCTGAGGCCTCACTCAGCCTGGACAGTGGACTGCAGGTGACAGGTCTGGTCAGTGTTTTTTAACTTTCCTCTTCTATAACGCATGGCATGGGGAGTGGGAGCCAGGGGAAGAGAGAGAAGACCTTACCTTGTTGTCCTGGCAAGCTCAGCTCTGATTCTCCACACTGTCACTGCTCCGTTTCACTTGACCAGGCAGGCACCAGGCAGCAGTGCTCTCCACTCCGGGTCTCACTCCTCCTCCTCCGCTCCTCCAGTCAGGTACACTGCACGCATAGCAAGGGGCGTCAGTGGAGCTCAAGGCCCCGCCCACCCGCGGCCCGCTCCTCAATACGAAAAAATGCAGCCCTGTCACGTCTGCTACACTGTGCGTGCCGTTCGCGCCGATGATGACAATGACAGTCTTAGACTGTGCTTGTTTGGGGGTTTTCAGCACCGACTCTATAGACTCTATACATGTATTACGCAGTGAAGGAAGTTCCCCATCAGGTCCGCCCCCTCGGTATGTCGGACCCCGCCTACGTCATTGGCCTGAGCGGGAAACTTCCTTCACTGTGTAAATTTAAATTACACAGTGAAGGAAGTTCCCCGCTCAGGCCAATGATGTAGGCGGGTCCGACATACCGAGGGGGCGGACCTGATGGGGAACTTCTCTCACTGTGGTAATACATGTATAGACCCGCCCCTTGTCATGTTCCGCATCTGGTCCGCTGAGCGGACCTGATGGGGAACTTTAGAAGGGGCGGGTCTATACATTTAAAACACTGACAAAACCAGTGACGGACAGCGCTGGACATCGGATCGCCGCAGGACACTGGATTTCACCGCTGGAATGTTTTTTTTTTTTTGTTTTTTTTTTAATAAAGGACTTTTTCAAGGTGTTTGTGTGGTTTTTTTTTACATTTTTTTTATGCTTTCTTCGTGAAATGGTAGGGGTACAATGTACCCCTTACCAATTCACATGGGGGGGGCGGGATCTGGGGGTCCCCTTTGTTAAAGGGGTCTTCCAGATTCCGATAAGCCCCCCGCCCGCAGACCCCCACAACCACCGGGCAAGGGTTGTGGGGATGAGGCCCTTGTCCCCATCAACATGGGGACATCCTCCCCATGTTGAGGGCATGTGGCCTGGTACGGTTCAGGAGGGAGGGGGGGCCGCTCTCGTCCCCCCCTTTTCCACTGCGGCCGGCCAGGTTGCGTGCTCGGATAAGGGTCTGGTATGGATTTTTGGGGAGACTCCACGCCATTTTTTTTTTTAAATTTGGGGTGGAGTTCCCCTTAAAATCCATGCCAGATCTAAAGGGCCTGGTATGGATATTTAGGGGGAACCCCACGCCATTTTTTTTAAATTTGCGGCGGGGTTCCCCTTAATATCCATTCCAGACCTGAAGGGCCTGGTAATTGAATTCTGGGGGACCCCCACGCTTTTTTTTTTTATCAATGACTTTTGTATGTATTGATAAAAGCCGACAATTCATTATTAGCCGCGAGTGAATTTTAAATGACTTTTTTTCCTTCAAAAATGACACTTTGTGCAGGGACAGTTCTAAGCACGGGAAACATGCGCCACTTTACATGCATATCATACACACCCCCCAGGTACGAAATTTAAAGGAATATTTCACTTTTATTTTTTCATTTTAAGCATTATTAAAATCACTGCTCCCGAAAAAACGTCCGTTTTTAAAACTTCTTTTTGCATTGATACATGTCCCCTGGGGCAGGACCCGGGTCCCCAAACACTTTTTAGGACAATAACTTGCATATTAGCCTTTATAATTAGCACTTTCGATTTTGAACGTTCGAGTCCATTGTATTTAATAGGGTTCTAAAGTTCACACGAACATTTTGTCTGTTCGCAGGTTCTGGTGCGAACCGAACAGGGGGGTGTTCGGCTCATCCCTGTTCAAGACAAAGGAAGTCAATGCATACCAAGTCCAGGGGCCCTTGACTTTCTAGATGGCCCATTGGGGCAGCTTGACGTGGCAGTGTCTTCCTTTGTAGGCACACGAGTGACAGTACTCCTCCACTTCAGCCCGCATACAGGGCCAGTAGAACCTACTTCTCACTATTTGAAAGGTTCTTTCAGCCTCTAAGTGGCCATGATTATCATGCAGAGCAGCTAGGATGGTTTTCCTGTGATTTTCTGGCAAGAACAGCTGCCACTTCTCTTCCAGGTCATCAGAGGGGCCCCTTCGGTAGACCACCCCTTGATGTACCTGTAACTTGTCCCATTCTTTGTGGATGGATCAGGCCTCCTTTGAGGGGTCGTGTAGGAACCTGCCCGGATCCTGATCCTCCAGAACTTCCAAATCTAATCTTCCCCAGGGGTCTTCCAACTGATCCCTTCTGAGGTCCTTCTTGGATAGCTTCGGCAAGTCATCTTCACCAATCTGGGTCACATCACAATAGTACTTGGGTACTCCCACCACAGAAACTCCGACTTCTTCGGCCCTGGATCCTCCACTGGCTTGAAGCTGGGCCCCTTGACATAAGGCCCTCACTCCATCCGGGGTCACTTGGGTCCAATCTTCAATGTGGCAAGTGGGGGCATGTGACCTTCTAGATAAAGCGTCAGCATCTCGGTTCCCTGCTCCAGGTCTATACTTCAGACTGAAGTTGAAACTGGAAAGGGTTGCCAACCAACGGTGGCCAGTGGCATCCAACTTGGCTGTGGTGAAGAGATAGGTAAGCGGATTATTGTCAGTCTTTACAGTGAATTCAGCCCCATACAGGTAGTCTCTGAGCTTATCCACAACTGCCCACTTTAGGGCCAGGAACTCCAACTTGTGGGTCGGGTAATTCTTCTCCGCTGGTGTTAGGCTTCTACTAACATAGGCGACTGGCCTTAGCTGTCCTTCATACTCCTGGTACAGCACACCTCCCAGGCCATCATGGCTGGCATCCACATGAAGTTCATACGGTTTCTTGGGGTCAGCATAGGCCAATACCGGGGCAGTGGTCAGACTCTTCAACATTTGGAAGGCATCTTCACATATTCCTGTCCACTGTCCTTCCACAGACTCTCCCAGGTTCCTGGGGCCAGTTTCATCTTCCTCTCCCTCTGTCTTCAACAACTCATTTAGGGGTCTTGATATATGTGCAAACCCTTCCACGAATCGACGGTAATAGGAGCAAAATCCGAGGAAGGATCTGAGCTCAGTCACAGTAGTTGGGCGAGGCCAGGAGGTAACTGCTTCAAGCTTGTCAGGGTCGGTAGACACTCCCTCTTCGGACACTGTGTCCTAGATAGTGTACTGAGGACTGGTAGAACTGACACTTTTCTGGTGAAAGCTTGAGCCCCTCGTCACTGAGTCTCTTCAGGACTTTCTCCAGCCTTTCTTCATGCTCCTCAAGAGTCCTTCCAAAGACAATGATGTAATCGAAGTACACCAGGACTTCAATAAGGTGCATGTCCCCCACCGTCTTCTCCATCAGCCTCTGGAAAGTGGCAGGGGCCCTCGACAGGCCCTGAGGCATTCTGTTGAACTCATAGAACCCTATCGGGGTGATGAAAGCCGTTTTCTCTCGGTCTTCAGGATGCATGGGGATTTGGTGGTACCCACTCTTCAGGTCCATAACGCTGAACCACTTGGCTCCTGACAGGCTCTGCAGATCATCCTCAATCCTGGGAGTGGTGTACTGATCAGGTATGGTCCTCCTATTGAGAGTCCTGTAGTCTATGCACAGTCTCAATGAGCCATTTTTCTTCCGGACTACCACAATAGGGGAGGCATACGGGCTCCTGGATTCTCTAATCACTCCAGTTCTCTTCAGTTCGGCCAACTGCTCACACAGGTCTTACAGATCAGCGAGAGGAACTCGCCGGACCCTTTCCCGAAAGGGTTTGTCTTCCTGTAGACGGATCCTATGGGTAGCACTCCTTGCACACCTTACATCAAACTCGTATTTTGAGAAGATGTTTCTCCATCTGGTCAGTTGGGCCTTGGCTCTCTCCTTCCACTTCGGTGGTAAGGTGGTGTCTTCCAGGCACAACCCCTCCAGGGTCTCTCCTTCAGCTTGCTTCAATTCCGACATAGTCTGGAATCTTCATAGGAGAACTGGAGGTATTCCTGATGCTCACTGGAATCTGGCCCTTGGACTTCAATGCTCTCAAAGGGACCACTTTGGGAATCACTTCCAACCCTGCTTGAGTATCCAGGGGGTCTGGTTCCAGGACAACAAAGGGGCCAGGTTTCTTCCATGAGAGTTTTACAACAGCCCGAAGGCAGGTTATCTCACCAGGCTGTAATGTTCTCTCTTCTCTTGACAGTCTCCAGACTTTTCCTACCCCTTCTACTGGGGCCTTTTTCTCCAGAACCAAATTCCGGTAGACCTGTTGCAACATAGGGTGGATCCTGGCGACTGAAGCCCCTTGTTCTTGCACTATGGGGTCTAATAGTCTCCTGACCAGGTCAGTGTTGGTTCCTATGATTAGGGAACTTCTACTGGCTCCTTGTGGGCGAGGACAGACCACTGCAAGAGTGTCAAACTTCCGCTTTTCCTGTTACAGAGGGATCGAATGCCAGTCTGATTGAAACGTAGCCGTCATAAGGGAAACTCTGTGTGCCAATTCCCTATATCTCGAAGTCGTTGGGTTTCTGTAGAGGCATGTGGCTCAGGTGTTTTTTATAAAAGTCTCTGTACAAGAGTGTCGCTTGGGCTCCCGTGTCCAGGAGGGCTCTGGTGTAAACTCCTTCCACTTGGACAGGGACTAGTGGAGAGGGTCCCACCAGCCTGTCCGGAAAACTCTCCCGAGGCGGCTTCTTCTTTGGACTCTGGGGTTTTTCCTTAGGATTCTTCTTCTTCTTCCACTTGTCTCTGGATCTTAACCCCTTTTGGGCCTGGTATGCATTAATTCCCTGCAGGTTGTTAGACTTTAACTCCTGACAGGGGGTATTGAGTGGTTTTTGGGGGGCTCCGTTCCCCTTTCTCTGTATTCTGTTCTCTTTCTGAACCTTAGTGGAGCTTTCTGTGAATAGCGGGCGCCCGGCTGACTCCTTCACCGGGGCCCTCTGAAGTTTTCCGCCGGCTTGCGGTATCTGGATGCAACTTCATTTGGGCTGGGGCATTCTGCTCTGACATGCCCGATTCCCCCACAATTGAAGCATGTTATCAACCTCTTAGGCTTCTGTATTAGTTCTGTATTGGAGCTAGGAGTTTTTTTTTTGTACCTCTGGCATGTTCTTATTGTGTAGTGCGGAGGCCTGGCTGGTCAGCATGGACACCATTTCTACTAGTGACACTTGGGTCTTTAGGAGTTCAAATTCTGAATCACCTCCTTCTGCACTTAACATTCTGACTCGGGCAGTTGGTTCGGTATGTTGACTCCTCTTTTTGTCTTCCAACATAGCCTCCTCCTCACCTGACTATTCGGATCAAGTTGGGGTATTCCAGGCTGCTCCTGTCCTGCCGGGTGCGTAGCATTAATACGATGGGGTCCAAGGGTTGAGCTTCCCTCAACACCTGCTGGGCACGGGCCTCATCCACTTTTCTTGGATCGATCCCTTTCTTCAATAGGATCTGATGCAGGATCTTATCCAGACGTCTTATGAATTCTGACAGATTCTCTCCCTCCTTTTGGTAGCAGTGCTCCAGCTGATAAGTGAGTTCAGTGACCTTTTCCGTCCCGCCGAACACATTCTGCAGAATATCCAGATAATCCTGTGCATTGCAGTCTTTCTTGCTCAGCTTGAGGTTATGTATAGCCTCCAGAGCAGGCCCCTTTAAGCTTTCCGCAATTCTTTGCTTTTTGGTGTTCTGGGACCTCCCATTCTTCTAGGGCCTGCGTGTCGCCGTCTAGCCACTCTTCAAATCCCTCTTCCACTGAAGGTACAGGTTTCTTTCCAGAAAAAGTCCTGAGTTTCCTGTATCCTGACATCGAGTGGTCTGGAGGGTCCTTTTTACACGTTGCCACAATCTCCCCCAGGACAGCGCATAATTCTGAGCTAAGGGTGGTCAGTGGTGGTGAACCGGGACCCTGTGGTTGGGCGCTTCCTTTTGTGCTGGGGCCTTCTGTAGATGTGGATGTAGGGCTGACATGTTTCTCTCATCTGAAATACCCACAATCATTCTTGGGGGACTTCAACATCCCTACTAATGCTAACATTCCTGCAACTTCCAAACTTCTCAGTTTAACCTCCTCCTTTGACCTGAAGCAATGGATACATGCTCCTACTCACTCTGTAGGCAATACCCTTGACCTTGTCTTTTCCCACCTATGCACTCCATGCAACCTCTCCAACTATCCTTACCCTCTCTCTGATCACTACCTTATTAACTTCACTCTCTCCCTCTCCCCCGCCTCCAAACGCCTAACGGTTACTCGTAGAAACCTTTGCCATATCAACCCTTCTCTTCTATACTCTGCGACTGACCACCTCTGACAAAATCGCACCCCTGTCCTACACCCACCTAGCCACTTCTGTCTACAACACTTCACTTCTAGGATCACTGGACAGACTGGCCCCCCTCACTACATGCAGAATAAGCCCCCGTCCCCTTCAACCCTGGCAAACAGATGATACTAGAAGTCTGAAAAAACACAGCCGTGCTCTTGAGTGCCAGTGGCGTAAGACGATGTCCCAGAAAGATTTTGGCCAGTATAAATCTTCCCTCCAAAAATACAATTCCAGCCACCTCACTGCCAAGCAGACCTATTTCATCACCATCATTAAAAACGTATCATCCCGTCCCCGTCAACTCTTCTCTACCTTCAACTCTCTCCTTCGTCCCCCACTGCCTTGACCCACTAACTCACTTACTGCCCAGGAGATCGCCAATCACTTCAAACAGAAGATTGATACAATTTGCGAGGAGATCTCTACTGTTCAGATGCCCTCCATGCTATACACCTCATGCCCACAGGTACAATCATTACTTCCCTCTTTCAACCCCACCACTATAGACGAGGTTGCTAAATTACTTGCTAATGTCCATCTTACCACCTGCCCTCTGGATCCTGTTCCCTCGCAAATGCTACGTTCACCCTCTGGCTCTATTCTACACTCTCTAACCCACATCTTCAATCTCTCCCTCTCTTCTGGCATCTTCCCTAACTCTTTGAAACATGCACTTGTCAGCCCCATACTTAAAAAGCCCACACTGGACCCATCCAATCTTAACAACCTACGCCCCATCTCCTTGCTCCCCTTTTTATCCAAACTCCTTGAACGTCTAGTCTACAACCGACTGAGTGTCCACCTTGCCGATAATAACCTTCTTGATCCCCTTCAGTCTGGATTTCGTCCTCAACATTCCACAGAAACTGCTCTCCTAAAACTAACAAACGATATACTAAGGGACACTATTCTGTACTCCTACTCCTGGACCTCTCTGCTGCCTTTTGATACGGTTGACCACCCACTCCTCCAAAAAACTCCACACCTTTGGTCTCTTCGCTGGTTCTCTACCTACTTATCCAACCGCACCTTTAGCGTTACTTACAATTCTACTTCCTCCTCTCCTCTTCCTTTCTTTGTTAGGGTCCCCCAAGGTTCTGTTCTTGGACCTCTCCTATTTTCAATCTACACCTCTTCCCTGGGTCAGCTTATAGCCTCCCACGGCTTCCAATACCATCTCTACACTGACGACACTCAAATCTATTTCTCTGCCCCTCAACTCGCTCCTTCATTCTCATGTATCACTAATTTACTATCAGATATATCAGTTTGGATGTCACACCACTACCTCAAACTCAATCTATCCAAAACCGAACTTATCATTTTTACTCCCCCACATGACTCTTCCCCCTGATATCTCTGTCAAAATTGATGGCACAACCATAAGCCCTTCCCCACATGCCAAGGTCCTAGGAGTAGTCCTGGACTCTGAACTCTCCTTTAAGCCCCACGTCCAATCACTGTCCAAATCTTGCCGCCTCAACCTCCGCAACATCTCCAAAATACGCCCCTTTCTAGCCAATGACACCACAAAGCTCTTAATTCACTCCCTGGTCATCTTTCGCCTCGATTACTGCAACTCCCTCCTCATCGGCTTACCTCGGCATACTCTATCCCCCCTTCAGTCCATCATGAATGCTGCTGCCAGACTCATCCACCTTACCAACCGCTCTGTCTCTGCTACTCCTCTCTGTCAATCCCTCCACTGGCTTCCGCTCGCCCAACAAATTAAATTCAAAATACTAACAACTACCTACAAAGCCATCCACAACTCTGCCCCCAGCTACATCACTGACCTAGTCTCTAAATACCAACCTAATCGTTCTCTTCGTTCTTCTCAAGACCTCCTGCTCTCTAGCTCTCTCATCACCTCCTCCCATACTTGTCTCCAGGACTTTTCCAGTGCCTCTCCAAGCCTATGGAACTCCTTATCCCAATCTGTCTGTCTATCTCCTTCTCTATTAGCTTTTAGAGGATCCCTGAAAACCCCCCTCTTCAGAGAAGCCTATCCTACCCACACCTAACAACTGTATTCTCATTTTGTCCATCTGATCATCCCCCCACAGCTACTACCCTTTGTTCCACTTAACCCTCCCTTTTAGATTGCCAATCTCCTGGGAGTGAGTTAGTGGGTGGAGGCAGTGGAGAATGAAGAATGAGGGTTGAAAGTAGAGAAGAGTTGATGTGGACTGGATGAGAAGGTGTTAATGAGAGTGATAAAATAAGTCTGCTTGACAGTGATGAGACAGGAATAGTATTTTGGAGGGCAGATTTATATTGGTTGAAGTCTTTCTGAGGCTAAAGCCTAGAAAACACGGCCGAGAATCTCGTCTTAAAAAAACCTATTGTTTTTCTCGAGATTCTTGTCAAGCTTTCCTTGCATACACACTGTCAATTCCAAATCTCATCCTTGTAAAGCGTGGTGACGTACTACACGTACAACTGCAGTATAAAGGGGAAGTTCGATTTCAATGGCGCCACCCCTTGGGCTGCTTTTGCTGATCTCGTGTTACCGTGTTAGTAAAAGTTTGGGGAGAGATGATTTGCGCTTTTCAGTCTCATGCTTTTCAGTCAGTTACAGCGTGACGAATGTGCTATCTCAATTACGAACGCTAGTTTTATCAGAAGGAGCGCTCCCGTCTCATACTTGATTCTGAGCATGAGCGTTTTTTTAGACTCAGAAATGCATACACACGACCGGTATTCTCGTTGGGTAAACGAGAATCCTGACGAGAAAATAGAGAGCAGGTTCTCTTTTTCTCGTCGAGATTCCCGGCAACTTGTGTTTAGTGCAGAGAATTGGTGTCCAGCAGGCCCATCAAGAGTGGATTGAAGAGCGGATCATGCAATGTTTGCAGGAATTTTCCTCCCATTTGGACCATCTGCAAGTTGCGACCACTCCTCCTTTTATTGCTGCTCCAGTTCCTGCTGTTCCCTTTGTGTCGGACAGTCCCTCAGAACTCTACCTGCCTCTGCTGCCTCACTTTTCTTGTAATCCTAAAGCTTGCCGGGGCTTCATCAATCAGTGTTTCATTCATTTCGAACTAGCGGCCTGACATTTCCCCAATGATGGCTCCAAGGTGGCATACTGTACATCATATCACTTCCTGCTGGTGATGCTCTGGCCTAGGCCTTGCCACTATGGGAGCATAAAGATCCTATCATTTCCAGTCTCACCGCCTTCTTGGGAGTTTTCTGTAGGACCTTTGATGTTCCAAGCTTGGCCTCATCTGCTGCTGAGGCCCTTCTTCAGCTTCATTAAGGAAGCATGATTGTTGGTCAGTATGCAGTTCAATTTTGCACCTTGGCCTCGGAACTAGGTTGGAATAATATGGCCCTTAATGCTACGTTTTGGCAAGGCCTAGCAGATCGTATTAAGGATGATTTAGCTGGGAGAACCATACCCTCCATCTTGGATGATTTGATTGCCCAAGCGTGACCTGGAGAGGACTGGTGCATGTCACCCCCCCAGTTGGTCCTCTGGTACCTGGGCTTCAGAAAGCTCCTGAGCAATCCACCTCTGCGAATATCCCGGCATCTGAAAAACCTAAGCTATTAGGGCAAACATACCTCACGCCACAAGAACAAGCTCGTAACTTGAAACTCGGCCTATGCCTTAACTGCGGTGTCAATGGTCACCTCTTAAAGTACTGCCCCGTTTGCTCAGGGAAACTTGCCAGTCTAGGTTGCTCAAGAGGAGGTGTTCTCAATCTGAACTTGAATTCCACCAATTCCTCGATTCATCATACCTGTCTCCATTCATTGGGCCCTGAACTCTTACCAAGTATCTGTATATGTGGACTCCCTGACCACTGAATTAGGCATTCCTCTTGTCCCTTTAACAATGGCTCTCTCAGTAACTGCAGTCGATGGCTCTACCCTGGCCTTAGGACCCCTGAAGTTCCGAACTACCTCCATAACTATGCATGTTGGTGTTCTAGAAATCTCCTTTCTGATCCTTCCTAAATCTTCTAGTCCCATCATTGTTGGTCTTCCATGGTTGCAAAAACATTCTATTTAGATTGGAACTCTGGTCAGGTGTTGTCTTGGGGGTCACAATGCCATCAGACTTGTCTCTCCAAGGTGCTTCTGGGATGGGAGTCACTTTGGGTGGGGTGCTGGTGGAACTCAAAATCTCCCCATGCACCTCCTATGTGTAAGTCACCCTGTGTCTATTAGGGGTACAGGGTGACCAACAAAATAATGGACATTAAGAATGTGACTTGGATTACTTAAAATAGAGCAGTAATACTTATCCACAATAGGGATGAGCTTTCTGTTCGGGTCGAACATGAGTTAGACTCAGATGGGTCCCCAATGTAGACTGTCCGGTAGGCTCCCCGACTTGACAGCAGACTCTGGGTTTCACACCAATCCAGGTGGTCCTCCGATGGAACTGGAACTGCCACTCAGCAAGGAGACTCTTTACCACGGTGAATATTAGTAACCAGTGGCCAAAGGAAGCTATTACTTGACCAACCACCCATGTGAGGAGAAAAGAAGGGAAGGAATGCTCCAATGGTGCAGGTCAATGAGGGTTTATTCAACCAACATAAAAGTGATCACGAACAATAAAAACGTTTAAAAAACCCCTGGTCGTCCTATAGTTAGCGGGATAGACTCGATTACTGCTAGAATAGGAAAATATATTGATTTTCATCTTCAGCCTTTGGTCAGGGTCATGCCTTCCTTTTTGAAGGACACAGGTGATACCATCAGGTTGCTACAAACAGTGGACTTCCGGAATGGCATGATTCTGGCCACTGCGGATGTGGCTGCCCTCTACACATGTATACCCCATGATTTGGGATTCGAGGCTGTTGAATATTACCTGTCTCAGAGTGTTAGCATACCCAATGTGCAGCGTAATTTCATCATGCAACTTCTGAGATTCGCTACTACCCACAATTACTTTTGGTTTCAGAACAGTTTCTACCTACAAACCAAGGGTGTTGCGATGGGGGCAAAATTTGCCCCCAGCCTGGCCAATTTATTCATGGCCAAGTGGGAGGAGGATGTCATCTATGCCCATAGGAGACCAGAATTGGTTCTCTGGGTTCGTTTTATATAGATGACATCCTCCTCCTATGGAATGGCAGCCAAGCATCTCTAGATGATTTTATGGTCTCGCTTAACGCCAATGAATGTGGTATTAGGCTGAGCCATGAAGCTAGTTCTACATCAGTCCATTTTTTGGATTTGGAAATCAAAGTGGTTGACAACCGGTTGGAATTCTCTATGTTTTTCAAGCCTACCGATCATAACGGTTACATCCCTTGAGACAGCTGCCATCATTCACAATGGCTTAAGTCAGTGCCAAAGAGCCAGTTCCTCCGGTTGCGGAGGAACTGCTCTAAAGTCAGTGATTTTGTTTTACAAGCAGCTGTCCTGAGGGGCCGTTTTATCGATAAAGGCTATTCACCCGGAGATCTCGATGAGGAGATCGATCGGATCCAGCGGATCGATCGGGACTCCCTACTTGTGGTTGGTCCCCCTAAAGCTACCAATGAGAAGTTTAAGTGGTCTTTCTTCACTACTTACTCTGTGCAGTCTCGCCAGGTAAAAGAAATACTGAAGAAACACTGGAATGTCCTTAGAAGCGATGCACTTTTAGGTGCGGTGCTACCTGAACGGGCAGGGGTGATCTTTAGAGGTGCCCGGTCTGTCCAGGGTGACATCGCACCAAATGTTATAGACCCTCCTAAACGTATCTCTTTTTTTCAAAATTGCAAGTGCTATTTTCCGTGTCGCAAGTGTAACATTAGTGGGAGACGCAAGAGTGAGACCTTCCAGTCTACGGCTACACTTAAGACTTACCATATGAAGTGTTTTACTACTTGCGCCACGCAATACATTGTTTACTTGCTGACATGCCCATGCAAAAAACAATATGTGGGACGTACGATCCGAACCTTCACTATAAGGGTGAATGAGCATATTGCCAACATAAAAAATGGGAAAACCAATCATAGTGTCCCGCGACACTATCTTGAACACCATGATCGAGACCCCACAGGCACTCAGTTTTTAGCCATAGATCAGTACGTTTCACATTGGAGGGGAGAATCTAGGATTCGGGGAGTATCCCGACTTGAAACGTACTGGATCTATGAGCTTCGCACCTATGCCCCCCACGGAATGAATGTTGAATGGGATATCAATTCATTCATCAATAAGGCTTGAGTGCCCTTCCCTTCTTTCCGTGGATTAATAAGATTTTTTGCTATGTGTGCGTATGCGAATCTTCTTGTATTTGGCTTTGTGTGCGCCCTCTTTTAGGTTCTGGTCCATTTTTTATTTATTTTCTCTAGGGTGTCTTAAGTGCTCCCCATATTTGTAGTTTATTTTGGTGTTTAGGTTATTTTATGTACTGTCTACTGATCCATTGACCTGGTAGACTTTTAGATAATTTTATTCCAGCACCTTTCTTTATTTACCACAAGATGGTGCTGTTACTTTAAGGTCTTTTTAGCCTGTTTGATATTACTTGGTGGTGTCCATGCGCTCCAGGCCTCTTTGTGAGAGAGAGGCTTGGCAGACTTTTTAGTGACAGATGAGTGTTTTACATACAGGAAGCAAGGCTTTCCAAGCCTCGCTTTGGTTACATGACACTTCCTGTTTCTACTCATCGTAGAGTGCCCATGCGCTCCAGGCCTCTTTGTGAGAGAGAGGCTTGGTAGACTTTATAGTGACAGATGAGTGTTTTACATACAGGAAGCAAGGCTTTCCAAGCCTTGCTTTGGTTACATGACACTTCCTGTTTCCACTCATCGTAGAGTGTCCATGCGCTCCAAGCCTCTTTGTGAGAGAGAGGCTTGGTAGACTTTATAGTGACAGATGAGTGTTTTACATACAGGAAGCGAGGCTTTCCAAGCCTCGCTTTGGTTACATGACACTTCCTGTTTCTACTCATCGTTTGCATGATACTATTTGTCCCGAATTGGATACAGTGCGAGTTGTACCGTGTATGTAAGTGGCGTTTTAGCCACACATATTTGTTTTTATATATTGCATATTATTTATTTTGTATACTGCTGCATGGCATGTTTGGGTGGGCGTTGAGATGTGGTGTGGCCGTTGAACGCCGCACGTCGTCTCCAACCCACTTTCTCATGGCGGGCTTTCTGAACAAAGGTTATTGGCAGTCGCTTGGGTCCATCTCCAGCTCGGCCTATCATGGTTTGCTTCCTGGGAGGTGCGAACTGTATAGCGAACGTGGTAGGTTGACCTGGAGGTGGAGACTACCCACCTTGGATCTGGTGAGCTGTTTACCCAATCATATGTTGTAATCAATTATCTGTCTGATTGGTTGAGAACCTTGTTAGATTGTATTTGTTCACTATATATATTTCTGCAGTGGAAGAGGTTGGTTGATGCCCCTGTTGAAGAACATTTGTTCGAAACGCGTAGGGCTTGGTACACTACCTCATTCACTGCCCCTTTTTAAACGTTTTTATTGTTCGTGATCACTTTTATGTTGGTTGAATAAACCCTCATTGACCTGCACCATTGGAGCATTCCTTCCCTTCTTTTCTCCTCACATGGGTGGTTGGTCAAGTAATAGCTTCCTTTGGCCACTGGTTACTAATATTCACCGTGGTAAAGAGTCTCCTTGCTGAGTGGCGGTTCCAGTTCCATCGGAGGACCACCTGGATTGGTGTGAAACCCAGAGTCTGCTGTCAAGTCGGGGAGCCTACCGGACAGTCTACATTGGGGACCCATCTGATCCAGTTTCCAGACTAACTGATGAGGAGTGCCACTGGGATTTCGTATGCCTATTTGACCTGCCTAAACCACAGGTCTAATGTTCCGGTAAGAGTATTCTACCTCTTTTTCTACAAGAGTTATGTGATGACCCTTCAGTGCTACATGTTCTTTCTTCACAACACGAAAATTTTTCTATGGACACTGTATGGACTCATTATATTGATATTATTTATCACTTTGGTTTGATTGGAGGCCCAAATCATTGGGCTTCATTTCTTCACTTAGCGCTACATCTTCATTCCATGTTTATTAATTTTAGTCACATTTTATGTAGCAGCTTTATTTTTATTCACTATTTTAGATTAGCGCAGTATTTTCTTTCTTTATATGAGTTAGACTCGAACATTGGCTGTTCACCCGTTCGTCGAAAAACAAACATTATGGGGCGTTCGCGCCAAATTCGAGCAGCGTGGAACGCCCCATAATGCAGTGCATTGCTGTCTGATGATTGGCCAAGCATGCACTATGACCCGCATGCTTTGGCCAATCACAGCTCTGGGGAGAGAGAGAGAGAGAGAGAGCTGCAGACCGCTACTGGTGTACTGTTTCTAATATACTTTAGGCAGGTGATTCAGCTAGCTGCAGTGCATTTAGTATATATACATCCCATAAATGTGTGTGCCACTACCCCCGAAGGAGCTTCTGATTCAGATGTTGGGTCTACGTTCTGCCTACCAACCTCAAGAACTTGGCTCTTACCCTTCCCTTGGCACAACTGGTTTGCAGATATTGTGGGAGCCACAATAGTATCACAATAGTAATACAGTAAATAAAACCATTACCTGATCATGGCACTTAATCAATAGGGCGATAGATAACTCCACACAGTAGTCTTTTATCAAAAATAAACATTTACTTACTATTAAAAGTGGCAAATTAAGACAGCATTACAGTTGACTGGTGCAGGGCCCTGCAGAGTCAATAATATGAATAGGACAATGTAATGCACGATATTAATGTCTATTTTCTATGTACAAAAGGTCTGTGCTCGCGAGCTCCCCCTAGTGGGCAGTACCACCCTGTATCCCGTCACTGTAAGTTCTAGTCAAGCCTGGCTAAGATCAGTGTACAAGTTCCTCAGTGGTAGGGGTCTTCGCTACCAAACCTTGGTGCACATACTATTTGTAATGCAAAGGGTGTTGAAGAAAAACTGAACTCCTGCAATGCTTTTGGGAGTGAATAACTCTAAGGCGGTGCAAACGCCAACTTTAAACTGCGCACTACCACACGATGCACTAAGTTCTGGTGCATGGCGCACTATTATACTGGTGGTGGGCCTTAACAGTCACAGGCCTATACAATAGTTAATAAATCCTGGGCAGGTGCCCGCTCACCCAAATAGGCCTAGACCGCCTGGCAGGTTCCGCTGCTGATGCTCCTGTACACGATTCCTCCGCTGTCCCGGTCTTCCGTCCCTTACTCTGCCGTACAAGATGTCTGTGAGAAGAAGATGTCTGGACACTCTGGAACGTCAGCTGGGCTTCCCAAAGGAGGATTCTTCTCTCTTTAACAGGCTGGCCTCTCTGACAACAGTAGGCCAAGGCTATGAGGCCTACACACACACACAACAGGCCTCACCCACGCTCCTCTTGCTAGCAGGGCGATGTCCAGAGAGACCCTCCGTGGCTCCTCCCCTCCTTTAAGTAGACCATCCCAGAAGGCCAAGCAATGAGGAAATGTACTTTGGGAGTACAGCTGCACTGTGGGTACTATAGTCTATTCACTACCCATGGCAACGGAGTCTCTTTCTCCCTGTACTACGAGTTCCAGCATGCCTTGCTTTGATATCATTAAACGAACAGGTTGATGCAACATAAAAATTGAACACCTGAGGGAGCTAGGTTCCTTGTTTGTCAACTGTAGTCTATATCTACATAGGAAATGGGAACCTTGCTACACACTCCCCCCGCTTAAAGTCTTTGGTCCCCAAATAAGACAACAGTTTGTATCCTGTGTGACAGCAGGAAGGTAAAGTCACCTGGTTGCATCCAGGGGGGTAGATATATTTCGCCCAGATTCAGGCTTTACACCGACTTATACAACTAGGTGGAGAGTTGTATAAGCCCAGCTGAGGATAGTGGGCTCATGGATGACTCATACCTCTAGGGAGAGTGTGGGGCGTCGTGCAGACAGGGAGTTGATGAGACCAGCTGAAGCTTGTCAGCTCATTTAGGCCTCTATAAGAACTCCCAGCTTCATTAGGGGTTAGCTCATGCCTGGAAGCAGACCTGTGTGGACTGTCTAGGGAGAGTGAACCCCTGTGCGGTGAGACAAGCCTGTGTGGCTATTTGCTTGGACATTTAAAACCAGGGACTTAGGGGCTAGGACAGCACTAGGCTGATCCCAGTTGTTAGTTAGGAAACCTGTATGTTTAGTCAGAGGTCAAGTTGACCAGGATTTATTTTGTTTATGTTTCTTTTGCTTTGCTGTGTTTTGTCACTGTAAATAGAAAATAAACCGCACCTTTTTGATTTTGAAAACCACAACCTCCGTTTGCTGGGCCTGTTTTTGTGTGGGGAGCCCATCCCGGGGGTCACACACACCCGCTGCCGAGCTAACCCCCTCACAGTTGGTGGAGAACCAGTGGCAGTTTTTTTTTAAGCCAGCATGGAGGAGATACTGAAGCAGCTGGCTCTAGCAAATGCCAATCAACAGCAGACAAATGCAGGTTTGCAAAAGAGCCTTGCAGCTCATCAACAGAGCCTTGCAGCTCAACAACAGAACTTCGCAGCCCAGCAGCAAGCTCATCAACAGAGCCTTGCAGCCCAGCAGCAAGCTCACCAACAGAGTCTGGAAGCTCAGCAACAAGCCCAGCAGCAATCTGAGGCCCGCTTCATAGACCTGTTACAGAAGCAAGAGCAGAGACTACAACAAATGGAAGCAGTAATGCAGAAACGTCCGCAGACCAGTGAGGGAAGCCGTCCCACTAATACCGCGTCCTTTGGGGTGAGTCGTTTATTGACAAAAATGACTGGAGAGGATGATCCAGAGGTATTTTTGACCACATTTGAAAGGACTGCTGAAAGAGAAAAGTGGCCTGAGGAGCAGTGGGCTGGACTGGTGGCTCCTCTGTTAACTGGTGAATCGCAGAAGGCTTACTATGACCTAGAGCCTGACCAAGCAAAAGACTATGTGATGCTAAAAGCTGAAATATTGGCAAGGCTGGGTGTCACCCAGGCTGTCCGGGCTCAGCGTGTGCATAACTGGACTTTCCAGCTTGGAAAACCCCCCAGGTCTCAAATGTATGATCTCATTCACCTGAGCAGAAAGTGGCTACAGCCAGAGACTTTGTCCGCACCAAAGATTGTGGAACGTGTTGTAATGGATCGGTTTTTGAGAGCTCTGCCTACTGCCATCCAAAAGTGGGTAAGCCATGGAGACCCAGAGACGGCCGATGGTCTTGTGGATCGTGTGGAGAAATACTTGGCTACAGAGAACCTGACGGCCTCTTCCAGAGACACTCGGACTTTCCACCCTAAGACCAGACCATCCCCAGGGGCGGATAAGAGGATTCCAAGGGGTGAGGGTGGAGAGAGTGAGAGGGTGGGAGCTCTACCCCAAGTTTGGCGAGAACAGCCTGGGAAATCAGTGGCTCAAGAGGCGGCAAGAAGGATCGTTTGCTACCGCTGCCGGCAAGCGGGACATATTGCAGCCAATTGCCCGGTTGTGGAGGAACCCATGCAGTGTGACTTTCTGACGGGCAGACGTCAGTCGCTGTGTGCGACAGTCGCATGCACTGCCATTCGAGGAACTGAGAAACATTTATGCAAAATGTGTGTTAATGGTAGAAATGTTGTGGTATTGCTGGATTCAGGTAGCCTTGTGACCCTGATAAAGGCTGAGTTAGTTAAAACAGAGGTCTCTGGGAATAGCAAGGTAGCTGTTATTTGTGTGCATGGGGACACCCGAGAGTATCCAGTGACTACAGTGTGTTTCGAGACCCCCAAAGGTACCCTCTCTCATCCAGTGGGCTTAGTATCTCAGTTACCGCATGACGCCATTGTGGGAAGGGATTTTCCGAAGTTCTGGGAACTGTGGGATGATCCTGAGCCCCCCACTGGTGCCCCTATGTACCAGGAATGTGATAGCCAGAACTCCCCTGAGAGTGGTGAGGACTCTCCGGAATTTCCCTTATCAGTATTGGCAGGGGAGACTCAAGAAACTGGAGAGGAGCCCACCTCCTCAGACGAAAACCTACCGTCTGTGGAGTTTTCTGATCTTGAGGTTCACAGGGAAAACTTTGCCACAGAACAGTTGAAAGACCCCGCCCTAATAAAGGCACGGGAAAACGTAGTGAAAATAGATGGCGAGTTAGTGAACCCAGATAATACCTGCACTTACCCATACTTCAGCGTAGAGAAGGACCTACTGTATCGGGTGGCAAAAAGGGCAGAAGAAACCGTTGAGCAGCTTGTGGTGCCCAAACCTTACAGGAAGTTGGTGTTGGAGTTGGCCCATGGGCACATTCTTGGAGGTCATCTGGGGACAGAGAAAACCCGAGAGAGGGTATTACAGAGATTCTATTGGCCGGGGGTGATGAAGGACATAGAAAATTATTGTTCCTCCTGCCCTGTGTGTCAGAGGTCGGCCCCGATGCCACATTTCCGTAGCCCGCTGGTCCCTCTACCCATCATTGAGGTCCCGTTTGAGAGGATCGCCATGGATTTGGTAGGTCCTATAATCAAGTCCGCTAGGGGGCACCAGTACATATTAGTTATAATGGACTATGCCACCCGTTATCCAGAAGCGATCCCTCTCCGAAATACCTCGGCCAAAACCATAGCCAAAGAGCTATCTCTTGTGTTTAGCCGGGTGGGTATTTGTAAAGAACTGCTTACGGACCAAGGTACACCCTTTATGTCCCGGGTTATGAAGGAGCTGTGTAAATTGTTCAAAGTGACGCAATTACGTACATCTGTGTATCACCCCCAAACCGATGGGCTGGTTGAAAGATTCAACAAAACCCTAAAACAAATGTTGAAGAAAGTGGTGGATAGAGATGGAAAGGATTGGGACTGTCTACTTCCTTATCTGATGTTTGCTATTAGGGAGGTGCCCCAATCCTCTACGGGATTCTCCCCCTTTGAGTTACTGTATGGGAGACACCCAAGAGGGCTGTTGGATATTGCCAAGGAAACTTGGGAAAGTGAGAGTTCTCCCCACAGGAGTGTGATTGAGCATGTCGCCCTGATGCAAGACCGAATTGCACAGGTAATGCCCATCGTGAAGGAACATTTGGCCCAAGCGCAGTTAGCACAGCAGAGAGTGTACAACCGTGGAGCCAAGACCCGTACCTTTTCCCCGGGGGATAGGATACTGGTACTTGTCCCTACGGTTGAAAGTAAATTCCTTGCCAAATGGCAAGGCCCCTACGAGATAATGGAAAAAGTGAGCGAAGTGAATTACAAGGTCAGACAACCAGGAAGGCGAAAGCCCGAACAGATCTATCACGTTAATCTGTTGAAAGCCTGGAGGGATAGAGAGTCCCTAGTCGCAGACACTTGGTCACCAGCTCAAACTGGTTGCGTGATTCCTGAGGTTGGAATAGCAGCCACCTTGTCACAACCCCAACAACAGGAGGTTAAGGAGTTTGTGCTTCACAACAAGGAGGTATTCTCTGAGCTGCCGGGACAAACATCTGGGGTAGAGCATGACATCATTACCCCGCCCGGTGAAAGGGTGAAGTTAAAACCCTATCGGATCCCAGAGGCCCGAAGGGAGGCAATACGGGAGGAAGTACAGAAAATGCTGAACTTAGGGGTGATAGAGGAGTCCCAAAGTGATTGGTCTAGTCCCATTGTGTTGGTGCCTAAACCGGATGGGAGCTGGCGATTTTGTAACGATTTTCGTCAGTTGAACAAAGTTACAAAATTTGACACCTACCCCATGCCACGTATAGATGAGTTGATCGACCGGCTGGGAACAGCCCGATACATGACGACTCTTGACCTCACAAAAGGGTATTGGCAAATCCCCCTGGCCAAATTGGCCAAAGAGAAAACCGCATTTGTAACCCCAGACGGGGCGTTCCAATATAAAAGAATGCCGTTCGGGTTACAGAATGCGCCGGCCACATTCCAGCGGAAAATGGACCAGATGCTGAGGCCCCATCGGAAGTATGCTGCGGCTTACCTGGATGACGTAATTGTCCATAGCACAGATTGGGCCTCACATCTGCCAAAAGTGCAAGCAGTCCTGGACTCTGTTCGGGAAGCGGGGTTTACGGCTAACCCCAAGAAGTGTACCATTGGGCAGGAGGAGGCCAAATATCTTGGGTACACCATTGGGAGGGGAGTAATAAAACCCCAACTCAACAAAGTCGAGGCCATCCAGAGTTGGCCACGTCCCAACAGCAAGAAGCAGGTACGAGCCTTTCTGGGAATCGCTGGGTATTATCGGCGATTCATTCCCCACTTTGCTTCTAAGGCTGTGCCCATAACCAACCTAACGAAGGGGAAAGGGTCGGTCATGATTAAATGGACCCCCGAGGCTGAGGCAGCATTCCAATTCTTGAAACAAGCCTTATGTAGACAGCCTGTGTTGTACTCACCCGACTTCTCTAAAGACTTTGTCGTACAAAGTGATGCGTCAGATGTGGGGTTAGGAGCAGTATTGTCCCAGGTCTGGAACGGGGAAGAGCACCCAGTCATTTACCTCAGCAGGAAGTTGAAGTCCCATGAGGTAAATTACGCCACCGTTGAAAAGGAGTGTTTAGCGGTGAAGTGGGCTCTAGATTCCCTTCGGTACTACCTGCTAGGTAGGCACTTTGACATGGTTACGGATCACGCTCCGTTAAAGTGGATGGCTCAAAACAAGGAAACAAATAGAAGAGTGAATAGGTGGTTCCTGGCCCTCCAGGAATTCAACTTCACAGTAAAGCATCGCCCTGGCGTTCAAATGGGGAATGTGGATGCTTTGTCTCGAGTACATGAATGCCTGATTGCTGGTGTTCCAACCCCGAGGTTAAAACAAGAGGGGGGGGGTATGTGACAGCAGGAAGGTAAAGTCACCTGGTTGCATCCAGGGGGGTAGATATATTTCGCCCAGATTCAGGCTTTACGCCGACTTATACAACTAGGTGGAGAGTTGTATAAGCCCAGCTGAGGATAGTGGGCTCATGGATGACTCATACCTCTAGGGAGAGTGTGGGGCGTCGTGCAGACAGGGAGTTGATGAGACCAGCTGAAGCTTGTCAGCTCATTTAGGCCTCTATAAGAACTCCCAGCTTCATTAGGGGTTAGCTCATGCCTGGAAGCAGACCTGTGTGGACTGTCTAGGGAGAGTGAACCCCTGTGCGGTGAGACAAGCCTGTGTGGCTATTTGCTTGGACATTTAAAACCAGGGACTTAGGGGCTAGGACAGCACTAGGCTGATCCCAGTTGTTAGTTAGGAAACCTGTATGTTTAGTCAGAGGTCAAGTTGACCAGGATTTATTTTGTTTATGTTTCTTTTGCTTTGCTGTGTTTTGTCACTGTAAATAGAAAATAAACCGCACCTTTTTGATTTTGAAAACCACAACCTCCGTTTGCTGGGCCTGTTTTTGTGTGGGGAGCCCATCCCGGGGGTCACACACACCCGCTGCCGAGCTAACCCCCTCACACCTGATACATGCTTTGTCAATACACGCAGAGAAACTTTCAATTAGTTTATGCAGGACAATAAACAATTTGCATTTTCAGTAATAGCGTTCAAACTAAAACAGCTCATTCCATGACATAGAGTGGACAGAGGAACCTCCCACCAATTGTCAAAGGAGGAGGCTGTTCTGTCCACAAACCACCAACACAGAAGTGTCCTGCCCAGATGTGCCAGGGGGTGAGCTGGGGTTGTCTCCCACTAAATTTGCAGTGGAAGAACTAGACATATCATTTTGTTCTTTTTAGAAGTGAGGATGACTTCTTCCGAGCATTCACCCAATTGATCATAAGTTAGTCTCTTGGGAGGGTGAATGACTCTTCTTTCTCTTTGTTCCTTAGGTGTTGGGGGTCTCATGAATGATAGACTCTGTTTCTTTTCCCTCTTGTTCAGGTACACTGGACTCTATGTCCCCTGGAATATCCAATTCTTCTTCAGACAAAATTGAGACCTCTCTGGAGTCCCCAATTGACAAAGATTCCTCCTCTTCCTCTAATACCTCGGTGGGTATACTGTGGGGCACAAACTCAGGGGCCTCTGGTTGAAGAGTTCTACTGTCAGTTACCTCAGGTAATGGTAGAGGAGAGGTTCTGGAACTCTGATTGCTGAGAGGACAACAACCAATCTGACTCTACCCATTCACTTTCAGAGTCTTCATCTTCTATGTCCTGAAGTGTTGACTGGGATCTGGTGACTGGTCGAGGCCCTTGAGAGGTTGAGGGTGACTCTTGTGAGACTGATGCAGGAGGTAGGCGAACTGCTTCAGAGAGGGGCAGCAGGTGATTCCTGTGCCAAGTCTTTAGTGGGCCTACACTTCCTTCTGGTCTGATCTGATATACTGGGAGACCTGGTAACTGTTTGCAGATGATGTATGGTTGTGACTTCCAGCGGTCAGCTAATTTATGTTTTCCAGGGATACCCAGATTTCTTAACACTCGATCCCCTGGCTGCAAATCTTGTACTCTGACCTTTAGGTCGAAGTTCCTCTTGTTCCTCAGCCCCCTCTGATCTGATGTAGCTTGGGCTTTCTCATAGGCCGTTTTTAGACTTCTCCGTAGCCGATCCACGTACCCCTTATGGTACGTGACTGATGTGTGATCAAGGCCTGATACACCGGTAGCCAAGCCTCTCGCCCAAACATTAAACGGTATGGAGAGTATCCAGTGGCATCATTTGCAGTGCTGTTGTAGGAATGCACAATGGCAGCCACATTCTTGCTCCAGTGCTGCTTCTTTTCCAAGCTTAGAGTTCCCAACATGTCCAGAAGGGTCCGGTTAAAATGCTCAGGCTGTGCATCCCCATGGGGCTCATATGGAATGGTTCTGGTCTTCTTGATGCCCAGCAAGTCCAACAGCTTCTTTATGAGATTGCTTTCAAAGTCTCTCCCTTGATCTGAGTGGATACGTTGGGGTACTCCATAACGGACAAAGAATTTTTCTACTAAGACTTTTGCCACAGTTGAATCCTGCTGGTCTTTTGTTGGGTATGCTTGGGTGTATCTGGTGAAATGATCGGTTACTACCAAAACGTTCCCTTGTCCACTCAGGTCAGGTTCCAAGCAAAGGAAATCAATGCACACCAGTTCCATGGGTCCCTGACTCTGAAGATGGCCCATTGGGGCAACTCGGTGAGGTAGGGTCTTCCTCTGAATACATTGTATACAGGAGTGACAGTAACCTTCAACTTCGGCCCGCATGCAGGGCCAGTAGAATCTGTCTCTCACTAGATGGAAGGTTCTTTCCGGACCCAGATGGCCATGGTGGTCATGGAGGGCGGTTAAAACTGTTTCTCTGTGCTTGCTGGGCAGGAACAACTGCCACTTTTCCTCCGGACCATCAGAGGGGCCCCTTCGGTAGACCACCCCTTGGCGCAGCTGTAATCGGTCCCACTCTCTGTGTAGTAGTCGAGCCTCTTTTGGAGAATCTGTGAGAAGCACATCAAGACATCGGCCCTCCAAGGCCTTCAACACTAATCTTTCAAAGGGGATCCTCCATCTGGTCCTTCCTCAGATCCTTCCTGGACAATTTGGGTAGACCTTCTTCTTCTCACACTTGAGTCACGTTATAGTAGTGCTTGGGTACTCCCACAGCCGTAACTCCAATCTCTTCGGCTCTAGACCCCACTCCAGCCTGGAATTCAGCTCCCTGGTACAAGGCCCGCACTCCTTCTGGGGTCACTTGGGTCCATTCCTCTGTGGGGTCACTGAGGCAATGTGGTCTTCTGGATAGGGCATCTGCATCTCTGTTTCCAACACCTGGTCAGTATTTCAGGCTGGACGTGAATCCTGAGAGGGCAGCCAGCCACCTATGCCCTGTGGCATCCAGTTTGGCAGTGGTTAACAGGTAGGTGAGCAAATTGTTGTCAGTCTTTACCACAAACTCGACCCCATATAGATAGTCTCGTAGCTTATCCACTACAGCCCATTTTAAAGCCAGGAATTCAAGCTTGTGAGTGGGATAAATCTTCTCGGCTGGGACCAGACTCCAACTCACATAGGCAACAGGCCACAGGTTACCATTGTGCTCTTGGTATAGTACCCCGCCCAGTCCATCTCGACTGGCATCCACATGCAACTCGTAGGGTTTTGCAGTATCCGCATAGGCCAACACAGGGGCAGTGGTTAGGCTTTTCTTGAGTTGAATGAACGCCTCCTCACACTCAGTGGTCCACTGGTCTTGGATTTCACTGGTCTGACTGATTCTGGAACATCATCTTCCTCTTCAGTCCTCAGCAGTTCATTAAAGGGATGGGCAATATTTGGCAAATTCCTCCGCAAACCTTCTGTAATAAGAACAGAATCCCAAAAACGACCGAAGCTCGGTCACATTAGTGAGCCTAGGCCAAGAGGTGACAGCCTCCAGCTTTCCTGGGTCTGTGGATATCCCTTCAGCGGATACGATGTGACCTAAGTAATGGACTGAGGGCTGGTAAAATTGGCACTTCTCCAATGAAAACTTCAGGCCTTCATCATGGAGCCTCTTTAGGACCTTTTTCAATCGCTCTTTGTGTTCTTCCAAAGTTCTTGCAAACACAATAATGTCGTCCAGGTTTACCAACACCTCAATCAAATTCATGTCTCCCACCGTCTTCTCCATAAGTCTCTGGAAAGTGTCTGGGGCTCCTGACAAGCCCTGAGGCATGCGGTTGAACTCGAAGAAACCCGAGTGATGAAAGCTGTTTTCTCCAGATCTTCAGCATGCATGGGAATTTGATAGTACCCACTCTTCAAATCCATCACACTGAACCACTTGGCCCCTAACAAACTCTGCAAAGCGTCTTCTATCCGGGGAGTGGTATACTGATCAGGTATGGTCCTTTTGTTGAGTGTTCGGTAGTCGATACCAAGCCTGAGTGACCCATTTTTACCACTATTGGAGAGGCATAAGGGCTCCTAGACTCTCGGATAATGCCTGTCCTCTTAAGTTCTGCCAGTTGCTCTCGCAGATCTTCCAGGTCAGCCAAAGGAACGTGTCGGACTCTTTCTCTAAACGGCTTATTTTCCTGTAGGCGAATCTTGTGGGTGGCACTCTTCGCACATCCCACATCAAATTCATTCTTAGAGAAGATCTTCTGCCATTGAGCAAGTTGGGCCTTGGCCCTCTCCTTCCATACTGGTGGGAGGGTCGTGTCTTCAGAACATTTTTTCCACAGTGACTTCACCCCCTTTCCTCTCTATTTAAGTTGGATAGGGCAACTGGGGGGGCTTGGTTCCCTTGGCCCAACAGCATTCTGGCTGGTACTTTCACTGGTGTGGTAGCAGTATTCCTAATGCTTACTGAGACCCTCCCATGACTTTTCTTTAGGGCCTTCAATGGAACCACTTTAGGAATTACTTCTATCCCTTTTTTTTCTCCTGTGGATCCGGTTCAAGGACGATAAAGGGGCCTGGTTGTTTCCAGGTAAGTTTGACAGAAGCTCTTAAACAGGTCACCTCTCCTGGTTGTAATACCTTTTCTGTTCTGTCCAGCTTCCAGATTTTCCAAACCCCTTCTGCTGGGGCCTTTTGTTCCATCACCAAGTGCTGGTAGGCTTGCTGTAACATGGGGTGGACTCTTGTTGTGGAGGTATCCTGCTCCTGGGCGAGAGGGGTCAGCAGTCTCCTCACTAGGTCAGTGTTGGTCCCTATGATGAGGGAGCCCTTGCTGGCGCCTGGCGGGCGAGGACAGACCACTGCTAGGGTGTCAAAGGTCTCTGTCTCTCCTGCCACTGAGGGGTCAAAAGTCAGTTTGATTGGCAGGTATCCATCATAAGGGAAACTTTGAGTCCCGATGCCCCATATCTCCAGTTCTTCCAGTTTCTGCAGTGGCAGATGTCTGAGGTGCTTGTTCTAAAAGTCTCTACATAAAAGAGTCACTTGAGCTCCAATGTCCAGTGTGCCTTTGTATAAATTCCTTCTACTTGGATTGACACTATTGGGGAAGGCCCCACTAAGTTGGCAGGAAGTTTTATTGGAGCGGCCTTCTTGTTTGGCTCTGTAATTTGCACTCTCACTCCCATCTTGCTTGGATTTTTAATGGATCTTGATCCTTGTTTGGCCTGATGTGCATTGATCTCCCGCCGTCCAGCAATCTGAGTAGTGGAATTGGAGGCATTGGGTCGCCCAGAGGCAATAATAGGGGTGCTTGGTAAAGATCTATGCTCTTGGCGTTGTCTCCTTGCTTCGTTGGATCTCTTGGAGTTAGTTGAGCCTGGTGGGCACCCGGTTGACTCTTCACCGGGCCCTCTGAAGTTTTCCGCCGGCTTGCGGTGTTGTTGCGCAGCTTTACCTGGGCTTGGACATACTCCTCTAACATTTCCAACTCCTCCACAGTTGAAGCAAGTCATCAGTCTCTTCGGCTTCGGAACTTGGTCAGCATCAGAGTTGGGGGACTTCTTGGGTTCTTCTAGAGTATTTTTGTTGGGTAGAACATTTGCCTGGCCAGACAGCATGGACACCATTTCTATCAACTGAGACACTTGGGTCCTCAGAAGCTCAACTTGAGAGTCGCCTTCATCGGCACTGATCACTCTGACTCAAGCAGTTGGTTCTGGTTGCTGGTTCCTCTTTTTATATAGTACAACAGGACCTCTTCCTCCCTGACCATCCGGATCAAGTCAGGGTACTCCAGAATGCCACCGCCCTGCCGGGTTCACAACAGAAGGGCAATGGTATCTAGAGGTTGGGCTCCTTGTAAAACTTGCTGTGCACGGGTCTCATCCACTTTCCGAGGATCCATTCCCTTTTTTAGCAGGATCTGATGCGTGATCTTGTCCAGGCGCCTTATGAATTCGGACAGTTTCTCTCCCTCCTTTTGATAGCAGTGCTCCAGTTGGTAGAGAAGCTCAGTAACTTTTTCAGTCCGGCCAAACACATCCTGCAGGATATCCAGGTAATCCTGTGCAGTCTTTCTTACTCAGCTTGAGATTACGTATGGCCTTTAAACTCTCTGTAATCCTTTTGCTTCTTATGTTGTTTTGGTATTTCCCCTTCTTCCAGGGCCTGAGTGGCATGATCTAGCCACTCTTCAAATCCATCTTCCGCTGAAGGCACTGGCTGCTTCCCAGAGAAAATTCTGAGCTTCCTGTATCCAGTCATCAGGTAGTCTGGAGACTCCTTCTTACATTTAGCTACAATTTCTCAGAGAACAGCGCATAGTTCTCGCCCAAGTGTAGTCAATGGTAAAGAGCTGGAACCATCTTCCTGTCCATCTCCCCCTGTACTGGGCCCTTTTTGGCTGGTGGAGGTAGGGCCCTCTCTTGAAGCTTCTGGGTGTATCAGGAAGAATTCTACTTGGCAGTCTTTATACTAGCGCCTTCTAAAATTATCTGAAACTCCCTTCTTCCATTCACACAGTGCATATGTGTGTGGATTGATGGTGTCTGTTCTCATATCAATCACCCCTGGTTTCCTGTCTGTGGACAGTGTTCTCAACACTGGGAGTAGCTGATTCTCTGTCCAGACTTCTCTTTTGATTTCAATCACCAGACCGTTGCCCGGGAGGATGTTTTCCTCCAGACACCACCGGGCTGCAGCAGTAGGGTCCATTGTTGTACGGAGAAGGGTTCTATCTAGGGGGAGTTGATTGCAGAACCGTAGAAATCCTGGACGAGCCCCCACGTGTAGCACTACCCCCGAAGGAGCTGCTGATTCAGATGTTGGGTCTACGTTCTGCCTACCAACCCCAAGAACTTGGCTCAAACTCTTCCCTTGGCACAACTGGTTTGCACAGATAATGTGGGACCCACTGGTGTGATGGGAGCCACAATAGTATAACACAATAGTAATACAGTAAATAAAACCATTACCTGATCATGGCACTTAATCAGTAGGGCGATAGATAACTCCACACAGTTGTCTGCTATATCAAAAATCAAAGTTTACTTAGTATTAAAAGTGGCAAATTAAGACAGCATTACAGTTGACTGGTGCAGAGTCAATAATATGAATAGGACAATGGTATACACAATATTAATGTCTATTTTCTATGTACAAAAGGTCTGTGCATGCGAGCTCCCCCTAGCGGGCAGTCCCACCCTGTATCCCGTCACTGTAATTTCTAGTCAAGCCTGGCTAAGATCAGTGTACAAGTTCCTCAGTGGTAGGAGTCTTCGCTAGCAAACGTTGGTGCACATACTATTTGTAATCCAAAGGGTGTTGAAGAAAAACTGAACTCCCGCAATGCTTTTGGGAGTGAATAACTCTAAGGCGGTGCAAACGCCAACTTTAAACTGCGCACTACCACACGATGCACTAAGTTTTGGTGCGTGGTGCACCATTCTAGTTGTGGTGGGCCTTAACAGTCACAGGCCTATACAATAGTTAATAAATCCTGGGCAGGTGCCCGCTCACCCAAATAGGCCTAGACCGCCTGGCAGGTTCCGCTGCTGATGCTTCTGTACACGATTCCTCCGCTGTCCCGGTCTTCCGTTCCTCACTCCGCCATACAAGATGTCTGTGAGAAGATGTCTGGACACTCTGGAACGTCAGCTGGGCTTCCCAAAGGAGGATTCTTCTCTCTTTAACAGGCTGGCCTCTCTGACAACAGTAGGCCAAGGCTATGAGGCCTACACACACACACAACAGGCCTCACCCACGCTCCTCTTGCTAGCAGGGCGATGTCCAGAGAGACCCTCCGTGGCTCCTCCCCTCCCTTAAGTAGACCGTCCCAGAAGGCCAAGCGACGAGACAATGCACTTTGGGAGTACAGCTGCACTGTGGGTACTATAGTCTATTCACTACCCATGACAACAGACTTTCTCCCTGTACTATGAGCTCCAGCATCCCTTGCTTTGATATCATCAAACGAACAGGTTGATGCAACATAACAATTAAACACCAGGGGGAGCTAGGAAATGGGAACCTTGCTATATATATATATATATATATATATATACACATACACACCGTATCCTGTGTAGCTAGATCTGACTGCAGACCGTTCCTGGTGTACTGTTTCTAATATACTTCATGCAGGCGATTTAGCTAGCTGCAGTGCATTTAGTGTGTGTGTGTGTGTGTGTGTGTGTGTGTGTGTGTGTGTGTATATATATATATATATATATATATATATATATATATATATATATACACAATATACTGTATCCAGTTTAGCTAGATCTGACTGCAGGCCATTCCTGGTGTACCGTTTCTAATATACTGTCAGGGAGGCAGGTGATTCAGTGATCTGCAGTGCATAAAATATATGTATACTGTCTCCTACATGTATATCTACTGCATTCTAGTCTAGCCAAGCCTATACCTGATTGCAGGCCATTCCTGGTGTACGTATTCAAATACACTTTCAGGTAGGCAGGCCAGGCAGGTGATTCAGTGATCTGCAGTGCATAAAATATATATACTGTCTCCTAAATGTAAATGTATCACTAACGGAAAAAACACAGTTACTGTTGCAAAAAGACTTTCCATTTAAATGGCAGCAAGAAGCAATTAAATATTTGGGAATATATATCCTGAATAATTTAAACGAGTTACAAGATCTGAATTACAATGCAACAGTCCGAAAAGTAATTAAATTATTACATAAATATGAAAAAGTAACATACTCATGGATGGGAAGGATTAATATAGTAAAAATGGACATATTGCCAAAATCATTATATATTTTTCAAACAGTACCCTTAGCCCTTCCAAAAAAAATAACGATTGAATTAAGAAAAGCAATAGAAAGTTTTATCTGGGCCCAAAAAACTCCTTGCATAAAAAGAAAATTTTTAATTAGAACTAAGAAAAACGGAGGTCTAGCACTACCTGTCTTTTCAAAATATTTACAAGCAGCCTCACTGACTAGGATTATAGATTGGCATCACAACATAGAAGATAAGCAATGGGTTAAATTAGAAGAAGATATTATAGGAGTACAACTTAAATCCCTTCCCTGGATAAAACCCCACTTAAGACCTGTGTAGCGGGTACTTGAATTTAAGAGAGGCATCTGGGTGGTAGTGTAACCCAGATGCACAGATTGCTAGGGTATCCGAGACCTTTTTCTGGTTCTTGGAGGACTTTGGTGGTGTGAGGTTCCTTGCGGCCCACAGGTGGCACTGTTGCCCTGGACCGGGGCTGAGCTCACACCGCAAGACTGTACCTTTTTGTCCTCCCCTGGAGCTGGTACAGCGGGGCGGGAACCCGCTGTGACGCAAAGGGAGAGGGGATAAAAGGGGCAGACGCCCTTACCACGGGGTTCAGAGTTCAGAGTTGGACACGGCCGCACCCAGGCACTTTCGGCCTGGGTGCTGGCGTTCCAGTGTTCCGGGCCTAGGTGCCTTTGACCTGGCCAGAGCGAGGATGGAGTCCATCCCAGGCACCTTTAGCCTGGGGCTCAGTACCTTCGACTGAGTTCCGCGAGGGTGGAGGAATCCGAGGGGGGGCCTTAATTCCTTGGGTGCCCGTGTCTGAGTTCGTGAGGACTGGTGTGTGGAACTTCTCTGGAGAGCCCGGCGCAGCATCGCTGGTGACAGAGAGGCCTCCTGTTTCTCCCTTGGACGGATCTCCTTCCCCTGACAGGGGCCGTGCTAGCGAAGGTAATTCACGTTCTACTCAATATAGTCAGTGGCAGTGACTATCCGCCACTGGTGATATCACAGTGGTTCGCATCAGAAGGGAAAGGATTGTGCCTTGATCTATTCCCCATTATTACTCAGTAGAAGAAACTGTTTGTTGTTTGGCAAGAAGAATAAAACTGAGTTGGACCTATTCGCTGTGTGGAACTCTGGTTACTAGGAGCAAAGGAGTCAGGAACGAAGTACTGGACTTGACTCTAGGACACCTGCACAGGGCCCAATTTTCTGGCCTTCACCTCTTAGCTATGGAGGACATGGGCCGTGGTGTATCTCATCTCTCCCTCCCAGGGACCCCTAGACAACAGCCACATAACCGATAAAGCAAAAGAGGGAGAGAGGGTCGCTACACCTGGAAATAAAGAGTTAAAGATTTTTGTAAGAGCCACATTAAAAATATGGGATGCTGTATTAAAAAAGGGGAAACTATCCACTATGATTGGACCTATGACCCCATTGTTCTCCAATCCAGAATTTCCGCCAGCTTTAGAAACCACAAAATACTTAAAATGGATTATATTGGAGAACGCAAGGGTGGCCCAGATCCTAGCGGATGGTAAATTGCCAAAAATGCAAGATTTAGGATCTGAATATAATCATAAATGGCTATAATATCAATTAAACACATGTATTGAAACAAAAATAGAAATATCTTTAATAAATAGATCAAAAACCAATTTTGAGCAATTATTAACAAAAGAACAAAAACCGACTAAAAAACTATCTAAGATATATGATTTACTACTCCCTTCCGGATCTCTTGGAGCAGGGGTCAGGAACCTTTTTGGCTGAGAGCCATGAACGCCACATATTTTAAAATGGAATTCCGTGAGAGACATACAATATGTTTAAATCTAAATACAAGTAAATGTGTGCATTTTATGTAAGACTGTAATATCCACATCTCCCCCACTGTAATGTCCATATCTCTCCCCACTGTAATGTCCACATCTCTCCCCACTGTAATGTCCACGTCTCCCCCCACTGTAATGTCCACACCCCCCCCATCTCCCCTACTATAATATCCACATCTCCCCTACAATTGTCTGCTTGCTTACCACTACAAGCAGGCAGATCCACGAGCAGTTGAGGCGGGTGATGTCAGCACGCCGCTCACCTAGGGCGCCGCCGGGTGTACCAAGATGGCCACCGCTCCGGAGCTAGGCCGAAGCCGCGGCCTTTCCTATGGGCTCAATCCGCAGATCGGCACACCACACGATCCGCGGATTGAGAGGCGAGAGCTAGATGTAGCCATCAAAAGAGCCACATCTGGCTCGTGAGCCATAGGTTCCCGGCCCCTGTCTTAGAGACTTAACAGGAATGAAAAAATGGGAAGAGGAAATAGGGAGTCCAATATAAGAGAATGGGAGAAAATATTTGCAACAAAACATCTATAGCGATTAAACATCAAGAGAGAAATTACAAAATAGTAATGAGATGGTATTGGAGTCCAGTAGATTTAAATAAAATAAATAATGGAAATACAGAGACCTGTTGTAGATGTATGGTAGAAAGGGGGACTATGGACCACATCTGGTACAGATGTCATCTGGTGAGGAACTTTTGGAATAAAATATTAGAAAGTGTCGGGAGTGGAGAGGAATCCATGTATAGATATTTCATTGTCTCTGATGTCAGATTCAATAAAGAGTATTAAAACGGATATTTTTCACCATATGACAACCGCAGCTAGAACAATAATATCTCGCAAGTGGAGAGAAAATAAAAGTCATACGATAACAGAATGGATATGTGAAATGAACGAAATACAATTGGTGCCTTCCATGGCAGCATACATATGGTTGGTTACTCCGCCCCCAAACAACCCACAGGACCAATTATAACTCTATAAAAGAAAGGGTCAGCCCCCCACACACCATTCTTTATTCTGTCCTCAAACCTGCAGGATCGTGGATCACCTGGATTCAGCCCTTACTATGCCACAATGTCGGCACAACCATTACAGGTTCATGCTCTCCTGTATATGGAGTCCCATAACTTAGGCTGCTAAAGGCGGCAAAAAGTTTGGGAACCCATTTTTCTGTGGATCTTTTTCTGGATCTGGAGTTCAGGTATTTCCTCCATCTTTTGAATGAGAAAAAAGCTGCTCCAAGGTAAAGACTGCCTATCACAGCTGTGCACAATGCTTGTAGCTTGCTAAATACTGGCGCAGGAGTCTTGCATTCATGCTAGGTGGTGTTACTATGCTTGCTCTATACCTATCAATAGAGGTACGCTGCAGAGTCTTGTGACTTGTTATATCTAATCGGAGGGGCTCACTTTTTCCCCTCGATATTCCTCCGGGCTCTGCTCCCCGCAAAAAAACCTGTGTCTCCATGCTGGAGGACGTCTGCGGCGCTTCGCGCACGTCCTCCGTGTCTGGCTTATCTTCTCCAGAGGTGTAGCCATGTCGCGGAGGCGTGACGTCTTCGGCGCATGTGCGGTAGTCCCGCGAAGCCGTTGGCAGCCATCTTGGTGCACCCTACAGGGTTATCTGTGTAGATGGAGCTGGATGTTTTATTGTGGCAGCTGTTCTCATCAGAGAAACATCTCTTACAGCCTTGTAGGCTCTGATTCATGCAAGAGAGGATACTCTTCCTCCTATTATGGAGCCAGCCCAAGGTAACAGCACAGTGGTATAGTGGTTAGCACTTTCACCTAGGAGCAGTGGGGTTGCTGGTTCATATCCCACCCATGTGACCAGCTACCTGGAGTTTGCATGTTCTCCCTGAGAACCGGCATGTTTTTAAAAAGAAAAAGGGGAACGTGAAGATACTTTTTTAATTATATATAAAAAAATATATATATAAGGGTTTTCTGTTTATCTTCTTAAAGAAAAGGGATATATGTTAATGTGTATATGTAAGTGATAACATATGATTTCTATGTCTGTATATTTAATTATGTATATATGTGTGTGTGTGTGTGTGTGTGTGTATATGTATATATATATATATATATATATATATATATATATATATATATATATTTAATATATTATTATTTTTTGGTCAGTTTGTAAAAAAAAAAATAGACAAGAGTTATCCTCGTTGGTTTTCCCTTCTGACATCTGTTCCCCGCAGTCCAGTTAGAGGCTGCCTGGTGGCTAAGTGGGTAGCAGTTCTGTATAGCAGCACTGGGGTTGCTGGTTCAATTGCCCGACATGCTAATGCTTGTATTGAAGTTTATATGTTCTCCCTGTGTGGGTTTCTAAAAAAAAAAGAGAGAAAAAAGATCCTCAACATTTCACGCACTAAGTGGCTGCAACGGCCAGGTAAGTTCAAATAAAAGAGAATTCAGGTATCTTGTATGGGTAAAGACAGAGTTTCCTGACTTTTGCTTTTTTTACAGCCCACAGCATCAATCAATGCACGGAGAGGCGCAGGAGGGAAGGTCCAAGGAGCGCAGTTCCTCAAAGAGGATACTCTTCTTCTGCTCATACATCTTATAGCCGCGGACCCCCTCTGCATTTGGCTAGGAAACCTCCCTCTCCACATTGTTCCGCCCACCCCAAAGGCAAAGCCTGCTGGGAAACATTCCCACAAAAAAATTGTTCTGCAGTACTTTTCTCTGGAGGCAGCCAAGGATAAAGAAGAGGGGAACCAGAAGTCCCTAGATACTATTAAAAAATGAGAAAAGGACTCCATTCATGAGTTGGCTCCCATTTCAAAGTCTACTACCCCTTCGCCAGGCGAAGTTTCCATGAAAACTCTGGCTCAGAAAGCGGGCGTGGAGATCGATTCGGGTGAAGTCAAAGACGCAATGGAAGAACGATATTCCTCCTTTTGTATCTGGCGTTTTTAAGTCTTTTATCAAGGTTGATGCTAGCCTCAAAAGTATTGATCAGGCAGCTGATGAGGCATATAATCCGGCAGCTGCTTTTACTTTGTTTCCAATACAACACAGGCATGGTCGAATAATTTCGAGTCAGCCTTGAATCAGGGTGTCGAGTCAGACAAAATTGTCAACACCCTGGAAGAACTGAAATTTACTTCAGAGGTTCCGCACGGGCCCTACTGCATACAGTATCCTTCAGAGAATATAGAAGAAGCCGAGGTATTCCCAGGCTACTCTCTTAAACATGGGAAAACAGAAGGCCACACCTGCTTCTCCCGAAGATCACCCAAAAACGGTCCAGCGGAGCCCGTCTACTGGGTGGTATCCATAGCGGGGCTTTCGCTCTAGTTTGGGTAAAAGTCCTGCGCAGTCCACTGGGTCACTTTTAAAATCCTCCACAGCCACTCCTGGAGATTCAAGCACAGCTCACCCCATACCTCGTTTCTACCCACCAAGATCCCAAAATCCAAGGGAAAAGACAGAAAATTATATTCCGATTTTTACAGGAGTCGATACAGCAAAGGAAAGTAACATCGCCTCCAGAATCAGGAGGTTTTTGGTGGTTTTGTTCCCCAATCTTTTTGGTACCCCAAAAAAAAACCACACGTGGCTGAAATGGACTTGAGTGCAGCCGATCTCGGGCCTAAGGCATTTGAATTATATCCATCAGGCTTGAACACTACAAGATGGAATCTCAAAATACGGTAATCCTGGCAATTCGACCAAGGGACTAGGTGGTCTCTATAGTCCTCAAAACGCTTACCCATTCATCATGTCTTCCAGCCTTTTCTACATCCCCAAAAAACTAGGGACCCTCATCTACAGTACCAAAGTACCAAAGCCTACTCTTCGGCACATCATCACCCCCCAGAACCTTTTCAAAGGAGCTAGTGGCAATTTTGGCTTCAGGAGAAGGGGTTACGTATCCGGCACTAACAAGACGGTACACTATTCCTGCCTCATCACAATGAAGCACTACAGACTCACCTACAGGGGGTGGTGGGCACTTTGGCAAACTACAGTTGGCTAGTGGACTACCCAAAAAAACAAAAGTGGGGTCAGTTTTGCCAGCAAAGAAAATGATATACCTTGGTCTTGTTTGGTACCCCTAAGAGGGTGTCGTATCCCCTTTTGGAAGAAATCGCTCTAATCATGGCCTAAATATGATGGCAAGCAGAACCATGTCAGCAGCAGAATGTCTGAGTCTCCTGTGGTTATTCTCCTCCTGCATCTCAATGGTGCGGTGGGCACGGTAGCATCTCCCCACTTTTCAGCAGGGGATTCTTTCTCCATGAGAAGGAAGGAATTCTTGTCTCAGAAGACTGATTATGATGGTAGATAAGTCCTCAACCTATGGAATCACTGCCAGCTTGGTTCCATCTCTTGTCTCACTATTGCATTAGAAGGCAAGCCAGCTGGATTGGGGCACCCACTTCGGAACTCCGTTGTTCCAGGGCAGGTAGCAGTTCAATACGGAGAACATAAAATCCAACATTCAGCAGTTAGGGAACAGATTACATGGCAAAGTCTCACCTAGGCGTCCTCTGAGAGGCGAATCCATCTTACTACAAATGGACAGCAAGCCAGCCTTAACACACATATCAGGTCATCGTCCAATGAGGTAGCCCTGATAATACTCAGGGCCGGAAGGACCTTCACCAGCCTCAGAGCATCTGATAGTCCAGTTCTCCAGAATTACCTGGCAGATCACCTATCAATTTTTTTTTTACCAACACCAACGATTGGTCCTTAATCCAGCAGACTTTCCAATGGTCTATCCCCAATAAGGCAGTCCTCAGTTTTTTTTTTTTTCCTGGTACATTTCCTCTCAAAGCACCTCGCTTTTTCGCAAAGTGTTTTCCAGTCTGGGGATCGGTGGGATGGAGGCCCCTTGTCCGACTAGGCGCCATCGCCTAACAGACAAGTATCCATATGAGCGGTTGTTATCTGGGTTCACTCTACTGTTTAAGTTGTTCCTTGGCGATCCTTTCAGTCACGCACAATCGTAAGTCCTGGGAAGGCCTCTTCCATCCACATCCAGAGTTCCTAGAGTTGAGCATCCGGAAATTAAGCAGAGGAAGCTATTAGAATTAGTTTGCTCCCACGGAATGGTACAAACGGTGCTTCAAGCCAGAAACTTCCACTGTTAACACCTACAACAGGATTTGGAAGAAGTTTTGAAATTCGCCAAAACTAGCTTTTGTAATTCTGTAATTCCCGGCTAGATTTAGTTCTGGGGTTTAGCTCCCTGGAAGTTCAGGTCTCACCCTTTTTTAGCCTCGTCAGACATCAGATGGGTTTTGGATCCGCTGTTAGAACGTTTCTTAAAGGCAGTTCTTAGTTTATAGATCTCTGGGCGAGTCACTACGTCCAAAGGGATATCTGCCTTCGGTATTCAGTGCATTTGCAGCTTCTCTACTCGCATAGGCACAGGATCGCTCTCTAGAAGACATTACTCTCAAAGCAATTCCTTTTTTTTTTAATCACCGTCATCGCTGGCCGAAGAGTCTCGGAAATCCAAGCCCTAGGGGCTGAGGACCCCTGTATTACGTTCCTTCCAGGCAGGGTGGTCCTCCAATCGTTTCACCAGTTCGTACCTAGAGTTTCCTCTACAAACCGTAATAAAATTGGAAAAAGGGAATTGGGACTTTTTGATGAGGCCAACTAGATTGATGGTGTTGGTGCATCGGCATGGTATCCATAACACCGGCGCTACACACCCAGTGATGTGTGGTCGGCAGGCGAGTACCATGCTCCACTCGTCTGTTGGCTCTGTCCCCCTTGTGTGCCGCAGCGTGACGTTGGTGGCTATCCCCATACACTGAAGTCTCTGTACTTCAGTCCTCCCTAGGAAGCTTTCTCTGGGACCTCCCTCATGTACACCTTGTGCCACTATTTGGACTTAACCTTTCACATAGGCGACCCAGGTATGACATTGCTACAATCTCACTTTTTTTTGTTTACAAAATTTTTTATTAGGAAGTTCAAATGTACAGTTACATAGGATGTTTATCAAGGTAATCAATAATATAAAAAAAAGGAAAATCAAGCTCTTACATGAAGATAATGATTATATACAAAGTATTCTGGTACAAAAATATATTACACGGGTGTATGTTACTAATATAAAGGACAGGCACTATAGGTCAAGATTACAGGAATTTGAGAGAGTGTGTGAGTGGAAATTCAGGTTCTAAGTTATTGAGTTATGTTGTAAGCCAATATGACCATTTCCTTACATAAACATGGAAGGTATCGTGAAGGGTGTGATAGATTCTCTCCGAAAGTTTTATCGTCCCCATCCGAGCTAGTACCTGCGCCCAAGGCAGATTATTGGATCTCCAGTTGGAGGCAATCATCCATTGGATGGAGCTACATAAAGTGTGAAAAAGTATTTTACAAGGAATGGGAACATTAGGTATATCAGCATATAGAAGGCAGATCTGTGGGGAGATGGGGATTTTCTGTTTCAAGGAGTTTTCAAAAATTTCTGCTGCTTTGCGCCATGTATGAAGTAGGTATTTGCAGCTCCAGAATGTGTGTAGGATAGTGCCTGGTTCTGAACAACCCCTGAAACAGTGTGGTGAAATAGAGGGATAAAAGGTGTGGAGCTTGGACGGGGTGAGATACCATCTAGAGAATATTTTAATAGGAGTCTCTCTGGAAGAGATAGCTTTGTTACTTTTACGGAGATTATCCAACATGCCAAGCCATTCATCTACTGTGAAGGTTTTACTGAGGTCAGCTTCCCAATGGAGCATCTGACCGGACTTGTCAGGTGAATGAAAAGTATTCAGATAGCTATATAGGCGGATATGATGCCCTTATCTCTAGAAGAAGATATACAAATCCGTTCAAAAACTGTTCCAGGGAGCTGGGTGGAGAGAGAGTAATGTTCTGCATAAAAGGCTTTGATTTGGTTATAGTGTTGAAGTTCGGATGTGGGGATACTATATTTATCTTGTAGAGCAGTGAATGAGGAGAACTCCCATTTAATTTGTAGAGATTTAAGTGTAGTAAGATTATTATTGATCCAATAGGTGAAGGAGTGGTAATCTCCGTGAGTACGGGTAAATCTCAGGTCACCTAGGAAGGAAGCAAGGGGAGGAGTGAGTGATGATAATTCAAAAGTATGTTGGGCTTTGAGCCACAATTGGTAGAAGTGTGCAACAATTATCTTGTATTTAGAGAGTTTGCTGTATGAGGTTGTTTTGGACCAAAGGATCCCCTGTAAATACCAAGGGGAAATTGAGGACTCCTCAAATTTTTTCCATGGGATATCTTGATTGGGCGTGAACCATTGTGCTAATTGAGAAAGTCTGGCAGCCAGAAAATAATGCCATAGGTTAGGGAGTCCCATCCCCCCCCATGGTTTGAGGTCTATGCATATGTGCATAGCTGCATCTAGGCTTCTTGTTAAACCATATAAATTTGTTGATTTCCCTTTGGAGAGAAGCAAGTTTAGATTTGGGGATGTTAATGGGGAGGGAACGGAAGTAATATAGCAGTTTGGGGAGGATTGTCATTTTAATGGCGCAAATTCTGCCTAGGAATGATATATGGAAGGTTGACCAGGTCTTAAGGAGTGAGGATATATTATTGAATAAAGGGATATAATTGGTTTTGAAAAGCAGGTTGTGTGATGGGGTGACAGAGATGCCCAGATATTTGAAAGATTGAGAGCACCATATGAATGGGAAATTATTTTTCAACATGGTCTTTAAGTGATTGGGGAGATTGATGGGTAGAGCTGAGCATTTGTTCATGTTAATTTTTAGACCTGATATGTCGTGAAACAGTTTCAGTTCCTTAAGAAGGGAGGGAATGGAGACGTGAGGTTCGGTGAGAAAAATTAACGCGTCATCTGCGTAGAGGCTAATTTTAAACTCATCTTCACCCATGACAACTCCCTTTATATCCGGGCTGTTCCTAATTTTGTGGGCAAGAGGTTCCATTGATAGTGCGAACATTAGTCGGGATAGAGGGCAGCCCTGTCTAGTACCCCTACTTAGAGGAAAGAATTCCGAGTTATGACCTGGAATTTTTATACGGGTCTGGGGGGAGTGATATAGTGCATTAAAGCCACACAGGAATTTATCAGGGACGCCAAATTTAGGTAGGATGTGATTGAGGTAAGACCAGGATACGCTATCAAAAGCTTTATGAATATCCAGGCTGAGGAGGCATAGCTCTTTGGAGTGTATGTTGGCATCCTGTATGATATTGGTAACCAACCTAATATTGTCCGTTATTTGGCATCCAGGTATGAATCCCGTTTGATCCATGTGGACTAAACTAGTAATAACTGCTGCCAACCTATCTGCAAGAAGTCTCCCAAAGATCTTTAAGTCATTGTTAAGAACTGAAATGGGGCGGAAGTTTTGTGGAAGAGAATGGCCTTTGAGTGGCTTAGGAATTAACGATAAGTTCGCCAAGAGCATTTCTTCTGGGAATTGATGACCATCTAGCACATAGTTGAAGAGTTTAGATAAGTTGGGGGCTAAAAGAGATGCAAATTTTTTATAGTATGCGGAGGAGAAGCCATCCGGGCCTGGGGCTGTAGAGGACTTTAGGGATTTAATTATATTAATTATTTCTAAATCTGTACATGGTGCGCTACGAGATTCTTTCTGTTGGGTGTTGAAGGAGGGTAGTGGGATATCATCCAGCCAAATTTTGGAGGACTGTTTAGGTTGGGATTGAGGACCCGAAAGAGGTCTTTGTAAAAGGAGGAGAATATATTCAACACCTCTTGTGGATGAGTAACAATGTTCCCTGCGTTATCTCTAAGTTTATAGACATGGGGTGGGTTATTAGCTTGATTTAGTTTTCTGGCGAACATAGTGGAGGAGGAGTTGCTATGGAGAAAGAATTTAGCCTTAGAAAATCTGAGGGATTTCTCAGTGTTGGCTGATAAAATTTGGTCTAAGGCCAGGCGTTTGGATTTGATTTGATCAGTAAGAGCCTGGGAGGGGGCTTGTTGAAGTTTATTGTATAAGTTATCTAGGTCCTTAGTGAGATATCTAATGTCTGAGAGCCTTTCTTTGTTTCTTTTGGCAGCGAGACAAATTAATTGCCCACGTAAGACTGCTTTATGGGCAACCCAGATAGAGGAGGGAGGGGTTTCGTCATTGATATTTTCAGTGAAGTAGTTCTCTATATGAGTGGAGACAGATTGTGCAATTGTGGGATCAGAAAGTAAGGAGTCGTTTAGACGCCAGTTGAAGGGGGATGGTTTCAGACCAATATAGGCTGTTTCAAGAGATGTAATATCATGATCCGACCATGGACAGGGGCATATGATCACTTTAGAGGAGTTCGCTAACAGGATAGGGGTGCAGTAGATATAGTCTAATCTGGCATAAACATTATGGGGATGTGAATAGTGAGTGTATGCCTTGATGCCGACATTGTGGTCCCTCCATGAGTCTAAGTTGAAAGTGATTGAGGGAGCGGTTTAGGGACTTTGGGAATGCCTTAGAAGATGGACTCTGCTCCTGTCCAGGGCCGGATGTGAGGTTAGATTGAAATCCCCACCCAGGATGATGTGGGGGGAGGTATATCGGTCTAGAGTTTCAAAAAAGTTAATGAAAAAAGAGGACTGAGATTCATTGGGAGCGTAAACTGATGCTATTGTTATGGCCCTATTGTCAATAGTGCCTTTTAAAATAATGTATCGACTTTCAGTATCCCTGAAAATACTATGTATATCGAATATAATCGAATTGCGTATGAAGATTGCGACTCCTCTTGTCTTATTGTTGTATGTTGTATAGAATACCTGGTTGTATGCCTTATTAAAGTATTTAGGGTGGTTGGATGAGCAAAAGTGGGATTCCTGGATGAGTATGATGTCAGCCCCTATTCTTTTATAGTGCTCAAAAGCTTTTTTACATCTGTGGGGGAAGTTAAAATCCTGCACATTGTGCGATATTATTTTAATACCCATTGGAGGGGTCTAGAGTGTAGGGCTTAATGGTGTCGTGATGGGGGATTAATAGGCAAGAATCAGAAGTATAGAGTAAGTTCTGGATAGTGTTAGTGATTAAGTCTAATACTAAGATTGTGATTGTGATCATAGGTATTGTAAAAAAGGGGATTGATATACAAGCAGGGAGATGAGCATTGTACCTTATGCAGTTACCAGAGTAGTCTAGAGCTGTGAAATCTATGTCAAAAATCGTTATTTGTATGTAGTTAACAGTACTTCCTTTTTGTAAAATGAACACAATAAAAGCCTTATGGGCTAAAATTTCAAAAATGAGAAACAAAAACAAAAATGAAAATGGGACAAGATGAAACCTGTCAAGAAAACTTGAATAAGCATCAATAGGACAAATAAGTCCAATTCCTGCAAACCTGGAAGGGCACCGCGTCTCTAAAGATGAGAGCTGTGGTTCCATCCTGGAGAGCAGGTCTGAGGAACAAACTAACAACAATGGATGTAGCAGGCATCCTAGAAAAACTTGAGATGTGTGCATCTACCAATAGGGGGGTAAAGATGTATTGCGTCTGTTAAAAAGCTTGTTATGTAAGGGAGACAATAAAAGCAATCCACAGTGGGGAGAAACATTTCTGAAGATGTGGAAGTGAAGGTAAATGATAATACTCAGGCGTTCAGTAAAGTTTCCACCTCGAACTATGAGATAGAACTTCAGGTAACCCATGAAAAAATAGGATTTTTATAACAGCTTACCTGTAAAATCCTTTTCTTGGAGTACATCACGGGACACAGAGCGACATAGTCATTACTAATGGGTTATATAGATACCGTCAGGTGCTGGCACTGGCAACTTCCAAAACCGGAAGTACCCTCCCCTATATAAGCCCCTCCCATCCGGGAGCACCTCAGTTTTGTAGCAAAGCAATAAGTGTCCCTAAAGAGGGGCGGGAGCTCTGTGTCCCGTGATGTACTCCAAGAAAAGGATTTTACAGGTAAGCTGTTATAAAAATCCTATTTTCTTTCTCGTACATCACGGGACACAGCGACATAGTCATTACTAATGGGATGTCCTAAAGCAATGCCAAATGAGGGGGGGGATACACCATATATAAGCTGAGCGCTATCAGACATGAGGATCTTTTGCGGCCTGCAACACACTGCGCCCAAAGGCGACATCCTCCTGACTTCTAACGTCCACCTGGTAGAACCTAGTAAACGTGTGTACCGAAGACCATGTTGCGGCCTTACAGATTTGAGCCAGGGAGGCCTGGTGATGCACTGCCCATGAAGTTCCAACTGCTCTCGTGGAGTGCGCCCTAACTTTGAACGGAGGCGGTCTACTTCTCAAGCCATAGGCTTGTATTATGACCTGTCGAATCCACTTGGCTAAAGTAGATTTTGACGCTGCCTGACCCTTTCTGGGGCCTTCCGGCAGAATAAACAAAGTATCCGTTCTGCGAATCTGAGCAGTGGCTTTTAGATAAGCTTTAACTGCTCTTACTACATCCAAAGAATGCAATAACTTTTCCTCTACCGAAGTAGGTTTGGGGAAAAAAGAAGGAAGAACCACATCTTGGTTCAAATGAAAACTCGATACCACCTTAGGAAGAAAGGCTGGATGAGGACGTAACACTACTCTGTCCTTATGGATAACCAGATATGGCTCCTTACAGGACATAGCTGCTAATTCCGATACTCTCTTAGCCGAACAAATGGCTACTAGAAAAATCAATTTCCTGGTGAGAAGCACCAAGGAAATATGCTGTAATGGTTCAAATGGTTGTTTCTGTAGAACCGACAGAACCAAGTTTAGATCCCATGGACATATGGGAATATTAACCGGAGGACTAATACGCATCACTCCTTGTATAAAGGCTTTGACTAGTGAATGCGAAGCCAAGGGCCTTTGAAAAAATATTGACAAGGCCGAAATCTGACCCTTGATAGTACTCAAGGCAAGCTTCCTATCTACAGCCCATTGTAGGAAGTCCAGAATCCTACCTATTACGTATTTACGTGGATGCCATTTCCTGGCCTCACACCAGGCGATGTACGCCTTCCAGATTCTATAGTAGATCTGCCTGGATACCGGTTTCCTGGCATTGATCATGGTAGACACCACAGCATTAGAGAGCCCTCTCTTTTTTAGAATGTGGGCTTCAATAGCCAGGCCGTCAAACCTAGGGCTGGTAAGGAAGGGTGGTATATTGGTCCCTGCGAAAGCAGGTCCGGACGATGTGGGAGGGTCCAAGGACTCCCCACAGACATTTTTACAATCTCCGCGTACCATGCTCTTCGGGGCCACGCTGGAGCCACCAGAATCACTGGTTTCTTTTCTACCCTGATTCTGCGGAGTAATCGAGGTAACAATTGTGGCGGTGGGAATGCATATATCAGCTTGAACTGATCCCAAGGGAACACTAGGGCATCCGAGCCGCAAGCTAGGGGATCCCTTGTCCAAGAGACAAACCTGTCCACCTTTGCGTTGAATCTGGATGCTAGCAGATCTACATCCGGTGTTCCCCACCGCTGACATATTGTCCGGAAAACCTCGGGATGAAGGGACCATTCCCCTGGGCATAATTGTTGGCGACTTAGAAAGTCCGCCTTCCAATTCTCCACCCCTGGAATGAATACCGCAGATATGGCTGGGACATATCTTTCTGCCCATCTCAGGATGTAATTTACCTCCCTTTGGGCTGCACGACTCCTGGTGCCCCCCTGACGATTGATATATGCCACTGCTGTGGCATTGTCTGACTGAACTCTGACAGGGGACCCTTGGAGTTTGGATGTCCATGCTACTAGGGCATACCGGGCTGCTCGTATCTCTAAGAGATTGATGGGCAGGGCCTTTTCTGTATCCGACCATCTGCCCTGGAGAGACCATTGCTCCAGTACTGCTCCCCAGCCTACAAGGCTGGCATCTGTAGTGACCACCTTCCAGGAAATCGGACTGAAGGATTTCCCTCTTTCCAGATTCTGGGGAACCAACCACCAGCGGAGGCTCCTGCGAACGGAAGGGGACAAGGACATTGGTAAGTCCAGAGCCTGAACTTTTTTGTTCCAGGCTGACAGTATGGCCCTTTGCAACTTCCTTGAATGGAATTGACCGTAGGGTACTGCTTCGAATGATGCCACCATCTTTCCCAGCAGCCTCATGCACAGGCGTATGGATGGCTGTCTTTTTGAGCCCACTAAGTGGATCAAATCTCTCAAAGACGACCCCTTTTCTTGAGGCAAGAAAATTTTTCTCTGGTCTGAATCCAGCCTTAGCCCCAAGTATTCCAGACTTTTGACTGGCTTTAGGGCTGACTTGTCTCGGTTGATAATCCAACCGTGATATTCCAGATACTTGATTGTCTCGTGAACAACCACTTCTAGTTTTTCCACTGAGTGGTCTATCAGCAACAAGTCGTCTAGATATGCCATTATCCTTACACCTCGTGTTCTTAGATTGGCCAATAATGGGGCCAAAATTTTTGTGAACACTCTTGGTGCTGTGGCCAGACCGAAGGGTAAGGCTCTGAACTGAAAATGGCGGCCTTCTACCGCAAAGCGTAGAAATTTTTGGTGGGCTGGAAAGATGGGAATGTGCAAATAAGCATCCTTGATGTCGATCGAGGCTAACCATTCCTCCCCTTGTAGGGCAGTGGCTACCGATCGGATCGACTCCATCCGGAAAGTCCTGATATGCAGGAATTTGTTTAGCCCTTTTAGATTTAGTATGGGCCTCACGTCCCCGTTTGGCTTCGGAACTGTAAAGAGGTTTGAGTAAAACCCGAACCCCCACTCTTCCAGGGGAACCTCTATAATTACTGCTTGAAGCAATAATTGTTCTAGTGCCAACAGGAGGGATCCTCTCTTCTGGGGATCCCTTGGCACGTTTGACCTTATAAAGCGGGAAGAAGGGGAGTTTTTTAACTCCAATTTGTATCCCAGATTTACTGCGGAGAGCACCCATCTGTCTCGGATCGTGTCCCGCCAGGTCTCTGTGAACAACTGAAGTCTTCCCCCCACCCGATTGGGTGGGGGCAACCCTTCATGCATTTGACTTTGGGGGAGGTTTTGTACCTCTCCTGCTCCAGGGCTTTTTGTTACCCTGCAACTGTCCCTGATTTCTACCTCCGGGATTTGACCGAGGAGGCCGTCGGAACTGTTTCACAGCCGATGTCCTAGGGACTGGAGAAGCCGGCCTCTTAAAAGAGGGACCTCTAACTCTATTTTTAACCGGCAAAAGTGTACTTTTACCGCTGGAAATTCTCTGGATATACTTGTCCAGGTCTTCCCCGAATAAGCGCTCCCCATGAAATGGGAAGCTGACCAGCAATTTTTTACAGGGAGCTTCAGCAGACCAGTTTTTGAGCCATAGAAGCCTGTGCATATGTACTACAGACAGCGTAAGGCGGGAGGCCTGATGGATTGAATCCTTTATAGCGTCCACCGCAAAGCATAAGGCTCTAGGTAGATCAGCTAGAGCAAGAGCCTGCTGATCTGGCATGTCCCTTAAGACCTGTTTCAACTGATCCTTCACTGCTTGGCAGACCCCTATAGCTGCCACTGCTGGTTGTGTCACCAATCCTGCTGTAGAAAAAGCAGATTTCAATAAGGACTCCAATTTTTTATCTATTGGGTCCTTGAACATTTGGACATTTTCCACCGGACATGTCAGTGATTTATTCACACAAGAGATGGCTGCGTCCACTGTAGGGACCTTCCATTTTCTGACAAACTTATCCTCCATAGGATAGACCACCGGAAATCTCTTGGGGGGAGTAAATATTTTGTCAGGATGCTCCCAATCCTGGTAAATGAGCCCCTCCAGTAAAGGATGGATCGGAAAAGAACAAACAGTCTGGGGAGCTTTTAGCGACCCCAACGAGGAGACAGAAGAGGAGGATGGCTCCGCAAGTGGCATTTTAAATGCTGATCGGACCATATTAGTCAGGGACTGCACCCATAACCTCTCAGCATGTGATGCTGAGAACGGCTCCTCCACTGTTGATTCCTCTACAACTGAATCAACCTCATCCTGATCCCCCTCAGGTAGGTCGTTCTCTGTATGGGACTGTTGCTCTGTTAACAGGCACTCTGAGGGAGGAGACGGAGATCGAGCGCTTTTCTCCTGTGACAGGGAAGCAGCAATTAGTGCTGACAATCTCTCTTCCAGCCCTCCCAGAGCTGAGGAAAAAACCTCCTCTGTTACATACACAGGAGCAGGTGAACTGGGGACAGCCACAGTACCAGGTACTCCTGAGGGTGCTCTACGGTCACTAACCTCTGATTCTTCAGGGGAGACTGGTGCAGCCAAAGCATGCCCAAGATCCTCAGAGCCCGATGGAGACCCCCTATTCCTCCTGGAATTTCTAGTCCCGGAGTTTTTAGACGGCATATTCCTAAGCCACAAAGCTGAGGTATTCCAGCCGAAATACACCAGTTACTGATAATAGTCTAGCATAAATGCTGCTATAAGAAACAGTTGGTGTCTACTAATGTGCCTTTCTAGGGGATGCCTGTATCAACCGCTTGCTGTATGCCTTTAAATGTTGCCAGCTCTGTCTCTGTACTTCATAGCCAGCTCACTACAATATTGTGGTTTTTTTAAACTGCTGGGATGCCCGCACATGCGCAGAAGCGCTGCGGCGCGCACAGAGCGTCATCCCCCAGGCTCCGCCCCCTTTCCCGGCTCACCTCTATATATAGAGGCGCGTGCACGCGCACACGCGCGGCCACGTGCGCCTTCGGCGCTAATTTCAAAAAATGGAAACAAGGGACAGGAGCCAGGGCCCCTCTTTGCCGCAGGCCGGGGGATGGACGAGCACTGCAACATGGCAGAGGAAGCAGTTTCCTATAAGAGAACTCACCATCTGCCTGGACTTTGCTCTGCTGAGAAGAAACTAGTCCACATGACAAGAAAACATTCCACAGCGGCCTCTAGTGGACAAACACAGGTACCGCAGTCTAATATATTAAATATATATATATAAAAAAATTTTTTATTTTTTTTTGCGGGAATACCATTAGGTAACAGACAGAAAGACAAATTAGGCTTGGGGGTCCCCCAATAGAACCAAGTTCCTGGGGGCCCCCACTTACCTGTTCCCCGCCGCAGGACTTTGTTTGGTCCACAAAAGCCCAAACTTCACCTATCACGGCAGGCATTGTAATCAAACCTTCAGGGACCGGGTTCCCAAGGATTCCACTCCCCTGGACCTGTATAGCACCCTGCACAGAAAACATCTTGGTCGTGGGTATGACCAGAGCTCTGGATCCCAGGGTCCAGCTCTCCTAAGAGAAGCATTACAGGCAAAACCTTGCTCTTCTCTGCAAGGCCCGGGTACCGACCGTTTAGCTATGAAGCTTTTTTGGTCGGATCCGGAATAGCTTACTGAGGCCCAAAAGAACCTGTACGCAAGCTCAGTGAAAAACACATGTTTCTTCTTGGCCAACACCTTAGACACTGGCAAAAAACTGAGGTGCTCCCGGATGGGAGGGGCTTATATAGGGGAGGGTACTTCCGGTTTTGGAAGTTGCCAGTGCCAGCACCTGACGGTATCTATATAACCCATTAGTAATGACTATGTCGCTCTGTGTCCCGTGATGTACGAGAAAGAAAAGGAGGGTAGTAATCAGATAACTTTTCATATCAAGAAACATGAATCTGCTAGGAAATTCGAACAGGATGATAACAGAACAAGGAAACCAAGTCCCCTAGGTCCTCTCTGAGGAGTATGATACGGAATTGTTCAGATATTCTGCTGACTCTTCAATCAGCAGAACCTCTGGCAGTATGTGGTGAAGGGAGCTGTATAATTAATGCAATATCCCCGGGCTTTCTGGAGAATGTTAAGTGTTTGAAGAGATTGTTTCGGGTTCTTTGATTCTCTTGTCACTCCCACTGGGTTCATTGAATACACAGAGATCTGGAGTGAAAGCGCAGATGGGAAGTTCTATTCTTGGTATGATTGCCTCCAGCGTCTTTGATCTCTTTGGTCTCTCTGGTTGCGGCGTGAAGATGGTGTGGACCATATCGGGGAAGAATTGGGGGTTGCTGGTGGTCGGCCTGGAGGTTCCAGGTCTAGCAAGCCCAATTTCACCAATAGTTCTTTTCCTTCGATTACGTTATAAACCGTATATGTAGAACCATTATGTGGGACGGTAAGTTTGAATGGAAAGCCCCATCTGTATCTAATCCTTGCTTCTTGTAAAACTTTGGTGAATTCCTTCATCCTTCGTCTCCTGTCTAATGTGGCTGGGGAGATGTCAGGGAATATTTGAAGCCTTTTACCATCTAGGTCTATATTAGGAGAGTTCCTGGCCGCCCGCATGATGTCTTCCTTAACGAGGAAATCCTTCATACACATGATGATATCTCTAGGCGGTTTATTAGGTGTAGGTTTGGGGCGGAGGGCCCTATGAATTCTGTCACAGGTAAAAGCTGACGGTGGTGTGTCAGGAAGGAGATTATGAAAGACCCTTGATATAGTAGGCATAAGATCGGTGACTGATTCCGGAACACCGCGCACTCTGATGTTCTGTCTATGATTTCTATTATCAAGGTCTTCCACCTGTGCCTGCATAAAGGCAAAACTATCTGCCAATGTTTCATAGTCCTTTCTTAAATCATTATGGGCCAGTGAAAGTTCGTCATGTTTTGTTTCTAATAGATCAGTTCTGTTACCTATGCAAGCAATCTCCTGAGATAGGGCGGTAGTGGACTTATGCACTTCCCTTTCTATTTTATCCACCAATTTGTCAAACATGGATGTTAGACTTGCATCTAAATCGGCTTTAGAGAGGGGTAAATTGTACTCACAGTTTGGTTCAGAGGGGGGGGGATCCAGTAATTTATTTCCCGAAGCCGCTTGTTTGTTGGCACCAGTGCCACTCTGAGACATCTTGTGGTATTTAGTTTCAGCTTCTAGAAGAAAGTTTGTTAGGTTGTGGATTGATCGGCGGGAGCGAGTATTCTTTCCCGCCGGCATGCACGGACTGTTCCCACGGGAGTTCAAAGTATTTGTGCTGGTAATCAAATGATAAAGCCGTGGGTATCTGGCCTGCTTTATATGGGTATGGCGAAGCTTTGGTCACTTACATCCTACTAGCGTAGCATAGGATGGTAGAATGCCAGTCTATCTTGATTGAGTATAGTCACTCTGGGGGAGCTGGCGGGATGTGTGCACGGCGAGATCTTGTGTACTGTGCCGGTTCAGTAAGGGGGGAAGCCGTGTGAGCTGAAGCGCCCCGAAAACAAAGGGGGGGAGACGTATATGTTAAATAGAGAGGAAGTAAGGAGGCTATTGCAGTTCACTGGCTGTGTTCAACAACGCCCAGGAGTGGGGGCCTCTGTGCTGGCTGTGGGGGGAGGTTTATGTTGCAGATGTCTGATTCTAATAGGAAGGAAGCCGGGCACTAGGAGGGTTGGGGACGTGGGATGTTAAGGCTTTTTGGGTGTAGCAAGATGGCCACCGACCTATGAGGGTAGGCCAAGCCGTGGACTTTACCAGGTGATCCTCTCAGTTCAGGTCTCTCCCCCCCCCTCCCAGGAAGGTAGACATAGCCCATTCACCGCCCAGGTGGAGTTATTGCGAGGGGAGTCTGCTTGGAGGAGAGCACTAGGGGGTCGCCAGGTGTAGCAAGATGGCCGCCGTCCTCCTGGAGTAGGCCAAAGCCGTGGCCTTGAGTGCGGGGCGAGGATGTAATCAACGCCGACGGCTTTAGATGGTGTGGCGGGTACTTAGTGGCCGATCAGGCAGTAAGCAGGCCCGGGGGTGAGCAGTCTGGGGAGGTATCTTGGAGCGGGCAGCGCGGTACTCACTGTGCACCCGAGTTGAGGCCGCATCTGAGAACGTAGGCCGCGGGACGTCTGATCGCTTCGTCCGGAGCCCACTGAAGGATCCTTGTAGTGTAGCGTCCGCCTGGTATACCACTGTTTTCAGGGGATGCAGGATGGCTCAGAACACGAATGCTGGGTGCTGGAGAGGCCGCGGATGTACAGGCCCCAAGATGGCGGCTGGTTTCAGTATCGTGGAGCCAGTCACAGGCCCATAGCAGATTCCTCCGCACAATTTTCTCAAAATCCTCCGGGGCAGCTGCAGAGAACGTCCAGGGATTAGTGCAGGTGAGCCAAGGCCTCGACAATCTCACTTTTTATCACTTGTTTTTTCTTCTCTAATACCCCTTTTTGCAGGGCTTGACCCCTTCTGTTTCACTAAGGGCAATTTTTGTTCATTTAGTGGCAACTATTGTTACCACTATCTCACTATCATTATTTTCAACACAAGCTCTGTTATAACTACACCTATTACTCCAATAGATGCAATCCTACACAACCTACCACATGACCAGTCACTATGCTATGCATCATCTACTATAATACAATTTTTATACCCAATACCTACTTACTACTTTTTCAGATGGGACATACCCTTGTGATTCACACTACTCTCACAATCCATGGGATAACTACCTTTGGAACGCCCTTCTCCTAGTGGTTTCTCCATCTCTGTTTTGGGGCTTGCCGCCTCAGTTTCCTGGGCGGACTGATTTCCCGGCCTGCCTCCAGTTTCCAGGTCCATGCCCAGACTCCGATTTGACTTGCAAGTATGAGTGACAGACTATTTATTTTTCTACAGTCTCAACTACGTTTTTACATGACCATTAATTTTAATATCTATTTCCAATATCTATAGACAATTTCTCTGCATCTGCTCCTGAAGAGTAGCGCTACAGCTACAAAACACGTCAAGCTAATAGATGCCTTTCCCTGTTATCCTTTTTATCCAAGCTACAATTATTATGGTTCACTGGAATATACCAATATATAACCTACTGTGGAAATACGTTGCAACTAGTCTGGTGTGTTTTTAATATGTTATTACTGTGGCTCTAGGCCAGCATGCTATCATTGTGTCATCATGCTATTCTGTTATTTATTACTATGTATCATGTCATGGAATAAAAGTTTTTTTACTTTACTATGATGGCTACTACATGTTTATGCATTTACTATATGGCACTATTGATGGCTCTATCACCAGACAGCATTATAGTACCATGCAATGTTATTTCCCTGGCTGCACGCTTCATTTCAAAGTCCCAAATTTTGTTCTTTCCCCTCTACAAACCACATTAACCAGGAATGGGTGCTTCCAGCTTTGGGGGAAAGATTCAGCAACCTCAAGGCTGCAAGAGCTGGATATGGCAAGGACTCTCAGACATTACAATGGTCTGACGCAAACCTCTCGTAAAATCAGCGGCTTCCTCTTGGACCCCTAACGGTAGAGAAAAGAAAAAAAGGCCAACATAAAAAAAGCAACTTTGGCAAGTTGGATTATTTATCTCAATCAGAGGACATATCAAGCTAGTAGTCCTCCGGTTCCAAAGTCGGTGAATGTTCACTCTACGCGGGGAATGGCATTTTCCTGGGCAGCTGTAGTGCGATTTTCTCCAGAAACTCTGTCAGGCGGCAAACTGGTCATCTTTCACCTCATTCATATCCCACTATAGTCTAGTCCTGGTTGCACTTGCTCCCCCGTGACATAAAAAATAAAAGAGGGGCTTCATAGCTGTCGGATCTATAATCGAAAGTAAAAATATCTTTGCAGCTACCCTCCCTGTGAGCGAATTATTAACCATATGTATGCTGCCATGGAAGGCACCAGGAAAATGAAAAATGTAATACTTAACTTTCCGTAATTTTCCTTTCAGCATATGCCCTGCCTGTAATCCTTAAATGTTTGAGTCTAGTTACAAGAATGGTGTGTTTCTTTTATAGAGTTATAATTGGTCCTGTGGGTTGGTTGGGGGCAGAGTAACCAACCATATGTATGCTGCCATGGATAGGCTCCAGGAAAGGAAAATTACGGAAAGGTAAGTATTCAATTTTCCGTTATATGGAGAGACGGATAAGAGAAGGTTACATAAAAAATCAAATGCCAGGAATATGGCAAAAATGGGAAGTATTTCGGTCCTCGACAAGTATGATAGAATATTTATAAATGGAAAATAACAATTAACCCCTCAGGGGATAAAAAAGGAAAAGAAAAAGGGAATGGGAGATATAAAGAGGGAGATGAGTGTCCCCCCCTTTTTTTTTGGTAGTATTGTTTTATTTTGTTGTGGTATGGCAGGGTGAATGGGTTTGGAAGATGTTAGAAGTATGCAAGTGAGATTGTAGAGTTTTTTAAGAAAAAGGACAGGAACAAGGAAGTTAATAGATAATAATCAAGGTCCTTAATCAGGACCAAGGAGAAGAAGTAAATGTATATTTTAACAAATTTTGTATAACTGTAAATACCTGTTATAAATGAATAAAGAGAAATTGAAAACAAATACACTTTCAGGCAGGCAGGCAAGTGATTCGGTGATCTGCAGTGCATAAAAAATATATGCAGTCTCCTACATATATAACCACTGCATTCTAGTCTAGCCAAGACTATACCTGACTGCAGGCCATTCCTGATGTATGTATTCAAATACACTTTCTGGCAGGCAGGCCAGGCAGGTGATTCAGTGATCTGCATTGCATAAAATATATATACTGTCTCCTACATATATATCCACTGGATTCTAGTCTAGCCAAGACTATACCTGACTGCAGGCCATTCCTGGTGTACGTATTCAAATACACTTTCAGGCAGGCAGGCAGGCAGGTGATTCAGTGATCTGCAGTGCATAAAATATATATACAGTCTCCTACATATATATCCACTGCATTCTAGACTAGCCAAGCCTATGTCTGACTGCAGGCCATTCCTGGTGTACTTTTTCTAGTAAACTTCAGGCAGTGTTTTGCTAATCTAATTTTACAGTATGTCTGGAAGGCCACCAAGGAGAGGCAGACGCTCACAGGCCACTAAAAGAGGGCAAGCAGGTTCTGTGTCTACAGCCAACAGTGCCTCAGCACGTGGCCGTGGGGCACGCTTGTCCTTTTTTTTGGCAGCTGGCTGCGTTGAGCCACAACATGCAGAAGACTTGGTATAGTGGATCACAAAGCCGTCCTCATCCTCCTCATCCTCTGTCACCCAGGCTCAGAGTACTTTGGCTGCCAATGAAGCTGCCAAAGTGGCCTATTCCATCGGCTCAATGTCATCAGTCACTCCTTCCCTAGCCCCAGCATCATGCACGGAGGAGTCCCCCGAACTGTTCGACCACAGTGTCGGGTACATGCTGCAGGAGGATGCGCAGCGTTTTGAATGCTCCGATGAGGGTACCCAGGTTGAGGAAGGCAGTAACGTGAGCTCAGAGAGAGGGGGTGCCCAAGAAGGACAAGAAACTGGCAGTCATGTTCCGCCAGCTGCAGCATACTGCCAGGTTTGCTCCAGTGACGAGGAGGGAGGGGATGATGAGGTCACTGACTCTACATGGGTGCCTGATAGAAGAGAGGAGGAGGCACAACTCCAACGAGGCAGGATGCCCTCCAGGGGCCAGCTTAAGGGCAGCCAACAGACTGCATCACACCGCAGAGCTCCGCATGTGCAGTGTTGTGTTACACTATGTGATTATTCTTGCTCTGTGTCTTTAAGATCTGTCCCCTTCTTTCTAGCTGAACTCTCTCTCTCACCGTAGTTCTTTATATATCTCCTCCACTTCCTGATTCTGGTCATTACTCCTGTATATCTTCCATGCTAAACATCTTACATGTGGCTTACAACTGCAACGTTTTTCTACCTATGAATATCCATCATTAAACGGAACATTCGAAAGGATTCATCGTCTGTCGTCCTAACTGTGAGTTTATTCATTGAGTTAAACTGCCTGTATCGATGCAAGGGATAATAGCAAACCAGCTTGTGTAAGGCCTACATCAACCTGGAGATGAACTTTATCGCTTTGTAGTTGAGACAGAACATGCAGGGCGCTTTTTCAAAAGTTCTTTGGTGTGGGCCTTTTATGAGACGTGTGCAGCAGATCGCACAATTGCTGTTTGCAACATATGTTTAAACCGTATCTAGCGTGGCCAAAACAGCAGCCGCTTGGGCACCACATGCTTGACCAGACATATGTCGAGCTCCCATGCAGTCCGTTGGCAACACTACTTAAAAGACCCACACCAAAGAACAAGGCGGACTTCTCCTTGCTCCTCATCAGCTGGGATCTTCAACCCCACTATACCTTCAGTCCTCTCAGAAACCGGCACTGAGAGGAATGAAGGTGTAGAATTAGGTGTGCCAAGTACTTGCGGCCAATGTGCTATCGCTACACCAACATGCGATTGTAGCAGGCAAATTTCTCTACCCCAGTTGCTAAACCATCAAAAGAAATTCGGTCCCAGCCATCCACATGCTCAGCGGCTGAATGCTAGCTTGGCTAAATTGCTAGCACTCCAACTGCTGCCTTTTCAGCTGGCAGACTCTGCCCCCTTTCGTGAATTTGTGGAACGTGCGCTACCTCAGTGGCAGGATGCAGGACAGGGTGCAGTATTTTTGGAGCTTGTTCTGCCACCACGCCTCCAAAATGCTGATAGTGGTGATTCTGCCACACCTCTCTCCTCCACCCCCTCTTCTTCTTCTTCCTCTATGGCCTCTTCCTGTACAGATTTGTCCTCGGAACCAGCAGTGCTCCATAGGTGTTCTAGGGGCTACGTAAGCACTCAGGCAAAAAGATGCCATGCGGTGCTTGAGTTGGTCTGCTTAGGGGACCGGAGCCACACTGGGGCAGAGATTCTGTCAGCTCTGCAGGGGCAGGCTCAGAGGTGGTTGATGCCACGCCAGCTTCAGCCAGGAATGGTGGTTTGCGACAATGGCACCAACCTCCTCTCCGCCCTCCGTCAGGGATACTTGACCCATGTTCCCTGTTTGGCTCACATCCTTAATTTGGTGGTGCAGCGGTTCTTGTGCAGGTACCCGGGCTTACAGGATCTCCTGAGGCAGGCCAGGAAAGTCTGTGGGCATTTCCGCCGGTCATATAATGCCAGTGCTCGGCTGGCTGACCTTCAAAAGGAATGCAACCTGCCCAAGAACCGCCTCATCTGTGACATGCCCACCAGGTGGAACTCAACGTTGGCAATGCTGCAGCGGCTGCACATGCAGCAGAGGGCCATCAATGAGTACCTGTGCGAGTTTGGCACCAGGACAGGGTCAGGGGAGCTTGGCTTTTTTTCGCCACGCCAGTGGCTACTGATCAAGAATGCATGCACTGTCCTGTCAAAATTTGAGGAGGCCACAAGGATGGTGAGCAGTGACAGTGCATGCATCAGTGATACTGTCCCTCTTGCCTTCCTGTTGGAGCACACTCTGCATGGAATAATGGACAGGGCACTTGAGGCAGATCAGAGGAAGGAAGAGGAAGTCTTCCTTAACTCTCAAGGCCCCCTTTATCCAGACAGTATTCCTGCGGGCCCGCCGATCTCACAGGAAGAGGCGGAGGAGGATGAGGATTGTGTCAGCATGGAGGTGGAGCCTAGCACTCAGCATCAGCAGCAGTCTTCAAGGGATCGTTTTCAGTCCCCAGAAACACATGGACTTATATGTAATTTTCAAAATCCAATTGTCATTGGGACAGAAAGTGAGGTGAAATCTTCTGAACAGGGGCACAGACAGCAAAACAAATGTTACAGGGGTGATGATAATGTTATCCAAAAAGCTTATTTATAGATTTTTTGGCTGGAGCTACACTTACAAAATGTACCTGTTCCAAATTACAAACAGATTCAACTTAAGAACAAACCTACAGTCCCTGTCTTGTTTGGACTGTGTGTGTGTGTGTATATATAATGGGCTGGGGGGGGGTACCCATGATGTTTTTCTCAATAATTTTCATCCATATTGTCGGGACCCAACATTACATTACAGCCCCAAGCAGTTTTAAATTACTTTTATTCTTTTAGAAATGTCAGCAGGGACTGTTCTAAACACGGGAAACACGCACCACTTTACAGGCATACTATAGACACCCCCAGGTACGATATTTAAAGGAATATTTCACTTTTATTTTTTCACTTTAAGCATTATTAAAATCACTGCTCCCGAAAAAACAGCCGTTTTTAAAACTTTTTTTTGCATTGATACATGTCCCCTGGGGCAGGACCCGGGTCCCCAAACACTTTTTATGACAATAACTTGCATATTAGCCTTTAAAATTTGCATATTAAATTTTTGACGTTCGAGTCCCATAGACTTTAACGGTGTTCGAAAGTTCGCGCAAACTTTCAGTCCGTTCGCATTTTCTGCCACAAACCGAACCGGGGGGTGTTCGGCTCATCCCTAATCCACAATATCTCCCAGGAAATATACAAAGACTATTCCTGATTTGTTTGATTCTGAAATATAGTCAGCAAGGCTGGTCTGCAATGTGACATGTAAGTCATCCAAGTGCATGGGATTAGCCATGGGTCAGCCCTACCTCATTAGCTAAACCATTGTGTGATGTTTTGTGTAAATATTTGGGTTATTGTGTATGTAGGGACTGACATACGTTTCAAGTGTGTAAAAAGGCTGTATACTTGTCAAATAAATCATTCTATGTTCAAGCTGTGTAACTGAGCTAGTCTCAACTGGTCCTTAGTCACAATATATGGACTGTAATATCTGATCACTGAGGTCCAGACTGGAGGAAGCAGTGTATTGACGGAAGCACTCAAGTGAAGTGCAACAGGGTTTCGTTATAGCTTACACCCTTTTCTGTACCCGTGGCTGAGGTCACCACCTATCCTATGCTCCCATGACATTATCAGGCCTTCCAAGATGTTTTTTGTAAAAAATCTGCTGACAGTCTGCCTCCTTATCCCTATGACTGCCCCATTGATCTTGACCCTGCAACTACTCCACCTCGGGGTCGAGTTTATCCTGTCCCCATGTCGCATATCTGGTGGAAGAGGAAGGCCTCTCTTGCATCTCTGACTCGGGGGGGCCCTGATAGAGCAGACAGGTAGCGCAGGAGTGCAGAGTGGCACTAGTGCCTTTTGGTGTTGCTAGCAGCTTGGCTTGATGGACTCTTTGAATCAAACAAGGGAAGACCATCAGTGGACCACAGCGGAGAAGAAATGCTGTATGAACACCAGCGAGCAGGAGACAGGAGCAGGCTGAAACCATCAGTGGATTGCAGTGGAGCAGGAATGCCGGATGGACACCAGTGGAACATAGGCAGGGGCTCACAGCAGGCAGTCAAGCAGCAGTAGAGGCAGAGTCAGATTCAGACAAACCGGGTCATACACAGGCAGACGGATCAGGTGCAGATACATAGGCAGAAGCGTGGTAAAAAGGCAAGCTGGCATCAAATGCAGGCAGGGTTCAGGAGAAATCAAGACAAGCTGGGTCGGTAACAGTCAGATGCAGAGTAACAGGTTACAGGTATGCACGGGAACGCTGTAGACAAAACAGCACTGAAGCATACCACAGGCTCAGTTTAAATAGCCCGCTTGGTGCCAACAGATGCGCACACGTGAGCAACAGACGTTCACGCGCATGCCCGTGTGCCCAATCGATTGCAAAATTTCTATGCGCATGAACAGGAATACGAATTAGCCTGTGCCTATGCACAGGAAGCTGCCTAGAAGAGCCATTCTGTCTGCTGGAATGACACTTTCCTGACACTTCATTCCTGAGACTCAAGCCATGCCTGAGTACGTCCGGGAAAATCTACAAAATAGATTCATCCGAAAATCCAATTCTCCCGCAGGGGCCGGCTTCTTCTTCATGCAGAAAAAGGATGATACACTCTGACACTACATTGACTATAGAGGCCTCAATGCAATCACCATCGCTACCCTTGATTTGACAGCAGTGGCGCTGCGTCCATAGAGGGCGCAGGAGCACCGCCCCCCTCTCGCTCCTGCACCGCCACTGAAAAACAATACACAAGCTTTGTGAGCGTCAACTATTTTCAGTTTCAGTTTTCTAGACAACTGCTTAGAAGAACCCATGGTGCTGATTGTTGGGGCAAGGTCAGATGAGTCTGGCCATTTAAAACCTTTGAGATTGACATCACCTGGTCTTCCCAGACGATGATTGAGAACAATCCATGACACTGGCAGGTCTCAGCTTTGCAAAGGGGGCAGTGCATGCTATAAATTCTGCAGGGTGCCCAAACTTTTGCAGACGCCATTTTTTTGTTGAAAGTGTAAATGATGGAAATAAAATCTAAATTTTTTTGACATATTATAAGAATGTCTAATCTGTAATTTGATGCCATTTGGAGATTTTTCCATCTTTCCTTGGCTTTGTTATGCACATTAATACACATTTTTACCTGGGGTGCCCAAACTTTCGATCCCCACTGTATTTGTGTGAGTAATTGTCATTCAAAATGTGAGAACACCGAAAGCTGAAAATTGGTCTGGTTAGGAAGGAGGTTTAAGTGCCCAGTGGGTAAATGGTTAATACCAATTTGAGGGTGGGGGTGGTTGTTTGTTAATTAATTGTGAATTAAAATAAGGATGGCTGGCTATCAATGCAAGCTTTTCACATCTACTGTAAGTCAGGCTTGCAAAGGGAAGAGTTGTAAAGATAAGATCAGCTCATAACTTAGATAAGACACTACATAGCGACATAATGATGAAGGCAGCAACATACCAAAATGCACACAGATACAGTGAAAGCAAAAAGTAAATTTTCAGTTTTGTTCAGATTCGGCACTGCGTCGCTTTAACTGACACTTGCGTGGTCATAGGACACTGTACCCAAACAAAATTGACGTCCTTTTTTTCCCACAAATAGAGCTTTCTTTTGGTGGTATTTGTTCACCTCTGTGGCTTTTATTTTGCGCTATAAACAAAAGAAGAGCGACAATTTTGAAAAAAAAACACTATTTTGCACTTTTTGCTATAATAAATATCCCAATTAAAAAAAAAAAATTCCTCAGTTTAGGCCGGTATGTATTCTTCTACATATTTTTGGTAAAAAAAATTGCAATAAGCGTATATTGATTGGTTTGCGCAAAAGTCATAGCGTCTACAAAATAGGGGATAGATTTATAGCATTTTTGTTATTATTATTTTTTATTATTATTATTTTTTACTAGTAATGGCGGCGATCTGCAATTTTTATCGGGACTGCGACATTATGACGGACACTTTTGACACATTTTTGGGACCATTGGCATTTATACAGTGATCAGTGCTATAAAAATGCACTGATTACTGTAAATGTCACTGGCAGGGAAGGGGATTAACACTAGGGGCGATCAAGGGGTTAATTGTGTTCCCTTTTATGTGTTCTAACTGAAGGGGGGATGGGACTGACTAGAGGAAATTACAGATCGTGGTTCCTAGCTATTAGGAACTCACAATCTGCATTTCCTCACTGAACAGGGATGTGTGTGTTTACACACACACACATCCCTGTTCTGCCTCTCGTGCCCAGAGATCACTCGTGGCCCGCGGCCATCGCGACTGCCATTCACGAGCATCCGCACCCCCACAATGCAGCGGGCGCCTGCTACCACCGCTTAAAGCGACCGACGTACAGCTACAACGGTTCGCCCAGCGGAGCCAGCCTGCGGCAGTATAACTGTGGCGGTTGATCTGCAAGCGGATAAGGTGGGGCAGAGCCTGAAGTGCATATCAATTGCATAAAGAATCACTTAGAGAAAGAGTCCCTAAAGGAAAAACCCCCCAGCAATGTTCCCCCCAGCAAAGTGTCACCAGCAAAGGATAATTCAAATTTCCCCAGTGGTAAACACACCGCACCTTCCCCGCTGCAAAGATGCAGCTAGCAGGACTTCTGGAGCGGTCCTGCTAGCGCACTGCTTCAGTGTGAAAGCCTTCGGGCTTTCATACTGAAGATTGCAGATTTTTTCAGGCGGCATAGCAACGCTATTTTTAGTGCTAAACTGCCTGAAAAACGTGTCAGTGTGAAAGGGGCCTTAAAGTTGAGTTTAGATCTTGAGAGCGTGTTCGTGTTGGCTGAGAAGTCAGTTGGTCAAAGTTTGTCGTTTGTCAAGATTGAGAGCAATATTTGTGTCTAACAAGGTTTTATGTTCTAGAATTTGTATCTCTGCGAGTAAATCTGCTATCTCTTTGGATTTCCTCCTTTTCTCGTGTGCGCCTCTTTTTATCAAGATGCCTCTCATGAACGCCTTGTGTGAATTTCATGGCACAAACTTGTTTATGTCGGCAGTTGCATTCAGCTGGAAGAAAGAGGTTAGTTCTTGTTTGATCTGTTCCTTGTATCTGGGGATGGTAAGAAGGGTCGCGTTCAGTCGCTAAAGAGAAGTGTTCTTTTTGAATGGAGTCTCAAAGATTTCTAATCAGACAGGGGTCTGACCATGTGATGGGGTCCATCTCCATCTTAGAAATATGTTGTAGTGTGAGCTTGTCGACAAGGAACAGATCAAGTCTCAAGTAAGATTGTTGTTATTTGGAAAAAAAGGTATAGTCCCTTTCACTGCCTTGTAGGCATCTCCAAGCATAATAGAGGTTTGTGTTAGTGATAAATGAGGACAGTGAAGATGTTCTTTTGTGAGCCCTGTTAGAAGAGTCCATTATGGGATTTGGGGTATCATTAAAGTCCCCGCAGATTATAAGGTGTCCGTGGGCTTTTTGTTTTACGTTTGTTTTTTTTTGTTTTTCCCGAAAAAAAGCTTTGATTAACTTCTATGCACCCAACACACGGCAGAGTAACCTGGGTGTTTTCTATAGTGGCTTGTAGTATAATGAAATGTTCAGCTGGGTCAGAGTAGGAGTCATGGATTTGAACCTGTAGGGAATGTTTTATAGCTACCAAGACACCTTTGGATTTAGTGTCGGCATTTGCCAAAAAGTAGCATGTAAAATCTTCAGGCAGTATAGAGTGGAGGTACTTTTGCAGCAGGAGTTGGCGCTTGGCAGGAAGGTCCTACAGACAGTGGTCCCACCCTGAGGTAGACCTGTTTTACTTGCTTTTCCTCCCAGGTTTGCCTTCCTGAAAGATGATTGGAGAAAATCCCAGTTACACTTATGCTTCTGGGAATCTTCCAGTACAGGTCTACTTTTTTTTCCCTCTCATACACTGGTGGAGCTAGTCTACTTTAATCTCAATTGAGAGATAAGGGTTGGGAGGGGTTTTCCCCTGCTTGTTTGATTGTGTTTCCTGTTAGGAAGGAGCCAGTCATCTCTCAGATTTGCAAGATGGACTGGAAGATTCCCAGAAACTGGAAGATTCCCAGAAACCTTGTTACCGTGGGATTTTTCTTTAGCTCCCTTAAAACCGTAGAAAAATAAATGTCTACCCTCCTTGTCTGTAACATTGCAGAGATCTTTTTTAAATAGCATCTAAAAGCAAAACATATCCAAATGATATACTGTACTCTGTTAACTATTAGTACTCTCCAGCACGTGTGTCCAGGCATTTTCTTCATTTTCAGTGTTTTCTGTATAGTGTTAAAAAGAAGTAAAATGTAGCAAGTGAATCCCTATTTAGAACCCGATCTGTGTGTGCTTCTTCTTTTCAAATTTTGACAGTCAAATGTAATAAAAGATTCTAATTTGACTTTCTACTTGTATAAAATATATTATACTAAAGTATGCACCATTAAATGGATCATTAAATTGAATTAATATTTTCCATACACTTGTTGTTAAGATAAAATTGCAGTGGAATGTGACCTCAGCCAGTGAATGTGCCCTAATGCTGCAGGAAATGGTCACCTGCCGGAAAAGATTTAGCATCTGATATTTGAGGATTCCTCTTTACCCCTTGTACTGTAACCTATGACATTTGTTTTTTTTTGTGCAAAACATCTGAAATATGCGTTTAACATAAGAAGTCACTGTTGCCCAAAGCTAAATATTTTAATCTTGATCTCAGAATTTTCATTTAACCCAATAATGATTAAATACAGTATATAATATACATTTCATGATATACATATATAAGAATATACAACAGTTTTTTGGTAATGCCTAAACAGAAAAAACGTGTGCCTAAATAGGCACAGAGTTGTTGATGCTGTTATTGATAATCACAAATAAAATGTTTTGTGTACACACTGTATTGCAAACATAAATATGAAGAATATAAAGCTTATTGTGCTTTAACTAATATCTCAACTGATAGTCACTAGGGATGGGCTATCTGTTCGTGTCGAACATCGGCTGTTTGATCATTCGACGAAGATCGAACATTATTGGCCATTCGCGCCAAATTCGAGCGGTGCGTCACGGCCCATAATGCACTGCGTCATCGCAGTGCATTGCTGGCTGATGATTGGCCAAGCATGCACTATGACCCGCATGCTTTGGCCAATCACAGCGCCGTCAGCGAAGAGAGACATAATTGGCCAAAGGCAGGGTGCCTTTGGCCAATTATGGCTCAGGGGGTTAAGTCCACGCTCCACACTATATAAGGCCGCCTGCACATCGGCCTTGTGTAGTGTGTTCCGGTGGAACAGTTTAGCTTAATCTCACTGCAGACCGTTCCTGGTGTACTGTTTCTAATATACTTCAGGCAGGCAGTTGATTCAGCTAGCTGCAGTGCATTTAATATACAGTGGGTACGGAAAGTATTCAGACCCCCTTAAATTTTTCACTCTTTGTTATATTGCAGCCATTTGCTAAAATCATTTAAGTTCATTTAAGAAAAACTGAAATATCACATGGTCCTAAGTATTCAGACCCTTTTCTCAGTATTTAGTAGAAGCACCCTTTTGATCTAATACAGCCATGAGTCTTTTTGTGAAAGATGCAACAAGTTTTTCACACCTGGATTTGGGGATCCTCTGCCATTCCTCTTTGCAGATCCTCTCCAGTTCTGTCAGGTTGGATGGTAAACGTTGGACAGCCATTTTTAGGTCTCTCCAGAGATGCTCAATTGGGTATAAGTCAGGGCTCTGGCTGGGCCATTCAAGAACAGTCACGGAGTTGTTGTGAAGCCACTCCTTCGTTATTTTAGCTGTGTGCTTAGGGTCATTGTCTTGTTGGAAGGTAAACCTTCGGCCCAGTCTGAGGTCCTGAGCACTCTGGAGAAGGTTTTCATCCAGGATATCCCTGTACTTGGCCGCATTCATCTTTCCCTCGATTGCAACCAGTCGTTCTGTCCCTGCAGCTGAAAAACACCCCCACAGCATGATGCTGCCACCACCATGCTTCACTGTAGGGATTGTATTGGACAGGTAATGAGCAGTGCCTGGTTCTCTCCACACATGCCGCTTAGAAATAAGGCCAAAAAGTTCCATCTTGGTCTCATCAGACCAGAGAATCTTATTTCTCACCATCTTGGAGTCCTTCAGGTGTTTTTTTAGAAAACTTCATGCAGGCTTTCATGTGTCTTGCACTGAGGAGAGGCTTCCGTCGGGCCACTCTGCCAAAGCCTGGACTGGTGGAGGGCTGCAGTGATGGTTGAATTTCTACAACTTTTTCCCATCCCCCGACTGCATCTCTGGAGCTCAGCCACAGTGATCTTAAGGTTCTTCTTTACCTCTCTCACCAAGGCTCTTCTCCCCCGATAGCTCAGTTTGGCCGGAGGGCCAGCTCTAGGAAGGGCTCTGGTCGTCCCAAACATCTTCCATTTAAGGATTATGGAGGCCACTGTGCTCTTAGGAACCTTAAGTCCAGCAGAAATGTTTTTGTAACCTTGGCCAGATCTGTGCCTTGCCACAATTCTGTCTGAGTTCCTTTTGACCTCATGATTCTCATTTGCTCTGACATGCACTTGTGAGCTTTAAGGTCTTATATAGACAGGTGTGGGGCTTTCCGAATCAAGTCCAATCAGTATAATCAAACACAGCTGGACTCAAATGAAGGTGTAGAACCATTTCAAGGAAGATAAGAAGAAATGGACAGCACCTGAGTTAAAAATATGAGTGTCACAGAAAAGGGTCTGAATACTTAGGACCATGTGATTTCCATTTTTGTTTTTTAATAAATCTGCAAAAATTTCAACAAGTCTGTGTATTTCTGTCAATATGGAGTGCCGTGTGTACATTAATGAGGGAAAAAAATGAACTTAAATGATTTTAGCAAATGGCTGCAATATAACAAAAAGTGTCAATTTTAAGGGGGTCTGAATACTTTCCATACCCACTGTGTGTGTGTGTATATATGTGTGTGTGCGTGTGTGTGTGTTCTGGTCCCAGGCACCTTCAGCCCGAGGCTACATCTCTGCTCGCCAGGCCCAGCCCTGCTGGTTTGGGCCTACGTTTCTGAGGAGTATCCCAAGCTGTCCGTCCGTGGGAGGGAAGCTCTTGAGGAGGGAGCCAGGGGAGGACCTACCCCAGAGGAGACTGGCAAGGCGCCGATGTCTCGAGAGGCCTGGAAACTCATTCAAGGAGGGATATACTCAAAAGTTCTATTGCTTGTCGGGAGGTTTGGGGCATTTAAAATCCTGTGGCAGAGGATTCGTGGACACATCCAAAAGCTAATCAAGTCTGTGGCAGAGACCCAAGCTCATCAGGTCTGTGGCAGAGACCCAAATTCATCTGTAGCAGTTTCTGGCAGAGACTGTCTAAATCCTATCACTGCATCACTCCAGCTGCTAGAACCGTGAGAGGGATCTATCCGGGTGAGCAATACCCACTCAGGCTTGAGTGGCTCTGAGGGTAAATAAGTGCCACGTGCCTGAACCTACCTCAATACCCAACTCTATCTCCATCTTCAACTTTTTCCCACTAAGTTCCCAGCAAGAAAAATAAACTCGTTTTTGGAGTTTAAAACAGTCTGGACATTGGCCTTCTTTTAGGAAAGAGAATAGACTTTTCCCTACACTCTAGGGATATGAACCAACGTGGAAGGAGGTAACTCGCTGCAGGACCCAAAAATTGTATGAACGCCGCACATCCTCTTATGCCAGGAGGATACGGGCATGTGGCATGGTGTGCCCTACTCTGCAGGTGGAGGTAAGCAGGAAAAAAAGGGGTCTGTGTGCTGCATTAGTATGTCAATGAATTTAAAATAAAACTGAAATAGGAAGAATAAAACAAAACTAGGGTAGAGGAAACAATAAGTGCATTTAATTACTATAAACATTCTGCTGTGCGGAGAGCCTTTATACAAAATGAATACGAACCTAAATAGAGCTAGATTTACAGTAGGTGTCCGCAACATTGTGTCAATCTCGCCAAAATAGCGGCGAGATTGACACTCTACGAGCCCCGTCGCGAGAGCCAGCGCCGAGCTGGCTCGTCATCGGGAAAGGAAAAATTTTGTTTTTCCTTTCGCAATGAGCGACACGCATTGCTGACATTGAGGCCAGTGGACGGAGATCCGACGTGGATTCCCGCCAATACTAGGCACTGTGTTTAGTATGAATCCTGAGTGGGAACTCCACGCCAAATTTTAAATAAAAAAACGGCATGGGTTCCCCTCCAGGAGCATACCAGGCCCTTCGGTCTGGTATGGATTTTAAGGGGAACCCCCTAAGCCGAAAAAACGGCGTGGGGGTCCCCCTTTAAAATCCAAACCAGACCCTTATCTGAGCACGCAACCTGACAGGCCACAGGAAAAGAGGGGGGGCGAGAGAGCGCCCCCCTCCTGAACCGTACCAGGCCGAATGCCCTCAACATGGGGGGTTTGGTGCATGTTGATGGGGACAAGGACGCTGGCCGTTGGTTGTCGGGGTCTGCAGACGGGGGGCTTATTGGAATCCAGGAGCCCCCTTTAATAAGGGGGCCCCCAGATCCCGGCCCCCCACCCTATGTGAATGAGTATGGGGTACATCGTACCCCTACCCATTCACCTGGTGGAAAAAAATGTCAATAAAAAAACACTACACAGGTTTTTAAAGTAATTTATTACACAGCTCTGGGGGTCTTTTTCTGACTCCGGGGGTCTTCTCCCTTCGGGGGTCTCTTCTTCTGCTCTCCGGTTCTTTCTGCCTTCTGCCGGGTGCCTTTGCTATCTTCTTCCAGCTCTTTTGCTAGCGGGGGCCCGGTCTTCTTCGTCACCTTCTTCCCTCTTCTCCTCCTCGATGTTCACTTGTTGCTTCCTCCCGCTGTAATGCCGGGTGTGCGGTCCGCAACAATTTATATAGGCCTCTCATGACGTCAGTCACATGCTCCGGGTGGCCACATGCTCCCATGACATCACAGCCACATGCTCCCATGACGTCACAGCCACATGCTCCCATGACGTCACAGCCACATGCTCCCATGACGTCACAGTCACATGCTCCCATGACGTCACAGTCACATGCTCTGGGGCCACTGTGACATCATGAGAGGCCTATATAAATCGTTACGGACCGCACACCTGGCATTACAGCGGGAGGAAGCGACGAGTGAAAATCGAGGAGGAGAAGAGGGAAGAAGGCGACGAAGAAGACCGGGCCCCCGCTAGCAAAAGAGCTGGAAGAAGATAGTGAAGGCGCCCGGCAGTAGGCAGAAAGAACCGGAGAGCAGAAGAAGACCCCCCGGAGTCGGGAGAAGACCCCCCGAGTCAGAAGACCCCCGGAGTTGGTAGAAGACCCCCGGAGCTGTGTAATAAATTACTTTAAAAACTTGTGTAGTGTTTTTTTATTGACATTTTTTTCCACCAGGTGAATGGGTAGGGGTACGATCTGGGAGCTCCCTTATTAAAGGGGGCTCCTGAATTCTGATAAGCCCCCCGCCTGCAGACCCCGACAACAAACGGCCAGGGTTGTTGGGAAGAGGCCCTTGTCCCCATCAACATGGGGGCAGGGTGCTTTGGGGTGGGGGGGCCGCAGGTCGTGCCCCTGTCCCAAAGCGCCAAACCCCCCCATGTTGAGGGCATGCGGCCTGGTACCGTTCAGAAGGGCTTGGTGGTTCCCCTTAAAATCCATACCAGACCGAAGGGCCTGGTATGCTCCTGAAGGGGAACCCATGCCGTTTTTTTATTTAAAAGTTGGCGTGGAGTTCCCGCTCAGGATTCATACCAAACACAGTGCCTGGTATTGGCGGGAATCCATGTCGGATCCCCGTTCAATACAGTGTCACGCGTCACCTTCTCGCTATTGCAGCGAGTGCGAGATGTCGACACCCTGTCACTGAGAATCTGCGCGATGGGATCGCGATGGAGATAAATTCTTGCGGTCACCTACTGTAGCTTTGGTGTTATACCATATGTTCCAATGGTCCCAAATCTTGTTAATTACAGGGTATTTACCCACACCAGAGGCAAAGAGTTGTTCATACGTACCATGGGTATTAATTATTTGTATAACTTCAGGAAGTTTTGAGTGTATTATGTCCTTCCAGTGCCTAACCAGGGCAAGTCGAGCTGCTAATAGGATGTGTGATAGCAAAGTTCTCAAATGGTGAGGGACAAGGTCCATCCCCAGAGAGAGTAATGCCATCCTCGGTGATGGTTCCAAGGTAATTTTAAGTACTTGAGATATGAGGTTATAAATCGGTTTCCAGAACCGTGATATGATGGGACATGGGAGATGAAATGGTGTACCCGTTTCCCCACACTGTCTCCAGCACTGGGGAGACACCCCTGGAGCAAATTTGGACAACCTATATGGGGTGAGATGGCTTGTGTATGTATGTATGTATGTTTGTATATGTGTGTGTGTGTATGTATGTATGTATGTATGTATGTATATATATATATATATATATATATATATATATATATATATATAATATAGTCTAGCCAAGCCTATACCTGACTGTAGGCCATTCCTGGAGTGCGTGTTCAAAGGCATTTTCGGGCAGGCAAGCAGGTGACTCAGTGAGCTGCAGTTCATAAAAATATATATCCACTGCATTGTAGTCCAGCCAAGCCTATACCTGACTGTAGGCCATTCCTGGTCTGGTGTACTGTTTTTAGTAAACTTCAGGCGTTGTTTTGCTAATATAATTGTACAGTACGTCTGGAAGGCCACCAAGGAGAAGCAGACGCTCACAGGCCACTAAAAGAGGGCAAGCAGGTTCTGTGTCTACAGCCAAAAGTGCTGGTCGTGGACACGGTGCATCCTCAGCATGTGGCCGTTGGGCACACTTGTCCTTTTTTTCGGCAACTGGCCGTGTTGAGCCACAACATGCAGAAGAGTTGGTAGAGTGGATGGCCAAGCCGTCCTCATCCTCATCCTCCTCATCCTCTGTCACCCAGGCTCAGGGTACTTTGTCTGCCAATGCAGCTGCCAAAGCGGCCTCTTCCATCGGCTCAATGTCATCAGTCACTCCTTCCCTAGCCCCACCATCATGCCCCGAGGAGTCCCCTGAACTGTTCGACCACAGTGTAGTGTACATGCTGCAGGAGGATGTGCAGCGTTTTGAAGGCTCTGATGATGGTAACCAGGTTGAGGATGAAGGCAGTAACGTGAGCCCAGAGAGGGGGTGCCCAAGAAGGACAAGAAACTGGCAGTCATGTTCCGCCAGCTGCAGCATACTGCCAGGTTTGCTCCAGTGGCGAGAAGGGAGGGGATAATGAGGTCACTGACTCTACGTGGGTGCCTGATAGAAGAGAGGAGGAGGAGGAGGCACATCTCCAATGAGGCAGGATGCCCTCCAGGGGCCAGCTTAAGGGCAGCCAACTGACTGCATCACACTGCAGAGCTCCACATGTGCAGGGCACTGCTGACTGCGCGTTTTTCCAAAAGTTCTTCAGTGTGGGCATTTTTTGAGACGTGCAGCAGATCGCACCATTGCTGTTTGCAACCTATGTCTGAAGCGTATCAAGCGTGGCCAAAACAGCAGCCGCTTGGGCACCACATGCTTGATCAGAATATGTCGACCTCCCATGCAGTCCATTGGCAACACTACTTAAACGACCCACACCAAAGAACAAGGCGGACCTCTCCTTGCTCCTCATCAGCTGGGATCTCCAACCCCACTATAACTTCAGTCCTCTCGGAGACCTGCACTGAGAGGAATGAAGGTGTAGAATTAGGTGTCCCAAGCACTTCCGGGCAATCTGCTAGCGGTACATCCGATTGTAGCAGGCAAATTTCCCTACCCCAGTTGCTAAACCGGCGAAAGAAATTCAGTCCCAGCCATCCACATGCTCAGCGGCTGAATGCTAGTTTGACTAAATTGTTAGCACTCCAACTGCTGCCTTTTCAGCTGGTAGATGGAAGAAAGGAAGCCGCTCAGGTGTGGAAGTCCCTGAAATTACCTCCTCCCAGCAACCAAGGGTGCAGGCAAATGCAAATGCAATTGAAGAAAGAAAGAAAAGTCTTCTGGACGCAGCACTCCGGTTAAAAAGCCTTTATTCCAAAAAAAGGTTCAGGAAACCAATAACACACTGCACAACACAGCAAACTGCAAACTGATCACATCTGGCTAACGCGTTTCACACTATTAAAGTGCCTACTCATAGGTCATAGACTCGGCCCCCTTTCGAGAATTTGTGGAATGTGCGTTACCTCAGTGGCAAGTTCCCAAACGGCAATTTTTTTCTCGGAAGGCCATTCCGACTCTCTACCGACATGTGGAAGGCAATGTCTTGGCCTCGTTGGACAGGGCGGTCAGTGGTAAGGTGCATATTACCGCTGACTCATGGCCCTGATGCTGAGTGACTATCATGTTATGCTGAGTGACTATCCTATTCCTCCTCCAATGTTCATGTTGATAGCTTCTAAGAATTTTTTTGGTTCTGGGCATCACCACCAGTGGCTAAGTCCCAATGTTTCTGCCCCTGTTTAACAGGGGCATGTAATTGCAATTCTTGATATAATATTTCACAGCAGGGCCCGTTCCAGCACCCACCAAGAGTAATTGTGAGGGCTTACAATGTTCTGGCACCACCAACACCTAAGGCCCAAATTTTTGCAGAGTATATAGGGCAGGCCGTATAGTATATACAGGCGGTCCCCTACTTTCAAACATCCGACTTAAAAACGACTCCTACTTACAAACGGAGGGAGACAACAGGAAGTCAGAGGAAATCTACCCCTAGGAAGGGAAATTATCTTCTGTAAAAGTTAATATGGGAAAAAGGTGTCACCTCCACTGATTTATCACCAATCCTTGTTTCCCTTAAAAACCCCAAATTTTCAAAATCCAATTGTCATTGGGACAGAAAGTGAGGTAAAATATTTTGAACGGGCACAGACAGCAAAACAAATGTTACAGGGGTGAAAACCCTTCCCTATATTTTCCAAAAAGCTTTAAAATAGATTTTTTGGCTGGAGCTGCACCTACAAAATTTACCTGTTCCAAATTGCAAAAAGATTCTACTTAAGAACAAACCTACAGTCCCTGTCTTGTTTGCACCGCCTGTATACTGCTGTTCAGAGTATATAGGGCCTGGGGGCCCAACGCCTTTTCTTTTTTTAATTTGGGTGCGGTGTTCCTCTTAATATCCATACAAGACCCAAAGGGCCGGGGGGGGGGGGGGGGGTTCTCATGCCATTTTTTCTCAATGATTTTCATCCATATTGCCGGGACCCGACATTACATTAAAGCCGCAAGCAGTTTTGAATGACTTTTATTCTTTTAGAAATGTCATTTTGTGCAGGGACTGTTCTAAACACGGGAAACATGTGCCACTTTACAGGCATACTATAGACACCCCCCAGGTACGATATTTAAAGGAATATTTCACTTTTATTTTTTCACTTTAAGCATCATTAAAATCACTGCTCCCGAAAAAACTGACGTTTTTTAATCTTTTTTTTGCATTGATACATGTCCCCATGGGCGTCCGCTCCATAGGGCAAGGGGGGTCAATTGCCCCCCCTGGAAGTTAGAGTGAAGACACACACTTGCCCCCTGTGTTGCAATGGCCGCCGTGGCCACCTCCGCGGCAGCCGTGGACTTTTTTTTTCTAATGCCGCGTACACACGACCGTTTTTTTAATGTCATTGAAAAAAACGGCATTTTTCTCGACGTGATTTTTCGTGTTTCCTATCAAGCCTGCCTTGCCTACACACTATCATGGAAAAAATGTTTGAGTAAAGCGCGGTGACGTACAACACGTACGACGCCACTATAAAGGGAAGGTTCAATTCGGATGGCACCACTCTTCATGTTAAAGTTTGAGGGACGATTCGCGCTTTTCAGCCTCGTGCTTTTCAGTCCGTTGCAGTGTGACGAATGTGCTATATCCATTACGAACGCTAGTTTTACCAGAACGAGCGCTCCCGTCTCATACTTGATTCTGAGCATGCACATTTTTTTTCACGTCGTTTAAGCCCACACACGGCTGTTTTTCATGATGAGAAAAACGACGATGTAAAAATGAGAGCATGTTCCAATTTTTTCATGGCCATTTTTCTCGTCATTAAAAACTGTCGTGTGTACACGGCATTAGTCTGCAGACTGCTGCTGACCTGGGGGCTGGGGCTGCTCTCAGTCTTTTCCGATTATCCGTCCCTCCCTCCTCACCCCCGGCCCGAGCATCGGATTGGCTCTGCTGCTCGGGCCTCTGCTTAACATCACCGTGACCCTGACCTGGCTGTTCCATGATTGGCTGCTGCCTCAGCCTGCCTCTGCCTGTGTAAATGTGCCTATGCCGATCCAGCCGGCGCTGCTCCGGCTCCTCCCACAGGTGCGTGGCGTGCAGTGGCCGAGACAGGAGTCTGAATACGCTGCCTGTGCCTGCCCTATCACTGAAGAACTACAAGTAACAGCAGTGGCTGTGCCACAACACCACTGTGTACGTCTTTTTGTATTGCAATGTATTGCAATACATCTGTTTTGTGGGCGGCCATATTTTGATCTTGATGAAATCAACCTATACATACAGTATAGGCTGTTTTTCATCAAGATCAAAATATGGCCACAACAGATGTATTGCAATACATTGCAATATAGAAAGATGTACATTCTCTAGGCTATATTTATATGGACATGGAGTGAAGCGGAATTATCCTCAAGAGCTATTTCACACTGCCAGCTGGCCGCGTTATCGGTAAAGCGCCGCTAGTTTTAGCGGCGCTTTACCATCGTTTTAGTGGCGCTATTCGGCCGCTAGAGTGGGGGGGGGGGTTTAAAAAAAAATAGAAATTGCTAATCAGACAATGGCAGCTTGATCCTTCTATTAAGCTTTTGCATCAGGTTTCTCAAACCTTTGCATGCCTGCGCTTTATGTCATAATGACTAAGCCTCTCCCCTTCATGACATTGTCAATAAGGGACCGAGCATGATGCCCCCCCCTGAAAAAAGTTCAGCGGACGCCCATGCATGTCCCCTGGGGCAGGACCCGGGTCCCCAAACCCTTTTTAGGACAATAACTTGCATATTAGCCTTTAAAATTCACACTTTTGATTTCTCATTCGAGTCCCATAGACTTTAACGGTGTTCGAATGTTCGCGTGAATTTTCGGTCCGTTCACATGTTCTGGATGCGAACCCGAACCGGGGGGGGGGGGTGTTCGGCCCATCCCTAATAGTTACAAAGATTGTTCAAGATGTCGGAAATCCCTTTAACCACGTAAAAACCATTCTCTGTTGCCCAGAAAAATTTAAATAATTGTATTTATTTTCAAAAACACCATACTGTTATCTCTTCTGCCTCATCTTTGTCAGCCTCTATAATATTTTTTTTAATAGCCGGTCATAAGTGTATGTTTATGCATTTATGTGTCCTTGACATCTTTTTTTTTTAAGGACAGAAAAACATGATTTTAAAGTTATTAGGGCTGTGAACTCAAGCCCATGACATCCCCAGACTTCAGTGGAAAAAATGTGACAGTTTTTGACAAGTCTTTTAGTAAGAAATAAAAAATGTCTTGTGAAGCTGGGTTTTGAAAATCTACACTAGGACCAGATGTGTATTGGCAGGTGGTGTTTTTTTTCTGTCTGCAGTTGGGCAATGTGATTGGCATGGATCTACATCGCTGGGTGATGTGATGTACGTTGTGGATTTTTTTTTCTTTTTTTTTTTTATTTAAACTTTAATTTTATTTTATTGTGAATTAGTAGGGTTACTCATTCCCCTTATTGTTAAAGGGGGCTTCCAAATTCCAATAAGCCTGCAGACTCACACAACCACTGGCCACAAAAATGCTTGTGGGCATGTGGCCTGGTACAGTTTGGGATGGGGCCACTCATCTGCCCTCGTTCCTTGCCAGGTGGCAATGCTCAGAGTGAGGGCCAGTATTGATTTTTAGAAGGGACTTCATGTGGTTCCCCCTTAGAATTAGGGATGAGCCCGATGTTCGAGTCGAATGTAAGTTCGTCTCGAACATCGGGTTTTCGCCCGTTCGCCGAATACCAAACATTATGGGGCATTCGTGGGAAATTCGAGAGCCCGCGGAAAGCCCCGTAATGAACGGAGAGATCATCAATGCGCTGCGAGATCTCAGTGCACATGACCCGCATGTTTTGACCAATCACAGCGAGCTCTGAAATCCATACCAGGATTCAGGTCTGGTATAGATTTTAAGGGGAACCCCCATGCCAAAATTAAAAAATGGTGTTGGGCCCCCAAAATCCATATCAGACCCTTATCCGAGCATGCAACCTGGCAGGCCACAGGAAAAGGGGGGGAAGAGAGCACCCCCCTCCTGAACTGTACCAGGCCACATGCCCTCAACATGGGGAGGGTGTTTTGGGGCCCCTTCCCCACAACCCTTTCACCGGTGGTTGTGGGGGTCTGTGGGCGGGGGGCTTATCGGAATCTGAAAGCCCCATTTAACAAGGGGACCTCAGATCCTGCCTACCCTATGTGAATGGGTATCGAGTACATTGTACCCCTACACATTCACTAAAAGTGTAAACATTGTAAAAAATGACAGGAGACAGTTTGGAACAAGTCCTTTATTTAAAAAAAAACGGATGATCCCACCCCCCTCTGACGTTGTGTGATGTCACATGATGTCAGAAGGGGGCGGGGTCACCCGTTTACATCACCAGGTGGCCTCTCCCTCAGCTATATAACAGCTGTCATTGGAAAGGCTGCAGTCGCGGGATGCCTCCCATTGATACAGAGTTTTTCCTTGGGTCGTCTGCACTGTCATTAAAGACGGAGTTACATCGAGGGACACTTTTTTTTTTTTTTTTTTTAATAAAGGACTTGTCCCAAACTGTCTACTGTAATTTTTAGCATTTTGACGCTTTTTTTGGGTTAATGTGTAGGGTTACAATGTACCCAATAACCATTCACATGGGGGGTGGGATCTGGGGTCCCCTTGTTAAAAGGGATTCCATTTTCCGATAAGCCCCCCGCCCACAGACACCCACAACCACCGGGCAAGGGTTGTGGGGAAGAGGCCCCAAAACACCCTCCCATGTTGAGGGCATGTGGCCTTGTACGGTTCAGGAGGCCTGCCAGGTTGCGTGCTCAGATAAGGGTCTGGTATGGATTTTGGGGAGACCCCATGCCATTTTTTTAAATTTTGGCACGGGGTTCCCCTTAAAATCCATACCAGACCTCGAGGGCCTTGTGTGGCTTCTGGGGGGACCCCCACACATTTATTTAATTTTTTTAATTTTCGAGTATTGTAATCAAGGAAAATACTCTGAATTTGTGTGTGTGTGTGTGTATATATGTATGTATATATATATATATATATATATATATATATATATATATATATATATATATAATCTTATAATTAACTGAAAAGAAATGAGTTAGCCCCTGGAGAAGATGCCCTTAAAAAATAAAAAAAAGGATAGAATAAAAACAGATATGAAAAAACAACAATAATTAATCAGGATTGCCTGTGTCCTAAGAGCCTATCTCTAAAGGTGTTGTAGGATTCTGAATGTTTGAAGATGGTCCACGGTTGCCATATTTTATTGAAAATGTCTGTATTTCCTTGTGCTATTGCCCTGATCTCTTCCATTCCATTGAGACTATGTACCTCTTCTAGCCATTCCTTAGTCGTGGGAGTGGTGGTATTTCTCCAGTGTCTGGGTATTACTGTTTTTGCTGCTGTGAGTAAAAATCTTGTCAGTGAATTTTTGTATTTTCTTAGTGAGCAATTAGTGATATTTAGAGGACAGCATGCAGCATTTAGTTGAATTTTTGTTTCCGTTATATGTGTAGCGACCTCACCCCTCTCACCCCTTCTTCTCGGCTTGTTGTCTCGTCTAGGGGGGAGTATGGGAGGAGGGATGCGATACACCACAGCCCATGTCCTCTTTTGGATAGAGGTGAAGGCCAGAACCTATTTTACCATCAGGTCGTGTGTGTATAACCCAGAGCCAAGTATTTTCTGTAAATGACCCCCTCTACTCCCAGTAACTGGAGTTCTACACCACTGAAAAGGTCCAACTCGTATTTATTCTCCAATAGCAATAAATCGTCATTTAGCACAGACAGGTTGTGACCAAAGAACAGTTCAGTATAGGTGGGGAGTAGTTCGAGGCACAATCCTTAGATAGAACCAACCATTGTGGTGTCACCAACGGTTATGGCGCACAGTCGCTGCCACCGACTGTGTAGAACAGAAAGTGAATTACCTTCGCTAAGCGCAGCCCCTATCAGAGGAAAGACATCCGTCCAAGAGTTACCAGAGGCCCTGCCGTCACTAGCAATGCTGCACCGGACTGTTCGGAGGGGTTACGCTCCCTGGCCTCCTCATCTCAGATTCGGGCACCCAAGGCTTTAGGGCCCCCTCAAATTCCTCCACCCTTGCGGGACCCAGTCGAAGGTACCGGGCCCCAGGCCTCCTCAATAGTACCTCACGCCAGGCTAAAGGTGCCTGGGATGGACTCCATCTCCCGCTCCAGGCCAGGTCAAGGGCACCTGGGCTGGAACTCCGGAATGCCGGCACCCAGGCTGAAGGTGCCTGGGCGCGACTCTGACCTCCGACTCTGAACCCCATGTTCAGGGCATCCACCCCCTTTTATCTCCTCTCCCCAGCGTCACCACAGGTTCCCCGCCCCGCAGTACAACTGCCGGAAGAGGACAAAAAGGGCACAGTACTGCAGTGAGGGCTCAACTCCAGGAACAACAAATGGTCCCAAATTCCCTAACAATCAGTGCATCTGGGTTACACTACCACCCAGATGCCTCCCCTAAATTCAAATACCCGCTACACTCTCCCCCTGGTAATTTGACACTGGTCCCCTGTGTCTGGTGCAAACCCATGTCTCCCAAAGAGTGGTAACATGAGTTCAACCCAGAAACCAAACTACACGTAGAACCAAACCCTACAACTTAGCCATGAACTGTGCCAGGACCTAAAATGGGAAAGGGAAACAGAAATATAAAACAACTTTTTATTTTTTTTAAAATACTTTAGGCATTTTACACATTGACATTCCCCCCCCCACCTTTCTGCTATCTAAGGACCACCCCATTCTCAGCAGCCTTGATAGATGAATCTCCTGCAGAGGGGAAAAAAAGAAAGAAAAACACACCCTATCACAATGTGTGTTTCCTCTGGAATAAATGGGTCTATCCGAAAAGAAACCCATTCACTTCAATGAGTATGGTGCAAGTGTAAAAAAACAAACAAACAATCGTTGCGCAGCACTGCCACCTGGTGACAGTGCCACAGTAAAGACACTTGGTCAAAAATCCAGATGAAACTTTACTTCTCTGTGCTGTGGCCCTATGCTGACTATACCCCAAAGTCACTGTAATCTTTTGCGGTGAGAGGAGAAGGAGGGAGAACAAATAACAGTAACAGCTCCCATTTCTCCAAAGAGTAAAACTAGGGCACAGTCCCTGGGTTCTGGCAAAGGCACTCCGGAAAGTCCAGCAATGAAAAAGAACAAAAGGGAGTCTTTTCCTCCTAGAGATAGAACTTTGGGTGCGGCAGGAACAGGGGCTTTAAGTGCTTATCAAAGGTCTCCACATTATATTCTACATTCTCTCCGTCCTTGCGACAGAAAAGCACCCTGTCCGCATGGATGTGCCGACCCAACATCCACTCTGCCTTACAGTCTCTGAATTTCTTGGAAACTGTAGGTGAACACGAGAGGTATCTGCGAGCGTGAGGTACCTTAAGTTTTGTCCAGACGAACTCATCGTACCACCATTGTGGTGTCACCAACGGTTATGGCGTACAGTCGCTGCCACCGACTGTGTAGAACAGAAAGTGAATTACCTTCGCTAAGCGCAGCCCCTGTCAGAGGGAAGACATCCCTCCAAGAGTTACCAGAGGCCCCGCCGTCACCAGCAATGCTGCACCGGACTGTTTGGAGGGGTTACGCTCCCTGGCCTCCTCATCTCAGATTCGGGCACCCAAGGCTTTAGGGCCCCCTCAAATTCCTCCACCCTTGCGGGACCCAGTCGAAGGTACCGGGGCCCAGGCCTCCTCAATAGTACCTCACCCCAGGCTAAAGGTGCCTGGGATGGACTCCATCTTCCACTCCGGCCAGGTCAAGGGCACCTGGGCCCGGAACTCTGGAATGCCGGCACCCAGGCTGAAGGTGCTTGGGCGCAACTCTGACCTCTGACTCTGAACCCCGTGTTCAGGACGTCCGCCCCCTTTTATCTCCTCTCCCCAGCGTCACCACAGGTACAACCGCCGGAAGAGGACAAAAAGGGCACAGTACTGCAGTGAGGGCTCAACCCCGGCCCAGGGCGACAGCGCCACTCACAGGCCGAAGGGAACCTCACACCACCAGAGTCCTCCAGGAACAACAAATGGTCCCAAATTCCCTAACAATCAGTGCATCTGGGTTACACTACCACCCAGATGCCTCCCCTACATTCAAATACCCGCTACATATGTTTTTTTACGGCTTTGATTACCCATTTCCAAAAGGATTTGATCTTATCGCACTCCCACCATATGTGATATAGTGTGCCCCGTTCTCGGTTGCAGCGCCAACAATGTCCAGGAACTGTAGAGAACCATTTATGCAATTTGTTTGGTGTGATGTACCAATTTGTTAGGAGTTTGAATGATGTTTCCTGTAGTCTCACGCTAATTGCGCATTTATGGCCAAACACGCAGGCTTGCAGCCATTGGTCTTTTGTGAAAGACATGTTTAGGGTTGATTCCCAAAATGTTTTATATCTGTTAGGTTCCTGTAGATCATAGGTCTGCACCCAAGTGTAGGTCAAGGAAATATTTTTTGTAGTCATGGTGGCCAGGAAACATATATGGTTTCAAAAGGTGTTAGGGGTCTAGTGAAATGTTTGTATTTCTGTGGGTTCATGATATAGTCATAAATTTGGTGGTATTCCCCAGGATTTAAGGGTATTTGACCCAATTATTTTTGTAATTCTGAGTGTGATTTGATTTTGTTGCCCTTCCAGCAGTGTGCTACCAGTAATGGTGAGTTTCTATTGCAGAGTGCTTGAATAGTCAGTCATTCCCGGGGCAAAATCAGGATTTATAGTTAGTGGGGTTAACGGTCCTAATGAAGTGGTGAGAGAGGATCTTTGTGTGATAGTTTGTAGATTTTTTAATGTTGCTCCTATTAGAGGGTGTTGTTTCAATTGTTTAGGGCATAAATTCCAGGGAATCCAGGGAGAGTGTGATATCGGAATGGGTCCCAAGTTATTCTCCAGCCCTACCCAATCCTCATTTGCCTTGTGACATGTCCAATCTATGATCCTAGTTAAAGTGGATGTAAACCTGCATTTTTTTTTTCTTTTTTGCTGTCACAATGTAGAGTATAAGATTTCCTATAATTTGTGCCAGATCTTGCTACAAAGAGTTAATCCAGCTCTGAGCAATCCTCTTTTTTATTGTTCAGTGAGATAAAACAGACAAACAGAGAAAAACCTTTGTCCGTTCCGCCCCCTTGCTTTGAGTGACAGGTTATTTACATATTTCGTGCACTAGGTTTAGACAGGCATTATTTTTTAATTCCCACCCCCACTCCTTTTCTGAAGTCATGTGGTTACTTTTCTGGATTTTGACTGGATGTTAGTGATCATAGCAGAAGGAATACACAGGAGAAAATGCATGTTGACAAGGAGTGTAGAGGTGGGCGGGGTGTCTACTGACATCACGACTCCAACCATCGAGCTCCAGACAACAGAACCACCCACAGAATCTGCAGTATTTCAGTTCTTATAACAGACAGAGGGGAGACATTTGACAGGTAAGGGTACATGCAGGAGGAATGTATATCCTTATAGATCAGCACTATGGCAGTAGTTTAGAAAGGATGAGAGTGGGTTTACATCCACTTTAAATGTGTGGCTAGGTAGTAGTTTTTGAAGTTGAGGAAACCCATGCCTCCAGCTTGCTTGTTCATAGTAAGTGTGGATAGACTAATTCGTGTCTTTTTGGAGGCCCACAGGAATTTTCTTAGCAAGGAGTATAGCGATTTGAAAAAGCTAGAGGGTAGCACTATGGGGACAGTTTGGAAAAAGTATAGGATTCTGGGCAGGATTGACATTTTGATTATGGCTGCTCTGCCAAACCACGAAAAGTGTTTTAGCGTCCACCTTTCTAGGTCTTTAGTGATGTTTTGTAAAAGGGGTTGGAAGTTAGATTTGTACATCAAATCCAGTTTCGGTGTCCATTGTATACCCAAGTACGTGAGAGATGTTTCCCATTTGAATTTGCAATTGATCTTTGTATTGTATAGTGTGGCTTCTCTTAGTGATAGATTCAGTGGTTCAGATTTCTTGTAATTTAATTTTGAAGTTTGATATGTAGCTGTATTGGGAAAATATATTGCATAAGTTGGGCATGGTGATGTGTGGTTGAGATATGAAGAAATGCATATGCCGCGCATTTGTATACTTTATTTTTGACATTGAAACCATGAATGTTTGACGCGTTTATAGTGCAAATTAATGGTTCCAGTCCTGTCTTGTACCATTCTGGATTCTTACTTTATCAGATAGTGTTCCGTTTATTTAAACTTGAGCTGTTGGATTATGGTATAAGGCCTTTATCCAATTTAGCATATGAGGTTTCAATCCTATATGAGTGCATGTGGCGAACAAGAAGTCCCACGACATGCGGTCGAAGGCCTTCTCCACGTCGGTAGATAATAACATGTCTTCGTATTCATTTGTGTGTGTTCTGTGGATGAGGTTCATGGCCGTTATCACATTATCTTTAGCTTCCCTACCTGGCATGAATCCCACCTGTTCCGGGCCTATCAATAGGTGCAGTAGGGGTCTTAAACGGTTTGCTAGTGTAGCACTACCCCCGTAGGAGCTGCTGGTTTAGATTTGGGCCTTGCACGTTACCTCACCATTCGTTGTCTATAGAAACTTCAATGTCCACACAAGTTGTAAATCCTTTTCGTTAGGTTTTATTTCACACAAACTTGCATAGGCAGAGGGATGGAGGGTTAGGGGAAGGTTCAGGCACACAATGCAGATCACTGGGGAAACTTCTATGTTTCAAAAGTCACACTCGCCACTCTCCTTCAAGTGGATGTTGCTCACCTGGATAGTCCCCTCTCACTTGGCCTAGCAGCTGGGATGATGCACGAACAAATTGAGGAAATAATAGTCTATGCCACAGATTTTAGGACGACAAAGATGAACTATTCAATAATCCTCTGTCACAGGATTTTAGTACACGGATATCCAGCCTTACAGTTTAAGAGCCTTTAAGCCGACCCGGCACACTGTAAGGTAACATAAGCTATGGTGCATCCTCCAATAAGGTCACCAAGCCTTCCCCAAGATACCAGCCTTCCGCTTGGTCCTCTCCAGGACAGGTCCTCCCCTGGTTTCCTCCATTGAGTGGCTTCCTTCCGCAGGACAGACAGCACAAGATCACCTTCATAGTACAGGCCCCAGTCAGGACAACTGGGCCTACCTGGCAGAGATGCAGCCTCGGGCCAACATGGCTCCGTGGCTGAAATTTTACTAACACATACCTCGAACCAGGAGGGCCACGAGGCGAAGAGAGCCCCGAAAAATGGTGTCTGCCCCTTAAGTACCCTTCCCCAGCATGCCCAGTGGGGAGACCACTCCCACTGGGCTGTTCCCGGGGGAAAATACCCAATACGCTCTGGCCTGCCCGTGTTCTAACACTGGCCTGTGGTGGCAACGCCACCTTCAGGCAAACAATGGGAAGTCCCTCCAAGCACAGCCATAGCCGGAACAGAGACCGATTTAGCCTTAATTATCAAAGTCTGAGCTAACTACCAGATCAGACACCCACTAAATTTAAACATGGCGCCTGGTCATCAGGAGCAGGGCGCTACACTAGTATTTTCGCATATAATTTTAGGTCAAGATTGAGTAAGGATATCGGTCTGTAGTTGATACAGTCAGATGTCTTTGTTAGGTTTGGGCAGAACTGTTACATGGGCTCTCAGGAAGTCTTCCGAGATTGCAAGTGGGTTTTTCAGAGAATTGAATGTCTTGAGTAGGTGTGGCGTCAGAATGTTGGAAAAGGTTTTATAGTAGTGGGCTGTAAAGCCGTCTGGGCCAGGGCTTATTCCAGTTTTGAGAGATTTAATGGCATCAGTTAGTTCCAATTCTGTTATTGGGTCTTCTAGTGCTTGTGTATCTGCGTCACTTAAAGTGGGGAGACCACTATCTGTGAGAAATTTGTGAATTATTTCTGTCCTTGATCCAGTAAGGTCTTTTGGTTTGTGTGTATGTGGTAGGTTATATAAGTCTGTATAATATTCCTGGATTCGTTGGGCGATCTTTTTGGTATCATGGGTTAATTGGTCTTGTCTAGTTTTAATGGTCAGTATGTTTGTGGATAAGGTTTCTTTTAAAGCTTTTGCTAGAAATTTCCCTGATTTATCCCCATGTTCGTAGAAGGACCCTTTTCTGAAAAAGAGGATCTTCTGAGCCTTTAGATTCAAAATGGACTGTAGTTTTTTTTAGGTAGTTCTAGTAAAGCTGTGGCTGTCTCCATCGCTAAAGATTGTTTGTGTTTTGTTTCCAAGTCACTAATGGCTTGTGTTAGAGCTGTGAGTTCTTTTTCTGCTTCTCTTTTTTTTTCGCTGCTCCCATCCAGGTAAGTTTCCCTCGGACCACGCATTCACGGGCTTCCCATATATTTAAAGGTAACATGTCTTCTGACACGTTTTTTCTAAAATAATATTTAATTGTTTCTTCTATTTTGCTTGTATCTGACGAGTCAGAAAGCAGGGAAGGATTCAACCTCCATTTTGTAGTCCCATATTTTCTAGCTTTTTTGTGCAATGTCAGTGATATGGGCACGTGGTCCGAGAAGGTCTTTATTCCGATTTTGGCTGATTGTAGAAGGGGTAGATCCCTTTGCGAAAGGAAGATATAGTCAATACGTGTAAATTTATTGTGTACGGCTGAGAAATATGTGAAATCTTTGCCTGATGGATTACTCGAACGCCACGTGTCTATTAATGTAAGTGAGACAAGGAGAGTTTTGATTTTTCATAGTTTTTTGTATGGCACACTAGATTTGCCATCCGATGTGTCCTGTAAGGGATTCAATGCCAGATTGAAATCCCCTCCGAACACGATGCAACCCGTAGCGAAACTTTTTAGTTTGTCGATTACGCGTTGGCAAAAGGTGACTTGTGCGGTATTGGGAAAATATACATTGGCCAATGTAATGTGTATCCCCGCCCAGTTAGCCTTAAGGAAAAGATATCTCCCTTCTGTGTCAGCCTGTTGGGAAACGACAATCTCTGAGTTTTTGTGTAGTAGAATAGAAACTCCCTTTGATTTAGATGTGGGATTAGTTGCATAAAAGGCTTGTGGGGGTAGTGTTTGTCATGTAGCTTTGATATTCTACCTGTCTTGAAGTGAGTCTCCTGATGAAATACCACTACTGGTTTTGATTTATGTAGTTCTCGGAGTAGTGATATTCATTTTTGGGGCGTATTTAGGCCCCTAACATTGTGAGAGATCATAAAAGAATGTTTATTAATCAACATATATGACATTTTGATATATCAAATGTTATGGCTTCTTTATGTATGAGGCAACCGTGTATATCCTGAAGTAAAAATAAACAAAAAAGAAAATGATCTAAGTTAAAGGAATAAAATAATAAATAAAATATATATATATATATATATATATATATATATACAAGAATAGAAAGAAAAAGTAAGGTGTTTTAGCAACTCTCAAGGTGAGTGTTTTGCGTATAGAGAGAATTAGTAAACGCGTCTCCAGGTGTTAGCCTAAGGAGAAAAATATTGTGAGTGTGTTGTCGTTGAATATCGACACACACACACACTGATTGGAGCAATGGGAGGTAGTCACTGCAGGGGATCAGGGGTATATATACCTTAAACCTGATCTGATAACTTGGTTTAAAAATAGTAATGAGTGAGAACTGAGAACTCCCATGGCTCAATTATTTGCAAATGTGAATGAAATGATTCATGTACCCCTTCCAGCCATTGGGGCAGTAACATAAGTCTAGTATAATTTTTTTGTATCCATATAGGATAAAGGAGAACAGTAAATAAAACCGTAAATAGTTGTGTATCAAAATTACACTAAGTCTATGTTGAGGGCATCCAGACATAGTCCAGCGTGGCTGGACTCCATTTGAATAGGAGTGTCTCTGATAGCCTGAACATTACTAAAAACAAGGGTTGTAAAAATCTCGTGGATAACTTTTTTTTTAAATCAGAAAAGACGTTTATTGAAGAAACCATACAAAATTACAGTTATTCACAGTTCTTGTATATCAAAAAAAAAAAAGAAAAGAAAGGAAAGCAGAGTATAGGCATAACCTAGAACATTTCTCCTACATAAAGATGACAAGCAAAATATTATACACCCATACAAAAACGTAGATATATTCAAAATATCACTGTATTTCAATTTGAGCTATCTGAAATGTGAAAATTTAGTGCAAAAAATAGAAAAACCAACAAAAAATAAAATAAAAGCAACTAACAAAAGGAACAACTCGTCCTCCCCTAGCAGATATAACATAACCTACCCTAACATACCTGAAAAGATTATCATAATAGACAAAGATCCAACTATACCAGCTATATAATTATTACCCGTTAAGAAAACCAGATCACATCTGTAAAAGTCTGTCTTTCACCAGTTGGGCTGGACCTAGTCCTGGTGTGTCCAACCAAGGTTGCCACATGGAATAAAAATTTTTGGTAGCATTCCTATGCTGGTACGTGATTTTTTCACGTATCTGTGTATTATTGACCAGATGGGTGCATCGTTCTCCCGTCGGTACTCTCAGAGTTATCCAGAGGCCCGCAATCAGCTTGCGAGCTATATAAAGTATCCGCAAAACTGCAGTGTGACCATTTGGTGATAGAGACAGTATCTCCAAGGCACCAAGCAGGCAAACGACAGGGTCATGGGGAATCGGAAATTGGAACACCAGACATATAGTGGATAGTACGTAGTGCCAGTATCGGAATAGCTTCGGGCATTTCCACATCATATGCAATAAATCTCCATCTTGTCTAATACATTTCGGGCAAAATGCTGTGTCTCTAAATCCCAAGTTGTGTAGTCTGGCTGGTGTCCTGTATACTCTGTGCAGTAGGAATATGTGTGATAGTTTGTACGAAGCGGATACCGATTCCAGTGGGGCAGAGGTTAGGCATAGCTCCCATTGTTCCCCATCTATGGGACCCAGGTCCATCTCCCATCCTCTCCTACAAGGAAGTTTAGAAGCATCATGTGTGGAACACAGTAGTCGAGAGTATGCTCTCAATATCATCTCCTTCCTATCAGTTGCCAGCAACACATCAGACATCAGAGGATGCGTGACTGGTGTAAGCGAAGATATCCGACTTTCACTGTGGATCGCATGTCTAAGCTGCAGGAATCTATAGAATTAAGTTCTATCAAGGACGAACTCCGTTTGCAGGTCAACAAAGGACATAAAGACAGTGCCGGTAAACAGTTGAGATATATAATTAATACCCAAGGCTTCCCAAGACTGGAAATTCGTAAGTTTAAAGAGTTCTTTGTAGTACTTATTTCTCCAAATGGGCGCAAAAGTGCACGATCCCCTAATTTTTAAGATAGATCTGGTATACTTCCACAACGTATTCAACAATAGTATTGTGGGAAGAGTTTGCGTTGGGTGTGTAAAACCTGCTTCCAAATGTGATAGGGCTGTTAGTGTGGAACCTTCTGGAATTAGTAGTAGTCTAATGGGATAACTACGATCCACCTCCCTCCAATTACCCAGGTGTTGGATCTGGGCAGCTACAAAGTAATACCTAGCATGTGGGACTGCTAGGCCTCCCTGGTCTTTAGCCAATTGTAACGTGTGTGTAAGCTAATCCTACCTGACTTAGTGCCCCAAATCAAGCTTCTAAACTGAGCGTCTATTTGTACAAACCATTTGTGTGGAATACATAGAGCAATTGGGGGGCCCAGACCATTTTAATTAGGTTCGTCCTTCCAGTAGCCGAAAGAGGTAATTTTATCCAGGCTGAGCATTTTAGTCTGAACTTATAGAGTAAGGGGGCCAGGTTCAGGTTAAGATATTGACTTGGATCTGGGGTCACCTGAAAGCCCAAGTAGTGGAATTCATTAACTATGAGCATATCCCTGGCACAATCGGGTAGTGGTTTTGTCAAGGGGTCTAGAGGCATCAACACTGATTTGTTCCAGTTAATGCTAAATCCCGACAATTCACCAAAGTCAGTGATTAAACTCATCACATGCTTTAGAGAATCGCCAGTGTCCCCCAAATAATGTGTCTTCAGCATATAAAGAGATAATGTCTTGAATGGGGCCTCTACGGAAACCTATTATGTTCTGCGACACCCTGACATGTATGGCCAAGGGTTCCAGAGCCAAGGCAAAAAGCAGGGGTGACAGAGGACACCCCTGCCTTGTGCCCCTATACAGTCGGAACGATTCTGATATGTTACCATTGATACGCATTCTCGCCGAAGGGGAACTATGTAACAATTGGACCCACTTTAAGAAAGAAGAACCCATCCCAAATTTGGTCAGCACTTCCCAAAGATAAGGCCATTCCACTCTATGAAATGCTTTGGCAGTGTCCAAGGAGAACACAGCCCTATTACCTGTATTGTCCGTGGGCAATTGCAGGTTAAGGAACAACCTTCGTAAGTTCTGTGAGGTGGATCTGGTTGGAATAAAACCAGACTGATCTCTGTGAACCACCGTTTGAATACCGTTTGAATACCATTTAGCCAGCCTATTTGCTAGAACCCGTGCCAGGAGTTTGACATCAAAAGTGAGTAATGAGATAGGTCTATAGGAATCTGGCGCTAGAGCATCTTTACCTGGTTTCAATAGTACCACTATAAGGGCTTCACTCATAGAGGGTGGAAGCACCCCTGTTTCAAAAGCTCTATTATAAACTTTCAGAAGATTCGGGAGTAGTTTTGTGGCATAACGTCTATAAATCTCCGACGGCAAACCATCAGCTCCAGGCGCTCTTCCATTCTGTGCATGAGCCAGCGCCTTTAGGAGCTCATCCTCAGTCAGAGGAGCATTAAGTGGACTTGCGTCCGAAGCAGACAAGCAGGAGATGGGATATTTATCCAGGAAAGACCTAAGGTCCTCAGTCGAGGGATGAACCTTGGATGTATAAACATCTTGGAAAAAGGTTTTAAAGACATCGATAATGGCTTGTTTAGAGTAGCACAAAGCTCCTTGTGTGTTCCTAATTGCCACTATGTGTGAAGAGGGTTGCTGCGACTTAGATAGTAGTGCTAACATGTGACCCGTATTCTCCCCTTCTTCGAAATGTTGCTGTTGCAGAAATAACCGTTTATTTTCAGCAAGCTGTAAAGATAAGTGCGTGAGCATGGATTGGGATGCCAACCATGATCTCTTAGTATCAGTGGGGTTTGCTATATATAAGGCTTCTGAGCGACTCGCTTCTGCAATGACTAAATTCTCCCATTCTTTTGTTTTTGTTTTAATGCAAGATATCTCCCTAATAAGTTGTCCCCGTAGATAAGCCTTGGCTGTCTCCCAGACCATATCCACGTCCGCTGAACCTAAATTATAGTTAAAAAAATCAGTTAGTAGGTCAGATATCGGGTCAGGAGCCGGCAAGAGAGACAGCCAGAAAGGGTAAAGTTTACAAAATCCATTGCCCCTAATTGCACCCACCCTTAGGTCTATGGATAGAGGAGAATGGTCCGAGACCTGTCTAGCGTGGTATTAAGAGGAGTCAACCATCGGCAGAAGGAGATAATTTCCCAATCCTAAATCAATACGTGACAAACCACCTATCAAAGCTGACTGGCATGAGTAAGCCCTAACATCTGGATTATGCATCCTCCATACATCTGTGAGGCCCATTTCAATCAGAAGTCGGGCAAACGGGGTCATCCCAGTTCGTCTCTGTAGCCCAGCAACAATTCGGGTACTCAACTTATCCTTCTCATAATCAATAAAATTATTAAAGTCACCGAGGACTAATAAAGGTATGCCCGGGAAGCGGGACACAAAAGATTTTTAAGAAGGCCGGCCGAGAATGGAGGAGGAATGTATAACCCAGCCAAAATACATTTTGTCCCAAAAGGGAGCATAAAAGAAACACATAGCGACCGTCCGGGTCTATTTTGCTGTCAAACAAAGTAAACTGTGTACCTCTACTAATGAGGATACTCACTCCCCTCGCGTACACCGAGTATGTAGCATGGTACTGGTGACAAAACTGTCTTTGTGCAAATAAAGGTGTAGGTGTCGAGGGGAGGTGAGTCTCCTGTAAGCAGATCACCTCAGCATCCAGACGCTTAATCGTGCGCAGCACGGCCAAACGTTTAACCGGATTATTAAGACCCCGGATATTCCAGGACATCACTCTAGTCAACTTAGACATTTCTGTAAGTGTGTAATATAATTGAAGACCTGGACCATAAGCACTATACAGTCTAACAACATTGTTCTAGGGCATAATGCAATAAGAATACCCAGCCCAGCAACAAAAAAGAGAAGGGGGGAGTCATCATCCATGTACAGTAGACAGTATGATACATGCCAGTAGCAGATTTGCGAGGAGTAGCAGCAGGAAGTAAAAACAAAAAAGGCGTCAGGGAGGACATGTTGAAAAAAAACAAAAGTAAAAATAAAATTAAAAATGGAAAAAAAACTGAAACAGTAAGTAGCAGACCAACAGGGCCGTAGAAATCTGTCTCAGGGCAACTAGAGGTCTGGACCAGACCATCTGTGGGGGCAACAGTGGAAGCGCACAGCAGTGTCTTAGAACTTCTCAACAGCGGGTAGCAAGAACAAAAGTAGTTGTGTGTAACGTAGCTTCCCCCGCCTTACTCGGACACCCGGAGAGGGGATATAAACCATCATCTAAAGCATAATCTTGTCACGATGGAGCATGGCTCTGTTGCGAGCCTCCTGAATTGTTTGCTCCTCCCGATCCAGCCATTGTGCAGCCGCAGCAGGGTTATCAAAGAAGTGTACAGAGCCCAGGGCCTCCACTATCAGGCGTGCAGGGTAAAGCATAGCATATTTCAGCTCCAGATTCCTGAGTCGCCGCTTAACATCATTAAACTTAGCCCTATGCTTTTGCAAATCAGCACAAAAGTCAGGAAAGAGAGACACTTTGGTGTTATCAATCTTTAAAGCTGCAGGTTTCATTCTGGCATTATACAGGATAGCGTCTCTGTCTCTGTAATTAAGCAGCTTGAACAGAAAAGGGCGAGGGGGAGCTCCTGGCTGTGGGGGCCTTGCTGGAACTCTGTGTGACCGCTCCACGGAGAACATAGGGGAGAACACCTCCTTGCCAAATGCAATGATCAGCCATTTTTCAATAAATTCCACTGGGTTCTTTCCTTCTATCTTTTCAGGCAGACCTATGGCTCTCACATTATTCCTCCTCATCCTGTTCTCTAAATCTTCTAAACGGGCAGTATGTTGTGAAGCAAGGTGATTGTTGCATGAGAGATCCCTCTGCATAGGCTCCATATCATCCTCAATGGAGCTCACTCGCCCCTCTAAGGCGGACGTTCTTTCCCGCAGTTTTTGAGCATCATGTCTCAGAAATGTGATCTCAGCTTTCATCCCCTTAAGTTCGGCAGTCAGTGCGGCTAAAGAGATATTGCTGGTAGTTACTGCAGCGAATATGTCCCTCAGTGTAGGTTCAGCCCCATTCTCTGGGCTGGAGGGCATATGAGGCCTAGAGTCAGTGTTTTCAGGAGTACTCACTGCGTTCCAGGGAAAGCTGGTGCCTTGTCCGTCCTCCAACGGCACTGTGTCATCCGCTTCTGAGAGACCTCCAGATGAATCCTCCAGTGTACTGGTGGAGGCAGTAGGGTCTGCGGAAAGCGGCATGGAGAACAGTTTCTCAGCTCCCTCCCTGTGCTTCTCTTTAGCAGAACGCTGAGTCTGAGTGCCATTTTGGGTCACACTGTCCACAGGCCGGGACGAAGAAAGCTTCTTTGCGGTGGACATATGGGCTGTCACGGTACCGATAAAAGGTATGTCTAAGCTCCGGAGGCCCTCCGACACCCGATGGTCTGTTTTGCGGCAGATCTAAGGTTATGTTCCCAGGAGATTAGGACGGATTCTCGGTGGAGAGAAGTGAGACACGTCCGGCTACATCAGCTGCCTGGCCACGCCCCTCTTGTGGATAACTTTGCCGTCACAGTCGTTCCGCAGTGCGGTCAAATGTGATCCCACCATGGGGTGCGCCCAACACTGCATCAACTTTTAACATCCATTGTTATCTAAGGGCTGTTATCTTATATAACAGGCATATGCAATTAGCGGACCTCCAGCTGTTGCAAAACTACAAGTCCCATCATGCCTCTGCCTCTGGGTGTCATGCTTGTGGCTGTCAGTCTTGCTATGCCTCATGGGACTTGCAGTTCTGCAACAGCTGGAGGTCCGCTAATTGCATATCCCTGTTATATAACAACCTGGTTACCATCACGATCATTTCACAGCCGGTCTGAGCTACAATAAGTATTAAACCTCTAACTTTGTAACTTTGTATGGTAAACTTTATATTGCAATAAGAGCTAGACATGTAGAAATTTAGGTCAGCCATTCTATCTTCATCTCCTGTGGTCTATGTACTATAATCAAATGCATATGTTGCATAGAAGATAAGTCCACCAGGAGTAGCAGAAGTTACTAGTCCATGCATATCAAACCTTGTTGAATGAATTGTGATTGAGAAATAGCATATGTGGTAATGTGCAATTGTTGATTTCCATGCTATTTCAACTTTTACCACAAGATGTCGCTCTAGTGTAAGAAAACCTGTATGGACACAATAACATGAAATGAGACTTAATTTTGTGTTGGGTAAAAGTTTTCTGCTATGAATGCTTCCTGCACGCAGGGACTGTAATGGTGGTACTGAGTAGATGTATGCTTGTGGTTATCACCAGGTGCCAGCAAAAGTCCTCTCTTGTTGTATGGATTGTTCTCAGGATGATGAAGGCTGTACATATCTGTTCAAGCTTTATAGCAAAAAGAAAAAATGTAGTCAGTCCGTGTGATCCAGGTGAACAAGGCAGGTAAGTGGGAGATTGTCAGAAATCAAGCGTTGTCCTGTGCTCTCATGTTTTAGCAGCATAGGCAGGTTTGCTTGAGCCAGCTCCCTGATATCTATCAGATTTGTCTTTCTTAGATGACAAAGGCCTAGATGGTGATGCTTGTGGTGTGCTGAGAGGGGAAGATCTTTTTGGTTGATTGATCTACCTGACTGGTACAGGGAATTTCGCAATCAGGGGAAGTTGCAGATGTTCGCAAAAAGCTGGGATATCCTCAGGCATTCTTAGGTAGTGTTGTTTCCCCATAAATATGGCATTCAAGGCAAAAGGGAAACACCAACAATATGGTATGCCTTTGTCTCTTAGTGCTGCAATCATGGGGCGCATAGCTCTCCTGTTCTGTAATGTAATGTGAGATAGGTCCTGGAACAGAGTCACAGCATGTGCATCAAAAAGGATCTGTTCATTACGTCTGGCCTTGTTCAATATCTTCTCTTTTAGTGGAAAGTTTTGTAGGCAACATATTGTATCCCTTGGAGGAGCTGTGTCTGAGGGGCGAGGAGCAAGAGCCCTGTGTGCCCGGACAAATTCAATGTCGGTCTCTTAGGGCGATCGAGCAAGTCATTGAACAGTGCCTGAAGTGCAGACTTAATTTGTGCAGTTTCCCGCTCACTCTAATATTCATTCTGCGTCCTCTATTGTCTAAATCCTCTAAATGTCTGTTGATGAGGATTAAGTGTGTGGCATGTGAAGAGACTGTGGATATCAGCTTCTCCATTGCTCTGTCCCTCTTGGCCTCTGCTGTCTCAGTATGAGACAAACGGTCTGATAAGGCCACAAAATCAGCTTTTTTTTTTTTTAAATAACATTTTATTGATTTTCCTTCAGTAAAAGAGTTACATACAACGTCAGTATGAAAAGCATACAAACTCTACTAAGAAAATGTGGTGACAATGGAGAATATACACCAGGCATTTTCTTTTCTATTTCTAACAATAAATGAGAAGAGGGTGGGGGGGATAGGAATTAAGAATAGTGGAAGCAAGGGGTTAGTGATAGAGAGAAGGTGAAAGGAACGGTGAGAGTAGAAGTGTAGCTAGAGTTTAGGGAGGGTCTAGAGATTTAGGAGGGGAAAACCGATGGGGAACCTCAGTTAGCTGTTCCCCATCGGCAGCCCCCAACACAGCCCTAAGCGCTAACTGGCAAAGATAAAGAGCAACCCATAAACACAACCTCTCGTCAGTCTGTGTTCTTCCAAAACTCCAAATTAGGTTGAGGTGATAACGAATGAGAGATATCTTATATAGCATAAAAGGGGAAAGCCGCTGTTACAGCAACATTCAAGATATGCAGGGAAGAGAGTAACACTGGAGGTGATTTCATTTCCATTCTGTATGTGACCCTTGTCGGTGGATATAAAGGGAGATGAGTTCAAATCGTTCTTCTCAGAAGATGTCAGGCAGCGGTCAATGAAGAATGACCATCTTTTGTCAAATTTTGTATTAGGCCATATGGAATGAAACATGGTATCCAATTTTTCTCTGTAAAGTAGGGCTTTTAGGTTCCTTATCGTTTTGGATAAAGATGGAGGAATAGGTGATATACAGTGATTAAAGATGTTCCTGCGGGCAATGAGCAGCATAAGAAGTATCCAATGGAGATCGTCTTGAGGTAACACTTTAGGAGCTACTAGGGTCTCCTGTCTTTGTGGTGGGAATCCAAACAGTACCAGTTCCTTGTCAGGGAGAAAATTAGTTACCCTTTGTATGAACTGTAGGATTGAAGACCAGTACGTGTCAATCAGTGGGCAGGACCATAGGCAATGCAGTAGAGACGGTTTGCAGAGTGAGCACCACGGGCAGGTGGGTCCCATGCTGGTCGAGTGGGTCGTTGAAAATGGGTAGTAAGCCCTATGCATTATTTTGAACTGGGTTTCCCTCCCGGATTCACATGGGGTGATAAGTGTAGTTATCTTGTAGCCCATCACGATGTTGTCTGTCTGCATAATTTGGGAGATCCTTTAACCAGGAGAACATAGAGGTGCTGTGTAAAGACTTTGTGAGTTTCCCACTTAGAGGGCGATATATGGCCGAAATAGAGTGACGGTTTTCTGCTATTAGCTTATCCATGAAAGAGTTGAAATCTTATGGTTTTTTTCTGTTCAGGTTTTGCTAATAAAATCTGCGTATTGCATGACATATATAAAGTGGTGAGGAGGTAAGTTGAATTCTCCCGCAATGAGTGAGAAGGATTTGAGGCTGCCAGTTGCTTCGTGGTATAAAGAACATGCATTTGTTAATCCTTTGTCTCTCCATTTAGAAAACGGTTCATATTGTAAACCAAGTGGGAACATGGAGTTACCTTGAATTGGAAGAAACTTGGATACGTAGGGTGACAGACCCAATCGTTTCCTCACCTCTCTCCAAGCCACTATTGTGTCTCTAAAAAGTAAATTTTGCTTGACATGCTTAGGCGTTTTCTGTAGTGAATTATGCAGGAGAGTGGCCAAGTTTATGGGGCTGACCATGTCCGAATCCAGACCGTAGTTGGAGTATCTAGATGATTGCAAGACCCAATCCCTTCCTATTCTCAGTAAGCATGTTAGATTATACACTCTAATACTTGGGAGGTTGGCACCGCCCTCACTCTTCGGGAGATATAATTTAGTCAAGGCTATCCTTGGTTTGCCCTTCTTCCACAGGAAGTTCATAATTGCCTTATTTAAAATCTGTATATCTTTGTTTTAGTAGCAAAGGTAGGGTTTGTAAGGGATACAGTAGGCGGGCAAAGCTGATCATTTTGAAAAGCGCGCATCTCCCAAAGAGCGACAGCGGTAAGTTTGTCCAAACCTCCAATTCACCCCCAATTTTTGCAATCAAAGGAGGATAGTTGAGACAGTAGAGAGAGAAAGGTTCCTTGCCAATTTTTATACCTAAATAGGTAATGTGTTTTTCATTGATAGGGGAAGGCGGTAGCCAAGATCGTGCAGGCCTTGTACTGAGAGGGAGAATTTCACTCTTGGCAACATTTATTTTCAGGCCAGAGCAATTGCGAAAAGAATCAAATATTGTTTGGATGGCGGGAATATCTGTTTGGGGAGAAGTGGAAAAAATCAAAATGTCATCTGCGAAAAGGGCGACCCTCATGTCTTCTTGCCCGAATGGAATCCCGTGAATGAAGGGAGTGGCACTGAGGTGTCGCGATAGGGGTTCTATTGCCAAATTGAAAAGCAGGGGGGAGAGGGAAAACCTTGTCCCGTGCCCTTGTATAGCCGTATGGGGTTTGATTGTACCCCTGCAGCTATAACTGTGGCTGATGTGGCAGAGTACAGGTGATGAACAAAGTGATAAAAGGGGGCTGACAATCCAAATGTTTGCATTACTAGGGATAACCATTGAAAACTTACATTATCAAAAGCCTTTTCGGCACCAAGAGTGATTATCACTACATCTTTTAATGGGTGTAGTTTCGCATATTCAAGAGCGGCCAGGACTCTTCGCAGATTGGAGGACGCTGACCTGCCCTTAGTGAAACCTGATTGTGCATGGTGGATAAGAGAAGGCATGATAGTTCCTAATCGGGAGGCCACTATTTTGGAAAGGATTTTGGAATCTATGTTTAGTAGAGAGATAGGACGGTAGGATCCTGGATCCTGTGGGTCTTTACCTTTTTTGGCAATGAGTTTAATGTTGGCCAGGTGTTCGGTCGGGAGGTAGGGCCCTCCATCCCAAATGGAATTATATACCATTAATAATGGAGGGGTAACCTCCGTTCGCAATAATTTATAAAATTCTGGCGTGTACCCGTCCGGACCTGGGGTTTTACCATTCGAAAGACCTCTAATAGCAATCATAATTTCCTCTTTGGTAAACAGGGAGTTTAACTTTTGTAAGCGATCCGGGTCGATTTGTGGTAAGGTAGTGGCGTCTAGCCAGTTGGATGCTACGGTCGTGTCTATCGGCTCCTGGGCATAAAGGTTGGTGTAGAATCTTTCTAGTGTTTTGTTAATGTCCTTCGGTGTTGTGGAGAGTGATCCGTCCGGGTTGCGCAGTGTATTAATATGCGGGATGGTATGTTCCCTTGGCGAGTCTGGCGAGTAATTTCCCTGCCTTATTCCCATACTTATGGTAGTGTAATTGGGTCGAAGACATTTTCACCTGTAAACTTTCTGCCCAAGTATCAGAGATCCTTGGCTTCCAACCATATTTTATGGTTTTCAGCTGTGTTTCTTTCGTTAAGACGCGCTTGGGCCACTCTAATTTTGTTGCTGGCTTCTAAGTAGTGATTTTTGGCGTTCTTCTTATATATCGATGTAAAATAAATGATCTTTGCTCGCAGGAATAATTTTGCCCGCCTCCCAAAACAAATTTGGATTATCTTTATGCTGACCATTTTTGTGGGCATAGTCTGACCATGCCTCGTTTAACATTGTCCTGAAGTTATCATTTTGGTTTAAATATGTCGGGAACCTCCAATGTCTAAAATCAGGGCGGGTCCGGAAATTTTCTAGGGAGACCGATATATAGGGGAGTGGTCCGAGATGACCATGTCGTGTATACATGCATCCCTGATCTTTTGCAGCAAGGGGTGGGTGCAAAGGAAGTAGTCCAGTCTGGTGAAAGAGCGATGGATGGGGGAGAAAAATGTGTATTTATCTAAGGGGTGTTGCAGCCTCCCTATGTCTATCAAACTGAGGGCCTTAACCATATGATAAAAGTGAGTGTATTGGACCAAATGGCTTGGTCTTGTGTGTCAGTCAGGTCTGGATCTATCTTCCTGATCACTAATGGTGGAGTTAAAGTCCCCCCTATGAGGTGTGGGATGCTGCAATCGTTCGCTAGTTTAGATGTTAGGTCTGTAAAATAGGACTGGTCGGGAGAGTTAGGGGCATACAGATTGGATATTCTAATTTCGCTTGTTGGAAATTTAAGGTGTATAGATACTAATCTGTCTTCCTCATCTCTGTTAAGGGATACTAGGTCGTAAGTTAGATTTTTATGCAGAAGTATGAGTGTGCCTGCCTTACGGCCCTTGGAAGCTGAACCTAAGTCACTTTCCGCCAGGTGTGACTCCTGGAGTAAAGCTATGTCGGATTTTAGCCTTTTCAAGTGCCTGAGTATCTTCATTTGTTTTATCGGGGAGCGTAAACCCTTAACATTCCAGGATGTTATGCGAATCGGGTGCATAAGTCAGGTAGGATAGATAGTGTATGAAGTTGTAAGTGGAATTTACCTGTTTTAAGTGGATAAGAGTCGCGATGAGGTGCATCGAATCTTGTTTCTGTTTGTGAGATTGGTGGAACCATCCTTCCATAGGAAAGTAAGATGTGTTAAGGGAGAAGGGAGAAGAAAGAGAGGAAAAGTTAACAGGAAATAAAACAATTTGTGACTTCACTTGGGATGGCACAAACCTATGGGCCACAGTACCCACAGAAGAAATTGAACACACTCTGATTTCCTTGGTTCAAGTTTTAAAATGGCACCTATCTGAGGTTTAACAGTTTTTTTAGGTCATAACAGATCATGGGTAGCGTAATAAGAGTTGGAATCAGAATTAGACCTTCAACCTTAGGACGGAATGCTAGTCCAAAGTAAAGGTGCCTACCAGCAAGGAAAATTGCAAACACTATAGGAAGAAGTTCTTCGTACTGCCCTACAACAGCCTCCTCCAGGCATGCAGTCTACAATATTCAGAGAGAAGGAATCCAAGAAAAACTAAACTGTAAACTCCTTAAACTTATCAAGACCCACAGGAAGGCTCATAATGGGGTTTTTGAAGGTCTTGTAAGCAACAAATATCTCTGCCACAGGGTGGTTGATTGATGGCTGCCTGCTGTCTTCCACCATTATCTCTAGGATTCCTAGAAGAAGCCATGAAATCTGACAAAATTACAATGGTTATCTAGCTCAGGTCTATGCTCCCGCTGTAGAGTCCACTGAACCACCATTCGCTGACATGCCTGAAGACTGAGATGCTTCACCTCCTTCCCAGAAAATGTAATGAATACTTAATTTCTGAGATTATATAACTTCAGGGCCCCCAGTATTCTTTGTGCAGGATGAATCTAAATGGTCGAGTGAGATGGAGAATAGCAGAATGCCCACTTGCCCACCATGATCAGATACACTTGTCCCTTTATCTTTATTTACTGCAAAACCCTGGGTTCCTGGACATGCCCAGGGAGTATAAATTCCTCAGCTTTCCTCCTTTGGGAGATTAGAGAGACCACACATGTTGAGGCAGAGGAAGCTGGGCAAGTGATTTGCAATAAGATAAGAGGCTCTGCACTGTGCAAGTAGCTGGTTTGGAGACTAATACCATGTAACTTTTCCAGGTAACTCCTCCCAAAGTTCTTCAGGTCCAGTGGGGTTGCTCTTTTTCCTTGGGTATTCCATAGTTAGTCAGGTTGAGAAAAGACACAAGTCCATCTAGTTCAACCAATAAAAAAAATCATACAATCCTATATCCACAGTTGATCTAGAGGAAGGCGAAAAACCCCAGCAAAGCATGATCCAATTTGCTACAGCAAGGGAAAAAATTACTTCCTGATCCCCCGAGAGGCAATAGGATTTTCCCTGGATCAACTTTACCTATAAAAGTTAGTACCCAGTTATATTATGTACATTTAGGAAAGAATCCTGGCCTTTATTTTAAAGTAATCTACTGAGCTGGCCATATTTTAAACACACATTTTTTAAAACACATGATTTATTATCATCATTATCATTGATTAATTTTTGCTTTGTGTCTGTTTTATTAATTTGCGGTCTTCCCTGTGATACTGCCAATCAGTTTGTTTTATTAATTCATGATGCTATTAGCCAGCAAGCATTTGCAGCACATCCTCGTTTCCCAGCCTGTGATGTGCCATCTGCATTACACCTGTGTATCTCTGCACAGAGTGCATTCCATTCCGGCCACGTCCCCTCACCTCCCTCTCCTTATATCCTTCATCACTGGTTCCTGCAAATTAGCCTGAAGAATGAGCGCGGTCATCACATCATTCACGGCACACCAGCTCAAGAAACGTCGCGTATTCCAGTGACATTATCTCTCCTCGCCTGGATTACAGTCTGCTCCTCAAGCCTCGCTCTGATGTCCATCCACTGCTGCCGGCTGTATACCATCTAGTGGCTACAGAGATGACTGCAGAGACAGCACATCCATCGGCTCCATAGAGACAGATATCACTGATGACCCTGATTGTTTGGGACCTTATCATGCACAAACTTACCACCTTAAATGTGAGTGTTTATACAAACCTTTCTATTTGATTAAACTTTTTATACAGTCTGCACCCAGAGGCGCTTCCTGTTCTTGTGTTTTTCAGTGTTTGGGAACATGAGTTCTGTTCCCCCTGGATGGCTGCCGTGAGCGCGGACTTAACCCTTTCCCCTCTTCATCCCTCCCACACCATATCCCATTTATATTACCATCCAGCATACTGCACCTGCACTGCCAATGTGCATCAATCATTGACTTCTTCACAAAGAGTGGACTTGTTGCCTCTTTGTGTATATAATTGTATGCTCATTCAGTACCTTTTTGTTTACCATTGGATACTTTTTTTGGTTTTCAGTTTTGTGCCATTTTCTTGTATAATACTGAGCTGGCCAGAACCACCTCTGGAGGGAGTCTATTCCACATTTTCACAGCTCTTACTGTATTTGGAGATGAAAGCTCTTTCTCTAGATGTAAAGAGTGTCTCCTTATCCTCTGAGATGACCTTAAAGTGAATAACTTAACACCAAGTTCACTATATGTATTTGTACATGTTGATCATATCCTCCATTAATTTACTCTTCTCAAGAGAGAATAAATTCAATTCCTCTCATCTTTCCTCATAGCTGAGCTCCTCCATGTCTCTTGCTTTTTTCTGCACTTTCCCCAGTTCCCTGATATCATTTTTGAGAACTGGTGCCCAAAACTGAACTGCATATTCCAGATGAGGTCTTACTAATGATTTTTACAGGGGAACAATTATATCTCTATCTGGAGTCCATACCTCTCAATACAAGAAAGGACTGCTTGTTTTGGAAATACCAGCTTAGGATTGCATGCTATTAAGCTTATGGTCTGCCAAAACCCCCAGATGCTTCTCCACTATGGTTTCCCCTAGTTGCACTCCCCCTAGTATGTATAATGCATGCATATTCTTAGCCCCCAGGTCCATAACTTTACATTTATCAACATTAAGCCTAATTCCATATAGTTGCCCAATTAACCACTTGCCGACCGCCGTACGCCGATGTACGTCGGCAGAATGGCACGGCTGGGCATATTGGCGTACAGGTACGTCCCCTTTAATATGCATAGCCGTGGGTCGCGTGCTCGCCGACGCCAGCGCACTCGCAACCCGGTTGGGTACACCATGACCGCGCCCGCGGGACCTCCGGACCCGATCGCCACCGGTGTCCCGCGATCGGGTCACAGAGCTTAAGAACGGGGAGAGGTAAGTGTAAACAAACCTCTCCCCGTGTTTCCTAGTGAGCCTGTCACTGATCGTCTGTTCCCTGTCATAGGGAACGACGATCAGTGACGTCTCACGCCAAGCCACGCCCCCCCTACAGTTAGAATCACACATTAGGTCACACTTAACCCCTTTAGCGCTCCCTACAGGTTAACCCCTAAACTTCCAGTGTCATTTTCACAGTAATCAGTGCATTTTTATAGCACTGATCGCTGTAAAAATGGCAATGGTCCCAAAATAGTGTCCAAAAGTGTCCGATGTGTCCGCCATAATGTCGCAGTCATGATAAAAATCGCTGATCACCGCCATTACTAGTAAAAAAAAAAATTATTAATAAAAATGCCATAAAACTATCCTCTATTTTGTAGACGCTATAACTTTTGCGCAAACCAATCAACAAATGCTTATTGCAATTTTTTTTTGCTAAAAATATGTGGAAGAATACGTATCGGCCTAAACCGAGGAACAAAATATTTTTTTTATATAATTTTTTGGGGATATTTATTATAGCAAAAAGTAAAAAATATTGCATTTTTTTCAAAATTGTCGCTCTATTTTTGTTTATAGCGCAAAAAATAAAAACCGCAGAGGTGATCAAATACCACCAAAAGAAAGCTCTATTTGTGGGAAAAAAAGGATGCAAATTTAATTTGGGTACAGCGTCGCACGACTGCGCAATTCTCAGTTAAAATGACGCAGTGCCGAATCGCAACAAAATGGTCCGGGGCTTAAGTGGTTAAACAGTGCATTGAAGTTGGCTTGTAAATTGGAGACATCCTGTAAGGACGTTATTCCACTGCATAGCTTTGTGCCATCTGCAAAGACTAAAATGGTACTTTTAATCCCAGACCCTATATTATTTATGAAGATATTAAAAAGTAAGGGTCCCAACACTGAACCTTGGGGTATACCACTACTCTCTGAATTCTATCTTTTAGCCAGTTTTCTATCCATTTACAAACTGATCTTTCCAAGCCTGTAGACTTTACCTTACACATAAGCTGTGTAACAGTGTCAAACGCTTTTTCAAAATCCAAGTATACTACGTCCACAGCCCCACCCCTCTGTCCATTGTTTTACTGACCTCCTCATAAAAAGAAATTAGGTTTGTTTGACAACTTCTGTCTTTCATGAATCCATGCTGTCTGTTGCTTAAAATATTTTTTTCAGCAAGAACTCATCTATGTGGTCTTTTATTAAACTCTCCAGTATCTTCCCGATTATATAAGTTAAACTAACAGGTCTATAGTTACTTGGTAAAGACTTTGATCCCTTTTTAAATATGGGCACCACATTGGCCCTACGCCAATTAAGTGGTACCATTCCAGTCATTAACGAGTCCCTAAAAATTAGAAATGGCTTTGAAATTACAGAGCTCAATTCTTTTAGGATCCATGGGTGAATGCCATCTGGTCCAGGTGCTTTATCAACCTTTATTCTGTCTAAATATTTATGGACCATATCACTTTTGAGCCATTGTGATTAATTTGGGGCTGTATCAATACCATCCCCATTATGGACTTGAGCTCCCCCATGTTTATTTGTACAAAAGAGGGGGACTGTGTGTGAACACAGGTGGGACTTTGAGTGAGACACATGGCTAATGTCTCCATCCCGGGTACAATATAGAAAAAAGGGGGGAATTTGGGACTTTGAATGAGGTTCTGGACAAGGTGGGGGTACATAAAGGAAACACATGTTTTTAATAACATGAGGAGTAAAATGTATTACAATATGAGAATGATGGGATTGCACATGATATTACATACATATCGTAGACATAGAGGACATATTCTTGCATTGACTTAAAAGACTCATGGCAATATGACAGTGCATATGATTCATGGACATAAAGTTTACAAACTAACATCAACTAAAATTACATAACAGTATGATAGATGTACAAATCCCATGAGTGCACATATGTGAACATTGGTTCCTTAAAGCAGCATAGTGCAGTGGAATGACAAGATGTAGCAATTGTGTAGGCATGACGGTGGTAAAATTGTAGATGGACCAAAAGGCTGGTATGGAAGTGTATTGGCATCCTTTTTAGCCCGACGCATTTCGTATTTAACTCATCAGGGGCGAATGCTTCCAATAAGCAATCTAAAAAGAATGTATATAAAAAGATGGATTTAGCCTATATTGACATAAAGCATAAACAGGAGAGGCCATTTGTACCAATCCTGAGAGACTTACATACAAAGGATGGATCATGGGGATGAGTAAAACGATGGACCAGGGCCAACCAGAAGGTGTCCTACCTGGAAGCCGAGGCAATGGGAATCCGTGCAGGCAAGATGTAAGGATGGGGGTACCAAGTGGTACAGATGGACCTGCCGAGTTAGTGCACCACAGTGATGGTAAACTTGTGGGGAATGCCAAAGAAGTCTATATGGGGTGAAATAAAGTGTGTAAGAAATTGAACTCACACTAGACAGAATCCAGTAACGTGGTGGAGTCAAGTCAAAATTTACCTCAGTATTGTGCAATGGGACAAGAAGAGTCCAAATGCAATGGCGTACTCAGCATATAACGGTGGAGACTGTGTGCACATGACAGTATTTATACAGAAACCCCCATCATACAAAGCCATGCGTGGGTTCCCGCCAACGTCACGCCGGCTAGTCACGTGCGGGGAGGGGCCTTAATCGGGACGATACCAACCGCTCGATGGAGGCTGACCTCTGTGGATGGTGACTGCCGAGTTGGTGAAGATACGTCCAACGTCACGGCGCCAGTGATGACGTCATGCGTGGGACGCAGTGCGTGGCGTCGATGTGATGAGGGCCCCGCCCAGCACCCCGAGCTACGCCTGGTGAGGGCGGAGGAAGGGGGTGGAGGGACGGCGCACAGAACACATTGCAGCTTCCGGGCAATGGACAAAAAAAAGGAAAGGCCTATAGTACCAAAGGCTGACAGTCCCCAATGGAATGCAAACAACAAAAAACAAAAAACAAACAAATGCCGTATCACTCAGGCATGGTGACCATGTCTAGAGTGAGGGGGGGCCCCAAAAAGGGTACACGACCGTAGAGGGGAACCCAGACCACCCACAGAGGCGGCAGGGGATCAATGCTGACTCAGTCCAAAACCTCCATCCCGTTAAAGTGCAAAAGAGGGGGACTGTGTGTGAACACAGGTGGGACTTTGAGTGAGACACATGGCTAATGTCTCCATCCCGGGTACAATATAGAAAAAAGGGGGGAATTTGGGACTTTGAATGAGGTTCTGGACAAGGTGGGGGTACATAAAGGAAACACATGTTTTTAATAACATGAGGAGTAAAATGTATTACAATATGAGAATGATGGGATTGCACATGATATTACATACATATCGTAGACATAGAGGACATATTCTTGCATTGACTTAAAAGACTCATGGCAATATGACAGTGCATATGATTCATGGACACCTTCTGGTTGGCCCTGGTCCATCGTTTTACTCATCCCCATGATCCATGCTTTGTATGTAAGTCTCTCAGGATTGGTACAAATGGCCTCTCCTGTTTATGCTTTATGTCAATATAGGCTAAATCCATCTTTTTATATACATTCTTTTTAGATTGCTTATTGGAAGCATTCGCCCCTGAGGAGTTAAATACGAAATGCGTCGGGCTAAAAAGGATGCCAATACACTTCCATACCAGCCTTTTGATCCATCTACAATTTTACCACCGTCATGCCTACACAATTGCTACATCTTGTCATTCCACTGCACTATGCCGCTTTAAGGAACCAATGTTCACATATGTGCACTCATGGGATTTGTACATCTATCTATCATACTGTTATGTAATTTTAGTTGATGTTAGTTTGTAAACTTTATGTCCATGAATCATATGCACTGTCATATTGCCATGAGTCTTTTAAGTCAATGCAAGAATATGTCCTCTATGTCTACGATATGTATGTAATATCATGTGCAATCCCATCATTCTCATATTGTAATACATTTTACTCCTCATGTTATTAAAAACATGTGTTTCCTTTATGTACCCCCACCTTGTCCAGAACCTCATTCAAAGTCCCAAATTCCCCCCTTTCATGTTTATTTGTATACACAGAGCTGAAGAAAGTATTTAATAAATTTGCCTTCTCTTTGTCCCCAGTCAGCCACTCCAGATTATTTTGTAAAGGGCCTACATGCTCAGACTTGACCTTTTTACTATTAATATATTTGAAGAATTTTTTTGAGTTTGTCCTACTATCTTTTGCAATCTGATGTTTGTTTTGAATTTTTGCATCCTTGACTTCCTTTTTTACATATTCTGTTATATTCTTTGTATATTTAAAGTGGTTGTAAACCCTTTTTCATCTTTTTTTTTTTTTTACTAACCTGCAAGACAAAGCTATAATGAGCTAGTATGACTAGCATACTAGCTCATTATGTACCACTTACCTTAGATCGGGGCCCCCGAAGTCGTCCGTGTCCCTCCTCTAGCCGCATCCATCGCTGCGGCGATAGCCGGAATGTTACTTCCGGGTATCGCCGCTGCAGCCAATCACAGCGCCGCTCCGGCGCTGTGATTGGCCGGAGCGGCGAAGACGTGACTCCGCGCATGCGCGCGTGAGCTGTCGAATTCGGCTACGTCGTCGAATGTTGCGACCTAGCCGAATTTGTGAATGGGGTGACGTCAGCGTCGCCGCATTTACATACAAATATCTCCTTAACCGTGTAGGTTAAGGAGATATTTCATGCACCTACAGGTAAGCCTTAATCTAGGCTTACCTGTAGGTCTTTGTTTAAAAAGTGGGTTTACAACCACTTTAAACGATGATAGTTTTCCTTCAGTTTTATTTTTTTAAAAGCTCTTTACTTATTATTTATAGCTTTTTTTAACTTTGGCTGTGAGACACATAGGATTTATGTTTAGCCTTTTAGACGTATTGCCCATTGGAATATACTTTGCAGTAAGTTTGCATATCGTCTTTTTGAAAAATTCCCATTTCTGTTCTGTGTTCATCGATGCCAATATTCCCTCCCAGTCTATGTCTTGGAGAGCAGCCCTCATCCTTGGAAAATTTGCTCTCAAAGTTAAGTGTTTTTATATTTCCTGTATGTGTTTGTTGCTTACAGCTAAGATTAAATGACATCATGTTATGATCACTGCTACCCAGATGTTCATTTATATGAATATTGGTAATAAGCTCTGCATGGTTTGAGATTACCAGGTCCAGCAGAGTGTCATTCCTAATCAGGGCCTCAATAAACTGGACCATAAAATTGTCCTGCAATAGGTTTATAAATTTCGGCCCTTTAACTGTTCCAGCAGTGCCATTACTCCAGTCTATTTCCCTCCAGCTGATACATGTGTTACCAGAGCTATCCCAGACTTTACTATGAGGAATGCTGTTCATGAGGATAATGCTAACTGTATCCTAAGGTGTTTACTGAAGTAGTGACTCTCAACATACAGTAACTCTGTTATTCCAGAGTCTTATGCCCTGTACACACGATTGTTTTTTCCGATAAAAAAAGTCTGATGGACTTTTTTCATCGGAAAAAACGATCGTGTGTAGGCCCCATCGGTCTTTTTTCCATCGGTGGGAAAAAAAAACAATAGGAAATTCCGATCGTCTGTGTGGAACTCCAACGGAGAAAAAACCCATGCATGCTCAGAATCAAGTCAACGCATGCTCAGAAGCATTGAACTTCATTTTTCTTGGCTCGTCGGAGTGTTTTACGTCACCGTGTTTTGGACGGTCGGAATTTTGTCTGATGGTGTGTATGCAAGACTGATGGAAGTCAGCTTTATCGGATTTTATTCCATCGGAAATCCGATCGTGTGTACAGGGCATTATAGAGATTATGCTTTGCAGCCGCATTTTACCCTTACTGAGTAACACAGAGATTGATGTGAAAAGTTCATGTTTGTGCATCTTTCAAAACCAGACTCTTCAGTCTGCATATTTTTTGCCATCCTAAAACCTGTTTTTCATTCTGCATTGTATGCAGATTTTCTGCAATCCTAAACCTGTTCTGCATTTATTGCTTTCACCTCTATACCTGTTTCAAAAACTGCATGTTGCAATTACTCCCTGTCTAATTTATTCAACAAATTCCCTATTTTCTTAAAGTAATACCCTGGCATCCTTATATGAACCCTTATATTCTTGTAATACTGTGAAATAATTTAAGTGCACTACTTAAACTTTGCTTGGACTGCAAAAAAGAAAAAATCAGCACAATAAATGGTTAATGGAAGATTCTATCCTGAATAATTAATGTATCTGTAAGTTTGTTCTTTAATTTGTGTTTATTAATAATGTTGTAATGTTCTATTCTTGTATTGTATTGCAATGCAATGGTTAAATTGCTGTATACTTTCTGATTGACTTTGTGATCTACCTTGGTGCATTTGTATAGGCAAGTGTATGTATAGGCAAACCTTTTTTTTGTTTTAAATAAAGTAGGGAAGTATTAAAACCCTATCAAGTTTTTAGTTGCAGTCTGTGTCCCACTGGGAAGATTTTGGATGTTTATGGAGGGGCACCTGGTACAAAAGTTCAACTTACTTATAGGACTTTTTGAAATATTTAATAGTTATGACCATCAAATTCAGCGTGTTTTAGGGCAAAAGCCTCCCCTTCCTTAGGGCTTGAGCAGTGAATGGTAGTAGAATTATTACAGAATGCACTAGGGTACCTGTGTTAAGGCTTGAAGACTAGTGTCTCTCTTGTATCTGTATTGATTAACGAGGCTCCCTTTGTCGTTATCAGAGAGGTAGCAGCCTAGGACCAGAAAATTATCCACCCTCATTGTATTTTCAACACAGATCTGCTTCTTTGAAGGAAACACACCTTATGTTATATTCTTCAGAACCAATTTTCACTTAGCCTCATTGTCATATACACATAAAACAGGAAATAAGAGGAATTGTCCACAAAGTGAAGGAAAATGTCATCTTAGACAGTTATCAACAGGATTTCTGTCCTTTTGGAAAAATGTATGGTCACTTTTCTATTGACAACTAAAGTTTGACCAGTACATTGGAGCATTACTTTTTATATTTTCCACTTTAAATACAAGAGTGAGCTGTGTGAAGTAGGAGCTTTTCCCCTAAGGGGGAAGTGTACACACTTTTACCTTTAGTGCACACGTGTTGTGCACAATACACTGAAATGTGGGAAAGGTTAAAGAGCAATTCATAGGCATAGGTTCTGGTATATTTGGAGTCATATTTGGAATATGTGGAAAGTGTGGAGAATAAAGGGGATATACAACTCCAGCAGGATGGCATAAAAAAACACCTAGTTTCCATATGCCCCTTAAAGGGGAAGGCACATCTTAAAGCAGAGCTACAGCTACAGCAGCTGCTGGCTTTTAATATTTGGACACTTACCTGTCCTGGAGTCCAGCGACGCCTGCAGCAGAGGACGAGCGATCGCTCGTCGCTCTGCTGCTCCCTCCGCCATCCTCGCTGAGGGAACCAGGAAGTGAAGCCCTGCAGCTTCATGTCCGGTTCCCTACGGCGCATGCGCGAGTCGCGCTGCGCCGTTCTGATCCGTCCTCCTGTGTTCTGGGAGCCGAGTGTCTCCCAGAACACTACGGGAAGTCTGGGGGAAGTGATGTAACTCCCCCAGATTCCCGGAGAGAGGACTCCCGGATGTGGGTGAAAATACCTGTCTTAGACAGGTATCTTCACCCCCCTCCCCCCTGAAAGGTGTCAATTGTGACACCGGAGGGGGGGAGGAATCCGATTAGCACAAGTTAAAATTTAGGGTGGAGCTCCACTTTAACCTATTATTCATGGGCCAAACATCAAGGTGAAAGTCTGTTGTGACTGGTGGTGGTCTCACACATGTGGAGTCACATGTATGATATTTAACTATTGTGGAGCACAAAGCATTGAACACAAGATTTTGATTGAAGTGGGACTTTTATTTGTTCTGGATACAACTGTTTTATCTAATGCACAAGTTGGTGTTACATATGAACAGTACATAACTTTGTTTTGTTTTTATTAGTGCATAGATTAAGTTTGTACAGTTTGTGGTTTTTATGGTGTTTAGGATAGAAAGAATAATGTAACATTGGTATCTGCAGCACTGCAATCAGATACTATATAAGTATTTGCTAGTGTGTGGGAGCACAAGATATTGCAAGTTCAGCAAGATTAGTCATGTGGTCAAATTACATAGATTGCACAGGGGTTTGTTCCCCCTTTAATTGTTTATATATATATAGATAGATAGATATATACTGTGTGTGTGTGTGTGTGTGTATATTTTATTTATATCTATATATATATATATATATATATATATATATATCTCACACACACACACCGATTAGCCATAAAATTTTGACCACCCACCTAATATTGAGTATGGCCCCTTTTGCTAAAACAGCCCTGACCCATTGAGGCATGGACACCAAAGTAACATCCATATGAATGGCAGGATCCAAGGTTTCCCAGCAGAATATTGCCCAAAGCATCACACTTCCTCTGCCAACTTGCCTTTTGCATCCTGGTGCCATCCTTTCCCCAGGTAAGTGACGCGCACACACACCCGGCCATCCACATGATGTAAAAGAAAAGGTGATTCATCAGACCGGGCCACCTTCTTCCATTGCTCCATAGTCCAGTCCTGATATTCATGTGACCATTGTAGAAGCTTTTGGCTGTGGTCCTGGGTCACCATGGGCTTCACAGCCCCATTAACAACAAACTGAAATGCCCTTTTTTTTCCTGCTTTCACCACATTAACTTCATGGACAACATGTTCACTTACAGCCTATGATATCCCACCAATTTTCAGATTACATTGTAATGAGATATTCCTTTTACCTGTCAGTGGTCATAATGTTATGGCTGATCAGTGTATATATACTGTTTATTTGAAACACCAAACTTCATATCTTCAGATGCTGTAAATATTATTAACCTCCATGCTTAAAACTTCTAATTCATGAAGCTAATTACCTATATCTCTGTTCTATCTCTTCTGTAAGTTTGTTGTGATCACTAGTATTGTGACCCACAGTCCCCTTTCATATGATGACTACAACTTTCCTCCATGGGCTAATCGGACGGGATGGGCCATTGCATTGTCATCCATGCTTCTGGTCCCCATCTATTCTGTCTACAAATTCTTCACTGTGCCTGGGACCTTTGAACAGGTAAATTTTTCATTTTTATAAATCTAAGTTGTGTTATTTTGCTGTGTGTAAAGCCATGATATCTGTGGGTTACAGATATATAAAAAAAAATGATTATTTGAGCATTAAAAATATAAAGATTTTTTTCTGCACTCAACCTCACTTCACAAAACTGAATTTTTAGTATGGGCTATTACGAAGATCACCCCTCCCCCAGCCCATGTGGTCCAATCAGATCTACAAACTCATGAGTAAATCAATACAAATGAATCCTCCAACAGTACAGTGTAATACAAACAGATCAATCAGTCTATGGATTTATCTATCTAGTGTGTGTAGAAGGGGTACTTCACTAACAAAAAACTCTCTAACACTAAAAGACATCTGATGCAGCCAGGTGGTGAGGAGTGGGAGCTCCAGACACATGTAAACCAGAAAAAAAAACAAGTAAGCCTACAGTGTAGAAAGTTAAAATGGAATGGTGATTTATTGAAAACAATATAATATGCATTCACAAGAGTCAATACAGACTGGCGGTATAGTGGTGTCTCCACCTGCCATGGTCAGACCTGTCAGCCACGGGGTTCCTAGAAGAGGTGAACAATTCTATGTAAGGGAACAACAATAAGTCCGCCCTCCATTCCAGCCACCAGTCACTAGAACCACCCAACACAGTGCCATCTCTCCTGCAGCCTAAAAGAGGATGGGTGTACAGGGAAAAGCATTCATCTCTTCTAGTATCCCGGAGGCTGACAACTCTGACTATAGCACCCAGCTGTGTTGACTCTTGTGAGTGCATTTTTTATTGTTTTTTTTCAATAAATCTTCATTGTTCACTATAGGCATCCTGGCACTGTGTTTTTCATAAATAATAAATTGAGAATGGAAGGAAGCCGGAAATGGCTTCAATCCAGTCTCCTTGGTGTAAAGGCGGAATCGATGTCACAACGTCACTTCCTGTTTACTCGGCTGCCAATGGTGCCATTTAAAAAATAAAATACAGTATTCAGAATCGTTCTTTTTGGCGATCTAAATACTTTGAAGTGCAAAGGAGGGATTTGGGGTCTTTAACCACTTGCTTACTGGGCACTTAAACCCCCTTCGTACCCAGACCAATTGTCAGCTTTCAGCGCTGACGCACTTTGAATGACAATTGCGCGGTCATACAACGCTGTACCCAAATGATATTTTTATCATTTTTTTCCCACAAATTCTTTGGGGGGTATTTTATCACCTCTGCGGTTTTTATTTTTTGCGCTATAAGCAAAAAAACACAAAGTTTTGAAAAAAAAAGCACAATTGCAATAAATGTATAGTGATTGGTTTGCGCAAAAGTTATAGCTCCTACAAAATAGGGGATAGAATTATGACATTTTTATTATATATTTTTTTTTTACTAGTAATGGCGGCGATCTGCGATTTTTGTCAGGCCTGCGATATTGCGGCGGACATATCAGACACTTTTGACACTATTTTGGGACCATTCACATTTATACAGCGAACAGTGCTCTAAATATGCATTGATTACTGTATAAATGTGACTGGCAGGGAAGGGGTTAACACTAGGGGCGATCAAGGGGTTAAATATGTTCCCTATTAATGATTCTTACTGTGTGGGAGAGGGGACTGACTGGGGGAGGTGACCGATCTGTGTCCCTATGTACAAGGGACACAGCATCGGTCTCCTCTCTCCCTGACAGGACGTGGATCTCTGTGTTTACACACAGAGATCCACGTCCTGCCTCTGTAACAGCCGATCGCGTGTACCTGGCGGACATCGCGGCCGCCAGGCACGCGCATCGGCATCACGTGACGCAGCGGGCACAGCTCCGGGGGATGTAAACACAGCAGGACGTCCAGGGACGTCCACCCGGCACTTGAGAGCCACGCTGCAGACGTCTTTCGTCTATAGCGCGGGTCTCAAGTGGTTAGGACCCCCGATCCCTCCATAAAACGGAAAATTTATATCAAATACTTAGCGTAATTTTTCTTTCCTGATGGACTCCATGGCAGCCTACGTGTGGGTTAATCCCGCCCCTCATACCTCATAGGACCCTTCTCCCATAAATCTTTGCTCTGGGCCAGAGGCCGTGTTCCATAATTTAGCCTACTCCAGCCACTGGGAGGGAACTCCTGCTGCCATGGAGTCCATCAGGAAAGGAAAATTACGGTAAGTATTTGATATAAATTTTCCATTTTCCTGACAGACTCCATGGCAGCCTACGTGTGGGAAATAACTAGCCATACACACCCGGGTGGGCAGAGTGCTGGACAAAAGAAAAAAGGTTTAATTGGCACCATCAACAGACAAGATATGTAAACCACTACGCAGTAGTGTGCCATGAACGTGTTAATTGAAGACCACAAGGCCACCTTGCAAATAACTTCTGGAGGCACGTGACGTGATGAAGACACTTCTAGTTGAGTGAGCAGTCACCGCTTCTGGAGGCGCCAAGCCCTTGGCTTTATAGGCCCACTGAATGGCCTGAACAATCCATGCTCCGATAGATCTGGAAGAGGCACGCATTCCCTTATACTTCCTGTGAAAAGAACGAGCAGGTGGTCGGTCTGACGGAAAGAAGCTGTAGCTTCAAGATACTGACTCAGAGCTTTTCCAACATCTAAGGGATAAACACTGGAATCCTCGGTAGATCTGAACGTTGGAAGAGCAATCTCCTGATTGTCATGAAACACAGATGCCACTTTGGGGTTTGAACCCAACATAGGAATTAAAAAGTTTAGAAATGGCCCCTTGCATCCCTGAGAGCTGATTTCAGAGACCCTCTTGGCCGATGTTATCGCCACTAAGAAGACAACTATTAGAGAGAGTCATTTGACAGAAGATTGATCTTCATGTTCCAACTCTCTACCTAAGAAAAAATCCAGGACAAGGAGAAGATCCCAATTAGAAAAACTTGGCTCTGAGGTCTGAGCCTTATTGCTCCTCTGAAAAACTACTGAGTAAGTGGGTGTCTAGCCCAGGAAACACCCGTAAAGGCAGAGATTACAGCGATTTGGACTCGCAGCGAGCTGACTGACAATGAGAGATCCAATCCTGATTGTAAGAAGCCCAGGATATCATGTATCTTTGGGTTATTGCAAGAACCTGCAGTGGAAGAGGTGTAGTCTGAAAACTTTTTCCAAATCCTCTGGTAGACCCTGTTGGTGCCTGTTCTTCTGGCATTTAATATTGTGGAGATGGCCCTACTTGGACAGCCTAGGGCCTCCAACCTTCCCCTCTCAAGAACCAGATCATCAGATGTAGATGGGTCGGGCATGGATGTAGAAATGCCCCTTGTGATAGGAGATCTGGTCTGGAGGGTAGAGGAACTGGGTCCCGGAAGCTGAGTTGCATCAGCAGTGGAAACCATGGCTTGTTTGGCCAGTACGGGACTATTGCCACTATCTCTGCTTCTTCCATCCTGAGCCTCGACAAAAAACGGGAATGACAGGAACCGGGGGAAAGGCATAGGCCCTGTGGAACCGCCAATGGTCTGTCAGAGCATCTACCCAAAAGCCTGGGGATACCAAGACCTTGTGTAGTATCTCACTAGTCTGAAGTTGCATGGGGAGGCAAACAAGTCTACTTCCGGAATGACTCCCAGGGACAGGACCCACCTGAAGACTTCGGGGGGAAGTCCACTCGTTGTCCAGAGAAACTCTCAACAGAAAATCTGCCTGAACATTCTGGACTCCAGGGAGATAGACAGCTGTCAGGTTGGCCAGGTTTTTCTGGGCCCAGATCATGATGGGCTCTATTTCCTTTGACAGGGAGAGACTGGGAGTACCCCCTGTCTCTTGATGTATGCGACTGCCGTTGTGTTGTCCAGTCTTAGGAGGTCTCCTGCTGTTAAGTGGTGAAAGGCCTGCAGAGCGCAGAACGCTGCCCGGAGTTCCAGAACATTGGAGACTATCCTGTGAGAGAGAAAATTCCATATGCCTTGGGCTACTTCTGTCAGCCCCTGTTGCTGGCATCTGTAGTGATGGTGACCCAAGACACAGGTGCGATGGAGTGACAATTGAGGAGGTTCCTCTGTTGTAGCCACCAAGGAAAGCTCTCCCGCATGGATGAGGTTATTTGGATAAAGTGATCCTAAAGCCCTGGATTATACTGCTGGAGGAAACGCATTTTCCACTGAGCCCACTTTACCATGGGTGTTGTTGCCACCATGGTACCAATGATCTTTAGGCATTGAGAGGCTTGGAGATGAGGACGACATTGCAAGCCAAACTCTGTCCCGGATCACTGGGATTTTTCCAGGGGTAACAAGATGGTGCTCTTGATAGCGTTGAAGTGTGCCCCGAGGAATACCAGGGACTGCGTAGGATCCAGATGGCTCTTTTCCAGATTCAGAAGCCAACCAAACTCGAGTAGAGTGGAGATGACCTGGGATCTGTGGATTAGCAATTGCTCCTTGTCCCGAGACAACAGCAGGTCGTCTAGATAGTGATACCTCTGGACACCTCTGGTCCTGATCAGAGCCACGACAGCCAACAAGTTTTGAAAACACACGAGGCGATGTAAGCCCGAAGGGGAGACAGGTGAACTGCAGACGGATTTAATCGACAGCAAAGCGAAGGTATTTCTGGAATTCTGACGCTATCGGAACATGGAAGTAGGCGTCCTTCAGGTCTATAGAGACAAGCCAATCACCTGGTTGGATTGCTTGACTGATCATGAGTAGTGTCTCCATCTTGAACTTCTCCTTCTAGATAAAATAATTCAAGTGGGTTAGGTCTATAACTGGCCTCCAGGAGACGTTTTTCTTCAACACCATGAAGAGGGGCGAGTAGACCCCTTAAAACCTTTTGTCATCTGGAACTGGAATTGCAGCGCTCTGAGCCACAAGAGAGACAGGAGAATTCGCTTTTTCTCTTCCGAGAGAGGCAAGGATGCCGACTCGCTCTGTTTTAGGCAGGTGAAATATCATAAAGACTTAGGGGATTCTTGTCCACCGGAAGATGCCCCTTTTGAAAACTTCTGGCCTGAAGGCTGTTTTTTCTTCCAGGTCTTCTTGAACTCACGGCCAGGCCTATAGTAGCGAGCATTCCTTGCTCGATCTGAACTTTGCCTGGGCTGTGTTCTCTTCTGGTTTAGCTGACGGCGATCCTGGGAAAGGAACCCCGACTTGCCCCCTGTGGCACGGGTGATGGCACTGTCCGATATGTTCCCAAAGAGGGACGAACCCCCAAATGGAATCCTGCACCATGCCTGCTTGGAGGCAGGGTCAGCTACCCATGGGCGCAGCCACAAGGCACGCTTAGCCGTGACAGATGTCAGCATGATCCGAGCCACCAGGCAAATTATGTCTAGGGAAGCCCCACGAGAAAAGCCAACGTCAACCTTAGCCCATGAATAGGTGAGCTCCTGGCCAGTTCTTCCGAGATGCTCCTTAGAGAAGCATCTACGTCGTCTGTCCAGACTTCCATCGCTTTAGAAAGGGCTGCGAGAGCTAGAGCTGGTTTGCAGGTCATACCCGCTGTAATGTAGATCCGCTTGAGGTCGGTATAAATTTTCCACTCCAGGCAATTCCTAAAGGAAACCGTATCCTCCAATGGGAGTGTGACGTGCCTCACCATCCTCATTATAATATATGGGATACAATCAGCGCACATATGACTAAAATAAAAAACAATGCAGCTGAACACCAAAAGGTAAATCACACAATAACCAAGGAAGAAATGTAAAAAATAACGGTGCAGCGCAACCAATGTCCATAAACGGATGAACTAAAGATGCATAATAAGGAAATCTTCATGCAATAAATGACTTGTCCACCCAAAGTAAGGATAATCTGCTTACCAGAAATGTTGGACCTATTGAGTGAACAAAAGGTCAAAAGTGCTTGTTTCCACCATGAGGGGAAGAAGATTTCCAATGAAGAGGATCCACAGATGTATTAGGCTCAGCATCAGATGCAGATATGATGAAGAAAAAAGAGGAATCTAAGTGTAGACTGCTTTTTATTGCTCCAAAAACATAATACAAAAGTTGAATGAATAAAAATAAAAACGAAGATGCAGTAACACTGACTGCTGGAAAACTATGACAAGTTCAGGTAAGATGATAAAGCAGCTGCTGATCCAAACAAGAGGTGTAGCTGAGTGGCGTACACAGCTCTCCCTGGAGAGTGTGTGTAAAGTACAGCCTGCTCAGACACTGGCAGTCCTGCTAGGTGATGATGTGCAGAGGCTGGCACAAATTGAAAGCAGATAAATGCAGCCCAAAATATATGTTATAAAGGTCCAGGTAGTGAGAGGACAGCGGTAGTAGACCGCAATTCAGGCATGAGAAACAGACGCGGGTGACCTTTAGAGTCAATGAGAGGAGCCGACTCCAGGTGTTTTACATCCTTGCTTTTAAATGGGTACATTTTTGATACCTTCATTAACAGGCAATTCTTCCTTTCAACACCACCCCATTTGTCGGTAATTATTGCGCTGAGTTCACCCAAAAAGGAGAAATTAGGGTGTTCTTTTTTGAGGTGTTTAAAATATTTCCTCTGTTTGGAGGGTGCCTCCACTGGCTCTTCCATCTCAAAGCTTCTTTGACAGCTTTTGACCAGCTGTGGTACTAGGGCAAATTCAAAACCTGCACCAGGGTCATCTATCTCCACCTCACTGTCTGAGGCTTCAATTGAGGAATGGCTTGGCTGTGAAGGGCCTGGAGCCTTGAGATCATCCCTAATAGGGACTGACATAGTGTCGCCAGCAGGGTTGTGGGTATGACCAGAATCCCCTTTACTCAGGGACTCATGGACCACCTTTCTGACCAGTGCTTCCACTTGTTGGTCTCCACCCTCTCTTTCTTATGTGACTTTAGAAAAGCATCGCTCGCAGAGCGATTTGCCTTTAGGAACCTGGACCCGCATACCCAGCAGGCTTTCCTCACAGAGCGGCTGGAGTGGCGGTGAGAGTGACGCCCAGAGGTGGTTTTAGACTCCTATCTGTGGTACCTAGATCTAAAGGAAGATCTGACGTCTGGACCTTGAAGAGGAGTTACAACGTTGAGACCTAGGACGGTCTTTGCCGTGCTTTGGTGTTCAGACCTAGAAGAGCTGAGTGAAAAAGAAAGGGTTAAGAGCTCCTGAATGAGTGAACCCAAGAATCACAGGTAGAAAAGAAATAAATCCTACCTGCAGCGCAAGGGTTGGCCACAAGAGGGCGGTGACAGATCCATGGCAAGGCAGTTTGAAAGTGAAATGAATCATTAAAGCGTTATGAGAAACAGGAGTGACAACAGGCATGAGAGAGCACATAACAAAACATAGCCAGCACCCAGGGAGCCTGCAGCAAACAATTTACCTTGTAAACCAGAGCCCAGTGCCTGGGTAAATACCGCATAAGCCTGCAAGTCATCCCAAGTAATAGCTGCTTTGACAGCTATTTAAATCTGCCACCGTAAACGATGTCACCGCCCCATAGCGGTTGCCATCCGGTGGCGGCCAATCGCATGCGTGACCGCCGCCGCCATTTTGGCAAAACTGCGCCTGCACGAACCAAGCACGGAATCTTTGTTCGCGGCTTGCGGATGCGCAGCGACTTCCTGAAACGGCGAGCTGGAACGCAGCTGCGCTCCAGCCGCCGTGGCCACTCACTGGAGCTTGATAGAAAATAAGGAGACACATAAAACACAGAGATACGGCTGCCATATAAAAGGAATATCTTTGTACATTACCACCACCACGGCATGATCCGGACCAGAACCTGGGACTGGGGAGCTGTTCGCTCGACCCACCGCACGATCGGGCGTTTACAAAGCCTCCCGCTAATAGCTGGGACGTTTGGCCATATTGCCACTTGCCTGCCAATGGCCAGGTTAGTAAGCTCTTCATGGTATCACATCATATCGCCCATGTCCACCTGCTAATAGCTAGGATTGCTGGACTGCAGAGAGGATCACCGCTAACCACCAACGTATCGCCGTGCACACCGCTAGGCCTGGATTACAGGAAAACTTCATGAAAAGGTAAGACTATATCTTGGTCCTAGGAGGAGGACAAAAAAAGGAACACGGCCTCTGGCCCAGAGCAAAGATTTATGGGAGAAGGGTCCTCTGAGGTATGAGGGGCGGGATTAACCCACACGTAGGCTGCCATGGAGTCTGTCAGGAAAGAGTACCTATCACTACCTATTACTGTCACAAGGGATGTTTACACTCCTTGTGACGGCAATAAAAGTGATAAAAAACATTTTTTTAAGTGACAATGTAAAAAAATATAAATAAATAAAATAGATAAGAATTTTTATTTTATTTTTAAAGCGCCGCCGTCCCCGCGAGCTCGTGCAGTAAAGAAAATGCACACTTAAGTCATAGATAGAGAGAGGGAGTGAGGGAGGGAGAGAGAGAAAAAAGAGGGAGTGAAAGATAGATCCCCATCAGGTATACTGTGATTTTTAGCCCCATAATCGGCACAGGATTATAAGCTGCTGATGGCAGAAATGCTAGACAGGCCGTGGTGAATCCTATCTGGAGGGCGAGCCAGGTCCATGACTTGTGCTTTGATAGGGCTAGGCCTGCCCATACACAGCTGTATAACCTTATGCACCTACTCCAGAATTGGCTAAAGCCTGAGGAGAAGACCCCTGTTTAGATTGTGGTGTGGTTCGCCCTGGACCAGTTTCTGCAAGGACTTGGGCGGCCCAGTCAGAGTCCCAATCCCAGGATGAAATGGTTGCTGTAGTCGAATAATATAAGGGAGAAACCGTAGCGCCAGTCTAAAGCCCCATACACACGATCGGACTTCAAACTTTTCTGTGGATTTTTGTTTGAAGGGCGTTTGGCGGGAACGCCCATAGCATACACACGGCAGGACTTTTTCTGCAAACTTTCCCAAAATCACGTGGTTTTTCTGCTCTTTTCTGCTCTTTACCGCCACCCTTTGGTCAACTTCTGCTATTGTTGGTTGATTTTAACATTTGTTCTGGGCATGCGTGTTTGTACTTTGAACTAAAGTCCGATGGATTTCTGTACACACGATAGGACTTTGCACCATAGGACTTTTGTTGCCGAAAAGTTTGTCCGTTTGCAGAGCCAACTTTGGTCCGATGAAAACCAAAAAAGTTTGTCCGATGAAGCGTACACACGGTAGGATTTTTTTTTTTGAAAACCTGCTCATTTTGAAGTTTGTTGTCAAAAAGTCCTACCGTGTATATACCGGCTTTAGTGTATTAATACAAAGCACCATGTTTAATAGAAGGTTAACAACTCACAAGATAAAACACCAATATATTTTAGTGATCTTTGAATATGCCGCCAGGTATCCCAAGGCAGTACCTTTACCAAATATCTCATTCAAGGTCATTGTATATTAGTTGTTTCAGTTGTTCATAAGAATAGGGCTCCTGGGGGCGTGGTCTGGTGCCGTTCCGAGATGGACGTGTAGTTTGGAGCTCCCGTCCTGAGGTCCAGCAACTTCAGCTTTTCAGCTTATTTTTCCCCCCAGACATGGTGAGAACCGCCCGGAGTGCCTCAGCAACTCGTTCCCGATTGCCGCTGAACACCGACACCCCGATAACCCAACATATCCCTGAGATCTTTCGATCCCAGCCTACAGCCAGGATGCAGGCCTCACAACTGGCCTCCTCACAGGGAACCAGCCTTCAGATCGCAAGCCCGCAGCGCTCCGACGCACGGACATCTCCGGAGCGGGCAACGGGGATGAACCACCCCCCGGCAGTTAGCCTGAACGACCTACACAGTGTGGCTTCGGATATAAAAAACACCCTCATGGCGGCCATCTTAGACATGAGGACGGACATACAGGCCATGACGCTTAGAGTGGAGGAGGTGGAAACTACTCAAGCCCGCCATGACACAGCGATATGCCACGTTCAGCAGGTCACAGAGTCACATGCGATCCACCTCAGGGAGATTAATCGCCACATGGAAGATTTGGATAACCGCGGGAGGCGCCGCAACCTTAGAGTGAGGGGTATCCCAGAAACGATTGATTCCAACCAGCTCCCGGTGGCAGTGACTACCATTTTTAACGACCTACTTGAAAGAGCCCTGGATACGCCGATTATCTTTGAACGGCTTCACAGAGCGCTGCGTCCGCGGGGAAGAGACACAGATCCTCCGCGGGATGCAGTCTGCTGCCTCACAGACTTTCCCCTGAAGGAGGAAATACTCAGCAAGGCTAGACACCGCAATCAACTGTCTTTCCAAGGCACGGATATCAGGATCTATCAAGACCTGTCTAACATCACCCTGCAACGCAGACGCGAGTTACGTCCCCTCCTGGAAACACTGAGGGCCAGATCCATAGTTTATAGGTGGAAGTTCCCTTTCTGCCTCACAGCGACTCACCAAGGCCGCACAGCCAATCTAAGGGTTCCGGAAGACCTAGAGCACTTCTGTTTTGCCATGGAGATTCCGTACGTGGAGGTACCAGACTGGTACAGCGATTTTCGTATCCCTCCGCTTAGAAGAGCCACCTCCATGGAGGGTATCGCCGAAGCGGGTAACTTCACTATTAGCCGCCGACGCTCTCACCCCCCTCCTCCACACACCCCTTCAAAAGTTAAAGGAGCTCCACGTAATGGCAGCCCTACGGCCTCCCCAGTGCACCGCAGAGCACGCACCTCCTAACAAGGTAATCAATTCAATCCTCTCTTTACCCAGTTTCCACATGGCGCAGAGTCCCTAACCCTCCGGTTTGACTTTCCCCTGCCCAGGAGATACACAGTTCAAACTTCGTTCGACCCGAGTTCCATACCCAGGCCCAATCCCCGTGAAACCCTGGCCGCCCTCAGCATGCCTTATTTGCTCTTATGCCGGAACAGGGGAACCAGCTCCTCACTTCTCACCGCTTATGCCATCTAGCTGCAGAACAGGGACTTACTCGATTTTCTCCTTCCTTCTACCCATCCTCCCTTCCTCCTACCGGAGCCATGCTTTCCTTAGCCTAGACACCCATCCCTCTTAGCAAGCATTGCTCAGATCCAGGACTAACCGCTAGCTGCCTGACCCGAGGCCACCACGATGCACCGGGAGCAGAGCTCCCTGGGAGAGGAACATTGAATAGCACACCTACCAATCTCCTGTAATTCCACTATGATTCATTCTGTACTATCCCACCAAACACTTTCTTGACTCTGACTTCAGCTGTTCCTGTTTTTTTTTTTTTTTTTTTTTAAACCATCCCTCCGGTACCGGAACCTTAACAATTCGCAGGCATTGACTCAGCCTCCTATGGTTGCTGCACAGCAGTCTTACCTCACCCTCGACAATTCTCTTCACTCCTAGCACAAGTCAATCTACTACGTGGTCCTGACCTTCTATGCAGAAACATGAATACCGTCCTTATATTTCCACCTCACAGCTGGACTCTGGACCACTCCAAATCTCAGGTAACTTTCTACAGCAATCCCTAGGGAACACTGGCAGAACGGTTGGTATCCTCTTTCCCTCTTGGACAACTACCGAAGGTTTCCCCGGTCGTCCTAACTTCCTTATGTCGGGTCAGAGACTACCTTCTCCCGCAATGATTGTCTTTTCTTCCTTCTCCTAACACTATATTCATTCTTGCTCATCGGCTGTACCCTTTTTCTATTGAAACCTTCTTCCTACATTCTCCTATCTACTCCAATGCAGCTAATGACATGTTGAGATATAATCCCCCGATTGCATTATGTGCTGTCTCTCTCCCCACAGGCCCTACTAGCTACTAGCTCCTGAATCTTCTGCTTTATAGCACTGAGGGTGGTCGGGGATCCGAGGGGGACATGCACAGGTGTGTGGCCTACGTGGATGTCGGGTAGAATCCATTCTCAGGTTTGGGAGTGGGCGTGCCCCCCTCGGATCTAGACATCCTGCTCTTAACCCCTGGGTATGTTTTTGTTTTTTGTTTACTATGTTTTGTTTGCTATGTTATCCACATTTGGATTTTTGACGGTAACGCAAGCTGTACGTTCTGTTCTGCTCTGTTTTAACTAATTCACCATGTTACTGACTCTGTTCCTTGCATATTCCTCTAAACCAAAGTATATGCCCCCAACTCTCCGTCATGTGACATCTGAAACTTGAGCGATACACTTAATTCCTTATCCCCCTCTTCCACACAAACCTCCATATCATACAATGCTAAACATCCTCCTCTAATTAACAAATAAATGCCCTTACAACTCCACAGCCTTCACACTTTATGAGATTAAGCCGTCACACACAGCCCTGACGCCACCTACTAATCACCCTCTCACCATGTCCTTATATGACCTGTCCGTCATCTACACAACAAGATTACTCCCCTGACACCAAAATTAACCATAGATGACGCTAACAACCAGCAGCGTCTGTTATCCTTAAGACCTCATAGAGAGACGTAGACCTCACCTCTCTCTAGTTGAACTCCACCTACCGCTCTCACACACAGCGGACTCTGGTAGACACCGCTGAACCTCACCGGTATCCCCACTCCTAATTGGTGGGCTTGCAGGTCAATTCCCACACCCGGTATAATACCCCATCCCCCTATCTGTCCCCTCCTTCCTCCCTGGTTATCTTCCTCCTCAACGTCCTAACCTCACCTACCCCACATCTTCCCTTTTCCCCATCCGCATAACCCCCCCCCCTTTTTCTTTTCCTCCCGTCTCTGACTTCCCCATATCCTCCCGCCCTCCACTCGCTTAAACCTCTACTACCAACATGAGCCCCGATAATGTCCGAGGCGCCAACCTATCCCTAAAGGTAGTCTCCCTCAACGCCAAAGGACTGAACATACCTGAAAAGCGAACACGACTCTTTTCCCTCATGCGCAGCATGAAAGCTGACATAATCTTCCTACAGGAAACCCACTTTTGTAAGACATCAGTTCCCAACATGACTAATCGCCTCTTCCCCCATAGTTTCCATGCCACCTCACCTATCTCGAAATCCAAAGGAGTCTCCATAATCATTTCCAAAAACCTTCCCATCCAAATTACGGACACTCACCTTGACGAGCTAGGCAGGTATATCTTCCTAAAAGGGACCCTTAGGAACAAACCAATCACTTTGGCTAACATATACAGCCCCAACTCGTCCCAAGTTCCCTTTTTCCGGGCTGTAACAAGACACCTAACCAATTTCCAAGAGGGTATTCTTATACTGGGAGGGGATCTCAATGTACCCCTGAACCCCCTTTTAGACACCTCGTCGGGGAAATCCCACCTACCATACAGGGCGCTCCGACAAATCAGAAAATGTTTCCAAGATCTCTTGCTCCACGACACATGGCGCACCTTAAACCCGAATGTAAAGGATTTTACATTCTTCTCCGCTCCACATAACAAATACTCACGACTAGACTACATATTTCTTACCCAACAGGATCTCCCGTCCCTGAAAGCAGCAACCATCGAACCGATGACCTTCTCTGACCACCACCCTATCTCAATGACCCTCACTTTTCCTGAAAAGGTATACCGCTCGCAAATCTGGAGACTAGACCCTTCCATCCTGACAGACAAAACCAAAGAATTAGAGATTCAGACTTGCCTAAGCAATTATTTCACTGAGAACAACACCCCGGACATTTCTAAACTTACTCAGTGGGCGGCTCACAAATGTGTTGTCCGAGGGAAATTGATTTCCCTGGGGGCCGCAATTAGAAAGGAAAAACGGGCCAAACTGGCTGATCTCTTTTCCAAACTTAATAAACTAGAAGCACTACACAAACTAAACCTGGCCCAGCAAACCCTCGTAGAACTACTAGAGACTCGTACACTCATTCAGGAAGAATTTGGGCCATCACCTCAGGAAGAAATACACTCTATCTCAGAAACTTTTTTACAAATTCGGCAACAAAAGTGGCCATCTTCTTGCTCAAGCCTTACGCAAGAAAAGGGCTGCTAATATGATACATCACATACAATCCCCCACGGGTAAGACTCTCACAAATAACAATGACATAGCCAGAGAGTTTGAGAAGTACTACTTGTCCCTATATAACCTAGATAAATCCGAACCCCTTACTTCCTTATCGAATGACAGACCCAATGATATTAACTCGTTCTTAGACCAATTTGCCCCAGGAAAGCTCCCCACTGACACCACCACGATTCTGGAATCCCCGATCTCTATTCAGGAATGGAAAAAAGCTTTAAAACAACTTAAGCCTGGTAAGAGCCCGGGACCTGACGGTCTTTCCGCCGTATATTTCAAGACATTCTCAGATCTTCTTCAACAACCCTTCCTTGATGCCTTCAATACACTCTCTCCCACAAATCCTTTCAAAAGCGAAATGTTAGAAGCACATATCGTTGTTATCCCCAAAGAAGATAAGGACCCCGCCCAAACTGGAAACTATAGACCAATCTCATTATTGAATGTAGATGTCAAAATCTTTTCTAAGATTTTGGCAAACAGACTCTTACCGCTTCTCCCTTCCTTAATCTCTCATGACCAGACCGGCTTTATCCCTGGACGTGAAGCCAGGGACAACACTGTTAAAGCAATAAACTTATACCACCTTATGACACAGTCAACCCAAAAAGGCCTGTTTTTGTCACTCGATGCGGAGAAGGCGTTCGACAGAGTAGCTTGGGACTATATGACAGCGGTTCTGAGGGCCATAGGATTGGGCCCATATATGTTAGGCCTAGTCCTGTCACTATACACGGGACCATCTGCTAAGGTACGGGTCAACAATACTCTGTCGGACGCCTTTCCCATCGGAAATGGCACAAGACAGGGCTGCCCCCTGTCCCCCATCCTCTTTGTACTCACACTTGAACCATTCCTCCGTAAACTGACATACAACCCAGATATCCAAGGTATAAGTTCCTCCAAAAGAGAATATAAATACGCTGCTTTCGCAGACGATATTTTGTTGTTCCTGTCGAACCCTCAGATCTCCCTACCAAACCTTCTTTCTGAATTTAAACAATTTCAGTTCCTCTCCCACCTTAAAATCAATTTCTCGAAATCCTTTGCCCTTAATATTACATTACCTCAACACATAGTTGATCAATGTAAGGCTAACTTCCCGTTCCAATGGAAACATGACTCCATCACATACCTAGGGATACAACTCCCTTCCAAACTCTCAAACCTCTACGCTAAAAACCATGTTCCTATCCTACACAGAATATCCTCTGATCTTGAAACCTGGAACAAACCGCTTTTCTCTTGGTTTGGCAGAGCAGCGATCCTCAAAATGAATGCCCTCCCGAGAATACTCTATATATTGCAGGTGATCCCTATACATATACCTCCTGCCTTTTTTAAATCTTACAGAAACATATGCACTAAATTCTTATGGGGAAACCGTAGACCCAGAATCAGCTTTACGCAGCTCACCCGACCTAAAAGACTTGGGGGCATAGGCCTCCCCAACCTTCTCAATTATTACACTGCTACACACCTTACCAGGATAGTGGACTGGAATACTCAATCTCTCCACAAAGATTGGGTTTCCCTAGAAGCATCTTTTTCTGCTCTCCCTTTGGAGTCTCTCCCATGGATACTCTCACCCCACGTCCCCTCTGAATTACACGTACACCCACTTATAGGCCCAACCTTGCAATGCTTCAAAAAGCTTTGCTACCGATCAACCATATCTTCGATTCCCAGCCCACTGACACCTGTAAAAATGAACCCTGGGTTCCCACCAGGTATGCACGCAAAGTTTCTTACCGATAACTGGACACAGAGCCCAATTAGATCACATCAGTTCTTCCTCCGGGGCAAACTATTGTCTACATCCCAACTCTCCTCCCAACTAAACAAGCCACCCATTCCCCCTTGGACATATATTTTAATTGCTCATTTTCTAAAATCCCTTAACAAGAATATACAATGCTCCAGAGAACTCACCCCTTTCGAAAAGCTATGTATCCAAACGACACCCCAATCTCATCTAGTTTCTACCACACATGAACTCCTTTTCGCGGAGATGAAGGCTAATGAGACCTTAGCCTGTAAGAACTGGGAGTCAGACCTCTCAGTATCTCTTTCAGCGGACCAATGGGAACAAATTTTCCTTAACATACATAAAGGGTCGACGAATGTGTCGACCCAGGAAAACGGCTTTAAGATCCAATCTAGATGGTACCGCACGCCCACTCTCCTGCATAAATTTAGTCCCACAATCCCAGAGGTTTGCTGGAGATGTCTCCGAGAAAGGGGAACCCTTCTCCATATCTGGTGGTCCTGTCCATCTCTAAAAGACTTCTGGGAAAAGGTATGCCTTATAACCTCTCGAGTCACCTCATATCATTTGGACCTTTCCCCTTCTCAATTCCTTCTACACCATTCACCCCTGTCGCACAATTCCTATCACAAATCCCTAGCAATGCACATGATCAATGCGGCAAAGCGGTGTATCCCTATACACTGGAAATCGACTCACCAACCAACCATAAAAGAATGGTTTCACAGAATATGCAAAATTGAGGAAATGGAAAATCTTATACATATTGCAAGAGAGACTCCGTCATCATTTAGTAAAAAATGGGCCTGCTGGCTACACTATAAAACGACACCAGAATATGCAAACTCCCTGAACCCTGACAAAGGATAAATTACTCCTCTGAGAATTGTCATTAAAAATCTACGACATGCCAGGATCTTCCCTTAACCCTAAACCTTACAAATACACCTATCTCCTCCTATATCTCCCCCTATACAGATCCGCCCCTAGCTCCTCATAACACGCCCCTTGAACACCCCAAGTGGTCGGGGAAGTCAGAGACGGACCCCCTGCCATCGCCATCCCTTCCTGCCTCACTCCCCTCCCCTCGATCCCCACCCCACCCCTTCTCCTTCCACCACTTACCCCCTTCTACTTTCTCATCCACACGCTTCTGTACAATACAACCACTAACATTGCTCCAGCCTACACTCCCGCATTCATACACTCTCAACAAAATAAACCTGTTTGTAGCTCCTTCTCTCCCTTTCTGCCATATTGCACCTGTTGGCCTTTCCCTTCCACAAAGACCAAAAGTCCATAACGGCATCCGTGAACCTACCTAGCTCTAACCTACCACCAAGATCTATCTCCGTCAATGGTAGTGGACTTTGACTAGACCCCACAACTACCTTGAATTAAGGTAACCCACCCCAACTCGGCCTAGTTCATGAAGGATGCTCATAGCCATTTCATTTTCACTACCCGCAAGTTGAATTGTATATGACACATGTAATTCATCCATGTTTTGTGGTTGTATTAATACCTTATTGTACTACTATTGTTCAAGATATCTGTAAATGCTTTTTACATTTCAATAAACTATTTTGGAAAAAAAAAAAAAGAATAGGGCTCCTATATTAGATCTTGACCAACCAAGGTACCCCGTTTATGTCTAAGGTGATGAAGGATCTCTGTAAAACCTTAAGCACTTAAGAACAAAACCTTAAAGTGGTTCTAAAGGCTGAAGTGCATCCCCCTGCCCCCCCCCCCCCCAGCTGTGCCCTTCCCTTCCCTGCCAGTGTCATTTCTACAGTAATCAGTGCATTTTTATAGCATTGATCGCTGTATAAATGTCACTGGTCCCAAAGAATTTCAAAAGTGTCCGATCTGTCCGCCGCAATGTTGCAGTCCTGCTAAAAATCACTGATCAACATCATTACTAGTAAAAAAAAATAGTAATAATAAAAATGCCATAAATCTATTGCCTATTTTGTAGATGCTAATTTTTCAATATATGCTTATTGCGATTTTTATTTTTATTTTTTTTATTTTTTTTTACCAAAAATATGTAGTAGAATACATATTGGCCTAAACTGATGAAGAAATTCGTTTTTTTACTTTTTTTTTTTTTTTGGATATTTATTATAGCAAAAAGTAAAAAAGAATTGTGTGTTTTTTTTTTCAAAATTGTCGGCTTTTTTTTGGTTTATAGCGCATAAAATAAAAACCGCAGAGGTGATCAAATACCACCAAAAGAAAGCTTGATTTGAAGGGAAAAAAAGACATCAATTTTGTTTGGGTACCAGGGGCGTAACTAGAAATCACAGGGCCCCATAGAAAAATGTTGTATGGGGCCCCCCTGCAAACAGCCAGTGTGTCGATCAATTGCCGCTACTTTGCCCCATCCGATGCTGCCAGTGTGCCCATCAATTGCCACTACTGTGCCCCATCACATGCTGCCAGTGTGCCCATGAATTGCCTCTACTGTGCCCCATCAGGTGCTGCCAGTGTGCCCATCAATTGCCGCTACTGTGCCCCATCAGATGCTGCCAGTGTGCCCATCAATTGCCGCTCTTTACCCCATCAGATGCTGCCCGGCACTTACCTTCCTCGCAGCGGGTCAGCGGCTGTCTCCTGCACATCCTCCATGTCTTCCGTCCTCTCTCAGGCATCCAATCACAGTGCCCGACGTTTCAGCCAATCATGTGACCGGTAACAGACCCAGCAACCTGATTGGCTGAGAGGCGGATTCAGTGTTGGCAAAGCGAATTCCTTGGCTTTGCTAACACACAACGACCATACAGTAGATAGATTCATGCAATGCATGAATCTATCTATGGTGATACGAGCGGTGCAGGAGAGAGGGGGCGGCGCTCCTGCGGCCTTTATGGATGCACCACAACTGAATTCCTTATCCTCACTGGGCCCAACTCGGCTGCGGGCTCCATAGTGCCCGCGTGGGTCGCAATGGCGGTAGTTCCACCCCTGTTGGGTACAACGTTGAACGACTGCGCAATTGTCAGTTAAAGCGGCGCAGTGCCGTATCACAAAAAACAGCCTGATCATTAAGAGGGCAAATCCTTACGGTCCTTAAGTGGTTAAAATAAACTTGTTCTAAGTGAAATATGTAAGTTTATATTGCCAATCTTTTGAATGCATTGGCTGCCTTACTGGCCTTCTGACTTCAATGTTTTCTGGGTTATTGAACGAGAATGAACAAGTAGATTAGAAAGTGTATTTCACTTGAAATCTATACTGAGAGAATAAAATGATTCTGAAAAAAGCTAGTTTCATGGTTATGCTGATACACAGAAATAAAAATATATGGGCTTTGTAGACACCATACATATCACAATAGAGATATAAAATGTAAAAGATTATTAGATAACATATATAGGAAATCCAAATAAGCCAACGTTTCCACTTAAATAATTCCACTGTATCATTATTCATACTGTAGATAACAATAATCATACTCACTAAAATTTACAATATACTATTCCAATTGCAAAAACATCCCAGGGTGGGTGTGGGAGCATGAAACCCAAAGGGGGAGGGAAGGCACACCAAGTCCACCATACTGCATACTGGCCTTATATACCACAACCAACTCTAGAATATAACCTGCTGACACTGTACTTCAGTACTTTCACTGACCCAAATGTATGCAGCTAATGAGTTCAGACTTGGATGAAGTAGTGAAGGAAAAGACAGCCTGGTAACTAGCACTTTTACAAGGTCAGGAGAAACTGTCTTCTGTTTTTCTCTCAATGAAGGTTTCTTTTGAGATCTAAAACAGAAGCATCATAAAAGTTGTGAAATTCTATATATATTACAACACTGACCTCTAGTGGCTAAATAAAAGTATTACAACTTTATAAATTAGTCCCGTCAAAATGCTAATCTATAAAAGTTAAATTAACATGTATCTTAAGACTTGGGGGGTCTTAATTATATGGCTAAATTACATTGATCACTTAAACGTTGATCATCCCTCCTCTTTCTTTAATGAAATATAACATTACAATACAATGTCTCTCATCTAATGTATACCACACGGACCTATCCTTTTCCCATTCCCTTCAATCTACACCTACATCCCTTTCCTCTTACTTTATACAATTACTTACTAGAATTCCTTTCCTCTTACTTTAAAAAAATACTTAACTGATTATTTCTATTTTAAAATAAAAATAATAATGATAATTATTTACTAATAATTTCATGTTATATTGAATATAACTTTCGTATTCTCATAAATATTGATTATACATTCTTTATGTATTTATTATCCTTTATTCTTTATCTTTGTAAAATTCAATCAAGTATATTGTATCATAAATTAACATATTACCAAATGATCTGTATAAAGAGGCTCTCTTCTTCCTGGAAAAAGCAAACGTGTTGCATGAATGCATTTTTTTTATGCAGTAATGCTATAAAGTTGTGATAATAATAATAGAGGGCGCTACCATAGATATTCCAATGCACAACGTGAAAAAAATATATTATGGTGATCAGTAAAAATAAAAATAAAAAATTGCTTAATTGATTCAGTGTCCACACTTATTCACCACAATGTGAAATAAACTGAATAAAATATATATATATATAAAGTCCCAACATGTGTTGAATTGAAATTGCAATCAATCCAATAACCAGTCCAAATCACTCCAATAATCAGAAATTTGCTAGTAGAATAAAACCGATATTCTTCCTTAATGTGAATAATTCCTCCACCATAGACTATGCAATAATGGTCACTAGTGATGAGCCGAACACCCCCGGGTTCGGTTCGCACCAGAACCCGCGAACGGACCGAAAGTTCGCGCGAACATTAGAACCCTATTAAATACAATGGATGCGAACGTTCGGATTCTAAAGTGCTAATTATAATGACTATTATCCATGTTATTGTCCGAAACAGAGTTTGGGAACCCGGCTTCTGCACCAGGGGACATGTATCAATGCAAAAAGAAGTTTTAAAAACGGACGTTTTCCGGGAGCAGTCATTTTAATGATGCATAAAGTGAAAAAAAAAAGTCAAATATTCCTTTAAATATTGTACCTGGGGGGTGTCTAAAGTATGCCTGTGAAGTGCCACGTGTTTCCCGTGTTTAGAACTGTCCCTGCACAAAATAACATTTCTAAAGGGAAAAAAGTCATTTAAAACTGCTTGCGGCTTTAATGCAATGTCTGGTCCCGGTAATATGGATGAAAATCTTTAGGAAAAATGGCATAGCTACCCCATCAACCCCCCCCCCCCCCTACCCCAGCCCATTACCAGCCCCTTTGGGTCTTGTATGGATATTAAGGGGAACCCCGCACACAAAATAAAAAAGGACCTATATACTCTGAACAGCCGTATACAGGCGGTGCATACAAGACAGGGACTGTAGGTTTGTTCTTATGTAGAATCTGTTTATAATTTTGAACAGCTGCATTGTTTAAGTGGAGCTCCATGGCAAATTCTTTTTTTTTAGTTTTTTGTAAAACATAGGGAACGGTTATCACCCCTGTCACATTTTTTTTGCTGTCTGTGCCCCTGTTCAGAACATTTCACCTCACTTTGCTACCCAATGACAACTGTTTTTGAAATGTGGTGTTTTTATTGAAACAAGTATTGGTGATAAAGCATCAGTAGAGAGGAGACACCTTTCTCCCATATTAATTCTTACAGGAGAGAATTTTCCTTCCAAGGGGTAGATTTCCTCTCACTTCCTGTTGTCTTCTTCCGTTTGCAAGTAGTAGTAGTTTGTAAGTTGGATGTTTGAAAGTAGGCACCTTCCGTATATACTCTGCAGAAATTGGCCCCTTAGGTGTTGGTGTTGGCACAACACTGAAAGCACTCAGTTATTCTTGGTGGGTGCTGGAACGCCCTTCTGTCAAGCATAATATCAGGAATTGTAATAACATATAATTGTTGATCAGTGGTAGTAAAAATTGGGCCTTTGATGGTGGTGCTGGTGCCCCAACACTGTAAGGCCTGACAGTTACTCTTGGTGGGCGCAGCAATGGTCCCTGCTGTGAATTATTAGATCAATAATTATAATTGCATGCCCCTGTTGAACAGGGGCTGAAAAATTGGGCCTTTGGTGGTGGTGGTGGTGGTGATGGTGGTGCTGGTGCCACAACACTGTAAGGCCTGACAGTTACTCTTGGTGGGTGCAGCAATGCTCCCTGCTGTGAATTATTAGATCAATAATTATAATTGCATGCCCCTGTTGAACAGGGGCTGAAAAATTGGGCCTTTGGTGGTGGTGGTGGTGGTGATGGTGGTGCTGGTGCCACAACACTGTAAGGCCTGACAGTTACTCTTGGTGGGCGCAGCAATGCTCCCTGCTGTGAATTATTAGATCAATAATTATAATTGCATGCCCCTGTTGAACAGGGGCCGAAAAATTGGGCCTTTGGTGGTGGTGGTGGTGGTGATGGTGGTGCTGGTGCCACAACACTGTAAGGCCTGACAGTTACTCTTGGTGGGCGCAGCAATGCTCCCTGCTGTGAATTATTAGATCAATAATTATAATTGCATGCCCCTGTTGAACAGGGGCTGAAAAATTGGGCCTTAGGCACTGGTGGCACAACACTGCAACCCCTCACAGATACTGTACTTGGAGCACAGCAATGAGGCCTGTTGCAAAGTATTGCATCAAAAATTTTAATTACACGCCCCTGTTAAACAGGGGCTGAAAAATTGGGCCTTAGCCACTGGTGGCATCACCCATAAACCAAAATGATCTTCCAAGCTATCATCGTTAATTGTATCATTGAGGAGGAGGAGGAGGATAGCCAGTCAACATAACAGCACAGGCACTCAGCATCAGCATCAGTCTTGAAGGGATGTGACATTTTAAAATCAATTAGTCTGTTATATCAGCATCTGGTGTGTGGTAGCTGGTGGTGATCCAAGACTGGTTCATCTTGATGAAAGTCAGTCGATCAACCGAGTCGGTGGACAGGCGCACCCTGTGATCCGTGACAAATCCTCCAGCAGCACTGAATGTGCGTTCTGAAAGAACGCTGGATGCAGGACAGGCCAGTAGCTCAATTGCATACTGTGCAAGCTCTGGCCAGTGATCCATCCTCAAGACCCAGTAAGCCAGAGGATTTTCGGTGGGGAAGGTGTCCAAGTCTGACCTTGCCCCTAGGTATTCCTGCACCATGTATATCAGACGCTGGCGATGGTTGCTGGAACCGATCATACTTTGGGGCTGCGGACTAAAGAATTGTCTGAACGCATCGGTCAGACGGCCACCTTCCCCACCGCTCCTTCTTTGACTGCCCGAAGCCTCAGCAACTCGTTGTCCAGGACCAGGAGTTTGTAACCTCCCAGTCTCTGGGAACGCGTTGCACAGACCTTTCTGCAAGGCCTCCCGGAGTTGTCTCATCCTCTGCTCCCTCTGCGACGGTACGATAAGGTCCGCAACCTTACCCTTGTACCGTGGATCAAGGAGAGTGGCCAGCCAGTAATGGTCCCTCTCCTTGATCCGAAGAATACGAGGATCCTTCCGCAGACTTTGCAGGATCAGGGAGGCCATGCAGCGTAGGTTAGCTGAGGCATTCAGTCCGGAGTCCTCTGGGTCACTAAGGATGACATGATCCGCAGCCACCTCCTCCCAGCCACGTACAAGTCCACTGGTTTCTTGGGACTGTAAATCATCCCTAAAAGACTGCTGCTGATGATGCTGAGTGCCAGCCTCCACCTCCATGCTGACACAATCCTCCTCCTCCTCCTCCTCCTCCTCTTCCTGTGCGATGGGTGGGACAGAAGGAACACTGTCTGGGTAAAGGGGGCCTTGAGAGGCAAGGAAGTCATCCTCTTCCTGCCTCTGTTCTGCCTCAAGTGCCCTGTCCATTATTCCACGCAGCGTGTGCTCCAACAGGTGGACAAGAGGTACAGTGTCACTGATGCATGCACTGTCACTGCTCACCATCCTCGTGGCCTCCTCAAATGGTGCCAGGACAGTGCATGCATCCCTGATCATGCCCCACTGGCGTGGTGAAAAAAACCCGAGCTCCCCTGACCCTGTCCTGGTGCCGTAGTCACACAGGTACTCATTGATGGCCCTCTGCTGCGTGTGCAGCCGCTGCAGCATGGCCAACGTTGAGTTCCACCTGGTGGGCATGTCACATATAAGGCGGTTCTTGGGCAGGTTCAACTCCTTTTGAAGCTCAGCCAGGCGAGCACTGGCATTATAAGATCTGCGGAAATGCACACAGACTTTCCTGGCCTGCCTCAGGACATCCTGTAAGCCCGGGTACCTGCCCAAGAACCGCTGCACCACCAGGTTAAGGACGTGAGCCATACAGGGCACATGGGTCAGTTGTCCCTGTCGGAGGGCGGAGAGGAGGTTGGTGCCATTGTCGCAAACCACCATTCCTGGCTTAAGCTGGTGTGGCGTCAACCACCTCTCAGCCTGCCCCTGCAGAGCAGACAGGACCTCTGCCCCAGTGTGGCTCCTGTCCCCCAAACACACCAGCGCAAGCACGGCATATTTTTGCCTGCGTACTTGCTTAGCCCCTTGAACGCCTACGGAGCACCGCTGGTTCCGAGGACAAACCACAGGAAGAGGCCATGGAGGAAGAAGAAGAGGAGGGGGTGGAGGAGAGAGGTGTGTCACAACCAGTAGTAGCATTTTGGAGGCGTGGCGGTGGAACAACCTCCAACACTACTGCACCTTGTCCTGCATCCTTCCCAGCTGCCAAAAGAGTGACCCAATGGGCCGTGAAAGAAAGGTAACGTCCCTGTCCATGCCTGCTGGACCATGAGTCAGCGGTAATATGCACCTTACCGCTGACCGCCCTGTCCAGCGAGGCCAAGACATTGCCTTCCACATGCCTGTAGAGAGCCGGAATAGCCTTCCGTGCGAAAAAGTGTCGTTTGGGAACCTGCCACTGAGGAACCGCACATTGCACAAACTCACGGAAGGGGGCCGAGTCTACCAACTGAAAAGGCAGCAGTTGAAGCGCTAGCAATTTAGCCAAGCTAGCATTCAACCGCTGGGCATGTGGATGGCTGGGAGTGAACTTCTTTCGACGGTCCAGCAGCTGGGGCAGGGAAATTTGCCTGCTAGAATCGGACGTTGGTGTACTGCTAGCAGAGTGCCCGCAAGTACTTGCCTGTGACACACCTAATTCTACACCTTCATTCCTCTCAGAGCAGGTTTCAGAGAGGAGTGAAGGTATAGTGGGGTTGGAGATCCCAGCTGATGCGGTGCAAGAAGAGGTCAGCTTTGTTCTTTGGTGTGGGTCTTTAAGGTAGGCTTGCCAACGAGCTGCATGGCAGGTCAACATATGTCTGATCAAGCATGTGGTGCCCAAGCGGCTGATGTTTTGGCCACGCGATATAGGCTTCAGACATATGTTGCAAACAGCAGCTGTGCGATCTGATGCACTCGCCTCAAAAAAGGCCCACACCAAAGAACTTTTTGAATGACGGGCAGAGGCAGCGCCCTGCACAGGCGGAGCTCTGCGGTGTGATTCCGTCGGTGTGCTGCCCATACGCTGGCCACTCAAGGGCATCCTGCCTCGTTGGAGATGTGCCTCCTCCTCATCCTCCTCCTCCTCCTCTCTCCTATTAGGCACCCACGTGGAGTCAGTGACCTCATCATCCCCTCCCTCCTCATCACTGGAGCCAATCTGGCAGTATGCTGCAGCTGCTGGAACATGACTGCCAGATTGGTGTCCTTCTTGAGCATCCCCTCTCTCTGCTCTCACGCTGCTGCCTTCCTCTAGCTGGGTATCATCATCAGATCCTTCCAAACGCTGGGCATCCTCCTGGAGCATGTACCCAACACTGTGCTCAAACAGTTCGGGGGACTCCTCAGGAGGAGGGCATGGTGGGTCTAGGGAAGGATTGACTAATGAAGATAATGATACCAGAGAAGAGGACGCTTTGGCAGCTGCTTTGCCAGTACCCTGAGCCTGGGTGAGAGAGGATGAGGAGGATGAGGTGGGCTTGGTCATCCACTCTACCAAGTCTTCGGCATGATGTGGCTCAACATGTCCAGCTGCCGAAAACAAGGACAAGCGTGTCCCATGGCCATGTGCTGATGACAATGCACCGCGTACACGACCAGCACTGTTGCCCCCAGACACAGAGCCTGCTTGCCCTCTTTTTTTGCCTCCTGACTGTCTGCCTCTCCTTGGTTGCCTTCCAGACATTTTAATGGATGGCCTGCAGGGAGATGGGAAAAACAGCAATAAGGGCTACCTTCAGGTGTATATTGTGCAGGAGGCTTAGCAACAATGACACTGACACTGTCCCCTGCCTATCCTTCTCTGTCCCTAAACACAAGGATTGAAAATATGGTTCAGCAAAAAAGTTTTAGAACAGAATAGCACACTGACACTTTCCCTCACTGTCCTACTCTGTCCCTCCCTACAAACAAGATTTAGCACAGAATAGCACACTGATAATTTCTACGAGTGTCCTTCTCTGTCCCTCAACTCAAGGATTGAAAATATGGAACAGCAAAATTGGTTTAGAACAGAATAGCACACTGTCAGTTTCACTCACTGTACCTCTCTGTCCCTCAACTCAAGGATTGAAATTATGGTTCAGCAAAATAGTTTTAGAACACAATAGAACACTGACACTTTCCCTCACTGTACCTCTCTGTCCCTCAACTCAAGGATTGAAAATATGGTTCAGCAAAATAGTTTTAGAACACAATAGCACACTGACACTTTCCCTCACTGTACCTCTCTGTCCCTCAACTCAAGGATTGAAAATATGGTTCAGCAAAATAGTTTTAGAACAGAATAGCACACTGTCAGTTTCCCTCACTGTACCTCTCTGTCCCTCAACTCAAGGATTGAAAATATGGAACAGCAAAATTGATTTAGAACAGAATAGCACACTGTCAGTTTCACTCACTGTACCTCTCTGTCCCTCAACTCAAGGATTGAAAATATGGTTCAGCAAAATAGTTTTAGAACACAATAGCACACTGACACTTTCCCTCACTGTACCTCTCTGTCCCTCAACTCAAGGATTGAAAATATGGAACAGCAAAATTGGTTTAGAACAGAATAGCACACTGTCAGTTTCACTCACTGTACCTCTCTGTCCCTCAACTCAAGGATTGAAAATATGGTTCAGCAAAATAGTTTTAGAACAGAATAGCACACTGTCAGTTTCCCTCACTGTACCTCTCTGTCCCTCAACTCAAGGATTGAAAATATGGAACAGCAAAATTGATTTAGAACAGAATAGCACACTGTCAGTTTCACTCACTGTACCTCTCTGTCCCTCAACTCAAGGATTGAAAATATGGTTCAGCAAAATAGTTTTAGAACACAATAGCACACTGACACTTTCCCTCACTGTACCTCTCTGTCCCTCAACTCAAGGATTGAAAATATGGTTCAGCAAAATAGTTTTAGAACAGAATAGCACACTGTCAGTTTCCCTCACTGTAGCTCTCTGTCGCTCAATTCAAGGATTGAAAATATGGAACAGCAAAATTGATTTAGAACACAATAGCACACTGACACTTTCCCTCACTGTACCTCTCTGTCCCTCAACTCAAGGATTGAAAATATGGTTCAGCAAAATAGTTTTAGAACACAATAGCACACTGACACTTTCCCTCACTGTACCTCTCTGTCCCTCAACTCAAGGATTGAAAATATGGAACAGCAAAATTGATTTAGAACAGAATAGCACACTGTCAGTTTCACTCACTGTACCTCTCTGTCCCTCAACTCAAGGATTGAAAATATGGTTCAGCAAAATAGTTTTAGAACACAATAGCACACTGACACTTTCCCTCACTGTACCTCTCTGTCCCTCAACTCAAGGATTGAAAATATGGTTCAGCAAAATAGTTTTAGAACACAATAGCACACTGACACTTTCCCTCACTGTACCTCTCTGTCCCTCAACTCAAGGATTGAAAATATGGTTCAGCAAAATAGTTTTAGAACACAATAGCACACTGACACTTTCCCTCACTGTACCTCTCTGTCCCTCAACTCAAGGATTGAAAATATGGTTCAGCAAAATAGTTTTAGAACAGAATAGCACACTGTCAGTTTCCCTCACTGTACCTCTCTGTCCATACAAACAAGGATTAGCACAGAATAGCACACTGTCACTGACACTCTCCCTACCTATCCTTATTTGTCCCTAAACACAAGGAATCCAGGATTAGTAAAGGAAAAAAAATGACACTGTCCCTGCCTATGCTTCTCTTTCCCTGCTCCGGAACACACTACACAAGGCCGCCGCGCTGGTGGCCTTTTATAGTGTGGGGCGTGTACTAAACCCCATCAGCAATAATTGGCCACAGGCATCCTGCCTGTGGCCAATCATTGCTCTCCTCGCTGCCGGCGCTGTGATTGGCCAAGCATGCGGGGTCACAGTGCATGCTTGGCCAATCACAGCGCCTGGATGACACTGCGATGGCGTAGTGCATTGTGGGCCGTTCGCGTCACTCGAATTTGTCGCGAATGGCCCAAATCGTTCGATCTTCGTCGAACGATCGAACAGCCGATGTTCGAGTCGAACGTATGTTCGACTCGAACACGAAGCTCATCCCTAATGGTCACCCGAAGTGCACAGATATAGGATGCGCTTACCAGATGACTAGGACCACTTTACTTAAAAAGATGGTCAATTAGGCTTTAGCAGGATTGTGCCTGCACACATAGCAGTAAGACAAGAAGGGATCCAGATACCTCTTCCAGGAGTCATAGGTGAGATATGCAAATGAAAACAGAGAATCCCATCGCATAATACTGTTTATTTAAAAGTGGATATTAATTTTCGCAGATGATGTCATATTGACACTATCTGAGCCCGACACATCGCTCCCAGCAGCCCATGACACTCTTCTTCTATTTGGTAAGGTGGCCTACTATAAAATAAACGCATCCAAATCCAGTGTCCTGGGTATAGCGGTAGATAAGAATACTAGGAATTCCCTTCAAAAGAAATTACCGTATCCATGGTCTTCAGATGACATAACCTATCTGGGTGTAAAACTAACCTCCCCAAGCTCTAATCTCTATAATACTAACTACATACCCATTATTTCAGAACTACAAAAAGAAATGTCTAGAATTCAAAGTCCATCTTTTTAAGTAAAGTGGTCCTAGTCATCTGGTAAGCGCATCCTATATCTGTGCACTTCGGGTGACCATTATTGCATAGTCTATGGTGGAGGAATTATTCACATTAAGGAAGAATATCGGTTTTATTTTACTAGCAAATTTCTGATTATTGGAGTGATTTGGACTGATTATTGGATTGATTTGGATTGATTGCAATTTCAGTTCAACACATGTTGGGACATTATATACAGGTCCTTCTCAAAAAATTAGCATATTGTGATAAAGTTCATTATTTTCTGCAATGTACTGATAAACATTAGACTTTCATATATTTTAGATTCATTACACACAACTGAAGTAGTTCAAGCCTTTTCTTGTTTTAATATTGATGATTTTGGCATACAGCTCATGAAAACCCAAAAATCCTATCTCAAAAAATTAGCATATCATGAAAAGGTTCTCTAAACGAGCTATTAACCTAATCATCTGAATCAACTAATTAACTCTAAACACCTGCAAAAGATTCCTGAGGCTTTTAAAAACTCCCAGCCTGGTTCATTACTCAAAACCGCAATCATGGGTAAGACTGCCGACCTGACTGCTGTCCAGAAGGCCATCATTGACACCCTCAAGCAAGAGGGTAAGACACAGAAAGAAATTTCTGAACGAATAGGCTGTTCCCAGAGTGCTGTATCAAGGCACCTCAGTGGGAAGTCTGTGGGAAGGAAAAAGTGTGGCAGAAAACGCTGCACAACGAGAAGAGGTGACCGGACCCTGAAGAAGATTGTGGAGAAGGACCGATTCCAGACCTTGGAGGACCTGCGGAAGCAGTGGACTGAGTCTGGAGTAGAAACATCCAGAGCCACCGTGAACAGGCGTGTGCAGGAAATGGGCTACAGGTGAACTTTTGAACCAGAAACAGCGGCAGAAGCGCCTGACCTGGGCTACAGAGAAGCAGCACTGGACTGTTGCTCAGTGGTCCAAAGTACATTCGGAAATCAAGGTGCCAGAGTCTGGAGGAAGACTGGGGAGAGGGAAATGCCAAAATGCCTGAAGTCCAGTGTCAAGTACCCACAGTCAGTGATGGTCTGGGGTGCCATGTCAGCTGCTGGTGTTGGTCCACTGTGTTTTATCAAGGGCAGGGTCAATGCAGCTAGCTATCAGGAGATTTTGGAGCACTTCATGCTTCCATCTGCTGAAAAGCTTTATGGAGATGAAGATTTCATTTTTCAGCACGACCTGGCACCTGCTCACAGTGCCAAAACCACTGGTAAATGGTTTACTGACCATGGTATTACTGTGCTCAATTGGCCTGCCAACTCTCCTGACCTGAACCCCATAGAGAATCTGTGGGATATTGGGAAGAGAAAGTTGAGAGACGCAAGACCCAACACTCTGGATGAGCTTAAGGCCGCTATCGAAGCATCCTGGGCCTCCATAACACCTCAGCAGTGCCACAGGCTGGTTGCCTCCATGCCACGCCGCATTGAAGCAGTCATTTCTGCAAAAGGATTCCCTACCAAGTATTGAGTGCATAACTGAACATAATTATTTGAAGGTTGACTTTTTTTGTATTAAAAACACTTTTCTTTTATTGGTCGGATGAAATATGCTAATTTTTTGAGATAGGATTTTTGGGTTTTCATGAGCTGTATGCCAAAATCATCAATATTAAAACAAGAAAAGGCTTGAACTACTTCAGTTGTGTGTAATGAATCTAAAATATATGAAAGTCTAATGTTTATCAGTACATTACAGAAAATAATGAACTTTATCACAATATGCTAATTTTTTGAGAAGGACCTGTATATGTATATATATATATATATATATATATATAATTTTTTCAGTTTATTTCACATTGTGGTGAATAAGTGTGGACACTGAATCAATTAAGCAATTTTATTTTTTTATTTTTACTGATCACCATAATATATTTTTTTCACGTTGTGCATTGGAATATCTATGGTAGCGCCCTCTATTATTATTATCACATGTTCAATAGGAAGTTACACTTCTATTTTGCAGGGGAGCAGCTGTGTCATTTTTTATTAATATATATTTAGTTGGTGTTATATTTAAGTAAGATTATACTAATATTTGGCGCAGAATTTCATGTATTTTTTTTCAATGCTATAAAGTTGGTTCTTATTTCACATTAAATTATTTTCATGATTTCTAAAAACTGACGGGATCCATCTCCATTGCCATTTGAAACACCTTTTTAAACAATTAATTCCCAACTAATATCAATATACAAATAAGTGGATAACCAAATCAAAATACAGTTTCACAATATGATAAAATAACAATAAAAAATATATAGTGCATCACAAATCAGTGTATACAATAAATGTTCAACGAAAACCAAAAAAGCAGAAAACAAACATGTGGTGGGGGTAGAAATATGTATGAAGTAGTGCTGCGAGATGATGTTGAAATCAGAGAAACGAATATAAAGATAAAAAAAGTGAAAGAAAAAGAGAAAGAGAGAGAAAAAGAGGGAGGGGGAAGGGGAAAGGAAGAGGTAAAGAGGGGAAGGGGGGGGGGGGGAGAGGGGAGAAGGAAAGAGGGAAGGAAAAGGAGGGAGGGGAAGGGGGATCCATTCATTCTTTTTTTATTTATTATTCTTTACCTCTGACAGCTATTTGATCTTTTTTTTAAAATATCCCCTTTTTTTCATTTTCTTTGACAAATCATGTTGAATATTCTTTGTAATGTGATTCTCAGATTTTCTCTACCTCACAACTCCTCCTTGTTGGAATGATATTTATGATGTTTATTATGCTTTTTTGGTTTGATCGAATGTTCATATTTATCTTTACGTATATCAAAATGCATACAGTTTTGAAATGACATATATATGTACACATATTACCATCCTGACCAATTAAAACTATTTTTTATCCCATTTATATATCCGCTTCCGTGTGTCTCATGTAAAGTCCCACCCCTTGCTCTTTATCAACCATGTTTTGTGACAGTGCACTTCCTCAGGAGCCTAAGTATGTATTCTGGATAGATGAAAAATACACAGTAAAAATGTTTTAGATATCATATGAAATATACATTCAAAGATATCATAACCAAAATTATTGAAACAATATACAAAAAATTCCGCGCTGCTATTGAATGTGAGCAGCTGCCAAACCTATAGACAAAGAGGTATAAATACAATAACAAAAATACATTTTAGCGCTGAAAAATAATAAATGGATGACACCCTGTGAAAAGAAGTGATAATCCAGAGTTCTATGTCAATAGTCCAACATAATAGGAATCCAATCACAAAGTCTCTGGTATAAATGTCAAAAAATATAGTTTGTGATGGTTGAATGATGCTCAAAACATACTCCAAATAAGATTATTTGTGACAATAACTCCAAAAAATCTTGAGTGAATGTGCAAATAACCACCACCGATATAAAGGAGGCTTACCGAAATAAATGGACCCTGATAGACGTACGTCTACTCTAGAGGGTCTGATCAAGCTTTGGATATGTATCCCTGAAGGATCCTCAGCTGGTATTTCTCCAAGGGACGTCACTCACAGCAACCCACATTTAAGGGATGGATGAAAACTCAGAAGATGGCGGCCCAATGATGGTATGCCCAAAATAGAAAATCAATGGCAATGGAGAAGGAAAAAACAGGACACATAGCATAATACTGTTTGAGGAATGAATTTTAATGTAGGTAGATACACTTACATTCAAATGGTCAAACAAGCGCTTTCATGTGATATCAGTGGCAACAGTGGAATGTCCCAACGCGTTTTCCAAGAGGTTGCATCGTCTGTAAGTGTATCTACCTACATTAAAATTCATTCCTCAAACAGTATTATGCTATGTGCCCTTCTGTTTTTTCCTTCTCCATTGCCATTGGTTTTCTATTTTGGGCATACCATCATTGGGCCGCCATCTTCTGAGTTTTCATCCATCCCTTAAATGTGGGTTGCTGTAAGTGACGTCCCTTGGAGAAATACCAGCTGAGGATCCTTCAGGGATACATATACAAAGCTTGATCAGACCCTCTAGACGTACGTCTATCAGGGTCCATTTATTTTGGTAAGCCTCCTTTATTTCGGTGGTGGTTATTTGCACATTCACTCAAGATTTTTTGGAGTTATTGTCACAAATAATCTTATTTGGAGTATGTTTGAGCATCATTTAACCATCACAAACTATATTTTTTGACATTTATACCAGAGACTTTGTGATTGGATTCCTATTATTTTGGACTATTGACATAGAACTCTGGATTATCACTTCTCTTCACAGGGTGTCATCCATTTATTATTTTTCAGCGCTACCATTTATTTTTGTTAACCAAAATTATTAGTATCCATTTTCCTGACTAGTGCAGGGGCCAGAGCCAGCCACTGGTATAGAGAGGGCAGTTGGTGAATGCGGGAACACATGCATGTACAGCAACCAGCCACTAGAGTGCAATAAAGTGTTCCATTATAGCATGAATAAACGCTGAAGGAAATAAAGTAATAATGGATAAATCGACCATCGTTTCTCATCCTAGAGGTGGTCTTCCTGGACCCTAGGGGTGGAAACTGGGACAAGAAAATACTCCAAAGGGAAACCCTCTGGATTGAACTTCTCAACGCCATACATTCACCTGGCATTAATGAAGTACAATCCTATAAGTCTTTTTTATAGACTTCAGGAACCTAGCAACATCTGGAGTAACATACCACCATATAATTATAACATATACAGTATATATGTTGCCAATGTTGCTATAGGGCACATGGTGGCTAATGACCTGATATATAATCTCATCAAAATATCACTGTTACTATATTAGTACTATCAATTAAGGTACATGCCAGCTGGAAGCGTGACTTACAATGTCATTATAATATGAATGGCAGTTGGACAGGCAAGTTTATTGGATTTATGGATACTACTCACAACTTACTAAGTTCTGTATATAATGTCAGATAAGGGTCTCAAACATATACATTTCAATGTATCTGATTGTATTACAATGTTGGGGATCAGATTTGGTTTAGGTCAATAAGTATGGATTCATTGTGTTTATATATTGTTTCCTATTGTAGTTGTATCATGACTTTATTTTATTTGTTCTGTTTATGTATGTTAGGATTGTTTTCCAGGTTCCTGGCTCGTTATGAGTGTGTTGTGGCCACTCTGGTGATGAGATAGATGGTTGTCTGGTGTATGTGTGACCGCTAGACGGTGCAGCATCTGGGTCATGGCTTTACTGTGGTCCGTGGTAGGTGCTGCGGCATGTGAAGGCACAGCCATGGGGCGCTGCCTACGCCTGGCCTCCATTCAATGTGCTATGGGTTCTCTCCAATCCGCTTTCCCGGGGACTAATTGCTCATTTGCTCCCAGCGCGTGCGTGTGGGTCGGCGCATGCGCACTGCATGTGGCCAGACCGGGTGATGTCATTGCTGGCTCTGGCCTGCACTGGGCATCCCCCACAGGACGTGTATTTAAATAGGTGCGCTAGCCACACCTGACAGCACACACACTGTCCTGGTGGGTGTCTCCTGAGGCTGCAGATGCACCGTGTAGGGACCTGTTGATGGTAAATACCTTATCTACCCTTATTTGAAGACATATTCGTTTAATACCACAGGGGGGAATAACCTTCCTCTATACATGTTGCATTTTTGCCTTACTATATTTTAGGTTATGTGGAGAGGTTTGGCTTGTGTTTGAATCGTGTAGGAACCGGCTGGTGGTATGTATTATTTTTCAGCTTCTACCAAGAGGCCTATTTGCTTAGAACTATAGGAGGACATCCTATCTCATAGATCCTGTATGTTCTGCTCTATCTTAGAAAATTTGGAGAAGCTTGGTTGTTGTTTTTTGAAGGAAGAGTAATGGTGGGTCATTTTGGATCCTGGGATCTGTGATAATTTAGGGTGAACTGGTTGATAATACATACCTATCCTTAACCTTATCAATGGATGAAATAACACATTACTCTCTGCAATAATATCACTCTGTAGGTGAGTTGCAGGTACCTTTGGGGCTGAGACACAATACCGTGCCCAGTAGCTGTATTCCTAATACTGGTGTCCCTAAACAAGATCTCCTTCATCCGTTGGTTTTAACAATGTATTGAAGTTCTACAGTTTGCTACTGTGAATTGTAATCTAATTATTTAATTGTATTTATTATTTATTTATTTTATTTTATCTTGGCAACACCTTCTAATTTTGTGATGCTGCTGTTCCTATAAATGATTTATCCATTAATACTATATTTACTTCAGCGTATTTATGTTATAATGGCACGCTTCATTGCACTCTAGTGGCTGGTTGCTGTACATGCATATGTTCCCACATTCAGCAACTGCCCTCTCTATACCGGTGGCTGCTCTGGCCCTTGCATTAGCCAGGAAAATGGATACTAATAATTTTGGTTATGATATGTAAATGTTTCTTACTGTGTATTTTTTTTATCTATCCAGAATACATACTTAAGCTCCTGAGGAAGCGCACTGTCTCAAAACATGTTGAGCTTCAACAAGCTACATCATCCTATACCAATCCCATCTGGATGTTGGCAGCCTTAAACCTTCTGGCTCATATGCTATACCTTTTATAGGATTGGTCTTTTTTTAAAAATCGTATTTTCAGATTATGATAGTAGCTTATCTTGGATATTATATTTTATCTATGAGGTTTTAGATGCACTTCTTTCACGTAGAATATATGAAATAAAATGTCACTTTTGGTTGAATTTGTTGTGTTTTGGTGCCTAAAAAGTCCATGGTTTTTCTATTTACATTGTGCTGTTTAGAAAGGATTTGGCACTTGCTACTGATAGACATCCACAGTACCACCCTGTGATGATGTAATTCTATCTAAAGTAACAAGCTCCCATTGAAAACACCTTTTTTTTATTCTTTCATTTATTGCACAGGTTAGTTTGTGGTTATTTCCACCTGTTTAAAACTGTGTAAAATGCACTGGAAATATGAGGAATCAGGAGGTGAGGCTATGTTGTGTCAGGCAAGACAGGATACCATGATCTGCACCATCTCCCAATCTGCAGTTGGTAACTGGGACCTCCAAGTGACTATCACTCTCAGATATATATACGTTTGACTGACATTGTACATAAAATTTGCTAGTCAATAGTGTAATATATAGTACAGGATCTGTTTTCTGTAGTACAGAATACAACTCCAATTCCTGTGCTAACTGGCTTTAAAGTGCACGTGCTCAGTATCATATCCAGAGTAGGGATGAGCCGAACACCCCCGGTTCGGTTTGCATCAGAACATTCGAACGGACCGAAAGTTTGCGCAAACTTTCAAACCCCGTTAAAGTCTATGGGATTAGAACGTCAGAAATCAAAAGTGCGAATTTTGAAGGCTAATATGGAAGTTATTGTCCTAAAAAGGGTTTGGGGACCCGGGTCCTGCCCCAGGGTACATGTATCAATGCAAAAAAAGTTTTAAAAACGGACGTTTTTTCTGGAGCAGTGATTTTAATTATGCTTAAAGCGAAAAAATAAAAGTGAAATAGTCCTTTTAAATATCGTGCCTGGAGGGTGTCTACAGCATGCCTGTAAAGTGGCACATGTTTCCCTTGTTTAGAACTGTCCCTGGACAAAATGACATTTCTAAAGTAATAAGTCATTTTAAAACTGTGGCTTTAATGTCATGTCTGAAAATCATTGCAAAAAACGGCATGGGTACCCCCCCCCCAGCCCATTACCAACCCCTTTGGGTCTTGCATGGATATTAAGGGGAACCCCGCACCCAAAATAAAAAAAGGAAAGGCGTGGGGCCTCCAGGCCCTATATACTCTGAACAGCAGTATACAGGCGGTGCAAACAAGCCAGGGACTGTAGGTTTGTTCTTAAGTAAAATCTGTTTGTAATTTTGAACTGGTACATTTTTAACCACTTAAGCCCCGGACCATTTCGGGCCATTAGGACCAGGCCTGTTTTTGGGATTCGGCACTGCGCTGCTTTAACTGTAAATTGTGCGGACATGCAATGTTGTACCCAAATGAAATTTGCGTCCTTTTCTTCCCACAAATAGAGCTTTCTTTTAATGGTATTTGATTGCCTCTGCGATTTTTATTTTTTGCGATATAAACAGAAAAAGACCGAAAATTTTGAAAAAAAATGATATTTTCTACTTTTTGTTATAAGAAAAATCGAATAAACTCAATTTTAGTCATACATTTAGGCCAAAATGTATTCAGCCACATGTCTTTAGTAAAAAAAATGTCAATAAGCGTATATTTATTGGTTTGCGCAAAAGTTATAGCGTTTACAAACTAGGGTACATTTTCTGAAATTTACACAGCTTTAAATTTATGACTGCCTATCTCATTTCTTGAGGTGCTAAAATGGCAGGGCAGTACAAAGCCCCCCCAAATGACCCCATTTTGGAAAGTAGACACCCCAAGGAAATTTCTGAGAGGCATGTTGAGCCCATTGAATATTTTTTTTTTGTCCCAAGTGATTGAATAATGACAAAAAAAAAAAAATTACAAAAAGTTGTCACTAAATGATATATTGCTCACACATGCCATGGTTATATGTGGAATTGCAAAATACATTCTGCTGCTTCTCCTGAGTACGGGGATACCACATGTGTGGGACTTTTTAGGAGCCTAGCCACGTACGGGACCCCGGAAACCAAGCACCGCCTTCAGGATTTCTAAGGGCGCAAATTTTTGATTTCACTCCTCACTACCTATCACAGTTTCGAAGGCCATAAAATGCCAAAATAGCACAAAACCCCCCCAAATGACCCCATTTTGGAAAGTAGACACCCCAAGCTATTTACTGAGAGGCATGTTCAGTCCATGGAATATTTTATATTTTGCCACAAGTTGCGGGAATATGACAAACTTTTTTTTTTTTGCACAAAGTTGTCACTAAATGATATATTGCTCACACATGCCATGGGCATATGTGAAATTACACCCCAAAATACATTCTGCTGCTTCTCCTGAGTACGGGGATACCACATGTGTGGGACTTTTTGGGAGCCTAGCCGCGTACGGGACCCCAAAAACCAAGCACCGCCTTCAAGGTTTCTAAGGGCATAAATTTTTGATTTCACTCCTCACTACCTATCACAGTTTTGAAGGCCATAAAATGCCAAGATGGCACAAAACCCCCCCAAATGACCCCATTTTGGAAAGTAGACACCCCAAGCTATTTGCTGAGAGGCATGTTGACCCCATTGAATATTTTTTTTTTTTGTCCCAAATGATTGAATAATGACAAAAAGAAAAAAAAAATGTACAAAAAGTTGTCACTAAATGATATATTGCTCACACATGCCATGGTTATATGTGGAATTGCACCCCAAAATACATTCTGCTGCTTTTCCTGAGTACGGGGATACCACATGTGTGGGACTTTTTGGGAGCCTAGCCGCGTACAGGGCCCCAAAAACCAAGCACCGCCTTCAGGATTTCTAAGGGCGTAAATTTTTGATTTCACTCCTCACTACCTATCACAGTTTCGAAGGCCATAAAATGCCAAAATAGCACAAAACCCCCCCAAATTACCCCATTTTGGAAAGTAGACACCCCAAGCTATTTGCTGAGAGGCATGTTGAGTCCATGGAATATTTTATATTTTGCCACAGGTTGCGGGAATATGACAAACTTTTTTTTTTTTGCACAAAGTTGTCACTAAATGATATATTGCTCACACATGCCATGGGCATATGTGAAATTACACCCCAAAATACATTCTGCTGCTTCTCCTGAGTACGGGGATACCACATGTGTGGGACTTTTTGGGAGCCTAGCCGCGTACGGGACCCCAAAAACCAAGCACCGCCTTCATGGTTTCTAAGGGCATAAATTTTTGATTTCGCTCCTCACTACCTATCACAGTTTTGAAGGCCATAAAATGCCAAGATGGCACAAAACCCCCCCAAATGACCCCATTTTGGAAAGTAGACACCCCAAGCTATTTGCTGAGAGGCATGTTGAGCCCATTGAATATTTTTTTTTTGTCCCAAATGATTGAATAATGACAAAAAGAAAAAAAAAATGTACAAAAAGTTGTCACTAAATGATATATTGCTCACACATGCCATGGTTATATGTGAAATTACACCCCAAAATACATTCTGCTGCTTCTCCTGAGTACGGGGATACCACATGTGTGGGACTTTTTGGGAGCCTAGCCGCGTACGGGACCCCAAAAACCAAGCACCGCCTTCAAGGTTTCTAAGGGCATAAATTTTTGATTTCACTCCTCACTACCTATCACAGTTTTGAAGGCCATAAAATGTCAAAATAGCCCAAAACCCCAACAAATGACCCCATTTTGGAAAGTAGACACCCCAAGCTATTTGCTGAGAGGCATGGTGAGTATTTTACAGCTCTCATTTGTTTTTGAAAATTAAGAAAGACATTTTTTTTTCTTTTTTTTTTCTTTTTTTACATTTTCAAAACTTTGTGACAAAAAGCGAGATCTGCAAAATACTCAACATACCTCTCAGCAAATAGCTTGGGGTGTCTACTTTCCAAAATGGGGTCATTTGGGGGGGTTTTGTGCCATCTGGGCATTCCATGGCCTCCGAAACTGTGATAGGCAGTGAGGAGTGAAATCAAAAATTTACACCCATAGAAATCCTGAAGGCGGTGCTTGGTTTTTGGGGTCCCGTACGCGACTAGGCTCCCAAAAAGTCCCACACATGTGGTATCCCCGTACTCAGGAGAAGCAACAGAATGTATTTTGGGGTGTAATTCCACATATGCCCATGGCATGTTTGAGCAATATATAATTTAGTGACAACTTTTTGTACATTTTTTTTTTTGGTCATTATTCAATCACTTGGGACAAAAAAAAAAAATATTCAATGGGCTCAACATGCCTCTCAGCAAATAGCTTGAGGTGTCTACTTTACAAAATGGGGTCATTTGGGGGGGTTTTGAACTGTCCTTGCATTTTATGCCTAACATTAGGAAGCTTATGTCACACATCATCCACTCTTCTAACCACTTGAAGACAAAGCCCTTTCTGACACTTTTTGTTTACATGAAAAAAAAAAATTTTTTGCAAGAAAATTATGTTGAACCCCCAAACATTATATATTTTTTTAAAGCAAAGGCCCTACAGATTAAAATAGTGGGTGTTGCATTTTTTTTTCCACACAGTATTTGCGCAGCGATTTTTCAAACGCATTTTTTGGGGGAAAAACACACTTTTTTTATTTTTAATGCACTAAAAAACACTATATTGCCCAAATGTTTGATGAAATAAAAAAGATGATCATAGGCCGAGTACATGGATACCAAACACGACATGCTTTAAAATTGCGCACAAACGCGCAGCGGCGACAAACTACATTCATTTTTAAAAGCATTTAAAAGCCTTTACAGGTTACCACGTTAGATTTACAGAGGAGGTCTACTGCTAAAATGACTGCCCTCGATCTGACCTTCGCGGTGATACCTCACATGCATGATGCAATTGCTGTTTACATATGACGCTAGACCGATGCTTGTGTTCGCCTTTGCGCAAGAGCAGGGGGGGACAGCGGTGCTTTTTTTTTTTTTTTTTTTTTTATTATTTATTTGGCTTTTTATTTTATTTTTAAACTGTGCCTTCCATATTTTATTTTTTTACCATTTTTATTGTTATCTCAGGGAATGTAAATATCCCCTATGATAGCAATAAGTAGTGACAGGTACTCTTTTTTTGAAAAAAATTGGGGGGTTAGACCCTAGATCTTTCCTCTGCCCTCAAAGCATCTGACCACACCAAGATCGGTGTGATAAAATGCTTTCCCAATTTCCCAATGGCGCTTTTTATATCCGGGGGGGGGACATTCCCTCCCACTGCTTGTAAAAGCAGTCTAGAGGCTAATTATCTGCTAGAATTGCTTTTACATGAAAGCCGGCTGCTGGCTGAAAAGAATGATACCAAGATGATACCTAAACCCGCAGGCATCATTCTGGTATAAACATTCAAAGTCCAGCAACATACCAGTACGTTGCTGGTCCTTGTTGGACATGTATTGTAATCTTTTTTTTCATACAGCCTATTGGCTGAACGAAAAAAAGAGATTGATTGGTGGGTATGCCCACCATTAGAATACCTCCCTTCATCCACCCACTTCTAATGATGGGCATATATGCCGAAGCATGGGGGCATCCTCCCGCAAAAAAGTTATGCCGCGTACACACGGTCAAGCCTTCGTCGGAATTTCGACCGTATGTACGCGGCATAAAAGGTTATGCCGCGTACACACGGTCGGACTTTTCCACGGGCAAGCCTCCGTTGGAATTTCGACCGTATATACGCGGCATTAGGAGCAAAATCGCTCCTCCGCCCCTGCTGCCCCCATGCTTCGGCATATATGCTCTTTTTTTAACTGTGGTGGTGAAATCACCTCCTACAGCGTTGGAGTCACGGCTTTATGTATCGTGGGAGCAAACGCTGTTGCTGTCAAGATAAATAGATCCGCGCTGCAACTGAATGGCGTACCTGCTAAGCAAATGGTGGTTAACATTAAAACAAAGTAACATTACAGTACAACAGTAAGACCTTACCATGCCATACCTGCAAAGCAAATACCAAAACAAAACCTAGTAAAAAATAAAAAAATTTTTTAACGCAACCTGTGCCTAAAATATATATATGCCGAAGCATGGGGGCATCCTCCCGCAAAAAAATTATGCCGCGTACACACGGTCGGAATTTTCCACGGGCAGGCCTCCGTCGGAATTTCGACCGTATGTACGCGGCATTAGGAGCAAAATCGCTCCTCCGCCCCTGCTGCCCCCATGCTTCGGCATATATGCTCTTTTTTTTAACTGTGGTGGTGAAATCACCTCCTACAGCACTGGAGTCACGGCTTTATGTATCGTGGGAGCAAACGCTGTTGCTGTCAAGATAAATAATTCCGCGCTGCAGTTGAATGGCGCACCTGAAAACAAAAAATTACATACCTGAAAAGCAAGCATGATAAAACATTGCAGAATAGAATACAGTAAAAAAGAGCAGAACAATAGAGAGAAAATAGAGAGAGAGAGAACAATAAAACGACAACTATTTTTGGTTTTTTTATTTTATATTTTTTTTGTGTTTTGTTTTTTAAGTTTTTTTTTTCTTTTTTACACTTTTTTTTGTAACTTTACAACTGTAATGGTTCGGGTCTCTCAAAATGTAATGGCATCTTGGGAGACCCTGTGTAAGTGTGTCCTTGTCTGTGAAATGCTGTACCCTACGCTAAAACTTCACTTTTGAGTGGTAGCGTTCAAAACATTCACCTTGGCAAAGACCAGGCTTGTCAGGACAGAGTGGACAAAAACTACGGGTGTCACGCCTAAATCCACGCTTGCTACAGACACGACATCTTTTTTGGGGGTGGCTTTGGGTAGGGGTACTCGGGAGGACATACGAATAATGCCTCTCATGCAGCCGGCTTACTGCATTTGGTTGGGGATGGTGAGGTGCAGAACCGCCTGGATACAGGAGTTCTGTGACTATCTCATTCTGGAATTTTAGAAGAGATAACGTCCCGCCTGAAGCTCTGTATAGCACATGAGCGTTCAGCAAAGCCAATTGGAATAATGATAGAGACACTTTTTTGTACCAGCGTCTCGCCTTACGGTCAATTAGATACGGCGCCATCAACTGGTCGTTGAGGTCCACCCCTCCCATATTTTGGTTATATTCGTGGACACAGAGGGGTTTCTCCACAACACCAGTCGCCGTACGAATTTGGACTGTCGTGTCTGCATGAAGGGAGGTAAGAAGGAAAACATTCTTATTGTCCCTCCACTTCATAGCGAGCAAGTTATTACACTTCAAGCAGGCTCTCTCCCCCAGCCTAAGACGGGCATCTACAAGCCGCTGGGGAAAGCCCCGGCGATTAGGTCGCACGGTGCCACATGCTCCAATCTGATGATCAAACAAGTGACTAAACAGTGGCACGCTCGTGTAATAATTGTCCACATACAAGTGGTACCCCTTTCCGAATAAGGGTGACACCAAGTTCCACACTATCTTGCCAGCGCTCCCTATGTAATCCGGGCAGTTGACCGACTCAATCTGACTATCTTTTCCCTCATAAACCGTAAAGTTCACTACATAGCCTGTTGCCCTGTCACAGAACTTGTAGAGCTTGACCCCGTATCTGGCACGCTTGCTGGGAAGGTACTGCTTGAAAGACAAGCGGCCAGAAAATTTAATCAGGGACTCATCAACGCAGACAACTTGATCGGGAGTAAACAAGGCTGCAAAACGTTTGTTGAAGTGGTTTATGAGGGGCCGAATTTTATAGAGCCGGTCGTATTCAGGGTCCCCACGTGGACGACAAAGTTCATTGTCGTTGAAGTGCATGAACCGCAAAATCTGCTCGTATCGTGCCCTGGACATGGAGGCAGAGAACACGGGCATGTGGTCAATTGGGTGCGTGGACCAATAAGCACGCAATGACGGAAATTTATGTGTGCCCATGTTGAGGGAAAGGCCCAGAAAGGTCTTAAATTCGGAAACCGTAATTGGTTTCCAATTTCTGGCAATTTTAGGCAACTGGGGGTTAGCGGCGATAAATTGACCAGCATATAAATTACTCTGGTCCACAATAGATCTATAGAGATCTTCCGTGAAAAACAGCGAATAAAAATCAATTGGAATAAAATCAGCTGTTTCCACCTGAATACCGGGTTGGGCAGTGAATGGGGGAAGTACGGGTTCTGCAGAAGTGGTGGGGACCCAATCAGGATAGGCGAATTCTGCAGGAAGGGCAGTATGGGCACGACGGGCCTGCCTTTGTCTTCTTGGTGGCAGCGGGACACTACTTGTGCTTGCCACCTCGCCAGCTTGAACTGCACTTATGGGACTCGCCACGTCACCAAGTGTTACTGCAGTGCTGGATGTACGTCCAGGCTGTACTAGGCCGCTGGTGCTTGCCAGTTCACCAGAAGGAATAGCGGCGCTAGTACTACTCTGCTCCATGATACGAGAGACCTGCGGTTCTTGCTCCTCAACAACCTCAGAAGATCGGGATCGGGTACACCTGACCTTAGCAGGGACCTCAACTTCGTCGTCAGAGCTATCTGACGTGGGGCCGCTGACGTCACTGTCTTCTACGGGAAGATATTCTGAGCCTGAATCTGACAGATACGTGACCTCCTCTTCACTATCTGTCATGCTCAGAATCTCGTAGGCCTCTTTACTAGTGTACCTTCGTCTTGCCATTTTGGGCTCTAAATTTAGGGGTACACTAGTAAGATTCACAGGAAAAAAAGCACCTGACTGTCGTCAGCAAATATATCAAACGCTACAAAAAAACTGTTAGCAATCGCAGGGATCAGGCCTGTCTCTGCGAACGCTGCAGTTATGTGTGTTGTGTTTGGTAAGTGACAGTGATCGATCGATACTGCACTTGGGTGGGCTGGGCTGGGCTGGGCTGGGCGGAGGGGCTAAACGCAGGCGCTAGCAGGTATCTGGGCTGATCCCGCTAACACTGCGTTTTTGGGAACCCTAAACCGCTGGGGATGCTAGTATAGATCTGATCAGATACTATACCACTAAGGGGGGTGTATGCTTTGCGCGTGGGTGTTAGCGTTACTGGCACTAACCTAACACTGCCTGGGGCGACGCAGACCCTCTTTGGCGCTAAAACCTAATTGATCTCACCTGCCGGGCGATCAGGGGGGTTAAACCTTTATTGGGTTATATACGGCGGGTGCCCTGATGCTATAAAAAGCAAACTAATCAACCAGCGTCACCCGTAACCTTTATATGGTGATCACTGGTGAAAGGGTTAACTAGGGGCAATCAGGGGGTTAAAACCTTTATTAGGTTAAATATGGGGTTCCTGACACTATATAAAAACCTGACGGGTAACCTAAATAACTAAATAACTTACTGGCTAACCAGTGACACCAGTGCGCTTATACGGCGATCACTGGTGAAAGGGTTAACTCTAGGGGCAATCAGGGGGTTAAAATAATATATGGGGGTACCTGACACTAATAAAAACCTGCGGCGAACCTAAAAAAAAATAACTGCCTATCTAAAACACCAGCGACACGAATACAGCGATCGGAAAAACAATCGCTTAGTGACGCTGAAGTTAGGGGGTGAAAAGGTTACCTGGGGTGTGATCAAGGGGTTAAACCTTTATTAGGGGGGGTTAGGGGGCTACCCTGGACCTAAAGGGGCCTAATTCTAACTGCCCTGCAACTTTTTACAATCACAGATGACACTAAATGCAGTGATCAGTAAAATAAATGATCACTGCAATCAGTGACACTGTGATTGGGGGCTTTGGGGTGACCTGGGGGGTGATCTGGGGGTGACTGGGGGGTGATTTGTGTGCCTATGTGTACCTACGTGTCAGTGGACTGTTGGAGCACTAACCTCTGTCTTCTCTCCTCGGCGCCGGGAACGAAAAGACCGCGGCGAGGGAGATGACATCACTTCCTCCAGCCTGTGTTTACATTTCAGGCAGGAGGAAGCAATTTCATTGGCCGGGAGCGATCGCGAGGGGGGGGCGGAATCGAGCGGCCGCCCCCTCATGCCTGATCGCTTCCGAACACTTAACGGCCGCTCACTGCAGTGAAGGGGGGTCCGGATGGACCCCCCAACTGCACAAAGGCGATCACGTAGATCTACGTGATTCTGCCTGTCGGTGCCATTCTGCCGACGTAAATCGGCGGTGGGCGGTCGTTAAGTGGTTAAAGTGTAACTCCAGCCAAAAAATCTATTTTTAAGCTTTTTGGAAAACATAGGGAAGGGTTATCACCCCTGTAACATTTGTTTTGCTGTCTGTGCACCTCTTCAGAAGAATTCACCTCACTTTCTGTCCCAATGACAATTGGATTTTGAAAATTTGGGGTTTTTAGAAACAAGGAACTCTTACAGGAGATAATTTTCCTTCCTAGGGGTAGATTTGTCGTCCCAGAAAGAAGTCTCTTCTTAAGAGAATGCACAAGAAAGCCCACAAACAATTTGCTAAAGACAAGCAGACTAAGGACATGGATTACTGGAACCATGTCCTGTGGTCTGATGAGACCAAGATAAACTTATTTGGTTCATATGGTGTCAAGCATGTGTAGCGGCAACCAGGTGAGGAGTACAAAGACAAGTGTGCCTTGCCTACGGTTAAGCTTGGTGGTGGTTGTTTCATGGTCTGGAGCTGCATGAGTGCTGCCGGCACTGGGGAGCTACAGTTCATTGAGGGAACCATGAATGCCAGCATGTACTGTGACATACTGAAGCAGGGTATGATCCCCTCCCTTCGGAGACTGGGCCGCAGGGCCGTATTTCAACATAACGACCCCAAACACACCTCCAAGACGACCACTGCCTTGCTAAAGAAGCTGAGGGTAAAAGGTGATGGACTGGCCAACCATGTCTCCAGACCTAAACCCTATGGAGCATCCTCAAATGGAAGGTGGAGGAGTGCAAGTACTTTAACATCCACCAGCTCTGTGATGTCATCATGGAGGAGTGTAAGAGGACTCCAGTGGCAACCTGTGAAGCTCTGGTTAACTCCATGCCCAAGAGAGTTAAGGCAGTGCTGGAAAATTATGGTGGCCACACAAAACATTGACACTTTGGGTCCAATTTGGACATTTTCACTTAGGGGTGTACTTACTGTCACTTAGGGGACAGCAAATTTACACTGTTATACAAGCTGTACACTTACTACTTTTACATCATAACAAAGTGTAATTTCTTCAGTGTTGTCACGTGAAAAGATATAATAAAATATTTACAAAAATGTGAGGGGTGTACTCACTTTTGTGAGATAGTGTGTGTATTATATATAAATATATCACACACACACTTGAACAAGCTGAAGTTAGAAGCTGATTGGCTACTATGCACAGCTGCACCATATTTTGCACTCTCCCATTTTAGATTAAAAAAATCAATCCCTGTATGTCTCTAAGATCATCCAATACAACAGAGTTCATCATATCAAAAATAATTCACCAGTAATAAAAATTTGGTAAATATTTAAGATTTTTTTTTTAATGTGTGTCATGGTGTGTAAAAATGTACAATACCTGTAGGCGGGGACAGTTGATTGGTACCCTAGATGGAGTAAAGGTACACAGAGACCGAGGAAGGTGGCACATTTATTATTTGGTAAAGCAGAATTAACAATTAACACGTGGAATGCAGCAGCAAGAAGATTACCCACAGTTCCAAACAGTATAGCAACAAGGCCTCAAAATTACAAGCAGAATGGGTAGAACAGCGCTTGACAATCTTGGAGGTACTTTAACAGTCTTTGTCCCAACTCTCTAGGGTTCCCATATAACTGAGCCAGGCATAGTGTCCCTGCACTGTCCTTCCTCGACCGGAATCTCTCCCTAGTACTAAGTGTACTGTCTCAAGCTAACGGGGATCCTGTCCCTGCACTATCCACTTCACGAATGCGCAGAATAGAACAGCGTTTTTTTTTTTAAATAAAGTACATACACAGGGAAACAGCATTATTGAATGGACATTGTCTAAAAATTTCAGTTATTTTAGCAGCAGGAGGGGGAGGGGCAGACCCTGACACAGAGTTGACAGGTAGGGAGAGGAGAGAGAACAGAGGAGAGCTGCAAATGACAGAGGCACGTAAACTGACCATGTTGCCAGGGCTCAGCAGCCATGATAAACCGTGGTCAGTTTACAGGGGGAGGGCAAAATCAGGCAGGATCAGCCAGGTATTTTATATCATAGAAAGAGACAAATTGCACAGCACAAACACTGTTATTCATACTTTAAAAGGAACAGGATCCATTTTTTTTTTTTTAGGGTAACAAACACTTCAATCACTTTATCCCTCAAACTTTTATACCCCTTCTGGACCTCATACATTTTTAAACTTCTGCTATGGATCTGTTTAAAACTAAAACCCATTGAAGTCTACGGGGAGCAAATCTTGAAAATCTATTCTTGCCATTTTCAAGACTTTTATAAGGGATTGTCAAAACAGGGCATGGGAAGTTGGGCATTACCTTGGGTGACCTGTACCAAAAAAAAAAATACACTACGGGGAGAAGATCCACCTTTTGGTGTGACTTTGAGGGTAACATGAAATAACAACAGTGTTTTCAAGTACATGCTTGGAGATGCGTTTAAAGTGGAACTTAACTCTCTCAATTAACATTGGCTATATGTATTCTTTATGCTGCTAGCAATAGTAAATAGATAGGAATATATATTATATTTACCTTTTTTAAACATTAATTTTTACATTTCTTTAGTTACTTCCTAGTTTCCAGGCCTAGGCAAATTATGTCATACTTTCCAGGAGTCTTCAGGAGGGTTTTTCTCAGCTAAGCACACCTTTCTGCCTGCATGCCTGAGCTAAGGGCAGATGGATTCTAGGAAGTAAATACTACGTGAATCATCTGTCCTTACTGAAGATGGTCTCAGCTAGAAATGCTAAGGGGGTGGTTTTCTCAGCAAAGTAAAGCATGGATAGATGGGTGTGTTTGCTTTGAATATAAAAAATGAATTAAATAGCGCTTTTGGTTTGTGGTGCTCAGGTGTGCTTTAGTTCCACTTTAAGTTTTTTAAGGTGTTGTGGAACAATATGATTCTCCAAGCTGCACCATATTTTAGCATAGCATATCTTGGATGGGTTATTGATTTTTTAACTTTTGCATTATTGCTTGACCTAAATACAGCACCAGCCCCCAAATCTGATTCATTACAGCCTATGAAAAAAAAGTATTTTTAGATGGCTTTGCAACACCTGTTTTTTTTTTTATCAAGCTGTATTAGGCCTAAATTAAATGTTGGTGTAACAGCCACAACAGATTGAAAAGCTATAGGTAAGTGTACTCTTAAACAAAATAAGGCTAAAGCGTTTAACTTGGTACAAAAATAGTGAACAAAACACTTCAAAACCACACACCCACATTCCCTGACCAATCCCCACTACTTCAGCTTCGTATCCCCAATTATTCAAATATGTATTTGGTAGAGATTGGATAAGTACTTGCAACAGGCAGCTTTTGTCCTGCAATAGAAAATAGTGTATTTGGGGGCGTGGCCAGGAGCTCCGACACACAGCAGCTTTCTGGTTTTTACAGCAGAGACTGCTTCAGCACTGCGATCTCACCCTATCTCATCTTCTGCAGACCAGGAGAATGTCCTAGTGGCACAAGGAACACAGGGGGGGGGGGGAGAATGATGGTGCTGGATTAGGGTTGCCACCTGTCCGGGATTCACCCGGACAGTTCGGGTTTTGAATCATGTGTCCGGGTTTCAGTCCGCCTGAAACCCGGACACAATATTCAGACAGGAATGTGGCTCGGAGCAGGGCCTGACAGGAGGGTAAGGGGCTCTATGCACACTGCATAGCACTATTCTCTTTGGTGTGCCCAACGGTCTCCCAGGTCTGTTACAATCCTATAGTGTATGCTGGAAAAAAAACGTACTGTGTGCTGCTAAATTGTTCGGGTTTAGCTTGAAGAAAAAGTGGCAACCCTATGCTGGATGCCTCACTTCATCGCAAACAGCTGCAGAGGGAGATGAGCCTGTTCACAGCAGGATGGGGACAAATCTTCCCAGCGGTGGAGGTCTAAGCTCTTGGCATCCTCTACCTCCAACAGCCCAGCAAAAAGGAGACCCAGACTGGCTTCTGAGGAGAACATTTAAACAGAGGTGAGCCCCATTCATAATTCTATTGCAGCTATTCACACATTAAATCAACCAGTGAGGGATACCAAATTTCAAGCTGATTTGGAAGATCGTTCTAGACAGAAAAATTAGAAAGTACATGTGTAGCGCACCCACCCCAGCCTTTACCTGCTTTTATTCTATTTGGCTCCTCCGCAGGAAAAGGCTGAGGCACACCGCACCACAAGCCCTTACTCTCCTGGATGGGGAGGTTGAGCGGTGTTAGATTTCTCGGGCCTGCCTGCAGTTGGTGTTAGACTCCTGCTGAGCTGATCTTGCTTCTGCGGTAGCCAGAAACAAGTCCTTTAGTTCTCCCCAGTAAAACGACTGTCCACACCAACAGAGTCCAACTCAATATTTATTTATGAGAACAATAAATAGCTTCTGTGAGAGCAGACAGGTTGGGACAAGAACAGTTCAGATAAGGTGGGAAGAGGTCCAGGCACAAACTTAGCGTTGATTAGGGGAGCACTGTTCTGATTAGCACGAACAGCTTGGTGCACAGTCACTGCCACTGACTTAGTGAATAGTTGTAGTCACTGCCACTGACCTGGTGAATAGTTGTAGTCACTGCCACTGACCTGGTTTGCGTAGAGTCACTGCCACTATGACCTACAGAACATGCACTTTTCCTTCCTTGAATAGTTAGGCCTCTGTAGGGAGAAAACATCCCTCCGGAGAGTTACCAGAGGCCACTTCTGTCACCATGACTCTGCGCTGGGTCTTCAGAAAGGGTCAACTCCCTGGCCTCCTCGATCCTGGATACGGGATCCCTCGCAGAACCCAGCCGAAGGTTGCTGGGTCCCTGGCCTTCTCAAAAGTACCTCACCCCCAGACCTAAGGTGTCTGGGGATGGAACAGCAGTTCAGACTCTGGGCCTAGGAGCACCCGGAGACCATCCTCACACACCCCCAGGCCAAGGGCACCTGGGTGTCACGAACAGCAGCCCCCAGGCTGAAGGTGCCTGGGTCTCGGACCTCGACCGGAAGATGTCTGCCCCTTTTATACCCTCTCCGGGCAGGCACGGCAGGTTCCCCGCCCCACCGGACTACTGCCGCGAGGGGACACAAAAAGGCACAGCCCTCCAATGGTGGTTCAACCCCTGCCTATGGCGACAGCGCCACCTATAGGCCGCAGGGAACTGGACACCATTGATATCCTCCACGAGCCAAAATGGTCCACAAACCCTAACAATTAGCGTACCTGAACCTTTTTACCACTCAGATACTTCCCCTAAATATAACCACCTGCTACACATGGTATTCCAAAAAGTGTCAAATCTGCTAATTTGAGAGAATACTTTACTAAACTGCTATCTTATCTTCTGCCTGATGTACCTCCCACAGAACTGATTGTTGACCACATTCATAGATTACTCAAATTTCCCAACCTGCTGGACAAACTATCAAGAGATAAGATAGCCCATATTTATTTTTTATCATATCAAAGAGAAGTTACTCTGGGTAACTAGGAAAGCGGCTGCAAAGCTTAAACAGTATGCTGGCCTGTCTTTCTATGCGGACTTGTCCCTATGTACCTTGCTTCAGCATAAAAATCTCTCAATTATCACAATACCCCTGTGCAACCATCGTATGCCACACAAGTGGGGTCATTCAGTAAAAGAGGAGAAAGCCCACAATTTTTAGCTCTCTCAAGGAAGGCCTATCTCTTTTAAGCAACTGACAAATTTTTGACCCACAGGATCAGCCTCGTAAACAGCCCTTAGTCCCAAAGTGTCTGGACCCAGAGTGGAATGTGGCAGGACTCAATGAATATATGGTTTTCTTAATTTAAATCTCTGATCGTTTTAACTACATGATTTTACTCACTGGCCCCAGAGATGTCTCCTGTGTACAGGACTGTAGCTGCAATCATCCATGAAAAAGGACACCGATTTTACCGCCCACTACTGCTTTTTTACTATCTTCTTGTAAATATCCTGTTCTCATGTTATGTTTGTTCAGACTTGTTCGCCCACAGTCTCCAGCTACTTGATGGCCGCCAGGGATGAATCTTCTTCTTTAGTATATGTAGCGGGTATATGCTTTTCTCTCATGTTTGAATTTGGTGGGGATATCTGTATTGTATGGTTCCCTGGGGCCCAGCGGGTGGCGCTGTCGCTTTGGGCCCGGGGTTGAGCCATCATTGCAGTGCCGTACCCTTTTTGGCCTCTCGCAGCATGAGTACAGCGGGGCAGGAGCTCCGCTGGGCTTGCTGGGGGAGGGTATAAAGGGATCGGCCATTTTGGTCACACGGTTGTCGAGTCCCAGGCACCTTCAGCCTGAGGGCTGTGGTTCATGGTCAGTGTCCAGGCGGCCTAGGCCTGGACACCCGGAGCTCGTGTTCCACCCCAGGCACCTTCAGCCTGGGGTAAGGTGCTCGGGTGGAGGCCTGGGGCCCAGTGTCTTCCGCTGGGCTCCTCGAGGGAAGGATTTCCTAGGGGACCCTGGGAGTGGGGTACCCGAATCCAGAGGCGTAAGAGACCGGAGGAGCTACTCCCCCGAAGACCTGGTGCAGCAGATTGCCGATGCCAGGTGAGCCTCAGGAGACCGCCCGGAGGGATATCTTTCCAAACAGGGGCCGAGTGCAGTCAGGAGGAAGGTTCACCGTTCACCCAGTTGGTGGCAGCGACCAAGATTCTCAGCAGGTGGCAGAGACCATGTGCCAAACCTATTCGCTGATAGAGGAATAGGAGAGTTCATTGTGCCTGGGCCTACTCGTATCCACACCCCCCCCTGTCTGTTCGTTGAGGGAGTCCAACTGATTGTGTTTCATCCTGACATTGGAAAATAAAGGAGTGTTGGACTTTTATTGGTGTGGGGCTCATTTACTGGCAGACACTGTTCCACAGAAGAAGCGGAGGCTCCAAACACCGAACACCGACCCGAAGGTAAAAAAACTTTGCTCACACCACACAAACACAAAGGGGCAATATAAAATAAATTAATGCTGAGGCAAAATGCTGTGGCCGTTTTAAGCGATAGGAAAGCAGCCGCAAGCCAATGAAAAGTGGGCCCAAATGAATTGAGCCTCCTTTTTCCCCATTCAGTGCATATTATAGCTCACTTTACAACTTACGGGAAGACACTAACACTCCCCAACCCTGGTTGGATACAATCAATCTCTAGCTCTTTAGATTTGCTCTGCCTACTCCAACCATCAGAAAAACAAGTACAAGAGTTTTTACTCTCCCTTCTCCATCAAAGAGATATAAAAGGTGATCCAGTCCCTTCCAAATAATAAAGCACTGGACCCTGATGGCTTTTCAACTGAGTATTATACACTCTTCTCTTCCCATCTTGTTCCCCACCTACAGAATGCTTGTAACGGTGCAATGTCCTCTGACACTTTTCTTTCAGAAATTTTATCAGAAACTATTGTTACATTTCCAAAACCAGGTAAGGAGCCGGTATCACCCAAAACTTTCCTCCCATCTCATTTTTAAACACTGATCTTAAGATTTATACTAAGATCATAGCCAGAAGATTAGCAACCTACATGCTGATCAGGTTGGCTTCATCTTAGGCTGGCAGGTACCTGATGCCATTTGATGAATTATAAATTTATTGCGTTTTGCTAAATCTGTCAAAGTACATTCTACATTCTTGCATCTAAAAGGCCTTTGACAGAATCCATTGGGGATACCTGAAAATGCTTTACTAAAATTTGGATTCCAGGGGAGTATTGTCAGCTTTATACACATTTCCATCAGCACAAGTTTTTACTAAAGAAATGCTGTCCAATAGATTTCATATAACTAATGGTACACTTTAAGGGTGCCCATTGTCACCTTTGATCTTTACACTTCTGATGGAACCTCTTGTACAAAAAAAAGGAAGTCAGAGTTCTATAACGAATATCTCTTTTCTGGATAAGGAACATGAAATCACCTTATTCGCGGATGATCTTATTTTAAGTCTTACTGATTCGGCTTATTTCCTACCTGAAGTTTACAAACACTTGAAGGTATTTAACACCGTCTTCTATTATAAAAATTGCAGAGTCCAAATTAAATATTCTCAGCATAAGTTTAAATGAGCTAACAAAATCTCGAGCAGAGCAGTGAAGAGCAGTTACTCCGTCACATGGTCTTCCACATCCATGACATATTTGGGTATTTCATTAACACCTATTTCTAATCTATTTAAACTTTATTACATGCCTTTTTTATCATCATGCAAACAAGAGATGGATAGACTAAGAAAACACTATTTAATATGGTCAGGCAGAATGGCTGCCTTTAAAATGTTGCTGTTGCCAAAAATGTTATACATATTTAGGGCCCTACCAATCCAAGTACCTACATAATTTTTTTTTTTTTTATGTCTCCTTAAGCGCACATTGTGCACTTACGTATGGAAAGGCAGAAAACCCTATTCTACCATCATTAGACACAAGACTCTGTAAGAGGTATGGGTTTCCCTGACATGGATTATTATACGGCTGTCCTGCTTGTTCAAATTAGACATTGGCTCACCCCCTCCACTACCAAGCATTGGGAGGAACTAGAACAATACTTTGTGCCACAAGAGAACCTAAGATCATTATGCTCGGCTTATCCTTTTCTTCAAGGTAAATACAGGATATGACACCCTACTATCACAGCAGCCATTTTAGGTTGGAAATATTTTCTAAGCTCTATCACTTCAATACTCCCTCTAACTAATCTTTCAATACCTCTAGAAGTATTAACATTTTTAATACCAAATTTTTCCTTTAAACACTGGCATCTAACCCACTCCATTCACCTTTGACCTACTAGCCAATGCTCAAAAAATTATTTCAGTAATATGTGGCAGATGAGGTTTAATGTTGATAAATGTAAAGTTATGCACTTGGGGCTAAGAATATGAATGCATCATACATACTAGGGGGAGTACAACTGGGGGGATCCATAGTGGAGAAGGATCTGGGGGTTTTGGTAGATCATAAGCTCAATAATGGCATGCAATGCCAAGCTGCGGTTTCCAAAGCGAGCAAAGTCCTTTCTTGTATTAAGAGAGGTATGGACTCCAGAGAGAGAGATATCATTTTGCCCCTGTTCAAATCATTAGTAAGACCTCATCTGGAATATGCAGTTCAGTTTTGGGCACCAGTTCTCAAAAAGGATATCGGGGAACTAGAGAAAGTGCAGAGAAGGGCAACCAAACTGATAAGAGGCATGGGGGAGCTCAGCTATGAGGAAAGATTAGAGGAACTGAATTTATTCACTCTTGAGAAGGGGAGAATAAGGGGGGATATGATTAACATGTACAAATATATAAGGGGTCCATATAGTGAACTTGGTGTTGAGTTATTCACTTTACGGTCAACACAAAAGACAAGGGGGCACTCTTTACGTCTAGGGGAAAAAAGATTTAATCTCCAAATATGGAAAGGTTTCTTCACAGTAAGAGCTGTGAAAATGTGGAACAGACTCCCTCCAGAGGTGGTTCTGGCCAGCTCAGTAGATTGCTTTAAGAAAGGCCTGGATACTTTCCTAAATGTACATAATATAACTGAGTACTAACATTTATAGGTAAAGTTGATCCAGGGTAAATCCGATTGCCTCTCGGGAGATCAGGGAGGAATTTTTTTCCCCTGCTGTAGCAAATTGGATCATGCTCTGCTGGGGTTTTTTGCCTTCCTCATCCTCCTGGATCAACTGTGGGTATAGAATTAGGTATATGGGATTGTACGATAGTTTTTTTTTTTTTTTTTTTTTATGGTTGAACTGGATGGACTTTGTCTTTTTTCAACCTGACTAACTATGTAATATCAGAGAAACCTTTTAAAATCCAATTTCTAGGCCAATATACATACACACAACTTGTGTCTTATTAACAAGTAAAATAAATAAGTACATATATCTATAGCTGTGCCTGGACTTCTTTTTGGTCCTTTGATCAGTCGCGAGAGAGCAAATTTATAAAGTGCATCTGCCTGGTAAAATAGGAACTGGAACTTGGCATAACTTTTCGAATTCAACACAACTCTAGAATTACCAACTGTAATAACTACTGGGAATTGTCCCAAAAAACTTCTGTTCTCCTGTTTGTTTAGCCAAGTTCTCGAACATTAATGACTATGTTGGTGTGGATGCATGCAAGTAGGAACTTTACTCCATACTCAATAGGAATGACCACACATTAAAAAAGTTAATGGAATAAAATATTTACACTCATTTCTGATTATTATTATTATACACAATTTATTTATTTATTTCTGAAACTACTGGTTGCTTAAAGCGTAACTCAACTTTTTTTGATAAAAAAAACATTCCCCTCTGGGTGATCAATGTACATTGCAAGGATTATAATAAACTTTGTTGCAGATTCCTACCTTTTGTTATTCTGCAGAAATCCATGTGTGTTTCTCTGTTCCGAGTAGGTCTAATGGGAGTGTTTCATAATTGTCAGGTGTGGAGCTACAGGACACTAATGAGAAAATCTGCTGGGCCTGCATCCCTTTAGACGGGTTCCTATTGAAAGTGTCTCTCAAAAAATGACATTTTTGTTGCAAGAGATGCCTGAAATCTGACTTGTATTTTAGGCAGACTTCTGGGAAAATTGGTGAGCCAATCACACAAGCAGGAAATTATGTTTCTGGAGAGTGGTCAGTACACATTCTGTGTACAGAAAACTCCAGGTAGCCATATTGCAATGTATTCTCAGAAAATTAAATTGGCTACAGATTAAAAAGAAAAGGTAATCCCGCCGGGGATTGGGGGCTCCCAGGGTGCCGCCTTGCGAGGGGACCCATATCCGGGATCGAGGAGGCCAGGGAGGTGACACCTTCTGAAGACCCAGCGCAGAGTCGTGGTGACGGTGGGGGCCTCTGGTGGCTCTCCGGAGGGAGGTTCTTCTCCTTGACATGGGCCAAGTTTCTTCAAGAAGGAAGTGCATGTTCTGTAGGTCATAGTGGCAGTGACTCTACGCACACCAGGTCAGTGGCAGTGACCAAATAGGGCAAGGCCCTATTCACCAGGTCAGTGGCAGTGACCAACTTCAACAAGTCAGTGGCAGTGACTTTCATATTCACCCGGTTTGTGGCAGAGACCGTGCGTCCAAACCTGTTCGTGAAATCAGAACAGTAAGAGAAACCAAATCAAGTTTGTGCCTGGACCTCCTCCCACCTTATCTGACCTGTGTCCCATATCAACCTGTCTGCTCTCATAGAGACTATTTGTTATCCGTGGTGAAATAAATACAAAAGTTGGACTTTCAGTTGGTGTGGACAGTTACTTTACTGGGGAGAATTAAGGACTTGTTTCTGGCTAATGCAGAGGCAAGATCAGCTCGGGAGGATTCTAACACCGGCCGCAGGCAGGCCCGAAAACTAACACCGCTCAACCTCCCCATCCAGGAGGGTGCGGGCTTATAGTGCGGTGTGCCCCATTCTTTCCTGCGGAGGAGCCAAGTAAAGAAAAGCAGGTAAAGTCTGGGGTGGGTGCGCTAGATTAATAACATTCAATTACAAAATGATTAGTGTCGCAATTATATGCGCTATTATATTTTTTCTTCATTTGCTATTTTTTTTTCCCCACGAGAGTGGAGTTACCCTTTAACTGCCTCAATACCGTACGCCGTCATATGATGTCCTGGTATTTAGGGGGGATATCTGAATGATGCCTGCAGCTACAGGCATCATTCAGATATCATTCTTTTCAGCCGGCGATTCTGCACATCATAAGAATGATCATAGTGGCAGTTCCACCACTTGATCGTTCTTATAGGCGACGGGAGGTGACATCCCCCCTCCCGCCGCCATCCGGTTCTTCTCTGGGCTCTCCCGTGCCATCGGGGGCCCGGAGAACCAATTGGCCGGTGTCCGATGACGAGGATAGAGATTTCCGGTCATCTCTATGACTGTCGGAGGCCCGGGCGCAACGTTATGACATCACGTCTGGGTACCCGGAAGTAAACAAAGCCGCAATCTCGGCTGTCGAGAGATGTGGGGTCTTATTTACCCTGCATCTCTCCATAAAGAGGACCTGTCACAATGATTCATATTACAAGGGATGTTTACATTCCTTGTAATAGGAATAAAAGTGATTAAAAAAAAATGTAAAAAATTAAGTAAAATAAAAAAGTAAAACATTTTAAAAATGCCCCTATCCCCGGTAGCTCGTGCTCAGAAGTGAACACACACGTAAGTCCTGCCCACATATGTAAACGACGTTCAAACCACACATGTGAGGTATCGCCACGTGCGTTAGTGCGTGTGCAACAATTCTAGCACAAGACCTCCTCTGTAACTCTTAACTGGTAACCTGTAAAGAAATTTAAAGCGTCGCCTATGGAGATTTTTAAAGTACCGAAGTTTGGCACCATTCCATGAGTGTGTGCAATTTTAAAGCGTGACAAGTTAGGTATCTATTTACTCGGTGTAACATCATATTTCACATTATACAAAAAAATTGGGCTAACTTTACTGTTTTGTGATTTTTTTAATTCATGAAACCATTTTTTTTCCCAAAAAAAAGGTGTTTGAAAAATTATTGCGCAAATACCGTGTGAGATAAAAAGTTGCAATGACCGCCACTTTATTCCCTAGGGTGTCTTATAAAAAAAAATATATATATAATGTTTGGGGGTTCTGAGTAATTTTCTAGCAAAAAAAATAAGATTTTTAGAAGTAGAGAAGTGCCAGAATAGGCCCAGTATTGAGGTGGTTAATGAAACCAAATCCAGCTCTAGCTCGTATAGGTGCAAGTGACTTTCCTCTTAATCACAGGACAGTGCTTATGCTTGTGCATAAACATCAACTGAATTTGACAGTGAGCCATGAACAATGCATAGCTTACCAAACAGGCAAACTCAAACTGTTTCACGCAGAGTTGGATACATGGATAGCCCAATAAGGTTTTAATATGGGCGCTTAATTTGGCACATAGGAGTTGATTTACTAAAACTGGAGAGTGCAAAATCTGGTGCAGCTTTACATGGTAGCCAATCGGCTTCTGACTTCAGCTTGTTCAATTAAGCTTTGACAAAAAACCTTGGAAGCAGATTGGTTTCAATGCAGAGCTGCACCAGATTTTGCGCACTCCAATTTTAGTAAATCATCCCTATAATGAAAATTTTCAGTTGTTTTTTACTAGGATCGTTACGGGCCAGGCCTGTTTATACTGTTTCCTTTTCTATTGGGGTGTTTCCCATACACTTTTTTGGACAAAATAGTGGCTAGTACAATGACTTAAAGTGGAGTTCCACCCATAAGTGGAACCTCCGCTTATCTGATTCCTCCCCCCTCCGGTGCCATATTTGGCACCTTTCGGGGGGGGGGGGAGCAGGTACCTCTTTTTTACAGGTACCCTGTCCCCATTTCTGGGAGACTGGGCCGTGGTGAAGTAAATCAGCAGCTTGGCCCCCTCCTTCTCCCTCCCCTTCTGCCGGGCCAGTGAGAGCGCAGCGCAGTAGGGACCCGGCCATGAAGCCGAAAGGCTACACTCCCGGGTACCCTTACCAGCAGCACCCGACCAGCCGATGTAAACATTGGCTGCGGTGCGGACATCGCTGGACTCCAGGACAGGTAAGGCTGGGTTCACACCTATGCGTTGCGTTTTTGAGCTTGGAGTCTTTGCCAAGTTTGCAATCAGTCGTTCAGCGGTTCCATTGCGTTTTTAGCTGCGGACTTGCATACCTGGGAAGTCTCGACGATGCCACCCAGTGACCCCGCCCCCATATGACGTCACAGTCCCGGGGAATGATGGGGCGGGGTCATATGGGGCGGGGTCACTTGGTGGCATCACCCGGTGACCACGCCCATGCCTATATAAGTGAATGCGCTCCGCTCACACGGCATTACAGCCGGAGACAGCGACGAGTCAACATCTCCAGGAGAGAAGAGGGAAGAAGGCGACAAAGAAGACCGGGCCCCCGCTAGCAAAAGAGCTGGAAGAAGATAGCGGAGGCCCGGCAGAAGGAAGAAAGAACCGGAGAGCGAGAGAAGAACCGGAGAGTGCGGAGACGACACCGGAGACCCCCGAAGTCGGAAGAGACCCCCCAAAGTTGGAAGAAGACCCCCGAAGTTGGAAGAAGACCCCTGAAGTCAGAAGAAGACCCCCGGAGCTGACTAATAAATTACTTAAAAAACCTGTGTAGTGTTTTTATTGCCATTTTTTTCCACCAGGTGAATGGGTAGGGGTACGATGTACCCCATACTCATTCACATAGGGTGGGGGGCTGGGATCTGGGGGCCCACTTATTAAAGGGGGCTCCTGGATTCCGATAAGCCCCCGCCCGCATACCCCGACAACCAACGGCCAGGGTTGTCGGGAAGAGGCCCTGTCCTCATCAACATGGGGGCAGGGTGCTTTGGGGTGGGGGGGCCGCATGTTGAGGGCATGCGGCCTGGTATGGTTCAGGAGAGAGGGGGGGGGCGCTCTCTCGTCCCCCCTTATTTTCCTGCGGCCTGTCAGGTTGCGTGCTCGGATAAGGGTCTGCTATGGACTTTGGGGGGACCCCCACGCCGTTTTTTTCAGTGTAGGGGTTCCCGTTAAAGTCCATACCAGACCTAAGGGCCTGGTATGCTCTTGGAGGGGAACCCATGCCGTTTTTATTTTTTTATTTGGCGTGGAGTTCCCCCTCAAGATCCCTGTTCAGAACGCAACACATGTGCGAATTAGATGCGTCCCCATAGAACATAATGGGCCTGAATTCGCACCTGAGCCGCACCGCAATGCCTAGAGAACGCACACGTTTTTTCGGCAATGCGCAGTGCAAATGCATCGCACATATGTGAACCAGCCTCATTGGAATCAATGTATTTTATAATGTTATGTGAATTGGATGAGGTGTAAGCCGCAACCAATTCGCATAGGTGTGAACGGGGCCTCAGTGTCCCAATATTAAAAGTCAGCAGCTACAGTATGTGTAGCTGCTGACTTAATTTTTTAAGGGGCAGGCGGAACTCTTCTTTAACTGATTGTTAATGTAATGCATTGTTATAAGAAACAATGGGGGTTATTTACGCAAGGCAAATCCACTTTGCACTACAAGTGCAAACTGCACTTGAAATTGCAATGAAAGTGCAGTCGCTGTAAATCTGAGGGGTAGATCTGAAATGAGGGGAAGCGATGCTGATTTTATTATCCAATCATGTGCAAGCTAAAATGCTGTTTTTTCTTTTCCTTGCATGTCTCCCTCGGATCTACAGCGACTGCACTTCCAAGTGTAGTTGCACTTGTAGTACAAAGTGGATTTGCCTTTAGTAAATAACCCCCAATGTCTTCAAAGCATTGGTTTTTAGATATCCTAACATCTATTTTTAGTAGGGCTGTTACTGATTAAAATTTTTGTGCTCGATTAATCGATTTTTTTGAATCAATTAATCGACTAATTTCGATTAATTATAACGCACATACAGATCCAACTACTTTTAGCTGATCTCCTTGCAGGCTGATTCCCAGTGCAGCTACCAACCACTGGAAAAATGGATAACAGGATACAAAAAACACGCAAATGCAGCGCTCAATGGGAATAGCATTAAAACTTTTATAGTCTTCAAGTAGGTAACAAAATAAATATTGCACTGGAGATAAAATCGATGTAGCTACATAAACTGTAAAAATGGTGCGAGTAATACCAAACGGTAGCAAAAGCAGTCATAAAAACATGTAGCTAAGTATGATACTGGTATAAAAATGTGTACGACGATACCACTGCTGAATCCAGATAAGGAGGGGTTAACATCAGTCCGTCGGCATGTAGATGTCCCGTGAAGGGAACTATCACAACTCCCAGTGGATGGCTGTAGAATCCCAGGTTGATAGAGGGAAGTGATAGAGGGAAGTGTAACAGCCCTTGCGTGTGGCAAATAGTAAGGTCCCGCCGGCATGCAGATATGAAGGCACAGCAAAGGAGCCCTTCAGATGGACACGGCAAGCCCCGCCAGTGTCCGTGGGGTCACTGGATCTCCGACGGAACTCTCTGAAGAGCCGGAAGCCGGCGGAGAGGTGAGTACCGATCAAAAGAATTTTGATCGATCAAAAACATTAATCGATTAATCGAGGAATTAATATTTAATTTCCACAGCCCTCATTTTTAGATATCCCAACAATCTGCTGGGCAATTTATGCTGGATGTGGCATCTACAGTATATTGTCTGGAATGTTCTGTCTTTATGGTACTTGTCTTTTTTGCTCTTTCTTTTGTCTTGTACTGTTTTAAAAACCCAATAAAAACTATGCTTGAAAAAAAATATATATAGAGCATTACCCTATTCATTAATGTTGTTCAGTGATTTGATAGTACTTAGGCTGCTTGATTAGTGACCAATAAAAAAAGGGAGAGGCAAGGTTGGTTTTATCTTGAAGTATACATTAGAGCAGGGGTCACCAACCCCCCAACACCCAAGCAGGCGGTGGCACCCATCACCTTTTTAGCTGTGTTATGACACACATGGCACACCCAACTCCCAGATGAAAGCACAGCAGCTGGGGGCATTACAAGCTGTTATTGAGGAAGTCCATCTGCTGGAGTTCTGTCACAGACCATCTTTACCTTCCATAGGAGCTAAATATATAGAGGTATGGCTACTGATAGTGGTATACAGCCAGTACCCTCCATACCAGGCCCCATCAGGGCAGCAGGTTGGCTCAGCCAGCACACACAGTATGCACTTAGCAGAGCATAGCTGAGGTTTATGCTTGTCTGCAAGACTGTTATTATCCCACTACAACTAATGGAGTATTTTGTAAGTACAAGGATTCATGTTTGTGGTGTATACGCTGATAGACTCAATTAAGCCATATCCAATATTAAGGATAATGCAACCACTCCCACCTTTTAATTGCTGTGTCCCTCTTTCTAAAGTTGGAATGTATAGCAGGTATCTGGAAGGTCTGGGGTGACACTGGGAGACCTGTCAGGTAGGTTGTACAGGGTCAAATGAATTCTAATGGTGGCCCTGTCTGAATCTTTCAGTTTCTTATAAACATCTTTTGGCACACTAATCTTTAAAGTTTCCTACCCCTGCATTACAGTGTATTATTTCAGGGACAATAGTCCCGCATGTTGTACGGTGGTTAGACAGTACATATCTTGGGTAGGTTACAATGTAAGTTGAAAAGGTGAGGCAGATTTTATACTGAAATAAAAATTAAAGTGTATTATTTCAGAGACAATAGCCACACATTTTGTACAATGACTGGACATTATGAAAGTGCCGTTGTTAGGTCACAATGTAAGTGGGAGAGAAGAGGTGGATTTTGTTCTTAATAAAAATAGTGTGTTGCTTTAAAGGCTGCAGCTAAAAATATTGTACAGTGGCTGGAGAATATGTGGCCAACTTCTTTAGGCAGCAATGTAAGAGGAAGAGATAAGGCAGTTTTAATCCTAAAGGAAAAAATTTGAAATCCATTATTTTAGACATTAGCCACAAATAGTGTACAGTCACTGGACAGTATGTATCATCTTTGTTAGGCTGCAATGTAAGAGACTAGGGCGAGCAATTTTTATCCTGAAATCAAAGTTTCAATGTATTATTTAAGAGACAATAGCCACAAATATTGTATAGTCACTGGACAACATGTAAGCAACTTTGTTGGGCCACAATGTAAAGAATAAGGGATCAGGCAGTTTTTTTTTTATCCTGAAATACATATCAGAGACATTAGTCATACATATTGGGCAATAGCTCAAGAGTATGTAAAACGCTTAGTTAGGCAGCAATGTAAGCTGAAGAGATAAGGCAAGTTTTATTGTTTATTCAAAGTTAGAGTGTATTACTTTATAGAAAATAGCCACACATATTGTGCATTCATTGGACAGTATTCACACTTGGATAGGCCATAATATAATGGGGAAAGATGAGGCAGGTTTAATCTTGAAATAGACATTAGAGTGTATTATCTGGGAGACAATAGCTGTGCCACTGGAATATGCTGCAAACTTAGGCTTCATGCCCATGGCTGCAAGAGGGCTGTACAGCATAGATTCAAGCATAATTTTCTGCCCAGGGGTCACAAGTGCAGCATACAGCCCTCTACAGTGGCAATATAAAGATATACACACCCTGACTGGTGCTTGTGTACAGGGACATATGCCTTGCCTGGAACGCAGACTGTTCCATGGCTACCCTGCCACCAGCTGATTTACCTAGTATTTTGGGAAGATGTAACGTTGGTGCCCATGCTTTCATGTGGACCCTGCCACTGACACTGTGGTACAGCGACACAGATATATTACCTTCCACATACTGGTGGAGGGCAGGGATAGGATTCTGCACAAACAATGGTGGCTAGTTACCTGCCAATGTGGTGCAGCAAAGGCCGTACATTTTAGCTACTGGGCATGGGGGGGGATTATGGGACAATTTTTCTTTTGCTCCAACAGAAAAGCCACCTGCTCGGTCAAGGATGCTACTTTAGATGGAAGGGTAAGTGAAGGAGACTTGTAGAGTGGTTGACATCTACACCTAATGTGCCATAAGTTAGGCCTCTGAAACCCCTTGTGGTATTTCCTTAAATATTTCTTGACACAGTGGATATTGCAGCATTTGCAGATGGAGAAACTTGTAGATGGATGAGAGAGGTGAAAAGTTAAGATGAGGAGTGTGGGTCTTTTGCTGCCAACCAGTATTATTGAGGTGCTGCACTCACTGAGGCTGCAGGCCACAATGGTGCTGTTGGCAGCAGATGTTCTAAAAAGGCCAAGATTGTAGAGCTCCACATTCAATGGCCAAGTCCTCTCATTATATTGTCATACCTCTTAAAATATTCAAATGTTGTCCAGCACATAAATATTCGACATCCTCCACCCCACCACGAAAAAATGGAGCTCAGGAAATTTCAAAAGTTCCTAGGTATACTTAGAGAGCAGCAGGGGCACCCTTGGGCACCGCAAGGAGAATTCTTATACACTGCGCATATTGGTGGGTGTGGCCACATTTCACCAACAGTAGGAGGGCCCTAACAGGGTATGGTTGAAAAGAACCTGAGCCTACTCACTGTACACATGGCAAACATTCCACAATTCTTTACTCACAGTATGTTTTAACCTCCCTAGCGGTAATCTCGAGCGTGACTCGGGGTTGTTTTTTTATGCTAGGATCGGTAACCCCGAGTCACGCTCGGGGTAGACATTGCAGAGCCCGCAGCGGAGTTTCCTTACCTTCTCCTGGCGATCCAGCGATGATGTCCTCTGCTGTGATCGCCAGCGAGATCTCCGGCGAGTGTCGGCACTTTCGACCCCATCTGACTTCCTAGTTCCGTTCCCTGCGAGCCGCAGCGGCGCATGGGAGCGGAACTGGGCGGCAAATTCAAAAAGGTAAACACATAGTATACATACAGTATACTGTAATCTTACTGATTACAGTACTGTATGTAATAATTACACACCCCCTTTGTCCCTAGTGGTCTGCCCAGTGCCCTGCATGCAGTTTTATATAATAAAAACGATTCTTTCTGCCTGGAAACTGGAGATTGTCCATAGCAACCAAAAAGTGTCCCTTTATGTCAAAAGTGGTTTTAGACCAGCTAGAAAACAGCGATAATAAAATAGAATCACTCGCAGAATTGAGCGATAGCGATTTGTGGGGAAATTCGTCATCAAACACTAAATCTAATGACAGCGACAATTCTGCAACTGAGCAAATTTCTGTGTTTTTGATTTGATTACATTATTGAATAATTTTTATTATAATTAGATTACTATTTTTTATAATTATTTATAGTTATTTATTATATTATAATTTATAATTTTGTGTTTCAAACTTTATCATACCCGGGATGTCTACTAGACTCTGGTTTGCTCAGGTTTAAGTAAGTAATTACTAAGAATTGCAGGCCTATAATACATAACACCAAATTTCCATGCAAAATAATTGTACCGCTTTTGGTACATAATTCCAGAAAGAATCATACCGCCAGGGAGGTTAATTAAACAACAAATCATTAAAAAAAAAAAAAAAATATCCATTATATATGCTTTTCTAGACACAAAATATGAGGCAAACATTTTCTCTGAGTCTAAATCTTTTTTTTTTTTTTCATGAAAATTTTTATTGCAGTAAGATAGCCATACAGGAAAGGGCACACTTTAAACATACTTGAAGTACATTAAAACAAGGATTTACAAAAAGGAACCAAAAAGTCCCATATGGACTTAACTATGGTGGGCAGGTTTACAGTTTCATAGGGGACAACATGGATGACAAGTGCTCCAGCTGCCTGTATAAAGAAAGTAGCACATTCAGGGATGGTGAGCCCTAGGCAGCTGATCCTGGGTGTTTGCTTCGCCCCAACAAGCAGAATGTCATTGGGAGTGAGAGCCTAAATGTCTGGCATCCAACTGTTGATTCCAATTAAGAGGGTAAGTAAGAGAGAGAGGAATTGAGCGGAAAGGACAGAGGTAGAATGAGAGGGGAAAAAGAGGAGGAGGGAAGTGAAAAAATAAATCAATCAATAAAAAAAAAGGGGGGGCGTGTTTACATGGGCATTGGGTGGGAGAGGGGCGAAGGGGGCCGAACAAACAGCAGGTGGGAGGGGGGAGTAGGAGCGGGTGCGAGATACACAATGTGCGGATGTTTGCTTACACTAACTGGCGCATGTATGTTCAAAATTCCGGAGACTCCTTATAGTTAATCCAGCAATACCAGGTCTTTGTAAATTTAGACATTATGTCTTGGGAAATGTGCGATTTGTTATATACATGTTTCGATAGGGAGGTTACACACAGGCTTAAAGTGACTTTTTTTTTTTTTTATAAATAACAAACATGTCATACTTACCTCCACTGTGCAGTTCATTTTGCACAGAGTGGCCCCGATCCTCGACTTCTGGGGTCCCCCGGCAGCACTGGTAGCTCCTCCCCACATCGTACAACCCCCTAGGAGAAGGGCTCACCCAGGGGGTTACCTTGCGGGTGTGCTCCTGAGTCCAGCATTTGCATCCATAGACACAGAATGTAGGACTCTGCCCCGCCCCCGGTGCCCGAGGCAATGGCTGTGCTGCTATCAAGCTATCCAATCAAGAGCTGAGAACCCCGGGCAGAGAGGTATAGCGCTTCTCCGCCGAGGGATCAAAGGGGGTCAGGTGAGTAAAACAGGGGGGCTAGGGGGCCGGTCACTGTCAGAAGTTTTTTCACCTTCATGCATAGGATGCATAAAGGTGAAAAAACATGAGGGTTTACAACCCCTTTAATGTTGGGAGACATTGGCTGGTTCAATACAAAACGTCCGACATGTGGCTCGTGCTTAGGGTTGGCTTCTGTCGGACAAGCATGCTGGAAAACTATCAGCCCACTGGCTCCCAACTGGTGCTCTCAGCCAATGCCTGAGAGTGCTGATCACAGCTCAGCGTTGGAAAGTTAGTACAGTGGCTCCGACCGGAGCTGACAGTTTTTCGTTTAATCCGCTGGGTTGAACGGAAAAAAACTTGGTGTGTACCAGGCCTTAGACTAAGTATTAAACATAAATGATTAATTGCGCTCTCAGACAAAATGACAGAGAAAAGCATCTTGCCTTATATTCTGATATACAATATATGCAATGTAAGCGGTGCAAGTGTAGCGCTAAATCTGATCAATACTCTATTTCCTCAATAAATGCCTAATGTGCATGCCCAAAAAACCTCTATGATCAATGGTACTAATTAGCAAAATAAATTAACAACAAATTTACTACTTTGTGCTTCCAAAAAACACATGCACTTGTGAGTGAAATGTTTCCCAACACAAATTTTTAGGTACGCTTTCAAACATATTGCCACAAAGTTTTGGTCCCGGTTATGCAATATGAATATGCGTGATGATGCTAGTATGTCTGACTCTACCCTACATGTGTCAAATAATGACATCCTCAGGGGCTCAAACACGCATTGCTCATAACACACTTACATAGTATTCCTCAAGGAGCCAGTCACGCACACTGCATTTAAAGCAATAGATTAACATAAATAAAATACAATCGTGATAATAATTCATCTGTACAAACAAAACATCAACACCTCCATGAGAAATTTTGACATACAATATTTTTATCAATAATATTCAAATAGTGTTTAACATAACCATACTGTATATATTAAAAAAAATGAAAAAATGAAAAAAGTGAACTTTTTCTTCATATGCATCCCCATTTTACATTTCCACCAGCTAAAATCATTAACAAGACTCAATGTTTCATCATTATATGCCATTAAACATTAGGGGGAATAAAAACAGTAAGAATAGCACTAAAAGAAAATGAAGCTTACATATGATGGATTTCATATGTTTTTGTGTGTAGTATTTATATCAGAGACTATATGCATGTGATAATGGTTGGATTCATTAGACATGTGCATTTGTTTTAGTCCGAATGCATTTTCGTCCGAATTTCAGGTATTTTCGTTATCGTTTTAACAAACGAAAACGAAAGCACAGAATCCGAAAACTGAAAGATCCGACATAAACAAATGCTTTATTTTCGTTTTCGTTGCGACAACAGTTCGATATAGATAGGAGATTCGACGTGATGCTGACAATAACAATCTGCGTCTATCGAATCTGTGGTCGAATGTACCTAACCTTAACTCTATTAGTCCAAGATTATTCGACATAGAGAGAAAAGATTCGACATAGAGAGAAAAGATTTGACATTATAGAGAGAAAAGATTCGATATAGAGAGAAAAGATCGCTGCTGGAATTGGGTGGGGGAAGTAAAATAAAAATAATGATGATGATGAATGTTATTGGCTGATTGTAACTAAAGAGGAGGAGCAGTAAAATAGCTAGAACTAACTTGACAATTCAACATGAACGACGAAGATTCGACAAAGCATCGAAAAACATACAAACGTCGAATCTGTCATTGAAGGCTTATGGTGTCTGTCGAAAGTTAGAAGATTCGACGGAGCAGCTAAACTGTACGACGCTGCAATCGTACATTTCCGGTCAAATGCATCCGCCCATAGGCTATAGAAGAATTCTAATGTTGGTTGACTAGTAATAGTAATTAATAAATATAATTATTACTAGTCATACAACATTAGAATTCTACTATAGCTTGTAGGCGGAACATTTGACCGGAAATGTATGATTGCAGCGTCGTACAGTTTCGCTGCTCCGTCGAATCTTCTTTGACCATTCGACAGACACCATAAGCCTTCAATGACAGATTTGACCTTAATTAATTCAGATTTTCAGACGAATGCAATTTCTAACGAAAAACGAAATAAATAAAAACGAATTTCGTGAGTAACTAAATAAATTTATTTTTCGGACGAAAACGAAATTCCGAAACGAAATATTTCATTGTGCACATGTCTAGGATTCATTGGGCGGGATTTATTAAAATGGAAGCACATAGAATCTGGTATAGCTGTACATAGGACCCAATCAGCTTCTAACTTTAGCTTATTCAATTATGCTTTGACAATAAGGCCTGGTTCACACTGGTGTGAAATGCGCTCCGACTTTGAGTGTGAGATGTCGCATGACATGTAAAAATCAATGTTTCCCTAAGAGAGCCATATTAACTGGTCCAACTTGTGTTAGTCTGACTTTGGAAAAGGTTCCTGCACTACTTTGGTCCAACTTCAGCCCATAGAATTGAATGGAAGTCGCATCCAAGTCGGATCCTCATCTTAATTGTGATTTGAATCTGACATTACAGGAAGATTACACAGGCATTCCCTAAAGTTGCTTCTAAGTCAGGTCAAATTCACACTAAAGTCACCTGGCAAACTCTCATGCAACTCTCATGCAAACGACTTTCATGTCGGAACAGTATGAACCCAACCTAGAAGCTGATTGATTACTATACACAGTTGCACCAGATTCTGTGAGCTCCAGTTTTAGTAAGCCTCCCCCATGGTCTTTGCCTATTTGTGAAGGGATTGGTTGTTTGCATTGTCTAAATGAATGTACTGTATATGAATGTTTTATTATTACCTAAAAATTATGTTTATATTCAATATCTGTAACATTGTTACATCTACCACTTTTTTTTTTTTTTTGCTTTTTAGAAGATTGGATACTGCATCACCCCAGAAAACGAATATTATCTTGTTCAGCAAGGAGACATAAGGCAGTTTAAGGTGGGATTGCAGCTAGCTTTAAAGCTATTTGAGCTTAATTCCTCAATTTCTGATATTACTTATTGCATGCTCAGTGTGGCCTGTAAAGCTAGATTCTCACATGATTCATGCCCTGCTGTGAAGCCGAAAGATGCGGCCGCTTCGCTGGACAGTGGAGCAGGTAAGTGTCTGTTTATTAAAAGCCAGCAGCTACACTTTTTGTAGCTGCTAACTTTCAATAAACATAAAAAAGGCTGGAACTCCGCTTTAAATCCCATTTTAGACAGTTGTCACCATAATAAGTATCCCCATTGGAAGATGATCCCTCTATTTTGTTCTAGTGACAACTGAGACGTTTGGATTTTTCTGCACTTTAAAGTGCCAGTGCCAATGGTCACCAGGACAAATAGGGAGGGCAAATCTCCCCAGCAGGGACACAGTCAAAAAAATAAAAATTACAGTGGATCTAGCCACTCAGCACTCTGTACTTCTTCTGCACCTTAAAGCTGATCTAAGGGTTTACTGTCCCTTTAAGTAGTTTCTTTGGGACAAGAGCTTCCTGTCTCACAGTCGGAAACAAAACTAAGTCGGTCAAAACACTGCTCAGCCAATCATTGGCAGCTTCATATTCTCTAAATCCAAAGCTAATCAGAGGAAGCTTTGTATTCATTCAGAAAATACAAATCTTGGCCCAAACTAAATTGTTAAAGGGACAGTAAACTTGGAGAGCAGCTTTAAAGTGTATTTCCACTTTTGCAGTCAAATTGGAGAAAACTCCACTATATGTTTGTAATGTGTTCCTATATTTACAGCATACCTAAAAAACTTTTTTTTTTAAATAATCCTTACCTTTTTTATGTTTCAGAGGAGAAGGTTCGAAGGCTGGCAGCTAGCATTTTTTTTTAGCTAGGTCAGCATAATCTGTCCCAATAGCTGGGCTGGGAACTGGCTCCAGTTCTCATTACCCTTTTGTTAAGACAGACAGACAGAAATCTAGCAGAAGTAATAAAATATCATCTGAATGTAATATACAGACAGGGTTAAGCCGGCCATAGATGGTGCAATTTGATTCCCTTGATACCACCATCAACACTGACTGTATTGACGGGGGAATCCCTCCCCTATTGTGCTCTCTTAAGTTCTACTATGTGAATGGGGATGTTGACATATATATTGTAGGCATTTTCCAATACCCTTTACGCTGATGAAAAGATATCATGCATTCCCACAGTACTCCATGCCTTGGTACAGGATTACTGTTGGCCTTCAATAATAAATAAGTAAAGAAATAAATATAATGAGAAAAATAATAATCTTTTTAATAGTGCAGAGATCCGAAGTGGTGTATATATAAAAAAACATTTTTGCTGAGTGTTATGAATAAAGATGAACATTTAAACCCATCCCCAGCACTTAAAATAAAATAGAGCTGTAAAAAAAAAAAGAAGCTCTCATTGCAATGCTTACCCCAGCACTTGCCATTGGTACTCTTCCTGGTTAAAAGACACTTCTTGTGAGCTCAAGGCGTTGAGCACCTGTCCTATGGGTATGCATATTCAAACTGACCAGACTCCCAGTAGATTGCTGCAAAAGAACAGCACCATCATTACATTGTGCCATTCTTTTCCGGAGCAGGAGTAAATGTGTCCAGCCTGGAGTTGGGCTTTTAATTCAATAATTAATGCAAAATGCAATATAATTGTGCAAAAATTTAAAAAAAATACAAATTCAAGTGAACTAACTTTCTTTGTGTGTCCATACAGTCCAAATCAAATACATTTCTGAAAAACAGATACGTTCTAAAACCATGGGAAAAAGTTCAGAGACCATACATATATAATATTTAGGTATACAATAAATGTGTAAAATTATGAAAATATTATAATAAATATATTTGTGGAATTAACAATCATATAATAAAATGAAATAATAATAATAAATGCACATGATTTTGCAGGAAAAAAATGTGCATTTATTATGATTATTTTTTTACAGGAACTTGCAAACATTGCACCTGCGTTCAGTGGATGGTGGGTGCAATGTCAGGCTCCTGTACAATCTCCCTTCAGCTGTCTGTCCAAATCTCCATGCGTGGTTTCAGTTAGAAAGCTGGAGGAAGATTGAATGTACTACGAGTGTGTTGATTAGCGCATTTGTAGTCTATTCAAAAATACAAGTCCGGCAGGCACGGTGGCAGACAGGATTAATAGGTTTATTCATTTAAAAAATCTCTGAAAATGAATGACGTGGCTGTATGGGCAGAGCCCCACACAGTTGCACCGATTTTAAATGTGACAGCAACTAAAGGAGAGAGGAACCACAGCCGGCTGTCTTTGGGGGGGATTCAGGGGGTATAAGGAGGCAGTGCTTTGGAACGCTACATGTTGCACTCTAACTTCAGGTGTAAAATGTAACATATTCCTAAAAGTGATCTTAGCCTTTAATTTTAGAATATGTTATTTCATTCCATAAATATATTGTATACTGCCAATCTGATGCTATTGTAAATGCCACCCCTACCACTGCCACCAGAAAGTTACCATACTTGCCATAAATTACTTAATAGCAATATTGTACACCTGTTTTTTTTTTTTTTTTTTTTTCTAAAACACAACTATTAGTCATCTAATCCACAGCATGTGTTTTACTACAGCTGAAGCACTGGCTGTCTTTATGAGAAACAAGACAGAAGACAAAATAAAGTATTAATACTTTGGACTAGATCAATTTGAAGATACAGTTGACTATTCAAAACGACGTTGGGTATCTGTTAATGCATCCTTTACATGATTTTTATTCTTATATCACAATGTTAACTTAAATGTCTTCAGTCAGTCTGATGTTAGTGATGACATATGTTTGCTAAGCTAGGTTAAAATGTTCTGAATATACATTCTGCAGTTGTTTCATTAGCCGCCATATTAAAACTACCTCTATAATTTGTCTGTAATGTACAGTTTAATGCAATTATTGCTTTTTTGACATGTAACTTACATTATTATTATTATTATATACAGCTATATTCTTTGTTTAAATTATACAAAAAAAAACTTTTTTCTGAACATTGAGCGTTGATTTAGTTATTGCGTTTGTTTGTTTTCACATGTTGTTACTGTTATGTGTTCCAAGAAAAACAGTTGTCCTATAAAAGTATCTTTATTCCAGGCTGGAAACTACTCACTAAGGGTCCTTTCACACGGGGCGGATCCGTGAAGATCCGCCCCGTGAAGCTCCGCTTGCTCTGCGGGGATCGCTCCGTTGATCCCCGCTGAGCCGACGGATGACTGGGCGGTCCCCGCACACTGTGCAGGGACCGCCCTGTCAGAGCGCCGCTCTCCCCTATGGGGAATTGGATGACGACGGACCGTAGAGTCCGTTGTCATCCGATCCGCTCCGCCGACGGAAGGAAAAATAGGGTTTTCCTCCGTCACACTTTGGCGGAGCGGAGCGGATGTCAGCGGACATGTCTCCGCTGACATCCGTGCTTCCATAGGGGTACATGGAGGATCCGTTTCAGGTCCGCCTAAAAAACTGACAGGCGGACCTGAACGGACCTCCGTGTGAAAGAGCCCTTAGCCTTTAAGTAGAAGGAAAGGCTAAAATAACCCACATTTAAAATGTTGCCTCCCCATTGCTAATACACATACAGTTTGTAATAAACCCCAGTGTAAATACCTGTTAATCTTCTTTCAAGCAGTCACATAACTGCAAAGCTCTGGCATCTCTCTGTATATGTGTGAACCGACAATGAGGCTGGATTACACTGCAGCCACTCATTTATAGGGATGGGCCGAACAGACCCCTGTTCGGTGCGCACCCAAACTTTCGAACACTGCTTAAGTTCGGACCCGAATAATGAACCCCATTAAAGTCAATGGGACCTGAACGTCAAATATCAAAAGTGCCCATTTTGAAGGCTTAAATGCAAGTAATTGGGCATACAATGGTTATAGGGGTCCGGGTCCTGCCCTGGGGGACATGTATCAATAAAAAAGAAGTTTGTGAAAAACTTCATTTTTAAATGAGCAGTGATTTTTAAAGTGAAAGCCAAAAAATGAAAAATTACTTCCAATATAGTGCCTGGGGGGTCCCCTTAGTCTAACTGTAAAGTGGCAGATCTGTACAAAGTCTAGAATCTGCTGCAGCAATAATTGAATTTATAAAGCCAAAAAGAAATGACATTGCTCTTGCAAGCTGCCTTTATTGAGGCCACAATGTAGTGCACTGGGAACAAGATTCGAGATTTTTTGGATACATTTTGGTGTCACTTTGACTTTGGATAGAAGTAAGGGGTGCGTTAAAATTGGTCTTTGGGTGTCGTGGCGCCTTCCCACCGTAACCCTATAGAGGTACTCTTGATAAAAAAAAAGAATTTGCCTTGCTGTAAAAAATTGCAGTGATATGCAGTGATATGCACCTGTCAAACAGGTAGGGGTGCAACGGATCAAAAAACTCACAGTTCGGATCGTTGCTCGGATCAGAGTCACGGATCGGATAATTTTTCGGATCAGTAAGGGAGATGTGGATATATTAGTAATGTCCACATCTCCCCCACTGTAATGTCCACATCTCCCCCACTGTATTGTCCACATCTCCCCCACTGTAATGTCCACATCTCCCCATGGTAAATCTCTAGGAGCACAGGATCTACAATGTGTGAGTGAAGAATTGTAAATGTGTAGGAGCACACAGGATCTACAATGTGTGAGTGAATTGTAAATCTCTAGGAGCACACATGATCTACAATGTGTGAGTGAAGAATTGTAAATCTATAGGAGCACACAGGATCTACAATGTGTGAGTGAAGAATTATAAATGTGTAGGAGCACACATGATCTACCACCTTGACAATTCAGTGTCCTCACAGAGATATACAGAGGACAGTGTAGCAGGTGTACTGGCAATGGGCATGTCCTTGTCTGGTGCTGCTTTGAAGCATTAAAGTGGATGTAAGTTTTGCTGTCACAATGTAGTGTATAAGATTTCCTATCATTTGTGCCAGGTCTTGCCACAATGAGTTAATCCAGCTCTGAGCAATCCTCTTTTATTGTTCAGCGAGATAAAAAACGGACAGAGTTACCTTTGTACGTTCCGCCCCCTTGCTTTGAGTGACAGGTTATTTACATATCTCATGCACTAGCTTTAGACAGGCATTATTTTTAAATTCCCACCCCCCACTCCTTTTCTGAAGTCATGTGGTTACTTTTCTGGATTTTGACTGGATGTTAGTGATCATAGCAGAAGGAATACACATGAAAATGTATGTTGACAAGGGGAGTGTAGAGGTAAGCGGGGAGTCTACTGACATCACGACTCCAGACAACAGGTCCAACCACAGAATCTGCAGTTTTTCAGTTCTTATAACAGACAGAGGGGAGACATTTGACAGATAAGGATACATGCAGGAGGCATCTATATCCTTATAGATCAGCACTATGGCAGTAGTTTAGAAAGGATGAGAGTGGGTTTACATCCACTTTAAAGCCACATTGTATAAACCAGGAAGTGATAATTACTGAGCTGAGAGGGGACATCCAGGAAGCTGGCTGTTTCCTTATTAGCAGAGCTGGCGAAGAGAACAGGAAGACACACACAGGCCAAATAAAAAAGGTAAACGATTGCTGATCATCAATTTTATACTCCTCCACTGGCTATTCGCTTCCTGTTTCGTCCATGAGATTGAATGCAGCGGCTCCACCGACAACCAACCAGAAGCTGCCCTCCGCTCGTGAGCCCTGCCCAGCGCTCCACCCTCCACCTCTGCACTGTCACACTGACACTGTTCTGCTCACCTAGGCCGCCGACGGGTGTACTAAGATGGCCACCGCTCCGGAGCTAGGCCGAAGCCTCGGCCTTTCCTATGGCCATGACAGTGGAGCTCAATCCGCAGATCCAATGGTGTGCCGATCCGAACATGTTGACCCGTTCGGATCACGGACCAATGATGATCCGTTGCACCACTACAAACAGGTGCTGAAAAATTGGCCTTTGGGTGTCGGTGGCACCTTCCCACCGTAACCCTATAGAGGTACTCTTGATAAAAGCAAGAATTGCCCTTGCTGTAAAAAAATGCAATGATATGCACCTGTCAGACAGGCGCAGAAAAATTGGTCTTTGGGTGTTAATTGTGCCCATGAAACTTAAATGAGTCATTTACACTGAAGAGGTGGAGCTTAGCAGTCACGTGACCGCTTGGAAGAAGATGGTAAAATATATTTACACTGAGGGTTTTTATAAACTGTATTCATCCCGTATAAGAGTAGTGTGGAGGCAACATTTTAAACATGGGTTATTTTAGCCTTTACTTCTGTTTTACTAGCCAAACCAATTCGGAGGAAAAGGAGGTGGTTCCAAAATTAAACCAAATTTGCTGCTTTATTTTCAGTGTAAGAGAATAACCTTTGAACCTTCCAATATGGTACTGCTACTGTTCACAAATGAAAATCATAGTTAAAGAATAAATGTATATCTCAACCACTAACCACTATAAAAGCAACATGCTGGATATACATACATACAGTTATTATATCAAAACGATACAGCTGCATCACATACAGTGCCTTTAAAAAGTAGTCATACCCCTTGACATACTCCAAATTTTGTCATGTTACAACCAAAAACTTAATTGTATTGTATTTTTGGGGTATTTTATGTTCTAGACCAACACAGAGTGGCACATAATTGTGAAGTGGAAGGAAAATGGTTTTCAAAATCGTTTACAAATATGTAAAAAGTGTGGCATGCATTTGTATTCAGACCCCTTTAGAGCCGGTTCACACAGGGGCGTCCTGGGATCCGACTTCAGGTCGCCCAAAGTCGCCCCAAATCGCACGGTTTAGAAAAGTAATGGAAGTGAATGGAGCCGTCTTAATGTACACTACTGCAGTCGCTCCGACTTCAGAAAAGGTTCCTGTATGACTTCAATCCAACTTCTAGGCGTCTTGTACCCATTGATTTCAATGGAAGTTGCCTCCAAGTCGGATCCCCTGTCTTAACTTAAGCAACTTTCCAGGAAGTAAAAATAGTTTTACAGGCAAACCCCTCCCACAGAGCTGATTATTGTTTGATTGGCCACTGGAAAGCCTCCTGTCCTGGAGGCAACTTGAAGTTGCCTTGTAAGTTGCCTCATGTCGCGCTGTGATTCATGCTCAAGTCGTGTCCAAGTTGCCTCCCAAAGTAGCACTGGAAGTTGTGTTGCCCCTGTGTGAACCGGCTCTTACTCTGATACCCCTAGCTAAAATCTAGTGGAACCACTTGCTTTCAGAAGTCACTCAATTAGTAAATAGAGTCCATCTGTGTGTAATTTAATCTCCATATGAACACAGCTGTTCTGTGAAGCCCTCAGAGGTTTGTTAGAGAACCTTAGTGAAAAAACATGAAGGCCAAGGGACACACCAGACAGGTCAGGGATAAAGTTGTGGAGATGTTTAAAGCTGGCTTAGGTTATAGAAAAATATCCCAAGCTTTAAACATCTCATGGAGCACTGTGCAATCCATCATCCGAAAATGGAAAGAGTATGGCACAACTGCAAACCTACCAAGACATGGCCATCCACCTAAACTGACAGGCCCAGCAAGAAGAGTATTGAAGCAGAAATCTGGGATTTTCAAAAAAATCCCCATTAGTACACAAAACACTAAACAGTTATTACATTTGTGAAATTTCTTACTGTTTAAGAGAGATGTCTGAATTTTCACAGTCAGCTCTATGATTCAAAAAATGCAGCCTGCATGTCAGGGGCCACCAGTGCCGCATGTCAGGGGCCACCAGTGCAGAGTCACCAGTTCCTTATCAGTGCCCATCGGTGCGGAGTCACCAGTGCCTTATCTGTACCCATCAGTGTGGTGACACCAGTGCCTTATCAGTGCCCATCAGTGCAGTGTCACCAGTGCCCATCGGTGCAGCATCACCAGTGCCTTATTAGTGCCCATCAGTGTGGTGTCACCAGTGCCTCATCAGTGCCCATCATTGCAGAGTGGGGATAGTTACAGATAATCGGGACAGAACGTATCTTGGGCTGACAGGTCTGTATGTGAATGCACCGCTCGTCCTACAGCCCCACCTCCCTGCACCGGAATTGTGATAGAGAACGCAATGTTCCAATGTGCAGGGAGGCGGGGCGCTACAACGAGCAGTGTTTGCACATACAGACCTGTAAGACCGAGATGCGCTCTGTCCCGATTATCTGCAACTATCCCCGCTCTGGAGAGAGATGGCGGGATTGCGGGCGGTGGTGGCAGGGGGGACACGGGAAGTGCTGGCAGGGAGGAGGAGGAGGTAGCAGAGGAGGAGGACACCACCTCTATGGGTGGCACAGACCAGGGGCTGTAAAACCCTCTCTGCCCACTACAGCAAGCCAGGTGGAAGTACAATGAAAAAAAACACACAATAATTGTTGCACTAAGGTATTACCAGCATGCAAAGCTGTATCGTTCACGGGATAAGGGAAACGGTTATAATGTCAGGATTCAGGACATATAGTCCAAAAATTTTAAAAATGAGCAGCAGAAAGTCAATAAATTAAATGTTTAAAAGTGACTCCTGATGGAAATATAGTTTTTAGAAAAGGAGGATCTGTAGCCTGGGTGTTTACCACAGGGATTTGTAACTGGCACAGGGAAGGCAACACGCTGAAGGATAGAAGAACCTCTGGGATAAATACAAAAGGAGACAAGCAGCGCCAATCTATGTGCAGTCGCAATGCAACATGTTTAATTTAAGTAGTAATGCACTCAGAGTATGATAAAAGCAGGCACATCATTGTAGAAGTCTAGTGGACAGCAGGGATCCACAGACGATCTTCCAGGCGGCGCTGGTTTCCGTGTCCCGGGTTTGAACATGCAGGGCGCAGAGGTAAGTCATCACTCAGAGGGTCCCTGGTCTCAGTGGGAGCATGCGTGCTCCTTCATCAGGCATAGCGTTCGGCCATCTTAGATGAGGTATATAGGGCTGGCATGGCAGGGCAAGCGGGCCAATCAGGTCACAGCACCGCCCCCTCCTTTTTTCAGTGTGACTGTCCACATCAGGGAAGCTGGGGGGCGGGGATTGGGCGTGGATTAGTTGTAAGGCATATTGAATGTTATATGTAAGGGAAATCATCACATAGTAGAAAAAGAGCGGGGGGGGGGGGGGGGGGGTTGAGGGGGAGAGGCGAAACACAGGAACAAAATAGAAATAAGACTCAGAAAAACAAAGACTCACAAGACAAAAACTCAAAATGGGATGGGATGGGCAATCTAATTGAAGGATGAATTTAATAAATGCATATATCCTCTTGTGAGAAGAAGAAAACATACACATTATATATATATATATATATATATATATATATATATATATATAAAATATCTCTGCTGTAGGATATATTGAAAAATATATTATATCCAAAAAATATATGTAAACGAATATATATATATATATATATATATATATATATATATATATATATATATAAAAAAAATGGATAAAAAAAAGAATAAAAATAAAATGGATTTGCAGATGTATGAGAGAAATCTATGGGGAAATTATATACATACATACATACATACATACACACGGAAACGACTAGTTGCTATCGATATATACATATGCCCCACATACTAAAAAACAAACGATATATCTGGAAAATTATTCAATTATATGTCAAAAAATACATATTTCGGCTCATGAGGGAATACATAAACATACATATGGAAAAAACACATACATATATAAACATATATGCGCATATAAACACATAATTAATATGATTAGTGAAGAACAAAAGGGTCAAGGGATGGGGGGGACTGTATGATGCATGTACTTACTTGGGCCGTTTCTATGTGTGGAATTTAATAGTGTCTCAAGACTATAAAGATCCTGTGAAGCAATATAATGGGAATTGGTTAGTAAACAATAATTTCTTTCAACCGTTTGAAACGAAACTGTACTCACAATTCAGACTATATCACACAAGGCAACTTGTTCAAAACCAAATTCGAGGACAAAGGGTATCCCCTCAGCCCTAGTTCAGGAAGCGTTTGCCAGCTTTCTAGATGGCGAAACTTCCACCACCTGTTCCAATTCTTCCTCACATACTGAATCACATACTGAACCTACACCTTCTACTCAACCTCATACTACCAGGTTCATACCTCCATTCCTTTCCCAGCATAAAAAAAAATGGAAAGAATTTTTCAAAAACATTGGGGGATTCTGCTAGAGGACCCCTTGCTGAAAACACGTATCTCAAGTGTACCTAGGATCACATATTGAAAGGCTAGAACAGTGTTTCTCAACCCTTTTACCGTGGAGGAACCCTTGGCAAAAAGTCTGAGATCTCGGGGAACCCCTAAAAAAAAAATTCAGATCTTCAGCTCTCGGAACATCGTATCTGATCAGCAAGCTGTAGATATAACCACGTTTATTGTAGAAATAGCTTTAAATAATGGAATAAAAATTAGAACTCACCTGACACCAACATTATAGTGTGAACAGTGCACATAGAAATCAATTGTTTTCTTTATGTCCCTGCAGAGACCTGCGTTACAACAAGCCCAAAATATTTTAAGCAAGTCAAATTTGTACACATTTTCCATTTTTTGCACATATGCTGTGAACGAGGCCTTACTGAACTTGAACAAAACTCCCAAATATTGTAACTGATAAATAGGATAGCAGACTACGGGAACAGTTGGGACTTGTTCACAACATTCATGCATAAGAATTGATGGTGCAGATTTGATCTGCATAGACTACTTTGGTCTTGTCCATGTCATGTGCAGAGAGACATGCACTTTCCTAACGTAGGTCTCTGCTAGAACATAAAGAAAATAACTGATTTCTATGTGCCCTGTTCACACCACAATGTTGGTATCATTTGAGTATTTTTCTCTGCAGAGAAATGCATACATGTTGCATATTTCTGTGCAGAAAAAATATGCACATGATACCAATGTTGATTTCAATGTGCACTGACAGCGAGTACTGTCAATGCGCATTAATACCTGGTGCCTCCTCTATAGTTCCAGCTCCTCTGAACCTGTGAGGGTGGTACCAGGAAGAGTGCTGACAGTGGAAGCACATGGCTGAATCTTGCAGGAGGTGAGATCCTGTGTATGGTAGTGACTGAATGCAGACTGCAGGGGCCTGTGGCTGGATGAGACTGAATCATAATAGGATTATGTACAAATATGGCAAAATAAAGCTATTATAATCTCACCTCCTGTTACATTCAGCCTGTGTGCCTCAACTCTCTGACCCCCCCCCCCCCCCCAGTCTGCAATCAGTGCTGTTATACACAGGATCTCATCTCCTGTTCTCTGCTCTTCCCTCCCCCAGCAGTCTGCATTCACCCCTGACATACACAGGAACTCAGCTTCTATCTAATCTAGCCATGTGCTCCTTTTCTCTGCTCCCCCCCTCCACAGTGTGCATTACTGCTACCATTGAGACAGATCTCACCTTCTGATCTGGTGCTTCCGCCTCCATAGTCCTCATTCTCGGCTCTCTTCACGGCTCCCACTCTGTGCTCCCTGCCTCCAGTCTTCATTCTCAGGTCCCATGGCTCTCCACTCTCCATGCCTAGCTCTCCATGCCCGGCTCCCCGCTCTCCATCAGTGGCGTCACTAGGGTTGGTGTCACCCGGTGTGAAAAAAATTGGTGTCAACCCCCCTCCACCCACTATAGTCCCTCTTCAGTACAGACCCCCCATTAAGTACAAACCCCCCTCCATCAGTATAGACCTCCCTCCAAGTGCAGAAACCCTATCAGCATAGACCACCTCAGAGAAGACCCCCCTCCATCAGCATAGACCCCCCACATAGGCACCCCAAGTGCAGACCACCTCCATTAGCATAGCCGCCCTCAGTGCAGACCCCCTTCAGCATAGACACCCCCCAGTGTAGACCCCCCTCCATCAGCATAGACCCCCAGTGCACACCCCATCAGCATAGACACCCCCAGTGCAGACCCCCCTCCATCAGCATAGCCCCCCTCAGTGCAGACCCTCATCAGCATAGACACCCCCTAGTGCAGACCCCCTTCCATCAGCATAGCCCCCCTCAGTGCAGACCCCATCAGCATAGACACCCCCTAGTGCAGACCCCCTTCCATCAGCATAGCCCCCCTCAGTGCAGACCCCCATCAGCATAGACACCCCCTAGTGCAGACCCCCTTCCATCAGCATAGCCCCCCTCAGTGCAGACCCCCATCAGCATAGACACCCCCTAGTGCAGACCCCCTTCCATCAGCATAGCCCCCCTCAGTGCAGACCCCCATCAGCATAGACACCCCCTAGTGCAGACCCCCTTCCATCAGCATAGCCTCCCTCAGTGCAGACCCCCATCAGCATAGACACCCCCTCCATCAGCATAGCCCCCCTCAGTGCAGACCCCCATCAGCATAGACACCCCCATCCATCAGCATAGCCCCCCTCAGTGCAGACCCCCATCAGCATAGACACCCCCTAGTGCAGACCCCCTTCCATCAGCATAGCCCCCCTCAGTGCAGACCCCCATCAGCATAGACACCCCCTAGTGCAGACCCCCTTCCATCAGCATAGCCCCCCTCAGTGCAGACCCCCATCAGCATAGATACCCCCTAGTGCAGACCCCCTTCCATCAGCATAGCCCCCCTCAGTGCAGACCCCCATCAGCATAGACACCCCCCTCCATCAGCATAGCCCCCCTCAGTGCAGACCCCCATCAGCATAGACACCCCCATCCATCAGCATAGCCCCCCTCAGTGCAGACCCCCATCAGCATAGACACCCCCTAGTGCAGACCCCCTTCCATCAGCATAGCCCCCCTCAGTGCAGACCCCCATCAGCATAGACACCCCCTAGTGCAGACCCCCTTCCATCAGCATAGCCCCCCTCAGTGCAGACCCCCATCAGCATAGACACCCCCATCCATCAGCATAGCCCCCCTCAGTGCAGACCCCCATCAGCATAGACACCCCCTAGTGCAGACCCCCTTCCATCAGCATAGCCCCCCTCAGTGCAGACCCCCATCAGCATAGACACCCCTCTCCATCAGCAAAGCCCCCCTCAGTGCAGACCCCCTCCATCAGCATAGACCCCATCAGCATAGATACCTCCACTTGTGCTAGTAGTCCCCCCCTCTCCCCTCCCATAGCGCCCCCAGCACATGTCCATAAAATACACTATTCAGACCTCAGAACAGCGCAGCATAGACATAGCGGGTGTCCCTCCTCGGACTGCCTCCTCCTGTCCTGTGTATATGTAAACAGAGGAGGGAGGACTCGGGGAGGTGGCTTAAGTCCGCTCCGCTGTGAGAGACACAGATCAGTGCAGGGGTGTGCGGACCGTGTGATGCCACTGCCCACAGGCGTCACCCGGGTGCGATCTGCACCCCCCACTCAGCAAAACCACTGCTCGGCTCCCCGTCGAATTTTAAAACTCCCGCTCTCTGCCTTTCCGCTCTCTGAGTTCTCTGAGCCGGAACTACAGAGAGAGCATCGGGTATCAATGCGCGCTGACTGTTCTCACTGTCAGCGCGCATTGGGAACAGTGAAAACAATATTGGACGGATATACATCCGCCACAATGTTGAATCGCGGCGGAACCCCTGGGGACTTCTCGCGGAACCCCAGGGTTCCGCGGAACCCCGGTTGAGAAACACTGGGCTAGAAACATAAAAATCTGTATTGCTCCCAGCAAATTAAAATCTACATATAAAAAACCTACACTGTCTCTGACCTTCCTTTCAATCGAAGGCATGTATCAATGTAAAAAGTTACAATGCCTAACCTGTAAATTTGTTTTCCATCGTCAAAAATCTTTTACCACAAAAGTGAAAACCTATCTCCTAAACAAATTCTTTAATTGTTCTTCTGAGTTTGTAATATATGGTATCTCCTGTCCCTGCGGCCTGCTCTACATTGGTCGCACCATCTGGACATTACGAAATAGGATTTTCTACTCACCGTAAAATCCTTTTCTCTGACTCCATGGACCGACACAGCTTCTCTATTGACAAAGTGGGTATTATCCGTTAATTAGGAGTGACTAGGCAGAAAAACTTGTAAAAAGTGTTGCATCACACCTTCTACAGTACCGCCCAGGGGGCGGACCCTCTGGGTATAACCTCTCAGTCTGCATCTCGCAGATCAGTTTGTCAAAAAGCAGTACAAACTTAAAAGGAGGGGTGGGTGCTGTGTCGGTCCATGGACTCAGAGAAAAGGATTTTAGGGTGAGTAAAAAATCCTATTTACTCTTTCGTCCATGGACCGACACAGCTTCTCTATTGACAAAGTGGGACATCCCAAAGCAGTGTCAGAGAAAAAAACGAGGGGTGGTAACAGCATAAAAACAAACTTCACCCCAAAATACAAAACAGCACTCCTCCAACGGAGGAGTTGCAACTCTAAACAGCCGCTTGCAAAACCTTGCGGCCGAAAGAGGCATCCGAAGATGCACCTACATCAACTTTGTAGAATTTTGTGAAAGTGTGAGCGGACGACCAAGTCGCCGCTTTACATGGTTGGGAAACAGACGCTTGATGTCGGAAAGCCCAAGAGGCACCTATTGCCCTGGTCGAATGCGCCGTGACAGGAAAGGGGGGCGCCTGACCCTTTAAGGCGTAAGCCTGGATTACTATCTGTCGGATCCACCTAGAGATGGTGGCCGATGAGACTGCTTGGCCCTTCTTGGGACCAGCCACCGAAACAAACAGTGAGTCTGACTTCCGGAACAGGGAAGTAGCAGATAGGTATACTCTCAAAGCTCGGACAACGTCCAAGGAATGCAACGCCGACTCCTTAGGATTCGACGGATGGGGACACAAGGATGGAAGTACAATGTCTTCGTTGAGATGAAAAGCCGAAACGACTTTCGTAAGAAAGGAAGGCTGCGGCCGCAGCACCACCTTATCCTTGTGGAAAATCAAATAGGGAGCCTTGCAGGACAAGGCTGCCAGCTCAGAGACTCGTCTAACTGACGTAACAGCCACCAAAAAGACCACTTTCTGAGAAAGTGTCAACAGAGGAATATCTCTAATCTTCTCAAACGGTGCCTTCTGAAGCACCGAGAGGACCAGGTTCAAGTCCCACGGAGGTAACGGGGGACGGACCGGAGGGGCCACATGTCGAACCCCCTGCACAAATGTACTCACGAGAGAGTGAGTCGCCAGGGGTCGCTGAAAAAAGACAGCCAGGGCAGATATCTGACCCTTAATCGTACTTAGGGTAAGCCTTTGGTCCACCCCATGCTGTAAAAACAGCAGGATTCTGGAAACCAAATAGGTACACGGATGCCATTTCATTTCCTCACACATGGAGATGTAGGCCCTCCAAGTGCGGTGATAAACCTTCCTAGAGGACGGTTTTCGAGCACTTCTCATAGTAGAGATTACTGAGTCTGACAGGCCCCGGTCTCTCAGTACCTGGTTCTCAACAGCCATGCCGTTAAAGCCAATGACTGTAAAGCAGGATGGAATATGGGACCTTGCGATAGCAGGTCCTTCCGTAGTGGTAGGCGCCAGGGGACGTCTGCTACCAGATGTACTAGATCGGCGTACCAAGGACGCTGAGGCCAATCTGGAGCGATTAGGATCATTGGAATTCCCTCTGCCTCCACTCTGCGGAGCAGAAGAGGAAGAAGCCTTAAGGGAGGGAAGGCATAGATTAGCCGATACTGACCCCACGATGCTACCAACGCGTCCGTTGCGTCTGCCCATGGGTCTCTTGACCGGGCCACAAATCTCAATACCTTCCGATTGAGTCGGGAAGCCAGAAGATCTACGTCTGGTGTGCCCCATCTTTGGCAGAGGAGTTGGAACACCTACGGGTGTAAGGACCATTCTCCCTGGTCCAGCATCTGGCGGCTCAGGTAGTCCGCCTGCCAGTTTTCCACACCCGGAATGTACACAGCCGATAGTGCCGGTACGCTCTTCTCTGCCCACTTCAGGATGCGAGCAACCTCCGATGCTGCAGCTGAGCTTCTTGTTCCTCCTTGATGATTGACATATGCCACCGCTGTGGCGTTGTCTGACTGGATCCTGACTGGACGCCCTTGCAGTCTCTGAGACCATTTGAAGAGGCACAGCTTGATCGCCCGGATCTCCAGGACATTGATCGGCAGGAGGGCTTCCTCTGGGGTCCAGCGACCTTGCGCCGGCTGGACACCCCAGACTCCCCCCCAACCTGTAAGGCTGGCGTCCGTCGTGATCACTATCCAGTAAACCGGAAGAAATGACTTCCCGGCCATTAGAGCTGGTGCTGTCAGCCACCATACCAGGGATCTCCTGACTAGGTGGCTCACTCGGATTTGATAATCCAGAGATGAAGGGCATCTGTTCCATCTGGACAGAACTTCCTTCTGTAACACTCGAGTGTGGTATTGAGCATATGGGACCGCCTCGAAGGAGGCTACCATGAGGCCCAACACTCGCATGCAAAAACGGAGTGACGACCAATTCCTGGAAGTCAGCTGCCGTACTGCAGCCCGGAGGGTCTGCAACTTCTCCACAGGGAGGAATACCTTTGCCTCTGAGGAATCCAGAATCAACCCCAGGTACACTAGGCGTTGAGTGGGCACCAATACTGACTTTTGCGTGTTTAGTATCCAACCACAGTCTCAAAGAGTCTGACAGGTAATGGACACGCTTACCTCTAATTCTGAGCTTGAAGGGGCCTTCAGCAGAAGGTCATCCAAGTAACCTGTGATAGCGATACCCCGCTGTCTTAGAAGTGCCAGAATCGGAGCGAGCACCTTGGTGAACGTCCTGGGTGCTGAGGCAAGGCCAAACGGGAGGGCCACAAACTGGTAGTGGTTCTTCCCGATAGAAAATCGCAGAAACCTCTGGTGTCTGGAGTATATGGGGACATGCAGGTATGCGTCCTTGATGTCCAAGGAGGCCAGAAAGTCCCCCGGATGGAGAGCCGTGACTACAGATCGAACCGACTCCATCCAAAATCTTTGTACTTTCACAAAGCAATTGAGGGCTCTGAGATCCATGATTGGCCGAACCCCCTCCTTCTTCGGCACAATGAACAGATTTGAGTAAAAACCCTGACCCCGTTCCTGTTCTGGAACTGGAATAACTACCCCGCATTCCAGTAGACCCTGGACCGCCCCATACAGGGCCTCCCGACGGGTCGGTAGTAGCTGGAGATTGGAGGTGATGAATCTGTCCGGAGGACAAGAGTGAAAAACTAACTTGTAGCCTGAGGAGATTACTTCGCAAACCCACCTGTCGGAGACTAGAGCAGTCCACTGAGTCGCGAATTTGCGAAGACGTCCCCCCACCCGAGAGCTGGGTGGGGGCGGACCTTCATGTGGACGCAGATTTGTCCGCAGGCTTGTTGGGTCTGCGGGACCAAGGACGCTTTTGTCCTTGGGCAGGTGCTTTATCGGCCTGGGGTCTTTTCCCTGTCGCCTTAAGGGGGTGAAAAAACCGCTTGCGTGCAGTAAAGGAGGGCCCTTGCCCTTGGCGTGGTCCCTTACCCTTGCTAGTTTGGGGAAGCAAAGTGCTTTTACCTCCTGTGGCATCCTTGATGATGTCATCCAGAGAAGCCCCAAAAAGTCTGTCGCCCTTAAAAGGCAGATCCAACAGGGCTTTTTTTGGAAGTCTGGTCCGCAGACCAGCCCTTTAGCCAGATCAGGCGGCGTATTGCTACTGCAAAACCGAAGCTCTTGACAGCAGGGGAATAGTATTCATGTCTGACTCGCAGACAAACTTAAGGCCCTGGACCAACTGGTCGGCCAAAGTTATCTCATTAGGAGGAGCATCTCGCTCCTTTAACCCCTGGAGTAGCAATTTTGCCCATTCAGTAAGTGTCTGAGACACTAGGGCCCCCGCCAATGCCGGGCGTACTGCCGAGCCTAGCGAGCGAGTGCTTCAGCCTTCTTATCCACAGGGTCTTTGAAAACAGGAGCCCCTTCTACTGGAATAGTGGTGGCTCTATTAAGTCTGGACACCGAAGGGTCCACTATAGGGGGAGCGGTCCATATCTTCAGAAAACTCTCCTCAAAGGGGTACCGTACTGCAAACCTCTTTGGGGCTGTAAAGACCCTCAGTGGGTTCTCCCATTCCTTGTATAAGAGTTTGTCAAAATAAGACACACAAGGGAACACCTTAGCAGTGCGGGCAGGTTTACGAAACCCAAAGGGGACTGGAGTATCTGCTACTTCTGCAGTATTTTCCAACTTTAGCGTATCCCGCACTGCAGTAATAAGGTCAGATACCAAAGCCGTCTTGCGTACTGACCTGGACTTGGAGTCCTCCTCACTGTCCGATCGGTCACGGTCTGCAGTCTCTGATGCATCAGAATCTGGGCCATGAGCCGTAGCTGGACCTGGTTCTGCATCAGAAATATCCCCAGAAGATTGCAGGGGACGGGGGCGCTTTTTTTACCCCCTGTATTCCCGTGTGCTGCTTCCACCCTGGCAGCAAACGCCTCTAGGATTGCCGACATAGCATCCATAGACACCTCAGGGACACCAGCTGCTAAATCTGGTGTTTCAGGGGAGAAGACATCTGGCTCAGATGCCATGCTGACCACACGCTGACACCCACAGGGCTCCAGGCAAGATATCAATAGGCCACCCTCCTGTGCTGCAGAGAGGCTGGGTCACCCAGAGGACTCATCACCCTGGATAGGTACTGCTATGCTGCCGTGTGCTGCACCTGTGATGCTGTCCCTCTGCTGCTGTGTCAGTCTGCTTCTTTTATCAGCACTTCCTGTGTGAATTTTCGCGCCAGTGTAATGCACCCTAGAGGCCGGAGGCTCTTGCAAAATGGCTGCCAAAAACGTCTGTATGGAAGATAATGTGGGCTCCAAGAAAATGGCAGCGGAGCCGAAGATAGAGGTCAAGCAGCCGTAGCCCACAAAAAGATGGCCGCCGAATGGCAATCTATACATACAGGGTGGACAAACATGGCCGCCGATCACCTGATAGGGGCCAGTGGGTGTGGCCGAACCACAGGAAGATGGCCGCCGGGCAGTCACAAGAGGCCAAACTTGGCATGGACCACCTCAAAATGGCCGCCGACAGCATGGAGGAGGAAGGACACACACACACACACACAGGTACGCAGAAATGACATTTCTTTTAAATGTTAGTTACAGCCAGCCCCCCTCCAGTGTGACCCCTTAGGTGACCCCCAGCACCCAGCAACCTTTAGCTAGAAGCCCAGGGAGGAGGGAAAGCCAGGGAGAGAGGGAAGAAAGGGGCCACAACCACTTACTTGATCTCTCCAGGAATGTCCAGCTAAATCACCCAGCCGAGGCAGGGGAGTTTTACTTACCTATCCTGCATGTATTATGCTGGAAGACATTCCAAACAGATCATCGTCCGCGCACGGAAGGTGACTGTTGGCCAGGCATGCTGTGATTGGACTCAAAAGGGACGATCATATGTATGCCCTGGAGCATGACACTCACCGGACAGGCTGCTGCGACTCGGCCGTAAGGTCAGCCGAAGCTGAGCGGTCCGATGCAAGCCTTGGAGCGTAAGCTCACCGGCCAGGCTGCTGCGACTCGGCCGTAAGGTCAGCCGAAGCTGAGCGGTCCGAAGCAGGCCCTGGAGCGTAGGCTCACCGGCCACCCGTGGAGCGACGGGCATGTCGTGGAAAACCCTAGGGTCGGCACACGCTCGATGGCCGAAACTGGGGAGACTACAAGGATCGAGGCTCCAGCCTGTCACCCAGTCGGGTGAGCCATGTCCTACTCCTTGCTAGACAGAAAAAAAATGATCTGCGAGATGCAGACTGAGAGGTTATACCCAGAGGGTCCGCCCCCTGGGCGGTACTGTAGAAGGTGTGATGCAACACTTTTTACAAGTTTTTCTGCCTAGTCACTCCTAATTAACGGATAATACCCACTTTGTCAATAGAGAAGCTGTGTCGGTCCATGGACGAAAGAGTAAAAAGGTTTGGTGAACATTGTAGGTGTATATATAAAAAAATGTGTATGTTTTCTTCTTACAAGAGGATATATACATTTATTAAATTTATCCTTCAATTAGATTGCCCATCCCATTTTGAGTTTTTGTCTTGTGAGTCTTGGTTTTTCTGTGTCTTCTTTTGGACTATGTGATGGTTTCCTTTACATATAACATTCGATATGCCTTACAACCAATTAACGCCCAATCCCTGCCCCCCCCGGCCTGATGAAGGAGCATGCATACTCCGAATGCATGCACATCATAGCATCCTCCCACTGAGACCAGGGACCCTCTGAGTGACGACTTCCCTCTGCATGTTCAAACACGGTCCACCGGAAACCACCAGCGCCGCCGAGCAAGACACTACAGCGCCGACTGGTAGATCGTCTGTGGATCCCTGCTGTCCATCCTGCTGTCCACTTGACTACAATGATGTGCCTGCTTTTATCATACCCTGAGTGAGTGCATTACTACTTGAATTAAACGTGTTACATTGCTTCTGCACTTAGATTGGCGCTGCTTGTCTCTTTTTATGGAAGTACAACTCCCTGCTCGCTTTCAGAGGACTACAAGGGGGCATGTCAGATCGTTGGCTGAGGTTACGGGAGGACTAGCAGCCAGCGGTCTAGCAAACAGGAAATTACCAGGCAATAATGTTTTATCAGCAAGTTCAGCAGGCTATTACAGAGGAACTACAGAGCTCAGAAGAACATGACTGACATAGTTGGTGACGGTAGGAGATCAGCAACGAGAACATGGAAAAAAGTTTTCGCCCGGAGTTCTGTTTTAGTCAGAGAAGCAGCCAAGGAGAGCTGCAGAGATCCACAGCTCAGGTGGGAGAATCTGTCCACAGATGAACTATTAGTTGTGCACCCCACAAATCTGGCCTTTATGAAAGAGTGCCAAGAAGTAGACATGTGCGGTTCGCTTTGTTCCAAAATAATATTCGGACAATTTTTTTGTTATTCGGAGATTCGGAAATATCCAAATACCCGAATTACAATTTAAACAAAGTTTACTCAATGCTCCGAATAATGAAACAGAATTTGTCTGAATTTCAGAAATTCGGACTGAAATTCTAATCGAACTCCAGTCGAATTCTAACTGTACACATATTGCTGAAATCAAAGACTGTGTGTGTTATTAGAGTACAATTTCGAAATAATGCTGTTTTAGTTAAGCCAATGGTGATTTAAAGAGTCATTGTAATAATTTAATAAAGATTTTTCTTTTGCTTGTTCACTTACCACATTCGAATCGAAAAAATAAAATCTAAAGCTTTTTTTTCAGCGGATTCAAAATGTATCGATTTGAATCGAAAAAAAAAAAAAAACAGAATCGGTAAATTCAAAGAAAATTTTAAAAATTCCGAATACAATTTCCGAATACAAATTGAATGATTCAACTGAACTTAATGAAACAAAATAACTAGATTGATGAATCAAAACAAACTAAACATATTTGATAGTCATGCACATGTCTACCAAGAAGAAAGCCATTGTTGAAAGAAAGCCATAAGAAGTCCCGTTTGCAGTTTGCGAGAAGCCATGTGGGGGACACAGCAAATGTGTGGAAGAAGGTGCTCTGGTCAGATGAGACCAAAATGTAATTTTATGGCATAAAAGCAAAACGTTATGCACATCACCCTGAACACCCTATCCCCACCGTGAAACATGGTGGTGGCAGCATCATGTTGTGAGGATGCTTTCCTTCAGCAGGGACAGGGAAGCTGGTCAGAGTTGATGGGAAGATGGATGGAGCCAAATACAGGGCAATCTTAGAAGAAGACCTGTTGGAGTCTGCAAAAAACCTGAGCAAAGGTTTACCTTCCAGGACAACAACCCTAAACATACAGCCAGAGCTACAATGGAATGGTTTAGATCAAAGCATATTCATGTGTTAGAATGGCACAGTCAAAGCCCAGACCTAAATCCAATTGGGAATCTGTGGCAAGACTTAAAAATTGCTGTTCACAGATGCTCTCCATCCAATCTGACAGAGCTTGAGTAATTTTGCAAAGAATGGGCAAAAATTTCACTTTCTAGATGTGCAAAGCTGGTAGAGACATCCCCAAAAAGACTCGCAGCTGTAATTGCAGCGAAAAGTGGTTCTACAGAGTATTGACTCAGAGAGGATGAATACAAATGCATGCCACACTTTTTAGATATTTATTTGTAAAAAATTTGGAAAACCAATTATTTTCCTTCCACTTTACAATTATGTGCCACTTTGTGTTGGTCTATCACATAAAATACATTCACGTTTTTGATTGTAACATGACAAAATGTGTAACATTTCAATGGGTATGAATTGTTGTGCTTATCAAGGGACAGTTTGCCTGTACAATTTTAATTATTGAGTAATTTTTAACAATAGATATTTTTGAATACAAGTCAATCTATATGACATTGTCTATAATGTGAAACTTATTCACGGAGACGTGTGATCATACAAAATAGCTACATTTATTGGTTGACAAAAAGTAAATATTTACATGAAATTAAATTACCAATTGCGTTACATGAACGACTTGAAAATCAATAACAGTACCCGCAAAATGGGCATGCAGTCCCTTTGACATAATGCTGTCATGATAAGCTCTCAATAGGTTCAACAACCTTGTATAATTGACAATGAAACAGAACGTCTGTATTTCACACATCTAACCGTTACTATACTGCAGGTAAGTAAGTAGTTAACAATGTGAAATAAATTGGACGTTTGTTTTGTTACTAAGATTGGAACTATGCAAAAAGAAAATATAATGAAAAATTAATCTTTACAAAAAAATCTACCAGTTGTTGGTTAATGAGAATAAATCATAATTGCAGAATATTCAATACTTCAATATTTTTGAGAACAACAATGAATTCAAGATAAAATCAAAAATGACATAATTACCTATTCCACAATGGCTATTTCCTACTGGCAAGTGACCAGAGTTAAGATGGCTGCCGTGGCTTTCAAGTATCGGGTGTCTAGGAATCTTCATGAGTGTAAAAATATGTCTTCATGCATGGTGCATGGGTGTCAGTCTGTCTGAGAGTGTGGATCTCCCAATGTGCCCCTCAGGGTGGGTCCCTGAGTGTGTCTCCCCATCCTCTGGACAATAAGATTATAAAAATTATACTAAATTTTGCCCAAGGGACGTGTGTCTTCAACTCATTGGTGGCTGCAGATATGGGAGTTACTGTCCAAAAGTGTCTGGTTTCTATAGGTTGGCAACTTAATGATTAACTGTTCTCTGGACTTTGGGATCCTCAAGTAATATCACTTTCAACTACCGGGGCATCAACTCTTTAAATTAATTTATTCTATTTTCAGGATGTGTATAGTTTATATAATGTTGGGAAGACTATATATGGATATTTATCTTCTGGTAATCCGTTATACATAACATACTTCTAATATACTTTTTGATTCATTCACATAACATAATTTGTTTTATATTTCTGTCTAAGAATACCGTATATACTCAAGTATAAGCCGACCCGAATATAAGCCGAGGCACCTAATTTTACCACAAAAAACTGGGAAAACGTATTGACTCGAGTATAAGACTAGGGTGTCCTTCTACATGCCTCACTGTGCCCATGCCTCACTGTGCCCATGCCTCACTGTGCCCATGCCTCACTGTGCCCATGACTAGACTGACGTTTAACATGGGAGTCTATGTAAGGGGTGTCTGACTTTAAAAAATCGGTGCTCCCCAGCTGTATGTCCCCCAGACAACAAACTTTTCTCACTTGTAGAGGGGAAATGGGGCTACATGTGTGCCAAGTTCCGGGTCCAGGGGACCTACGACCGGCCAGTACCGGGTCCCCAAAGTCACCAGAGAAATGAACGTTTAACATGGAAGTCTATGGAAGGGGTTCCCGGGTTTGAAAAATCGGTAGTCCCCGACCGTAGGTCCTCCGGACAAAAAACTTTTCACACTTGTAGAGAAGGAGTAGGGCTACATGTGTGCCAAGTTTGGGGTCCAGGGGACTAACGGACGGCCGGAACTGGGTCCCCAAATTTCGGGAGATCAGGCGCAAAAAGGTGACTCGAGTATAAGCCGAGGGGAGCATTTTCAGCACAAAAAAATGTGCTGAAAAACTCGGCTTATACTCGAGTATATACGGTATACCTATAAGCTGTTTTTTCTAAACAGGGTACAGATTATATATCAATCAATATAACATTCAATATTTATCTATATATTTTGAATACGTGTTAATCTCTAAACGTAGGTTCCTTTATATTCTTATAATCACAATTTGACGTTTTTCATACTGATAATTAACACTTTAAAACACTTCTATTTATAAAATCACACTGGTATCTATATTTCTAACAAAATTCCTAGGTCAACATATACTAAAATCATATTTTTCCCAATGACCTAAAATGTCATTGATAATCTAAACATAATTTATATTTATTACATATCAATATATGTTCTTACTTTGAATATCATGCGTATTTATAATGTAACATGTATCCAGGTGTTTATTTAAAATGTCTGAGAAGTGGCATATTCATCACTTACGATCAGATATCTATATATACAGATATATAAGAACATTTTATACAAAAAACTTGGATGTTTCTCTGGTTGTTAAAATCGGATTTTGGTTGTAGAATTAACCAGCGTTTATGATGCCATTGTTTGGGGAACGAGCTGAGTAAACTGGGTAAACTGGTTGTTATACTTTAATGGGCAGTCTTACCCTCTGAAACAATGGGAATATTTGCTCTAGCTTTAACTGTTAGTCACTGTAACTTCTCAGGCTTATCTACCTATTTACGTTGCTTTTCTGAGTCTATTCGACAATGGGCTATAACAAAAATTCTGGTTTCTGTGACAAGGGACCCTATTGTCCAGGCAAATCCCTGTCCCAACATCTGCTTGTAAAAATTACAGATAGGTGATCTATTGAATATTGGAAAAACATGTGTTCATGTGTTCTTCTCTGAAAGGTTCACAAGTGCAATAGTTCACTTCACCCTTGAGGCCTACTGGACTTTCAAATTTCTGCCAGTAAATTTTTAAATGTATTATTATTATTAATAATTAAATCACAACAGAATACTTTTTCAAGGCACTGTAAATAACTTATCTGACCATCCATATGGGATTTCAACACTATCTTATTCAGCAGGTTGGAGAAACGAAATCTATTAAAAAATAAATAAAAAAATCAGACTTGCTCTGGAAAGCATGTTGACATAAAACTAGGTTCCTCTCTGGTGGGAACCCAGAAAGTTCAAAGCATTAAATACAACAGAAGCACCAGACCAAATAGTATAGGAGTCTAAATGTTCACCATATGATTGCATAAAACAGCCAATGCTTTTTGTGGGCCAACAACACTCCTTTTAATAAACACACTAAAAGGTGTTTAAACACATCAAATTGTATTATATATGCACATATATATGATTAAAGAAGAACTCCAGATTTTCCTCCTGAAAACAGATGCATTGTGCATGTAAATGTGCTACGTTTCCACTGAGCGGAACGGTTCGGGTCGGTACGGTTTGGAACGGTTAGAATGGTCCGGTCTATTCTCGTGAGCGTTTCCACTGCAAGTCGGACCGCCAGGGGCCATACAGATTTTAGAAAAAATGCCTTGCGTGATGTCACACTAGTGCGACGAGAAACGTGACGCAGCGTCAGTCAGCGCCAGCTACACAACAAAAACAATAATGGAGGTTATCCAGCAGCTTGTGTTTTCTCTACTGGCCTTTTGGTTCTTTGTAGTCCAAATACATGCCGCACTGTATGAGAGAAGGTTGCGAGCGGCAATGAGAAACACAGCATTCAAGAAAAGAAATTTGCTAGCTTGGATGTTTAGCCGGGAGGAGAAGTACACCTTTGTGCGGCAAAGACAAAGACGGCAGCGCTATAGGGTAAGCACAACTGACCGACTTAACTCAGACCTACCTGACATACACACTACCTACCTTAAATACACACACACACTGACCCACCTACCTGACATGCAAACACACACTGACCCACCTACCTGACTTACACATACACACACTGACCCACCTACCTGACTTACACATACACACTGACCCACCTACCTGACATGCACACACACACAATGACCCACCAGACACATATGTTATATATGTATAATGTTTTTTTTTTTGTGATATGTTACCATCTGTGTTTTTTTTTTTTTTAGATGCTTCTGCTTTTGGCAAATCAGCGCCGCCGACCAGTCATTTGGGCTTTCCCCCGTGCCAATGAGTGGTGGGATGTGACCGTCCCGGGATTCACACACACACAGTGGGTGCAGAATTTTAGAATGTCTGAGGAAACCTTCTCATACCTTTGTACCAAGCTACGTCCAGCGATGGAGAAGCAAAGCACCAACTTCAGAGCCAGTTTGCCAGTGAGGAAAAGAGTTGCCATTGCACTGTGGAAGCTGGCTACCAACAGTGAATATAGAAGTATTGGTCATCTTTTCGGTGTCAGTAAATCTTCAGTGTGCCGGTGTGTGCAGGACTTCTGTAAGGCTGTCTGCACATTGCTAGCTCCTGAAATTGTGCATTTTCCGGACAGGGAAAAGCTTAAAGACATGGCTGAGTACTTTGAGAACAGGTGGGGCCTTCCACAGTGTGTTGGTGCTATTGATGGCTCACACATACCAATAATAGCACCACAAGAATACCACACTGACTATTTCAACCGGAAAATCTGGCATTCTATCATCCTCCAGGGAGTAGTGGATGGCAAGGGACTATTCTGGAATGTGAATGTAGGAAAGCCTGGGAGTTTGCATGATGCTCGTGTTCTACGATTGTCCACATTTTGGGACTGGGTTGGCCAGGGAGGACTGTACCCTGGTTCCACTAAGAACATTTGTGGGGTCAATGTTGGGTATTATGTTCTTGGGGACTCTGCCTACCCTTTACAAATTTGGCTCCTGAAACCATTTCCTGACAATGGCCGCCTGACAACAGAACAGCAAACCTACAACAAAAAAACATCCAGGGCACGTGGCGTAGTGGAAAATGCTTTTGGAAGACTTAAGGGTAGATGGAGGTGTCTTATGAAGAGGAATGACAGTGACATTAAACTTGCCAAATCCATGGTGCTTACCTGCTGTGCTCTTCACAATCTTTGTGAAAGTCATGGAGAAGACTTTGACCAGGATTGGAATACATCTCCAGAAGAGCCAGTACCAGTAATAGCACCCCATGATATGGACGAAGAGTGCAGTGAAATACGCCAGGCTCTGATGCTGCACCTCAATGTTTAAATTTTTACCATGATTTATTAAAAATTGTAATACCTTTTTGCTATATTGTTAATAATGTTTTATAATAAAAAATACATACTCAAAAAATTCGCTCATGGTTTTTATTTCACAAAAAACTCATCGTTCCATATATTCTGTTAAAGAAAACGTTTTTTTTTTTTATAAAAAATGAATAAAAAAAAAATGGGTACAGGTCCTTTGCTACATGAAAGGCACTACGGTCTGGGTGGTGACCTGGGTTCACGACTGGCTGAAAGGACTTGAACAAGCTGACCTAGGACACCGAGGAAGGCCTGGTTGAAGGTAGACAGCTGCTCCATCTGCTGACGGGCGATTTCTGCCTCCTGGCGCATAGCTTCCTGTGCATCCTGACGCAGTGCCTGAAACCGCCTTTCAGATTCGTTCTCAATTCTTTCCAGCTGCCTTTCTTCTGCTGCCCTCATATCCTCCATGACTGTGCGCAGATCCAACTGCAAACGTCTCCTATGACCTATAATATACAAAATATCAAACTAGTGTTTTTGGTAACATCTGTCAAAACAATACTGTAACCCCCTTTCTCATCTGCCACACCAGACTACATCACATTTATCTACTGCCCCACAACTGTAACCCCTGCACATCTGCCCTACTGCTCTTCTGCCCCACTGCTGAACCCCCTTCTCAGCTCTTACACCTCTGTACCCCCTGCACATCTGCCCCACTGCTGAACCCCCTTCTCACCTCTTACACCTCTGTACCCCCTGCACATCTGCCCCACTGCTGAACCCCCTTCTCACCTCTTACACCTCTGTACCCCCTGCACATCTGCCCCACTGCTGAACCCCCTTCTCACCTCTTACACCTCTGTACCCACTGCTCTTCTACCCCACTGATTAGTTATTTTAAGAAAATGCACACATTTCACTATTATCATCATGTCTTACCATTGTGCCGGGGTGCATTGGGCGTACTCTGTGGTTGGGTACTCTGTAGTAGGCTAATCTGTGGTTGGGTACTCTGTGGTTGGCTTGATGAGATACTACTAGTGCTGCTGAAAGACGTTGAAGGTCCATCATCTGACAAGTTTGACGCATCATTGGAGAGTCCATCAGCTGTTTCTGAAAAAAACATTTGGTTATATATATTTTTTTTACAGGTTAGCATAGCAAAATCCTATGGCATCAAAAAAAATTAAAACTTACCAAAGGGGTCTACCATGGATTCGAGAATTGCAGTTGCAGAGTCCAGACCACCCTCCCTGCCTTGGTTTGCCGGCCTATGTCCGTAAATGGCGCCCATGTCGTCGTACCACCTCCAAGTACTCCGACTGTTTCCACTACGGCTGTTGTCGTCCTTAATTTTTTTATATTGTCCTTTAAGCTTCTTAAGCTTTGCCCTGCACTGCCCCGATGTCCGTTCAAATCCCTCGGCTGCCATTCGTTGAGAAATATCTTTGTACACCTTTTCGTTTCTCACTGATCCATCAAGCTCACTCTGAATAACGCTATCACCAATAATCCTTAGGAAAGTAGATAGTTCCTCAGATGACCAGACCCTGCTGTTGTTTGCAGGCATCCTTCTCCTTTATATTGAGGGCGACAAGGTGCTTGTTTGGCGCTTTGCTTTGACGTCAGCATTGACGATTTTCTGTCCACCAATCAGTGGAATGTATCGTGTGACGCCAGTAGCTCCGCCCTAACCGTACAGTTCCATTTTCTATGGCCCCACGTCTGAAGCAGGACCCTGAATGGTGCGGTACGGTTCGGTTTAATGGCACGCTTTCATAATGGAAACACCCAAAATAGCGTACCGTACCGAACCGTACCGAACCGATCCGCGCAGTGGAAACGAGGCATAAATGAATCACCACCCCAGTGTCAGATTGTGTGTAACTTACCTACTTTAGCTGTAAAAAGCAGGTTTCTGTGTCTGTGATGTCCTCCTGGCTGAATTTCAAAGTTCTCTGACTTCCTGTTTCCTTCCTTTACCAGTCCTGATACTACATGTACCATGATCCTTTGAGCCTCTGTAGTTTCAGGGCAGGCTAAGACATCACTTACACCAGTTCTGGGAGTTGATTTGGGTGGGTCCCAGGGTTATTGTTGGTGTTTCTGGGCCTCCATGAAAGGGGTGAAAGGGGAGTATTGGAATTCTGCTCTTAGTCACCAATCACACTCCATTCCTCTCTGCAGTAAACAGAGTGCTGTACAGCAGGAAGTGTAACCTTACACCCCATCTCTTGGACAAGAAATGTGCTATTCTAGCTATAAAGGGCACACAAATTTAAGACTGATCTCATGATCATGTTTTTTTCTGCTCTGATCTCACTCTTTTTAACAGAGAAACAGCAAATTGTCTTTATTGAAGGCATGCTTTGTAATGTGTATATAGTGTTTTGCATACACAACACACACAAAACTCTATTTAGTCACACTCAAATCTTTGGTTGTTGTAAAGTGTATTTGTAGTCACTAAACACACTAAAATGAGCAGAAATGTGCACTCCTTCTATACAAAGTGTGAATGGGGCCCTAGAGGCAAGGGATCACTACCACACTGGAATCATTGCAGTCTTAGAGCTTGTTTAAATTTGTGGTGTAAAAATGAAACACAACCACAAGGGGCAGTAGCTGTGGGTGAACACATGCCATGCCTGTGATACTCTGCTTCATGGCTGTGGTGGTAACTATACCTCCCGTTGTGCTTGGTGGGAACTACTGCCTGCCAGATACAACCGATTCTAGTGAATGGAGGCACACTGCAATTGTGCACAATATGCATGTTTGCAGTGCAGTACTGCAGCATTTAGGGGGTTAAACTAGGTGATGAGGTGATACAACTCCTTCCCACTGCCTGTCAAATGTTGTCTGAAGAGTGATCTGAATGCCAATAACTCTTCAGTCTGCAAAGCAGGTGTAAATGTGTCATTCCTGTCTTGCAGCATGCCAAAGAATAATGGCATATATATATCACTTCACAGAGAGCTGGCTTTGGGAGGGTTGGATCTGAGGGGTGGGACTCTCCCTGTTCACACTGGTCAGCATATTTAACTGGGCGAGACTGAATTCTAATTGTAATCCATGCAATCCTGTCCAGCAGCAGCACAGCTAGCTTCCAGAACCGGCTGTGTATGAAGGGATTCCCTAATTGATTTTGAATAATGTTGTGATCTGTGAGGACTTGGGAGGTTTCCTGTAAGTGTGACTGGATGGGACTGAATGCTAATTAGGATGTATTCAATGGATGATACAAAGCCACAGCTAAACCCAGAAAATCAGAGGATGTGCAGCAGTGATCCACTTATTCTAATCCCTCTCCACTCTGGATCCTGTGCGTCTTTTGTCCGTTTCAGGTCCGAATTCAGCCCAAAATTTAGGCTAAAATCGGACCTGAAACAGTTATCAGGGACGCACCATACCCAGGCTGTGATTCGCATGCAAAGATAGTGTGAATCCAGCCTTAAAGTGGTTGTAAACCCACAAAAAAAAAACAACCTGCAAGACAAACGCATAATGAGCTTGTATGCATACTCACCTTAGATCAAAGCCCCCGCAGTGGTTCCAGTACACAGCTCCCGGAGTTACTTCCGGGTATTGTGGGATCTGGCGCTGTTAGTAGGCCTGAGCCGTGATGATGTCATTCCCGCGCATGCGCGCAGGAGCCCCCAGATAATGGCACACTAGCTGAAGCAACGGCATGAACGGGTCATTGCTTCACTGCGCATGTGCCGGTGACGTCGGCACATGCTGATTAGACATGTGCGCCGTCAATAAATTTGTTTTGTTTAGTTCCGTTCTGTTTCATATTAGCCGTTAATTCATAATTCGTGTCCGAAATTCAATTAAAATTCTTATGAAATACGAATTTTCGTTAGGTTCGTTAACTTTTTGGAACAATTACGAACATTCGTTATGATGAATTTAAAAAGCAAAAAATACCTTTCTCAATATGGCAGTCGTCGACTCAATATGCTCTATGAGGGGCTCCCACCATCCCTGTGCCTTGCTGACTTCCTGGGTTTGTACCCCTGCTGTGCTCATTATTATTGATGTCGCGAACATAACATTTTCCGTTCGCGAACGGCAAACGCGAATTTCCGCAAATGTTCGGGAAGGGGCGAACCGGACGAACCGCCATAGACTTCAATAGGCAGGCAAATTTTAAAACCCACAGGGACTCTTTCTGGCCACAATAGTGATGGAAAAGTTGTTTCAAGGGGACTAACACCTGGACTGTGGCATGCCGGAGGGGGATCCATGGCAAAACTCCCATGGAAAATTACGTAGTTGACGCAGAGTCGGATTTTAATCCATAAAGGGCATAAATCACCTAACATTCCTAAATTGTTTGGAATAACGTGCTTTAAAACATCAGGTATGATGTTGTATCGATCAGGTAGCGTTAGGGTTACACCCGCTTCACAGTGACAGACCAAACTCTGACAGACCAAACTCCCCATTTAACGCACCGCAAACAACCGCAAACAGTCCATTTGCACAACCGCAAGGCTTTAATGATCACCTTAGATGATCACAAAGAAAATGAATATTTTTTCTATGCAAAATTATCCAGCCGATCGCTTTTGGTCTGTTCACAATGAAGCAACGACCTATCATCTGGGGTGTGCCAACATTGCCATTGCCAACACACTCATAGAGGTGGTCACTTCATTGTGATACGTAAGCCCCTTCACCAGTCACCACAACAAGGTAATGATCACGAAGGGGAATTGACACATGTATGTGCTTTTTTTTTTGTTTTGTTTTTGCAGCCACAGTGCAGCACCAGAGGCCAAAAAAATTGGATTTTTGTACTCACCGTAAAATCCATTTCTCTGACGTCCATGGACTGACACAGCTGGATACTGTAAACGTGTGGGTATATGTCCCTGCTTGCAGGAGAAGATCTAGGCAGAATGTTAGATGTTAGAAACATTCTAGAACAAACCAGAGCTGAACAGCCCCACCCAGGGGGGCGGTCCCTCCGGACATTACCCTCCCACCTGCAGTCAGCAAACCTCAGTTCGTAACAAAGCAGTACAAACCTTAAAAGGAAGGGTGGGTGCTGTGTCAGTCCATGGACGTCAGAGAAATGGATTTTACGGTGTGTACAAAAATCCTATTTTCTCTTATCGTCCATGGACTGACACAGCTGGATACTGTAAACGTGTGGGACGTCCCAAAGCAGTATCAGAAGGGTGGGAGCAGTAGTAAAGGAACAACCAAAACTTCACTCCAAACAAGCAGAGCTCCTGAACGGAGGAGTTGCAACATTAAACAGCGGCCTGCAATGCTTTGCGGCCGAAGGGAGCATCCGAAGATGCAGCAACATCAACCTTATAAAATCTTGAAAAGGTATGAACGGACGACCAGGTCATCGCCTTGCACACTTGTGCAACCGACGCTTGATGTCGGAAAGGCCCAGGAAGCACCAATTGCCTTGGTGGAATGCGCCGCAACCGGAAAGGGAGGAGCATGCACTTAAGGGCATAGGCCTGTATGACGGTCTGCCTGATCCACCTAGAGGCGGTGGCAGACGACACCGTTCGGCCCTGTTTTTGACCAGACACAGATTTCCGAATGGAAACAGTAGCAGACAGGTACACTCGTAAGGCTTGTACCCATCTTAATGTATGAAGCGCAAACTCTCAGGGATGCGATGGGTGAGGACACAAGGACGGAAGAACAATGTCCTTCTTAAGGTGAAGGGCCGAGACATCCTTAGAAAAGAAGGACGGTCGTGGGCACAACACCGCCATATCCTAATGGAGGACCAAGTAAGGTGACTTGCCAGACAAGGCCGCCAACTCAGACACTCGTCTAACCGAAGCAATGGCCACTAAGAAGGCCAACTTCCGGGACAAGGTCAAGAGAGGAATCTCTCTGATATTTTCAAAGGGATGTTCTTGGAGAACCAAGATGCATCAAATTCAGATCCCAAGTAGGGAGAGGAGGCTTGACAGGGGGGGATTACATGGCGAACCCCCTGCACAAACGGTGCTAATCAAGGAATGGCCCGGTAGCGGTCATTGAAAAAGACAGCCCGGGCCGAAATCCGACCCTCAAAAAAAGGTATGCAAGGCCAGCTTTTGGGTCACATAACGCTGTAACAGCAAAATCCTGGGAACGGAATACATCCAAGGATGCCACTCAAGTTTCTCGCATAGCGATGTAAGCCTTCCAGGTACGGTGAGATATCTTTCTGGAGGAAGATTCCTGTGTCAACAACATAGAAGAGATGACCGAATACTTGAGAACTCGGTCCTTCAGCACCTGGCTTTAAACAGCCATGCCATTAAAGCCAAGGACTGTAAAGCAGGATGAAGTATGGGATCATGAGACAGAAGTTCCACCCCAATAGGCAGTCGCCAGGAACGTCTGCGACTAGCCAAAGTAGATCGGCGTACCAATGTCGCTGTTCCGGAGCACTGGAATGGCCTCAGCCCCTACTCTGCAAAGCAGGCAAGGCAACAACAGTAGTGGAGGGTAAGCATATATCAGGCGATACTGCCCCCACGGGCTTCCAACACGTCTGACGCATCCGTCCAGGGGTCCCTGGACCTGACCACGATCTTGCCACCTTGCGAGTGAGTCGAGAGGCCATAAGGTCCGCTTCCGGTGCCCCACCTCCGGTAAAGGAGGTGGAAACACCTCCGGATGCAAGGACCCTTCCCCTGCAATGCACACGGCCGACAGGACCATCTTGCAGCGAGATGTATGAAAATCCAAAAGAGACTCCGCAATGTATCGGAGAAGGGAGGCCCTGGTGTACAGGGTGCCTCAACTGTTGGCCAATAAAGGCAACTTGACGGAACTTCCCTAGAAACTCGGTCAGAGGACTAGTACCTCAGCCTCCACAGGTGACGCAAACCCACCCCTGGCACAGAGACCCTAAAGGCTAAAGCAGTTGCAGTGCACCTGCTAGACGACTGACGGATGAAGCAGAGGCTTTTGCCCAGTCATTGAACTACAAAAAACGCCAGAGACGCAGCCACTAACGGGCGTAATGCTAATCTCAGCCTGGCGAACACAGTCCAAGCCAGTGCTTCTAATCACCACTGAAAGCAGGTGGAAAGTGATACCCCTGAAACCAGGGATCCTTGTAACAATGCTCCATCCAGCAGCTACCCATGGATAAGTGCTGATAGTACAAACACATAGTTTATACTATGTATTGCGTGAAACGCGCAAATAGAGTGTGGGAGGAAACCCACGCAGCCCAAAGAGCATAATACCACCACATACGGCGTATGTAGTTTAGTATGTGTGGATAAACCTATTAAACACGTATATACTGTGCCAGTGACGAAGGCGCGCACATCATCGGGGGTTGGACGTAAACCAGCCACGCAGATTGCGTACACAACCATGTAGGTATGTTAGCCTGCGAATAAACAAATTGCACATGTTTATACTGTGCATAGCGCTGAGAATGCGCACACCATTGGAAAGCAGGGGAGAAACCTGAGCACCCGGATGAAATCCATGCAGACTGCATACGTATACCGTGTAGGTATTATAGTATGTGTGCTAAACATTTTGCACAAGCCCATGTGTAGATAGCACCGAAGGCGCGTACACTGTTGGCGCGTGGGAGGAACCGATGTACCCCACGCATACTCAGAGAATGCAATACCTACAACTACTATGAATGTATTTAGTGTAGTGTATAGACATAATGTGTATGTTCACACCGTGTATTGCACCAAAGGCATGCATGTCATGTAGCGTGGGCGGAAACCCACGCAGACTGCACAGACATACCAGGTAGGTATGTTAGTATGTGGATATCCAATCGCACAAATTTAGACTGTGCATAGCGTCGAAGCGCACATACCAATGGAGTGTGGGAGGGAACTGGAGTACCCGGAGGAAAACCACACAGACTGCCTACACATACCGTGTAGGTATTATAGCATGCGTGATAAACAGTGAACATGTTTAACTGTGCAGAAGGCCAAAGGCGCACATACCGTCAGCGCGTGGGAGGAAACCGGAACACCTGGAAGAACTCCACGCAGACAGCACACAGATACCGTGTAGGAATGATAGCATGTGAATCAACATATTGCACATGTTTATGCTGTGCATTTCCATTGGAGCGTGGGGGGAAACCGGAGTACCTGGAGGAACCCCACGCAAACAGTATACCCATACTGTAAACATGTATAGTATGTGCAACAAACATATTGAACATGTCTATACTGTGCAGAGAGCCGAAGCGCACATACCATGAGAGCGCGGGAGGACACCGGAGCCCCCGCCGACCCAGAGAGTATAATACATACATATACTGTGAATGTATCTGGAGTAGGGATGAGCTTCGTGTTCGAGTCGAACATACGTTCGACTCGAACATCGGCTGTTCGATCGTTCGACGAAGATCGAACGATTTGGGCCGTTCGCGCCAAATTCGAGTGACGCAAACGGCCCACAATGCACTACGCCATCGCAGTGTCATCCAGGCGCTGTGATTGGCCAAGCATGCACTGTGACCCCGCATGCTTGGCCAATCACAGCGCCGGCAGCGAGGAGAGCAATGATTGGCCACAGGCAGGATGCCTGTGGCCAATTATTGCTGAGGGGGTTTAGTACACGCCCCACACTATAAAAGGCGCGGCGGCCTTGTGTAGTGTGTTCCGGAGCAGGGAAAGAGAAGCATAGGCAGGGACAGTGTCATTTTTTTCCTTTACTAATCCTGGATTCCTTGTGTTTAGGGACAAATAAGGATAGGTAGGGAGAGTGTCAGTGTGTTATTCTGTGCTAAACCTTATTTGTAGGGACAGAGAAGGACAGTGAGGGAAAGTGTCAGTGTGCTATTCTGTTCTAAACCAATCTTGCTGAACTATATTTGAAATCCTTGAGTTTAGGACAGAGAAGGACACTCGTGGAAACTATCAGTGTGCTATTCTGTGCTAAATCTTGTTTGTAGGGACAGAGAAGGACAGTGAGTGAAACTGACAGTGTGCTATTCTGTTCTAAACCAATCTTGCTGAACCATATTTGAAATTCTTGAGTTTAGGGACAGAGAGGTACAGTGAGGGAAAGTGTCAGTGTGCTATTCTGTTCTAAACCAATCTTGCTGAACCATATTTGAAATCCTTGAGTTTAGGGACAGAGAAGGACACTCGTGGAAACTATCAGTGTGCTATTCTGTGCTAAATCTTGTTTGTAGAGACAGAGAAGGACAGTGAGTGAAACTGACAGTGTGCTATTCTGTTCTAAACCAATCTTGCTGAACCATATTTGAAATCCTTGAGTTTAGGGACAGAGAGGTACAGTGAGGGAAAGTGTCAGTGTGCTATTCTGTTCTAAACCAATCTTGCTGAACCATATTTGAAATCCTTGAGTTTAGGGACAGAGAAGGACACTCGTGGAAACTATCAGTGTGCTATTCTGTGCTAAATCTTGTTTGTAGGGACAGAGAAGGACAGTGAGTGAAAGTGTCAGTGTGCTATTCTGTTCTAAACCAATCTTGCTGAACCATATTTGAAATCCTTGAGTTTAGGGACAGAGAGGTACAGTGAGGGAAAGTGTCAGTGTGCTATTCTGTTCTAAACCAATCTTGCTGAACCATATTTGAAATCCTTGAGTTTAGGGACAGAGAAGGACACTCGTGGAAACTATCAGTGTGCTATTCTGTGCTAAATCTTGTTTGCAGGGACAGAGAAGGACAGTGAGGGAAACTGTCAGTGTGCTATTCTGTGCTAAACCAATCTTGCTGAAGCATATTGCAAATCCTTGTGTTTAGGGACAGAGAAGGATAGGCAGGGGACAGTGTCAGTGTCATTGTTGCTAAGCCTCCTGCACAGTATACACCTGAAGGAAGCCCTTATTGCTGTTTTTCCCATCTCCCTGCAGGCCATCCATTAAAATGTCTAGAAGGCAAACAAGGAGAGGCAGACAGTCAGGAGGCAAAAAAAGAGGGCAAGCAGGCTCTGTGTCTGGGGGCAACAGTGCTGGTCGTGGACGCGGTGCATTGTCATCAGCACATGGCCATGGGACACGCTTGTCCTTCTTTTCGGCAGCTGGACATGTTGAGCCACATCATGCCGAAGACTTGGTAGAGTGGATGACCAAGCCCACCTCATCCTCCTCATCCTCTCTCACCCAGGCTCAGGGTACTGGCAAAGCAGCTGCCAAAGCGTCCTCTTCTCTGGTATCATTATCTTCATTAGTCAATCCTTCCCTAGACCCACCATGTCCTCCTCCTGAGGAGTCCCCCGAACTGTTTGAGCACAGTGTTGGGTACATGCTCCAGGAGGATGCCCAGCGCTTCGAAGGATCTGATGATGATACCCAGATAGAGGAAGGCAGTAGCGTGAGAGCAGAGAGAGGGGATGCTCAAGAAGGACACCAATCTGGCAGTCATGCTCCAGCAGCTGCAGCATACTGCCAGATTGGCTCCAGTGATGAGGAGGGAGGGGATGATGGGGTCACTGACTCCACGTGGGTGCCTAATAGGAGAGAGGAGGAGGAGGAGGATGAGGAGGAGGCACATCTCCAACGAGGCAGGATTCCCTTGGGTGGCCAGCGTATGGGCAGCACACCGACGGAATCACACCGCAGAGCTCCGCCTGTGCAGGGCGCTGCCTCTGCCCGTCATTCAAAAAGTTCTTTGGTGTGGGCCTTTTTTGAGACGAGTGCATCAGATCGCACAGCTGCTGTTTGCAACATATGTCTCAAGCGTATATCGCGTGGCCAAACATCAGCCGCTTGGGCACCACATGCTTGATCAGACATATGTTGACCTGCCATGCAGCTCGTTGGCAAGCCTACCTTAAAGACCCACACCAAAGAACAAAGCGGACCTCTCCTTGCACCGCATCAGCTGGGATCTCCAACCCCAGTATACCTTCAGTCCTCTCTGAAACCTGCACTGAGAGGAATGAAGGTGTAGAATTAGGTGTGTCACAGCCAAGTACTTGCGGCCACTCTGCTAGCAGTACACCGACGTCCGATTCTAGCAGGCAAATTTCCCTGCCCCAGCTGCTGGACCGTCGAAAGAAGTTCACTCCCAGCCATCCACATGCCCAGCAGTTGAATGCTAGCTTGGCTAAATTGCTAGCGCTTCAACTGCTGCCTTTTCAGTTGGTAGACTCGGCCCCCTTCCGTGAGTTTGTGCAATGTGCGGTTCCTCAGTGGCAGGTTCCCAAACGCCACTTTTTCTCACGGAAGGCGATTCCGGCTCTCTACAGGCATGTGGAAGGCAATGTCTTGGCCTCGCTGGACAGGGCGGTCAGCGGTAAGGTGCATATTACCGCTGACTCATGGTCCAGCAGGCCCATTGGGTCACTCTTTTGGCAGCTGGGAAGGATGCAGGACAAGGTGCAGTAGTGTTGGAGGTTGTTCCGCCGCCACGCCTCCAAAATTCTACTACTGGTTGTGACACACCTCTCTCCTCCACCCCCTCCTCTTCTTCTTCCTCCATGGCCTCTTCCTGTGGTTTGTCCTCGGAACCAGCGGTGCTCCGTAGGCGTTCAAGGGGCTACGCAAGTACGCAGGCAAAAAGATGCCATGCCGTGCTTGCGCTGGTGTGTTTGGGGGACAGGAGCCACACTGGGGCAGAGGTCCTGTCTGCTCTGCAGGGGCAGGCCGAGAGGTGGTTGACGCCACGCCAGCTTAAGCCAGGAATGGTGGTTTGCCACAATGGCACCAACCTCCTCTCCGCCCTCCGACAGGGACAACTGACCCATGTGCCCTGTGTGGCTCACGTCCTTAACCTGGTGGTGCAGCGGTTCTTGGGCAGGTACCCGGGCTTACAGGATGTCCTGAGGCAGGCCAGGAAAGTCTGTGTGCAGATCTTATAATGCCAGTGCTCGCCTGGCTGAGCTGCAAAAGGAGTTGAACCTGCCCAAGAACCGCCTTATATGTGACATGCCCACCAGGTGGAACTCAACGTTGGCCATGCTGCAGCGGCTGCACACGCAGCAGAGGGCCATCAATGAGTACCTGTGCGACTACGGCACCAGGACAGGGTCAGGGGAGCTCGGGTTTTTTTCACCACGCCAGTGGGGCATGATCAGGGATGCATGCACTGTCCTGGCACCATTTGAGGAGGCCACGAGGATGGTGAGCAGTGACAGTGCATGCATCAGTGACACTGTACCTCTTGTCCACCTGTTGGAGCACACGCTGCGTGGAATAATGGACAGGGCACTTGAGGCAGAACAGAGGCAGGAAGAGGAGGACTTCCTTGCCTCTCAAGGCCCCCTTTACCCAGACAGTGTTCCTTCTGTCCCACCCATCGCACAGGAAGAAGAGGAGGAGGAGGAGGATTGTGTCAGCATAGAGGTGGAGGCTGGCACTCAGCATCATCAGCAGCAGTCTTTTAGGGATGATTTACAGTCCCAAGAAACCAGTGGACTTGTACGTGGCTGGGAGGGGGTGGCTGCGGATCATGTCGTCCTAGTGACCCAGAGGACTCCGGACTCCAGAGGACTCCGGACTGAATGCCTCAGCTAACCTACGCTGCATGGCCTCCCTGATCCTGCAAAGTCTGCGGAAGGATCCTCGTATTCTTCGGATCAAGGAGAGGGACCATTACTGGCTGGCCACTCTCCTTGATCCACGGTACAAGGGTAAGGTTGCGGACCTTATGTTACCGTCGCAGAGGGAGCAGAGGATGAGACAACTCCGGGAGGCCTTGCAGAAAGGTCTGTGCAACGCGTTCCCAGAGACTGGGAGGTTACAAACTCCTGGTCCTGGACAACGAGTTGCTGAGGCTTCGGGCAGTCAAAGAAGGAGCGGTGGGGAAGGTGGCCATCTGACCGATGCGTTCAGACAATTCTTTAGTCCGCAGCCCCAAAGTATGATCGGTTCCAGCAACCATCGCCAGCGTCTGATATACATGGTGCAGGAATACCTAGGGGCAAGGTCAGACTTGGACACCTTCCCCACCGAAAATCCTCTGGCTTACTGGGTCTTGAGGATGGATCACTGGCCAGAGCTTGCACAGTATGCAATTGAGCTACTGGCCTGTCCTGCATCCAGCGTTCTTTCAGAACGCACATTCAGTGCTGCTGGAGGATTTGTCACGGATCACAGGGTGCGCCTGTCCACCGACTCGGTTGATCGACTGACTTTCATCAAGATGAACCAGTCTTGGATCACCACCAGCTACCACACACCTGATGCTGATATAACAGACTAATTGATTTTAAAATGTCACATCCCTTCAAGACTCATGCTGATGCTGAGTGCCTGTGCTGTTATGTTGACTGGCTATCCTCCTCCTCCTCCTCAATGATACGATTAATGATGATAGCTTGGAAGATCATTTTGGTTTATGGGTGACGCCACCAGTGGCTAAGGCCCAATTTTTCAGCCCCTGTTTAACAGGGGCGTGTAATTACAATTTTTGATGCAATACTTTGCAACAGGCCTCATTGCTGTGCTCCAAGTACAGTATCTGTGAGGGGTTGCAGTGTTGTGCCACCAGTGCCTAAGGCCCAATTTTTCAGCCCCTGTTCAACAGGGGCATGCAATTATAATTATTGATCTAATAATTCACAGCAGGGCCCATTGCTGCGCCCACCAAGAGTAACTGTCAGGCCTTACAGTGTTGTGGCACCAGCACCACCATCACCACCACCACCACCACCAAAGGCCCAATTTTTCAGCCCCTGTTCAACAGGGGCATGCAATTATAATTATTGATCTAATAATTCACAGCAGGGCCCATTGCTGCGCCCACCAAGAGTAACTGTCAGGCCTTACAGTGTTGTGGCACCAGCACCACCATCACCACCACCACCACCACCAAAGGCCCAATTTTTCAGCCCCTGTTCAACAGGGGCATGCAATTATAATTATTGATCTAATAATTCACAGCAGGGCCCATTGCTGCGCCCACCAAGAGTAACTGTCAGGCCTTACAGTGTTGTGGCACCAGCACCACCATCACCACCACCACCACCACCACCACCAAAGGCCCAATTTTTCAGCCCCTGTTCAACAGGGGCATGCAATTATAATTATTGATCTAATAATTCACAGCAGGGCCCATTGCTGCGCCCACCAAGAGTAACTGTCAGGCCTTACAGTGTTGTGTCAACACCACCACCACCACCACCACCAAAGGCCCAATTTTTCAGCCTCTGTTCAACAGGGGCATGCAATTGTAATTATTGATCTAATAATTCACAGCAGGGCCCATTGCTGCGCCCACCAAGAGTAACTGTCAGGCCTTACAGTGTTGTGGCACCAGCACCACCATCAAAGGCCCAATTTTTACTACCACTGATCAACAATTATATGTTATTACAATTCCTGATATAATAGTTGACAGCAGGGCGTTCCAGCACCCACCAAGAGTAACTGTGAGTGCTTACAGTGTTGTGCCAACACCAACACCTAAGGGGCCAATTTCTGCAGAGTATATACGGCAGGTCCCTACTTTCAAACATCCAACTTACAAACGACTACTACTTGCAAACGGAAGAAGACAACAGGAAGTGAGAGGAAATCTACCCCTTGGAAGGAAAATTCTCTCCTGTAAGAATTAATATGTGAGAAAGGTGTCTCCTCTCTACTGATGCTTTATCACCAATCCTTGTTTCAATAAAAACACCACATTTCAAAAACAGTTGTCATTGGGACGCAAAGTGAGGTGAAATGTTCTGAACAGGGGCACAGACAGCAAAAAAAATGTTACAGGGGTGATAACCCTTCCCTATGTTTTCCAAAAAGCTTAAAAAAAGGAATTTGGCATGGAGCCAGACTTAAACAATGTAGCTGTTCAAAATTACAAACAGATTCTACATAAGAACAAACCTACAGTCCCTGTCTTGTATACACCGCCTGTATACGGCTGTTCAGAGTATATAGGGCCTTTTTTATTTTGTGTGCGGGGTTCCCCTTAATATCCATACAAGACCCAAAGGGGCTGGTAATGGGCTGGGGTGGGGGGGGGGGTTGATGGGGTAGCTATGCCATTTTTCTTAAAGATTTTCATCCATATTACCGGGACCAGACATTACATTAAAGCCGCAAGCAGTTTTAAATGGCTTTTTTTTCCTTTAGAAATTTTATTTTGTGCAGGGACAGTTCTAAACACGGGAAACACGTGGCACTTCACAGGCATACTTTAGACACCCCCCAGGTACAATATTTAAAGGAATATTTGACTTTTTTTTTCACTTTATGCATCATTAAAATGACTGCTCCCGGAAAACGTCCGTTTTTAAAACTTCTTTTTGCATTGATACATGTCCCCTGGTGCAGAACCCGGGTTCCCAAACTCTGTTTAGGACAATAACATGGATAATAGTCATTATAATTAGCACGTTAGAATCCGAACGTTCGCATCCATTGTATTTAATAGGGTTCTAATGTTCGTGCGAACTTTCGGTCCGTTCGCGGGTTCTGGTGCGAACCGAACCCGGGGGTGTTCGGCTCATCACTAATCTGGAGTCCTGCATAAACATATTTTGTACGTTTATATCATGCATGGCACTGAAACACAGCATTGGAACGTGGGGGGACACCCACGCAGACACAGAGACCAATAACACATACATACACTGTGAATGTATGCAGTGTAGAGGTATAGGATGAGTTTAAATTATGGCGCAGAGGCGCATAATCTTCTCTGTATCATTCCAACCTGCTTGACTGTGCTGCCAAAGCAGCATGCAGGTAACAGGTAACCTCTGATCCTCAGACCGTGTGTCTGTCAGAGCTCAAGCGTTCCCAAGGAAATGGCGGGAAATGTTGCCTCAGGATATCACACAGAAGGCTCACAGGGACTAGAGAAATAAATTAATAAAGTCCCCCCCCCCCACCATGTATCATCCATGCTGCTCTGAGGCAGCGTGTGTGGAAAACAGTGAGGAAGCTGTGTAAAAGAAAAACTTGTCACAGCAATTCCAGCTTGAGAGTGTTCCTCACATCGTCAATGAGATCACTTACAAGCGCCCTGTCATTCACTGACACAGAACTGGAGTCTTCCTCACAAGGGAATGTCCTGTTCATAAATATTAAATATTCAGAGGTAGGGTCCTGAGCACAGTAGCTAGGCCCATATCTGACTCAGAGCACTCCTTCACTAAAGATTATTGTGGGGGGAGGGGGCTTATAGCTCCTTTTGCTCACACACCGCTTCCATTCTGACAAGGAATGATTCCAGGATTGCTGACAACTGGTCCATAAGGACCGCAGGTGCAGGAAACATATGAACATGTTTAACTGTGCAGCACTGCCAGTTGCCCCAGGCAAGTGTGGAGAGCAAGTGTATCAGACTCCATAACGCCACCCTCTGAGACCTTATACACTATACAGTGAATATACAGTCCACCCACTGGCTACGCTGAGGCTGAGGAGGGGATACCCGGAGGATCCACCAACCCTTAAGGACCGCTTAGTCTGTGAGGAGATTGTGAGGGTATTCGTGCCGCCGCTAGAATCGAAAATAAATGCGCGGCGGCCACAAGAAAATGGGCGCCGGCCGCAGCTACAACTGCGCCATTGAATGCCAAGATGGCCGCCGAGCACGAAATTCAAAGCTCCCGCTAACGGCGCACGCAATAATCACCTCACACACCAGAAAAAACTGCACACATGAGCGCCCAGCCAGGCCAGAGTGACCCCCAAGCACCCCACAGCACAGCACCAGTACAGGGTGCAGAGAGCAGCATAACAGGGGGAGACAGTGAGAACCCCCCACACACAGAAACACAGCCAGTATGTACTCACCTTGCAGCAGGAGAGACTACTTACCCGTCCCTAGAGGGACCCACTGGCTTGTTTCAGACAGACCTATCACAGAGTCGTACTGTGTAGCTGTCGGCCCGGTCCACCGCAAAAGATACAGTAGATACTGTTAAATCTTGAGAGGACCGTGGGAGCATGAAAGCAACCCGGCCACCCCTGGAGCCATGGGGTATGTCGTGAACTGAGTCTCACGCACACAAGGCGAGGATCAGCACGCTCGATGGTCTGACAGGGAAGACCACGAGGATACTAGTGTACCCAACCTGTTGCCCAGCCGACAGTTGATTGAAGGTCTCAAAAATAAAATAATAAAATTCCCAAAGGAATAAAATTTAAAAGTAAAAATCTTCCAGGAGACTGGCTTCTGAGAGAGCCACGTCTTCTCCTTCTGCTAGGCAGAAAAAAACTGAGGTCTGCTGACTGCAGGTGGGAGGGTAATGTCCGGAGGGACCGCCCCCTGGGTGGGGCTGTTCAGCTCTGGTTTGTTCTAGAATGTTTCTAACATCTAACATTCTGCCTAGATCTTCTCCTGCAAGCAGGGACATATACCCACACGTTTACAGTATCCAGCTGTGTCAGTCCATGGATGATAAGAGAAAATTAGGCATGTACACATGCCTGAAAAATTAGGTATTGTTGCAGCCGCTGCTGTAGAAGCGGCCAGAAAAATGTATGTTTTCCAGGCAGAAAGTGCCCTAAAACATTGCGGGTTTGTCATGGATATGCACTAATGTCTGTCTGCCATCTTACCTTTCCTCCTCATGTGTTCATCTTAGAGGCCAGACCCCTTCACCTGGCTTCCTTTATAATCTCCTCCCAGCCTGACTCCACCCCAGGCCCTATCACAGAATACTATATTAACCTGTGCACTGCAAGCCTGCTTTGCTGATCAACGTGTTTGTTAAGCATTGTGTGTTTGGGTTCCTGCCTGCCGTGTGCTACGTCTGTCTCTCTGTTACGATATTGGCTTGTTCCTGACTATCCCTGTCTGCTTGTGTGCTATTCTTGTATCCTGTGCTGCTGCTTCCCCTCTTTCCCCCTTACCCTATGGGGCGTGAGCTAGGAGACTCTACGGGCCGCGACCTGGACCTAGCTGCAGCACAAGATCCTCACCACTAGAGGCTCTGGTGAAGACCTGCTGGGTCTTAGACTCCGCGCCCTGGGGAATCTCGGCTCTAGCTTCCTGTGGATTCCGGTTGTGCTCCTCCTTTCCACAACCACCGAGTTTCCTATCCGCAGCAGTCAGCCATAGGGTTCACTATCTTGTGGTGCACTCCTGTCCTCCGACGGTGTGCATCTGTCATCTGGCCACAGGTGACCTGACAGGCTTGAACCCTAGTTGGTGGCGGATAAGTCACGCAAGTCATCCGGCATGCAGAGATAAAATACAGCAGCGTGTGGACCATTTTTAGCCCAAGGCAGCTCATCTCATCAGGCCTTTTTTTAGTCAAATGTATCGCCCACTGTCAGTCCCTTCGGGATCCATGCCTTATTCATCTTAATAAAGGTGAGGTAATCTAGACTTTTTTGACCTAGGCGAATTCTCTTCTCAGTGACAATACCTCCTGCTGCACTGAAGGTCCTTTCTGAAAGGACACTTGAAGCGGGGCAGGCCAGAAGTTCTATCGCAAATTGGGATAGCTCAGGCCACAGGTCAAGCCTGCACACCCAGTAGTCAAGGGGTTCATCGCTCCTCAGAGTGTCGATATCTGCAGTTAAGGCGCGGTAGTCTGCTACCTGTCGGTCGAGTCGTTCTCTGAGGGTGGACCCCGAAGGGCTGTGGCGATGCGTAGGACTTAAAAAGCTCTGCATGTCCTCCATCAACAACACGTCTGTAAAGCGTCCTGTCCTTGCTGGTGTGGTCGTGGTAGGAGGAGGATTACTTTCACCTCTTCCCCTGTTAGATTCCCGTTGTGCTGTGACATCACCCTTATACGCTGTGTAAAGCATACTTTTTAATTTATTTTGGAACTGCTGCATCCTTTCCGACTTCCGTTAATTCGGTAACATTTCAGGCACTTTCTGCTTATACTGGGGGTCTAGTAGCGTGTCCACCCAGTACAGGTCGTTCTCCTTCAGCCTTTTTATACAAGGGTCCCTCAACAGGCACGACAGCATGAAAGACCCCATTTGCACAAGGTTGGATGCCGAGCTACTCATGTGCCGTTCCTCGACCTCACTGATCTCACTGAAGGTCTTTTCTTCCCCCCAGCCACGTACAACACCACAGGTACCAGATAGGTGACAACGAGCACCCTGGGATGTCTGCTGTGGTTGGTCTTCCTCCTCCTCCTCAAAGCCACATTCCTCTTCTGACTCCTCTTCCTCAGACTCCTCTTCCAGCGTTGCCGCAGGTCCAGCAAGCGATGCTGATAAGGCTGTTTCTGGTGGTGATGGTGACCACAACTCTTCCTCTTTCTCTTCACGCTCATCTACGGCCTGATCCAGCACTCTTCGCAGGGCACGCTCCAGGAAGAAAACAAATGGGATGATGTCGCTGATGGTGCCTTCAGTGCGACTGACTAGGTTTGTCACCTCCTCAAAAGGACGCATGAGCCTACAGGCATTGCGCATGAGCGTCCAGGAACGTTGCAAAAAAATTCCCAGTTGCGCAGAGGCTGTCCTAGCACCCTAGTCATACAAATACTCATTGATGGCTTTTTCTTGTTGGAGCAGGCGGTCGAACATTAGGAGTGTTGAATTCCAACGTGTCGGGCTGTCGCAAATCAAGCGCCTCACTGGCATGTTGTTTCGCCGCTGGATATCTGAAAAGTGCGCCATGGCCGTGTAGGAACGCCTGAAATGGCCACACACCTTCCTGTCCTGCTTGAGGACGTCCTGTAAGTCTGGGTACTTATGCACAAAGTGTTTTACAATCAGATTCAACATATGTGCCATGCACGGCACATGTGTCAACTTGCCCAAATTCAATGCCGCCAACAAATTGCTTCCGTTGTCACACACCACTTTGCCGATCTCCAGTTGGTGCGGAGTCAGCCACTGACCCACCTGTGCGTTCAGGGCGGACAGGAGTGCTGGTTCGGTGTGACTCTCTGCTTGCAGGCAAGTCAACCCCAAGACGGCGTGACACTGTCATATCCGGGATGTGGAATAGCCCCTGGGGAGCTGGGGTGGTGCAGTTGATGTGGAGCAAGACACAGCATCAGAAGAGGACTCAGCCGAGGTGGTTATCGAAGAGGATGGAGTAGGAGGAGTAGAGGAGGTGGCAGCAGGCCTGCCTGCAAGTCGTGGCAGTGTCACCACCAACTCCTCTGCCGAGCCATGCATTACATGCTTGGCAGCCGTCAGCAGGTTTACCCAATGCGCAGTGTAGGTGATATACCTGCCCTGACCGTGCTTTGCAGACCAGGTATCAGTGGTCAGATGGACCTTTGCCCCAACACTGTGTGCCAGACATGCCATGACTTCCTTTTGCACAATAGAGTACAGGTTGGGGATTGCCTTTTGTAAAAAGAAAATTCGGGGGGGGGGGGGGGGGTACCTTCCACTACGGTGTCCCAATAGCTACAAATTTTTTGAAGGCCTCAGACTCCACCAGCTTGTATGGTAAAAGCTGGTGGGCTAAGAGTTCAGACAAGCCAGCTGTCAGACGCCGGGCAAGGGGGTGACTCTGTGACATTGGCTTCTTACGCTCAAACATGTCCTTGACAGACACCTGACTGTGGGAAGATGAGCAGGAACTTCTCAAGGCGAGAGACGGAGTGGCGGATGGTTGAGAGGGGGCAAGGAGGACAGCAATGGTTGACGTGGCTGAAGATGCTGGACCAGGAGGAGGATGGTGGCTTTGAGCTTGTGTGCTGCTTGTACTCGTCATCATGTGTTGACCCCATAGGCGTTTGTGATGTGCGATCATGTGCCTTTGCAAAGCAGTTGTACCTAGGTGGGTGTTGGATTTCCCACGACTCAGTTTCTTTTGGCACAGGTTGCAAATGGAATCACTGTTAACAGAGGCAGACACACAAAAAAAATGCCACACTGCTGAGCTTTGCAATGACGGCATTCTGGTGGTGGCAACAGCATGCGTTAATTGGCGTGCTGTCTGGCTGACCCCGGGTGCCGATACATGCTGTCTGACTGTGCCACTAGCTCCTTGCGATGACCTACCCCTGCTTCCAACTCGTCTCCTCCTCCTCTCTGTCTCCCCATCTGAACTTTCCCCCTGTTCTTCTTCTCTTTGAGCGGGCACCCATGTGACATCCACGGGCACATCGTCATCATCAAACGCTTCACTTGTATCTGACAACTCAGCAAAGAAAGCAGCAGCGGGTACAACATCATCAACATCACACCGTATGTCCATGTGTGTAATGCTGCCTGACTGAGACATATCCCTTTTATCTACATCCTCTGGCAATAATGGTTGCACATCTGTCATTTTTTCCAACTCATGTGTAAATAACTCCTCTGACAGATCAAGTGAAGCAGCTGTGGTGCTAGTGTTGGTGGTGGCAGCAGGTGGGCGAGTGGTAACTTGAGAGGTGCCCGAAGCTGAGCTGGAGGAGGATGGTGCGTCAAGGTTCCGAGCGGAAGCTATAGAAGATTGGATGTCCTGTGTTAGCCAGTCAACTATGTCCTCAGAACTTTTCGAGTTCAGGGGACATGGCCTCTGAACACTGGGCATTATTCTAGGGCCAAAGGGAATCACAGCACCACAACCACGACGGCCCCTGTGGGGTGGCATGCCTCTGCCGGTCATTTTTTTAAGATTAGTTTAGTTGTACTATGCGTGCAAGCTACTGTGACACCAGATATGAGTGGCACTGTGCCCTGGTAGAAGTTGGCAGATTAGACGCTGTAGGCCTGACACACACTCTGGCAGGCAACTGACTGCTATTCTATTTTTTTTTCTTAATGTAATCTACTGTGACACAAGATATATTGGTGGCACTGGGCAAGTGGGCACAGTATACGCTGTGAGCCTGACACACACACGCTGGCAGGCAACTGCAATTAGATTACAGAGAAAAAAAAAAAGCAGACTGATGTACTAGCCCTAAAAAAGGCTTTTTGGAGTGCTGTCAGGACGCTGTCCTTACAGCAGAGATCAGATGAGTCTTTCAGGACTGGAGTGGACACTGAATACACACACGCTGGCAGGCAACTGCAATTAGATTACAGAGGAAAAAAAAAAGCAGACTGATGTACTAGCCCTAAAAAGGGCTTTTTGGGGTGCTGTCAGGATGCTGTCCTTACAGCAGAGATCAGATGAGTCTTTCAGGACTGGAGTGGACACTGAATACACACACGCTGGCAGGCAACTGCAATTAGATCACAGAGGGAAAAAAATCAGACTGATGTACTAGCCCTAAAAAGGGCTTTTTGGGGTGCTGTCAGGACGCTGTCCTTACAGCAGAGATCAGATGAGTCTTTCAGGACTGGAGTGGACACTGAATACACACACGCTGGCAGGCAACTGCAATTAGATTACAGAGGAAAAAAAAAAAAAGCAGACTGATGTACTAGCCCTAAAAAGAGCTTTTTGGGGTGCTGTCAGGACGCTGTCCTTACAGCAGAGATCAGATGAGTCTTTCAGGACTGGAGTGGACACTGAATACACACACGCTGGCAGGCAACTGCAATTAGATTACAGAGAAAAAAAAAAAGCAGACTGATGTACTAGCCCTAAAAAGTGCTTTTTGGGGTGCTGTCAGGACGCTGTCCTGACAGCAGAGATCAGATGAGTCTTTCAGGACTGGAGTGGACAATGAATACACACACGCTGGCAGGCAACTGCAATTAGATTACAGAGGAAAAAAAAAAGGAGACTGATGTACTAGCCCTAAAAAGTGCTTTTTGGGGTGCTGTCAGGATGCTGTCCTGACAGCAGAGATCAGATGAGTCTTTCAGGACTGGAGTGGACACTGAATACACACACGCTGGCAGGCAACTGCAATTAGATTACAGAGGAAAAAAAAAAAAAGCAGACTGATGTACTAGCCCTAAAAAGGGCTTTTTGGGGTGCTGTCAGGATGCTGTCCTTACAGCAGAGATCAGATAAGTCTTTCAGGAGTGGACACTGAATACACTGGCCTAGCTATAGATTTCCCTATTAAATCAGCAGCAGCTACACTGTCCCTCCTCTCACTAAGACTGCAGCTTCCGAATGAATCTAAAATGGATGCTGTCCAGGAGGTGGGAGGGTCTGGGAGGGAGGGTATGCTGCTGATTGGCTTGAATGTGTCTGCTGACTGAGGTACAGGGTCAAAGTTTGCTCAATGATGACGAATAGGGGGCAGACCGAACGTTGCATATGTTCACCCGCCGCCCGCGAACGTGAACAAGCTATTTTCGCCGGCGAATAGTTCGGGACATCTCTAGTGAACACATGCCATGCCTGTGATACTCTGCTTCATGGCTGTGGTGGTAACTATACCTCAAGTTGTGCTTGGTGGGAACTACTGCCTGCCAGATACAACCGGTTCTAGTGAATGGAGCCACACTGCAATTGTGCACAATATGCATGTTTGCAGTGCAGTACTACAGCATTTAGGGGGTTAAAATAGGTGATGAGGTGATACAACTCCTTCCCACTGCCTGTCAAATGTTCTCTGAAGAGTGATCTGAATGCCAATAACTCTTCAGTCTGCAAAGCAGGTGTAAATGTGTCATTCCTGTCTTGCAGCATGCCAAAGAATAATGGCATATATACAGTGCCTTGCGAAAGTATTCGGCCCCCTTGAACTTTTGATCCTTTTGCCACATTTCAGGCTTCAAACATAAAGATATAAAATTTTAATTTTTTGTGACGAATCACCAACAAGTGGGACACAATTGTGAAGTGGAACGAAATCTATTGGATTTTTGAAACTTTTTTAACTAAGAAAAAAATGAAAAGTGGGGCGTGCAAAATTATTCGGCCCCCTTGCGTTAATACTTTGTAGAGCCACCTTTTGCTGCGATTACAGCTGCAAGTCGCTTGGGGTATGTCTCTATCAGTTTTGCACATCGAGAGACTGAAATTCTTGCCCATTCTTCCTTGCAAAACAGCTCAAGCTCAGTGAGGTTGGATGGAGAGCGTTTGTGAACAGCAGTTTTCATCTCTTTCTACAGATTCTCGATTGGATTCAGGTCTGGACTTTGACTTGGCCATTCTAACACCTGGATACGTTTATTTGTGAACCATTCCTTTGTAGATTTTGCTGTATGTTTGGGATCATTGTCTTGTTGGAAGATAAATCTCCGTCCCAGTCTCAGGTCTTTTGCAGACTCCAACAGGTTTTCATCCAGAATGGTCCTGTATTTGGCTGCATCCATCTTCCCCTCAATTTTAACCATCTTCCCTGTCCCTGCTGAAGAAAAGCAGGCCCAAACCATGCTGCTGCCACCATGTTTGACAGTGGGGATGGTGTGTTGAGGGTGATGAGCTGAGTTGCTTTTACGCCAAACATATCGTTTTGCATTGTGGCCAAAAAGTTCGATTTTGGTTTCATCGGGCCAGAGCACCTTCTTCCACATGTTTGGTGTGTCTCCCAGGTGGCTTGTGGCAAACTTTAGACGAGACTTTTTATGGATATCTTTGAGAAATGGCTTTCTTCTTGCCACTCTTCCATAAAGGCCAGATTTGTGCAGTGTACGACTGATTGTTGTCCTGTGGACAGACTCTCCCACCTCAGCTGTAGTTCTCTGCAGTTCATCCAGAGTGATCATGGGCCTCTTGGCTGCATCTCTGATCAGTCTTCTCCTTGTCTGAGCTGAAAGTTTAGAGGGACAGCCAGGTCTTGGTAGATTTGCAGTGGTCTGATACTCCTTCCATTTCAAAATGATCGCTTGCACAGTGCTCCTTGGGATGTTTAAAGCTTGGGAAATCTTTTTGTATCCAAATCCGGCTTTAAACTTCTCCACAACAGTATTACGGACCTGCCTGGTGTGTTCCTTGGTCTTCATGATGCTCTCTGCGCTTTCAACAGAACCCTGAGACTATCACAGAGCAGGTGCATTTATACAGAGACTTGATTACACACAGGTGGATTCTATTTATCACCATCAGTCATTTAGGACAACATTGGATCATTAAGAGATCCTCGCGGAACTTCTGGAGTGAGTTTGCTGCACTGAAAGTAAAGGGGCCGAATAATTTTGCACGCACCACTTTTCAGTTTTTTATTTGCTAAAAAAGTTTAAAATATCCAATAGATTTCATTCCACTTCACAATTGTGTCCCACTTGTTGGTGATTCTTCACAAAAAATTAAAATTTTATATCTTTATATTTGAAGCCTGAAATGTGGCAAAAGGATGAAAAGTTCAAGGGGGCCGAATACTTTCGCAAGGCACTGTATATCACTTCACAGAGAGCTGGCTTTGGGAGGGTTGGATCTGAGGAGTGGGACTCTCCCTGTTCACACTGGTCAGCATATTTAACTGGGCGAGACTGAATTCTAATTGTAATCCGTGCAATCCTGTCCAGCAGCAGCACAGCTAGCTTCCAGAACAGGCTGTGTATGAAGAAATTCCCTAATTGATTTTGAATAATGTTGTGATCTGTGAGGACTTGGGAGGTTTCCTGTAAGTGTGACTGGATGGGACTGAATGCTAATTAGGATTTATTCAATGGATGATACAAAGCCACAGCTAAACCCAGAAAATCAGAGGATGTGCAGCAGTGATCCACTTATTCTAATCCCTCTCCACTCCGGATCCTGTGCGTCTTTTGTCCGTTTCAGGTCCAAATTCAGCCCAAAATTTAGGCTGAAATCGGACCTGAAACAGTGATGCACCGGACCCAGGCTGTGAGCCGCATGCAAAAATAGTGTGAACCCAGCCTTAAAGTGGTTGTAAACCCACAAAAAAACAACTACCTGCAAGACAAACGCATAATGAGCTTGTATGCATACTCACCTTAGATCAAAGCCCCCGCAGTGGTTCCAGAACACAGCTCCCGGAGTTACTTCCGGGTATTGCGGGATCCGGCGCTGTTAATAGGCCTGAGCCGTGATGATGTCATTCTCGCGCATGCACGCAGGAGCCCCCGATAATGGCACACTAGCTGAAGCAACGGCGTGAACAGGTCATTGCTTCACTGCACATGTGTCGGTGACGTCGGCACATGCTGATTAGACATGTGCGCCGTCAATAAATTTGTTTTGTTTCGTTCGGTTCTGTTTCATATTAGCCGTTAATTCATAATTCGTGTCCGAAATTCAATTTAAATTCGTTTGAAATGCTGCAATGCTGCCAGTATCTGCTCAGCAAGTTACACACAGGCCAGATGAACTTCTTAACCATTGAAGGGTTTATTACTCACTCAGAACATGATGACTTTGTTACATAGAGTCCTAATACAACAGGATTCTGTCATTACCATATGTAATCCCTTCTGTGCATCATGCTGCTGCTTCCCAGTTCCACACACCACTCTCACTACTTCCTGGTACAGCCCCTTCCCCAGCATGCATCAGGAGAAAAAGGAGAAGGGTCACACAGTGCTCCAGCACAAACATCACATCTCCTCTTTTTCCCATAAAAAAAAAAAACAATAGGAAAAAATAAATTAAAATAAATTAAAATAAACATAACAAGAGAACAAAATACTCAACACATAAAATAACAAGGCAAGCAGAATCAGTTCAGCAAGTAGTATCTCCAACTCAGTTCTGTGGCTCCCGCATCACGTTATGAGACATTTGTCTCTGTTTCCTGACCTCCAAAGTGTCCCGTAAGATTTCAGTGCTTTGCCAACGAGGAGTTTGATGTCTTTGGCGGGCAGACTTAAGAAGTGGCACAGCACCAGGAGGGGTAGAGGCTGTCAAAGGTTCTGGAGGTGTCAGTGGGTGTCCAACAGACAAATCAGTCTCTGCAACTCCAGGCACATGCTCCTCAGGAATATGGTCACCAACCGCTTCAGGGGTTGGTTGTAAACTTGTGGGATCATGCCAAACACCATGCCATATGTCACCAGTAGAGCCCTGAGTAGACTCTGGTGGTTGGGTAGAAAGAGAGATCGGGTTTGTTTCTACTGGCAGGCAAATGCGCTTTCTCAATTGCGAAAGGTGTCTTCGAACACAAACGCCATTCTCCAGGCGAACAAGGTACATTCGTTGTCCAAGAGGTCCATCAATAATGCCAGGAAGCCAATGAGGCAAAACTCTGTAATTCCGAAACCATACAAGATCACCAGCACGGAATCCAGGACGGCCTGGCGGAGGAGGTGTCGGTGACTGTTCCTGTGGACGAACTAAATCAAGTTTGGTGCGGAGATGCCTGCCAAACATAAGAAAAGCTGGTGACAGCCCAGTAGTAGCGTGTTTTGTGTTTCGGTACATGGTCAAAAACTCCAGAAGCTTCTCCTCTGACATTCCGACCTGGTCCAGAGTGGACAGTAAGTGCTTCTTAAACGTCTGCCCAAACCGTTCTGCCATCTCTAATGGCTTTGGGTTGTAGTGCTCATGTAGCTTCTGAATTAACTCAGGCAGGGGCTTAGAGGCCGGCTTATCTGGAGAAATTAGGTCTCTGATGCCGCGTACACACGATCATTATTCACGGCGGTTAAAAAACCGCCGTGAATAATGTCATTTAAAATGGGGGAACAGCTTGTTCCCCACACACGGTCGTTTTTCACGTAATTTTTTCTCTTGAGGAGAAAAACGACCGTCTGTTCTAATGTTCTAATTTTTCTCGTCGTTTTTAATGCCGTTTTTCTCGTAAAAAAAAAACCACAGAAAGCCCACAGACTATCGTTTTTCTCGTCGAATGGGAAAAATGTCATTTTTTTCGACGAGAAAAACGGCCATGTGTACGCGGCATGAGAGTGCCATATGCAGCTTGACCCAAAATTGTGAGGAAAACTGCAACCTTCTTTTCTTGCTTCCATATACTGCTCCAGCCTCTCTACCCAGGAGCTCCATGATTCAGCAGCAGGATCAAATGGTTGAATAAACCCTATGAAGGCCATGTGTGCTAAAATCCACAATCCTCAAGCAAGTTACACACAGGCCAGATGAACTTCTTAACCATGGAAGGGTTTATTACTCACTCAGAACATGATGACTTTGTTACATAGAGTCCTAATACAACAGGATTCTGTCATTACCATATGTAATCCCTTCTGTGCATCATGCTGCTGCTTCCCAGTTCCACACACCACTCTCACTACTTCCTGGTACAGCCCCTTCCCCAGCATGCATCAGGAGAAAAAGGTGAAGGGTCACACAGTGCTCCAGCACAAACATCACAGAAAGTTTGTTAGGTTCGTAAACTTTTTGTAACAATTACGAACATTCATTATGAGGGGCTCCCACCATCCCTGTGCTGTGCTGACTTCCTCCTGGGGCTGTACCCCTGCTATGCTCATTATGAGGGGCTCCCACCACCCTTGTGCTGTGCTAATTATAAGGGGCTCCCAACATCCCTGTGCTGTGCTGACTTCCATAACGAATTCTCGTAATTGTTACAAAAAGTAAAAAACCTAACGAACATTCGTATTTCGTACGAATCCAAATTGAATTTCGGACACAAATTACGAAATACGAACTAACAGGCTACTACAACCCCAGGAAGTCAGCACAGCACAGGGATGGTGGGAGCCCCACATAATGAGCACAGCAGGGGTACAGCCCCAGGAAGTCAGCACTTTCGTTAGGTTCGTTAACTTTTCGTAACAAGTACGAACATTCGTTATGATGAATTTAAAAAGCAAAAAATATCTCTCAAATTCGGATCCGAAATGGATCATTGGACATTTCGTATTTCGGAAAATTCTGAAGCATATAAATTCGTATTTCGGATGCTTCCGAATGTACGAATTTTCGGAAATTCGGAAGAAACGAATCGCACATGTCTAATGCTGATACAGGGGAACGTTTAGGAGATATCCGTGGTAGCTACAGGTAAGCCTTATTATAGGCTTACCTGTAGTAAAACGTGGATTGTAAGGGTTTACAACCACTTTAAACCATGCCATGTAAAAGAATAAAATATTTGATATACTGTAACACATTAATAATTAGTATTACATTAAAATAATCAATGATATGAAAGAATGTTATGAAGCAAGCAACTCTCCTGGAAACAATGAGCTAAATATCTATATAGCAAAAAGAGTTGTGCGGCAGGACATAACTGAGAACAACATATGCATTGCGTGCAATCATAATGACTCTGTGGCAGAGTATGTTTTAACAATGCAATTTTATCAATTGTCTTTTAAGTTTTATAAACAAAGTGGTACCATAAAAACAGTCACAAATATGCTATTGTATATAAAATATGAAAACATAACGAACTTTATCAATTCTTAGATGGACTCCAGCAGAGCTCCAGGGATATTGCTAAGAATGTATATCATTAAGCAGCAACAACACTGGTAAACCAGCATACATGCATCTTTTGTGAATGGTTTTATTGGGATTTGAAAGATCTATACCATTGCAGTATTTTCTTATTTTTTACTATATACAGGTGCATCTCAAAAAAATTGAATATCATCAAGAAGTTTATTTATTTCAGTAATTCAATTAAAAAAGTGAAACTCATATTATATAGATTTTTTTACACACAGAGTGATATATTTCAAGCATTTATTTATTTTAACTTTGATGATTATGGCTTAGAGCTAGTGAAAACCCAAAATTCAGTATCTCAGAAAATCTCATGAGCCTACAATATTGAACTTTTTCACAATATTTAAATTAGGGTCACACTCTAATCAGCAAATTAACTCAAAACACCTGTAAATGTTTACTGAGCCTCTAACCCTTTCTCTGCCAGAGCCGTTTTTTCACACATGTTTAAAAAAATATATATTTAGTCCTGAATATTACACAAAACCCACAAATATTATATATTTTCTGAAAGCAGACACCTTAGATAGTTGTAGTTGCAATTTTTTATGCCACATGATATTACCGCAAAGGTCTAGGAAACTGTAGAATTTCATCAAAAAGTTAATTTCAGTAATTCAATTCAAAAAGTGAAACTCATACATTATATAGATTTATTACACACAGAGTGATATATTTAAAACATTTCTTTCTTTTAATTTTGATGATTATGGCTTACAGCTAGTGAAAGCCCAATATTCAGTATCTCAGAAAATGTGAATATTACATAAGACCAAAAAAAAAAAGAAGAAAGTAATACAGAAATGGTGGCTTACTGAAAAGTATGTCCATGTCCTTTTGCACGAATTACTGCATTAATGTGGCGTGGCATGGAGGCGCTGCTGAGGCGTTATGGAAGCCCAGGTTGCTTTAATAGCGGCCTTCAGCTCGTCTGCATTGTTGGGTCATCTTCCTCTTCTTGAAAAGATTAATTAGCTGATTAGAGCATGACCCCATGAGCCTACAATATTGAGCTTTCACAATATTCAAATTTTCTGAGATACTGAATTTTGGGTTTTCACTAGCTTTAAGCCATAATCAAAATTAAAATAAATAAATGCTTGAAATATATCACTTTGTGTGTAATAAATCTTTTTGATTCAATTCAAATTTTTTAAAATGCACTTGTATAATTTATGCAATTTAAAGGGTAACTTCACTTTCTTGGAAAAATAAAATAAAGCAAATAAAAAAATGAATATATCTTATACAATTGCTACACAAGCCATAATTTAATTTAATATTAATAAAAATGACCTTTCCACTTCAATTTTCAGCAACATAATTTTCTGCAAATTTCAATGCAATATGGCAACCTGGAGGTGTTCTGTACACTAACAGTCATTTCTTTAATCCGCCAGCATTGATTAACCCCTACACATAAAAACACTTAACCATTTCCTGTCCTTAAGGCGTTTATAAATGGCCTAAGGTTTAAGGCCTCATGTACACTGCTGCTGGTAAACAGACGTTTAGGAGCAGTTGGGTATGTTTTTCAACTGCTCCTGAACTCTCTTCTGTGTTATCTTATCAGCATATGTACACAGGGTCCTCTACAGTCGTTTCTAGGGAGTTGAGTTTAGAGGCTTTTTCTGGAACCCAAAAAAATGCGTTCAGAAGCTGAGTTTAGAGGCAGTTGAAATGCCTAATGCTTGTAACTGCTTGTAAACTTATGTAAAATCTGTAACCTGAGTTTAGCCATGTTTTTGTTTATAAGCGTTCCTAAAGAGGAACATGTAAGATATGGGAGAAACACAATTTTCACCTCATGCTGTTGCCTGCAAGGGAGGGGGGGAGAGGGTGAGACAGACAGACAGAGAGACAGAGAGAGAGTCAGGCAGAGAAAGAGACCGACAGAGAGAGAGAGAGACACACACACAGCAGAGAGAGACACACAGACAGAGAGAGAGAGACAGGCAGAGAGAGAGAGAGAGAGACAATGGCAGAGAGAGAGACACACAGGCAGAGAGAGAGAGACACACACACAGACAGAGAGTGACACACACATACAGGCAGAGAGACAGGCAGAGAGAGAGAGACAGTCAGAGAGAGAGACACACAGGCAAAGAGAGATAGAGACACACACAGGCAGCGAGTGACACAGGCAGATAGAGAGAGACACACAGGCAGAGAGACAGGCAGAGAGAGAGAGAGAGAGAGAGAGAGAGACACAGGCAGAGAGAGAGACACACACAGGCAGAGAGAAAGACACACAGGCAGAGAGAGAGACACACAGGCAGAGAAACAGGCAGAGTGAGAGAGAGACACACACAGGCAGAGAGAGAGACACACAGGCAGAGAGAGAGAGACACAAAGGCAGAGAGAGACACACAAGCAGAGAGAGGGACAGTATCCTCAACAAACGGATCCTCAACACAATGTCCTCAGCAGAAGACAGGCAGAGAGAGACGCACACAGGCAGAGAGACACACAGGCAGAGAGAGACACACAAGCAGAGAGAGAGAGAGACACACAAGAAGAGAGACACACACACAGGCAGAGAGACAGGCAGAGAGAGAGACACACACACAGGCAAAGAGAGAGAGAGACAGGCAGAGAGAGAGAGAGAGACACAGGCAGAGAGAGAGAGAGAGAGACACACATGCTGAGAGAGAGGGAGACACACACAGGCAGAGAGAGAGACACACACAGGCAGAGAGAGAGACACACAGGCAGAGAGAGAGAGAGAGACACACACAGGCAGAGAGAGAGACACACAGGCAGAGAGAGAGAGACACACAGGCAGAGAGAGACACACAAGCAGAGAGAGGGACAGTATCCTCAACAAACGGATCCTCAACTTCCTGACACAACACAAGGTCCTCAGCAGAAGTCAGGCAGGGTTCATGCCAAACCAACGCACTACAGACCACATCCATACCCTGCACAGCCTCATCAAGAACCATGTCCACAATACAAAACATGGGAAGATATTGGCCTGCTTTGTGGACTTTAAGAAGGCATTTGACTCAGTGTGGCACCCAGGCCTGTTCCTCAAACTATTGGAGAGTGGAACAGGAGGGAAAACATATGATGTCATCAAGAGTTCATACACTGAGAACAGCTGCAGCATAAAGGTGAGTGGGAAAATAACCGAACATTTCCGGCAGGCCAGAGGAGTCAGACAGGGCTGCAGCCTGAGTCCAACCCTCTTCAACATCTACATCAATGAACTGGCTGAAGCTCTAGAATCCTCCCCAGTACCAGGACTGACTCTACATGACACTGAGGTGAAGTTCCTGCTGTATGTGGATGACCTCCTACTTCTGTCACCAACAAAGAAAGGCCTACAAGACAGCCTGAAAGTGCTGGAGAAATACAGTGCCACATGGGCACTATCAATCAACTCGAGCAAAACAAAAATCATGGTGTTCCAAAAGAAAAATACAAAACAAACAAATAGCCCTTCCTTTACAATAAACAACTGCACTGTTGATGAAACTAACAGCTACACATACCTCGGCCTAGAAATGACCAAATCAGGAAGTTTCAAGCCAGCCATAGACGCACTAAAAGACAAGGCATGCAGAGCCTACTATGCCATCAGGAGACAGCTGTACCACCTAAAACCTCCCGTGAGAGTCTGGCTCAGAATATTTGATAGCGTCATCACCCCAATTCTTCTTTATGGCAGTGAAGTTTGGGGTCCTGTCACCTACCCAGACCGATCCAAATGGGACCCCAGCCCAACAGAAATATTCCATCTGGAATTCTGCAAGCACCTCCTCCAAGTCCATCGGAGCACCTCCAACAGTGCTTGCCGGTCTGAGCTGGGCAGATTTCCCTTACTTCTTGCAGTACAGAAGAGGGTGCTATCATACTGGGACCAACCAAAAAAACGCAATCCCAACTTATGTTACCATAAAGCCTTACTGAACAGTAAAGACCATTTTAAGCCATGTGGCCTGCAACAACTCATCAACACCTTGTCTATCCCAAACTCTCAAGAATGCGGCTTGACAAAATCTCACATAAAAAACATAATGAATAACTCCAAAGAAAAACATGTTGGAGAATGGAGATGCCAAATAACAAACTCCAAAAAACTAACTGTTTACCAGTCACTGCAGAGAGACTACAAACTGGCCCCGTACCTGGAGGTGCTACAAGACCCCAAAGACATACAGACAATGAGCCTGTACAGGCTGAGTGCCCACGGCCTGGAAATTGAATTAGGATGGCACAGACAGACCTACAAGCCCAGGGAGAATAGACTGTGCCAGCAATGTGACCAGGGGGTCCCGGAGGATGAGGACCACTTCCTGCTACATTGCCCAAAGTTCTCAACAGTGAGGGACACTCACTTCCAGAGACTCTCCGCTCTCATCCCGGACTTCAATTCCATAGAAGAGAAAAGGAAACTCCAATTTCTACTTGGAGAAGAGGAACCAATAGTGAAGATAGCTGCCCAATATGTGACAGCGTGTCACAGACTGAGAGGGACATGAGAAACTGAGGACTTAAAAATTCTTTCAAAGACTTACTGTATGTCCATTCCCCTTTATATTACCCCCCCCTTTTCTTATACAAACTCAACTGCTTTGGCAATGCTAACATGTATTTGGTCCTGCCAATAAAGCTTATTTGAATTGAATTGAATTGAGACACACACAGACAAAGAGAGAGACACACAGGCATAGAGAGAGAGAGAGACAGGCAGAGAGAGACACACAGGCAGAGAGACAGGCAGAGAGAGAGAGAGAGAGACACAGGCAGAGAGAGAGAGACAGGCAGAGAGAGACACACACACAGGCAGAGAGACAGAGAGACACACACACAGGCAGAGAGAGACACACACAGGCAGATAGATACACACACAGGCAGAGAGAGAGGCAGAGACAGGCACAGCGAGAGAGGCAGAGACAGGCACAGTGAGAGAGACAGGCACAGTGAGAGATACAGGCACAGAAAGAGAGAGACAGGCAGAAAGAGAGAGAGAGAGCAAGAGAGAGAGACAGGAGAGAGAGAGGCAGCAGAGAGAGAGACAGCAGAGAGAGAGAGACAGCAGAGAGAGAGAGATGCAGCAGAGAGAGAGAGTGCAGAGAGAGACAGCAGAGAGAGAGAGAGAGAGACAGCAGAGAGAGAGACAGCAGAGAGAGAGACAGCAGAGAGAGAGAGATAAAGCAGAGAAAGAGACAGCAGACAGAGACAGCAGAGAGAGTAGAGAGAGGCAGACAGCAGAGAGAGACTTATTGGCAGAGCGCTAGAGAGAGACTGCATAGTTAAAGCACACTGCTCTCTCTTCTCACAGAATGGCTGAAATAAATAATAATTTACATGTTTTCCCTGCATTGTGGACATTTGGGAGGGTCTCCTGAGGTTATCTTCAAAAAAACTTCTAACCTCGACTGCTGATAACTTTTGCTAAATTCAGTATGTAAAAGCTGTCGTTTATCAGCTGTCAGTTTTCAGCGTTCAGAAGAGGTTTTCAACTGCCCCGTGTACATCAGACCTAAGTGGTCATACTGGGATCATGGTTAAGGCTGGGTTCACACTTGTGCGACACGACAGCCGTCCTACTTTGGATCCGACTTTGCCCTGCGACATGAAGACGACATATGTCCGACTTTCAATGAACAGGGATCCGACTTGGATCCCCGCCAATACCAGGCACTGTGTTTGGTATAAATCCTGAGCGGGAACTCCACGCCAAATTTTAAATAAAAAAACGGCATGGGTTCCCCCTCCAGGAGCATACCAGGCCCTTGGGTCTGGTATGGATTTTAAGGGGAACCCCTACGCTGAAAAAACGGCGTGGGGGTCCCCCCAAAATCCAAACCAGACCCTTATCCAAGCATGCAACCTGGCAGGCCACAGGGGAAGAGGGGGTTGAGAGAGCGCCCCCCCTCCCTCCTGAACCGTACCAGGCCGCATGCCCTCAACATGGGGGGTTTGGTGCTCTGGGGCAGGGGGGCGACCTGCGGCCCCCCACCCCAAAGCACACTGTCCCCATGTTGATGAGGACAGGGCCTCTTCCCGACAACCCTGGCCGTTGGTTGTCGGGGTCTGCGGGCGGGGGGCTTATCGGAATCTGGGAGCCCCCCTTTAATAAGGGGGCCCCCTTATCCCGGCCCCCCACCCTATGTGAATGAGTATGGGGTACATCGTACCCCTACCCATTCACCTGGTGGAGAAAAAATGTCAATAAAAAAACACACACAGGTTTTTAAAGTAATTTATTGCACAGCTCCGGGGGTCTTCTTCCAACTCCGGCGGTCTTCTTCCGACTCCGGGGGTCTCTTCCGACTTCGGGGGTCTTCGGTGTCGTCTCTGCGCTCTCCGGTTCTTTCTTCCTTCTGCTGGGCCTCCGCTATCTTCTTCCAGCTCTTTTGCTAGCGGGGCCCAGTCTTCTCCGTCGCCTTCTTCCCTCTCCGGTTCTTTCTTCCTTCTGCCGGGCCTCCGCTATCTTCTTCCAGCTCTTTTGCTAGCAGGGCTTGGTCTTCTCCGTCGCCTTCTTCCCTCTTCTCCTCTTCGATGTTGACACGTCGCTTCCTCCCGCTGTATTGCTGGCTGTGCGGCGCGCTCCGATTTATATAGGCCTCTCATGATGTCACAGTCACATGCTCCGGGTGGCCACATGCTCCCATGACATCACAGTCACATGCTGCGGGGCCGGTGAGGGGGCCGCAGTTCGCCCCCCTGCCCCAAAGCACCAAACCTACCATGTTGAGGGCATGCGACCTGGTATGGTTCAGGAGGGAGGGGGGGCGCTCTCTCGACCCCCCTCTTCCCCTGCGGCCTGCCAGGTTGTGTGCTCGGATAAGGGTCTGGTATGGATTTTGAGGGGGACCCTCATGCAGTTTTTCGGTGTAGGGGTTCCCCTTAAAATCCATACCAGACCGAAGGGCCTGGTATGCTCCTGGAGGGGAACCCATGCCGTTTTTTTATTAAAAATTTGGCGTGGAGTTCCCCCTCAAGATCAGCAGAGCACAAGTCGCATGCCAAAGTCGGATCATGCAAGACTGTGGTCCGACTTTGATCCGACTTCAATGATAGTCAATGGGCTGAAGTCGGATCAAAGTCGGACCAAAGTAGTACAGGGAGCAGTTTCAAAGTCGGACCGACATGTGTCGGACCAGTTAAGACGGCTCCCATTGGGAAACATTGATTTTCACACGTCATGCGACATGAGCTCCCAATGTCAGAGCGTTTGTCGCCCCAGTGTGAACCCGGCCTAAGACTACAACCATGACCTCAGTATAATTTTTTTCACCTGACGATTCCCTACAATACAGCTATAGAGCAGCTGGATCACTTTTACAGGTGGTGGAAGAGGGTTCCCTTTTACCAGGCGATGTGACTGGTGTCATTGGCTTTCCCGGACGCAGTGAGAGGAACTGATGTTATTTCTCCCACTGTGCGACCTCAGAAATAGACGAGGATTTTGTCACTTCCGGTTTCAGTCTGGTATAAACAAGCCATTACCAGGTTGTGAAAGCATCTGATCAAACCAACCTCAGTTTGGTCAGATGCTTTGGAGGCTAGAGGAAAATATGGGGTCTGGATACACCCCAGATATTTTCAAAAAGAGGACCTGTTACGGCCCATGCTATCACAAGGAATGTTACAGATGCCTTGTGATAAAAATAAAGTTGATCCAAAATAAAAATTAACCATTGAAAAAAAAAATGGGATAAAAAAGTTTTAAAGTGCCACGTCCCCCCGTTTTCATGCGCAAACGTGCACGTGGCTCCCAAATCCATATCTAAACTGTAAATGCACCACGCGTGAGGTATCACAGTGAATATCATAGTGAGAGCAAAAATTATAGCACCAGACCAAAGGTAGACAATTTAACTGATAAAAGTGTATCACTCTCAGAGAGCACAGGAAATTATCAGCTCTCAGGAATTCTGGCAGGATCAACAGGTATATGTTTGTGCTTGCCAAACAGATATAATAAATTGCTATTAACTAAATATTTAAAATACTAATTTAAAGTAGGGTTGCATCGATACCGGTATTGGTGCCGATACTAAGCATTTGCACGAGGATACCTGAAACCGATACTGTCAGGCTTGGTTCTTTTAGCAGACTTTGGGATTCCCCTGTCGACAGCTGAAGTGTAAACTGAAGTACTGGCAATTAGGGCTATCAAAAAAAAAAAAAACGCGGCCAGGCAATGTTTATCAACATTGCTCATCCGCTCAGCCAAAAGATAAAAAGAAACATTGTTTTTTTGTATATTACGATTTTTCTTCATCTACAGATCAAAGGAATGAACTTCAATCTGCAGATGAAGTCAGTTTAAAGCAACCTGACAAGTAAAACATTTATTATTTTTTATTAAATGTTCCTCTGTTTAACCCCTTATTAACCCTTAATTTACTCTTATCAGCCTAATTTAACTCCTTACTCTCCTCCATTTGATTATTATTTTCCTGCTGATTTTTGTTTTGTTCACTTCTATTTTCTAAACTATTAATAATTAAACATTAAAAAATATGCCTAGATTAAAATCAAAGCATTAACAGCGCTTAATCAGAATATCAAAAAAATATTCTGTGCTATACATTTTCATGCAGTGGAGTACAAAATTCTCCCTTACATCAAAAAAACATTAATATCAGCAAAAACCATATTATCAATCAATATGTAAGAAATGACATGCAAAAAGTGGTGTAAAACACCCTTCCAATGAAAAGATAAAGTTCATGTAATCAATTTTTGGACGTTGTAACGTGCTTAAAATCCAAACAGTTCTTATGTCATGAATATTCAGCCTCTACACCGCCACCGATTCACCTCGTGAACACCCCTTTGTGACTCTACTCACCAGAGGTAAGTATGCATTGAGCCTGTAAATTCCTCTCAGAGTAAAGCCTGAAACCCCTCTCTGGATGTACAGCGATCCTTGGCAGGAACGGTTCAGTGTGGCAGTTATGACATGTAAAGATACAAGGGGATGCTCTCCTTAGTGTAAAACTATTGTTTTTATTTAAAAGATCCAAAACCCCCGCTTACAAGTTATGCTTACAAGAATGTGTTTGTTAAAACAACGTGTCTGATACAGCTTTGCATCTAGCTCACCACCGCCTGGAGTTCAAAGGAGTCCCGGGATGATGCTGGCTGTGATAGACAGGTGAGTCTATCACACCCAGCCAGTGAGTCGTGTGGTCACGCGCTGACGCGTTTCGTCATAACGTCTTCAGAGGGCGTGGCCACGCAACATGACTCATCCCTTAAATACTCCAGGAGGGCGGGAAATCACTCTGCCCATGTCACCGTGAGTGTCACCGTTACCAACGACGCCCACTGTCAGACATCGTACAAACGAACGCCCGCAAGCATAGCAACTCGTCTGCCCCTGGTGACTCTATCACTCTGTTATTTAAGGGTGATGAATATCGTCCTCCTTTGTATCTATATATTAGGCTAGCACATCTATGTGTCCTTTTCCTTATTAATATAAAAGGTAC